>CM077152.1:150279865-150879865 GCA_039583875.1 Platanthera guangdongensis
AAGAGATACTTTAAGTTCAAGGCTGGGAACCTGTCTTGCATCTGCAAAGGACCCCCTGGAGAGACACTACTTAGGAAGCTTCACTCATCCGGGTTAGGTGGACACGTAGGCCAATCGAAATTGTTAGATTTCTCCAGTGCTCGATATTATTGGCTGAAAATGAAGCATGATGTCATCGAATTTAAAGCATTGTACGACCTGTCATTTGTATAAGGGCATGCACAAACATAGGGTTATACTCCTGAGAGGCCGTGTGAGATGACATTTTGATAGATTTCATAGTAGGACGTCTGCGCACCCAGGAGGAAAGTATACTCTATTTTGGTGGTAGTAGATTATTTTTCAAAAATAGCGCATTTTGTACCGTATAGGAAAACCTCTAGTGCTATACAAGTTACTAATTTTTTTTGAAGAAATTATTAGGTTACTCGACATTCCTAGGTTGATCACCTGTAATAGAGATACAAGTTTGAAAACACTGCGAGGCCGATTGGAAACCAAACTCAAGTTTAGTAGTGCTCTAGTTCCAACTGTGTTGATTGGAGGGTTTTCTTCTGTTCCTTGTGCGATTTCAACGAAAGTGAACCAATTCACTGATGCTCATTCTAACTCTACATCTCCCGCCTATACTAAATGCGAGTGATATCTTGGTTCACATTTGGCTTACAAATAGTTTATTTGACGAGCGTTTGCTAATCATTCGACATAATGACACCATCAAAACTGCTTGGGACCACTTGACGTCCCTTTACTCCAAAGGAGCAAAAAACTTGCAGAGCAACACTATTTACTCGGACTTATTTGCTCCCTAGAGTACCTTCAATGTATTGCAATGTCAGCAAAGAAAGGCGATGTTGAAAAAGTTCAGTACCCAAGAATTGCACTTTAGTGTATTATTATGTATGAGGTCCTAGCTAGGTCCATTAGTCAAAGCAATTTGTATGTAACTTTTATTTTGATGATTTCTTTCAATATATTCGAGTTTATCTTCTTAAAAGTAGATCTGAACTGTTTAATATATTTTAATCATTTTATTATGAAATGAAACTCAAATTGGTTCATCCTCAAAGGTTCTTGAGTGATAATGCCAAAGAATATATGAGTACTTTTATTTTCTCCTTTTGTACTTCTCAAGTGTTCTTCATCAGAGAAGGTGTGCTCACACATCCCAAAAAAATAGTGTGACAAAACGAAAGAATTGTTATCTACTCGAGGCTACCCTTACCTTACATACCATGCTTACTCCCAGATCATATTAGGATCATGTCATTCATCTCTCCTGCCATTTGATCAACCTCATGCCATCAGTAGTTGTAAACATGATTTCACCCTTATCTATTCTTTATCTGGATGCTTCTGTCTTTCCTCTCATCCCTTGCATGTTTAGGTGTGTTGCTTTTGTTATTTTCCCCTCTCAAGGTTGTTATAAATTATATTCTTCTGCAACCAAATGCAGCTTTTGGGGAACTCACTGACCCAAAAAAGCATATTGCTACTTTGACCTGCTTTCTCGACGTCAATGTGTTTTATCTGATCTCACACTCTTTGAATGTACACTGTATTTCTCTGCTCGGGGTAAATCCATCTCCTTCGAACCTGTTATTCCTCTCAATTCTCCGCCTTTTGCATCCTTCATCCCTATCCCAATCATACATTCTTTTACTTTTGATCCTTTCTTTCGACTCTCCCTCCGACCTCCTATCATTCGTATATTTCACATAAGGCATCCTTCACCAGATTTTGTTTCTCTTTCCACTCTAGTCCCTAGTTCCCACCAACATCTTCTTTCGTAGTCTCCGCTCCATTAAAAAATATGGCTATGGACCTATCAATTTCCCTTCGAAAGGGTGTCAAATGTTTCACTCAACATTCCATTGTCAGTGTAGTTTCTTTTAAACAAATGTGCCCCTCTTACAGAAGGTCTGCCTTAGCTTTTTCCGCTACCATCATTCCTTCATAATACCAAGAGGCTTTGGCAATTTCCTGTTGAATTGCCACTATGGATTAGGAAATTGTCTGCTCTTTATTCTTGTGATATTTGGAGCTTTGTGCCAAACTCCCCTAGCAGTGACATTGTGGGGTGTTGTAGAATCTTCATTAAGTTCCTTCAAGATGGCTAACTTTACAGTTACAGGGCATAACTTGTAGCCAAAGAGCCACACATATATATGACAGTTGATTTCTTTGACATTTTTTTTGTGGCTCGTATTTGTTGTACGTGAATCCTCTTCTTTGCGGTTGTAAACGAGGATTGGACTATGTTTCAGCTTGATGTCAAGAATACCCTCATCTATGGTGATCTCAGAAGAAACAATTTACATCGAACAACCTCCTAGATATGTTACTTAGTGGGAGTCTCAAATGTGCAAATTGAACAATGCCATATCTTGACTCAAGCAAAAAACTCCTTAAAACATGGTTTGACAAGTTTAATTAAGTTATTTCGACAATTTTTTTCCTTGAAGTTTTATCGACCACTTTTTCTTTGTAAGAAAGAAGTTTAATTAGAACTTACTATTCTCGCAGTCTATGTAGACGATATACTTTTTACATGCAATGATGCATCAAGTGTTAAAAGAAACTGAAGTTTAACTAAGAGAACACTTTATGAGAAAGGATATGAGAGTTCCTCGATACTTTTTTGGCATTGAGATTGCCTGGTGCAACAAATGGATTGCACTATCACAAATGGAATATGCCATGGATCTCCTTAAGTAAACATACTTATTTCGAGCAAAACTTGTTTGCTCCCTTATGCTTATGAGTGTTGATAGATTGTAGGAATGAAACGTCACCATTACTCTTAGATGTAACTCAGTATAGATGACTGGTTGGAAAACTTATATTTATAAATAGACCTAGTATCTCATTTGCAGTTAAAAAAACTAGTCAATCCATGCACATTTCCACGAATGTCACCTTAGTGCGATTATGAAAATTTCAGAATATATAAAGGCTCTCCTAGAAAGCCTTGATTACATCCACATGGCCGCGCTAATGATTTTTAAAAAGTTTTGAGCTTGCTTTAATTATCAACGACTCGTTTTGTCATTAATTTGAAAATCATTTTCCAGTCTTTTACTTTATTTCTTGTTTGCACCGGGAGCGTGGCCTTACCAAGTGTGTTGGAGCCTACGCGAGGGAGCAAGCCCTGTCGCTGGTAGGGTGTAGACTTGCTGTGCTGGAGAAGGGCTCTTCTGTTCAAACCATTAGCGCGGCCTTACTTAAGTTTGTTGGCGCCAACAACGAGGGGGACTGGCTCCGACGATGGCAGGGCATAGACCTGTTGCACTGGCGAAGGGCACTCCTGTTTGAACTAATAACACAGACTTACTCGAGTTTGTTAACGCCGACCGCGAGGGGGGCATGCCCCGACGATAGCAGGTTGTATACTTGTTGTGACAGTGAAGGGCTTTCTCGTTCGAACCAATAGCGTGGCCATGCCTGATTTTTTTCGTCTACCGTGCGGGGGGGGGGGGGGGGGGGGGGGGGGGCAGCGATGCAGGGCGTACATTTGCTGTGTAGGGCTATTCCGTTCGAACTAATAACGTAGCCTTACCCGAGTTTGTTGGCGCTGTTCGCGAGGGGGGCATGCCTCGATGTTGGCAGGGCATATAGTTGTTGTGCTGGTGATGGGCTGTCTCGTTCGAACCAATAGCACAGCTTTATCTGAGATTGTTGGCGCCGACCGCTAGGGGGTGGGGGTGGGGGTGGGGGAGGGAGACCTCAACGATGACAGGGTGTGGACTTGATGTACTGCTGAATGGCCCTCCCGTTTGAACCAAAAGCGCGGCCTTCCCCGAGTTTTTTGTCACCCCGACGATTGCAGGAGGTAAACCTGTTGTCCATGTGAAGGGCTCTCTCGTTCGAACTAATAGCGTGTCCATACACGAGTTTGTTGGTGCCGACCGCGAGGGGGCATGCCCCGACGATGGCATGTCGTAGACTTGTGCTGGTGAAGGGCTCTCCCAGTCGAAGCAATAGCATGGCGTTTCCAAAGTTTGTAATGTCAGAAACAGCTGTAATACTTTTAAAAGCAAAGCAGATACATGTTAACCTTATTTTGCGAATGTTGGATGGAGAACTCCCAGGTGATTTCCGTTCTTAGGTTCAGGGCTGTCTCTGGAGGGAATGATAACAACGTACACTAGCCAAGTATGCGTCTAACACTCTAGCAGTGGGTGTTGGAGTACGACGTTGTAGGCAGAGTCATCTTGTATAACGATGAACTGTATGTCATAGGTCACTCATGAGTAGACTCACCCAGAGTTACCGGAACAATGACGGTTCCCAAAACTGGGATTGGGGGCTGTCCGCGACACGTGCACTGGCCTTGTTGCCTCTAGTTTGATGTTTCTGTTAGCGAGCCTGAATTGTAGCAGAGTTGACATTAAAAACACATTGGCGGTCACGTCGTCGTCGATCAAAATACGACTTATCTTAGTGAGAGGTTCTCCGATAGTTGCGCTGATGCTTAGCGGGCCGAGACGCGGGGGAAGCACCTCGAAGGGGTTTGGCTCATTCACGAGGCTGCTAGGAGAGTCTCCAAGGGGCATGCATCTCAAAGGGGCCCTATTTGTTTGTTGTGTTGCGTGTGACTTCCTCTCCTTCCTTCCTCCATGCGGGCTTATTCGTGGTCGGTTGTCCCTTTGTCTATGTTTACAGAAATTTTCCAAAGAGTCCCAAGTGAATGAATTGTTTGGTTTCTTTGTTCATGAGCCTACAACTTTCCTTGTCATGCCTATGAACTTCATGGTAATAACATAACTTAGACTGATCCTCTCAATTTGGAGTGAGTGCCTTAGGCCTTCGAAGTGCGGGGTGGTTGCGGATCGCGAGCAACACTTCTTCCTGAGAGGCGTTGAGTGGGGTAAAGTTCGGATGCTGGCAGTGGCCCCCCCCTCCCCCGGGTTAACGAGCGTCGCCGCGGTGTCCTCCACTTTTTTTGGGTGCTAGAGGCTCTCTACCCTTTCTTTCTTTTCTTGTTTCGTTGTTGACGCAATTCTTCATGAGTAATTCCTCAGTTGATTTTTGTGGTGTTAGGCAACTTGTTTTTGGGGGATCCTTTTGTTCTTACTATCCCTTCAGCCTGGTGCAATCCGAAGAATATGACGGTTGACCGCTTCACACAAAAATTGAGCTGGGGGCGCGGGGGACCCAAAATCCTGTAGTAGGGCAAGCGCCTGATCCTGACACTCCTCCATCCGATGGATGCGTTCTTCTAGGGACGTGGACCATGCAGTGACGACTTCTTTGAGAAGTGGTGTGATGTTGACTGACATATTATTGGAGGTTTGATTAGCTTATTCTCCGGAGAAAATCTCGCTCGAGATGTACGCGCTTTCCTTTGCTATCATTGTTAGTTATGAATACTGCCACAAAGCAGGTACTATCTACAAAAGATCTTCAGAGTTTTTGGAACACCTTTCCCACTGACGCCGCCAAACTGTTGTGGGTCGCTCGACGCTCTTATGAACTAGTCGAATTGAATCGTCTCAGCTCGAGAGATCGAAGAGCGCAAACAATTATAGATTGAAACAACAGATGACAGGAAGACTTTTGACGTGGGAAAATCCTGAAAAGGGAAAAAATTGACCGGGTTGGATCGGTGCCTACCAAGTTCAACTTTTCTTTGGAGTGTTACAAAGGTTATCTCTCGATGGTGACAGACCACCGCTCGTTACAATAATTCTTATGGACCGCGGAAGTTGATTGAAGGGGAGAGTTAGGAGCATGCTTGAAAGCAATCTGGAATGGTCAACGCTTTAGCGGGAGCTATGGTTTTGAAGTCGGGAGCCGATGAGATCTTTGAGTCTTAAAGGAAATCTTTAAGTCCCGAAGGAGATCTTTAAGTACCAAAGGATATTTTCAAGTCATCTTCGAAGGGATCTTCGACGGCCAAAGGCGATCTTCGTTGGCGCTCCTGAGTTGGGCATCTTAGTAATCGCTCCATTAGGGAGGTATGGTTATCCTCACCCCCATGATAGGAGAATTTATATTTGCAATCTCATGATGAAGGATTTTACTATTTGCACTTCATGATGAGAGATTTCCTATTCACACCCCCATAATGGAGGATTTTACTATTTGCACCATACGATGAGGAATTTTACTATTCACACCCCATGATAAGGGATTTTATCATCTGCACCCCATGATGGTGGATTTTACTATCTGCACCCTCATGATAGGTCATTTTACTATCCGCACCCCCATGATGGGGGATTTTACTATCTGCACCCCCATGATGGAGGATTTCACTATCCACACACCTGTGGTTGCGGATTTCACTATTCGCACCTGCATGGTGGCAGATTTAACTATTCGCACCCCATGGTGGCGAATTTCACTATTCACACACCTATGGTGGGAATTTTACCATTTGCGCCCCCATTAGGGGATTTACCATCCGCACCCCCATTGTGGGGGATTTCACTATTCACATGTCATCCCCCATGGTGTGGGATTTTACTATTCACACCCCCATTGTGTGAGATTTTACTATTCGCACCCTATGGTGTGAGATTTTACTATTCGCACCTTATCGTGGGGGATTTTACTATCTGCATCCCCATGGTCGGGAGGCGACAAACGGTGAGCGCGGCGGCGGGCGATGGGCGCGGCGGCGGGCGATGGGCGCGGCGGCTTGACGATGGGCGCGGCGGCGGGCGATGGGCGCGGCGGCTTGACGATGGGCGCGGCGGCGGGCGATGGACGCGGCGGCGGGCGATGGACGCAACGACGGGCGATGAGCGCGGCGGAGGGCGATGAGCGCGACAACGTCCAATGACCGCGACAACGTGCGATGAGCGCAATAAAAGGCTATGAGTGCGGCAACGTGCTAACGCGTCGATGCGAGTCGAGTGCGGTGATGTTGACGGGTGCGAGTCTTGTGATTACGCATCGACGAGAGCCGTGGTCTCCTGCCATGCGTGTGTAACACCCAGGTTTCCTATAAAGAAAACAACAAAGAAATGGTTTTTGGAGCTATTGCTGGCTTTAGCTTGATATCGACAGGGGATAGTGTGCCACGTGGCAGGCATCCACGTGTCAGCAGGCGACGAAGCGGTCATTGAGCGGCACTGACTGGGGCAAGAAACCACCGCTGGAGCTATCGCTCCGTGATAGGTGGATATCATCCGACGATAGCATTAAATAAGTTTTTTGGGTGAAATCGTGACCCTTCTTTCCTTTTGATGAAATGATCTTGTGGTTGGGTTTAATCCCGTGTCTACTTAATCAGAGGGGTGGGTGAAAGAAACTTATTTCTTTTTCTCTCTCTCTCTCTCTTCCAACCTTGGAAGAAAAGAAGAAAGGAAGAAGAGGGCTTGAGACAGATCTTTGGAGAGCTGCTGAAGGAGTTCCTACGATTGGATTTGCGAGCTGAGGCTAGATCCGCGAAGAGAAATGCAAGACGATCCTTTCCATCCGGATAAAATCCTTGATCTTGGATCCTAAACGATCTACAAGAGTAACAACCTTCATTCTTGTACAAGTGAAGTTCTTTTTTGGCATGTGCACAAAAACTCTCCAATTGGTGAAGAATGAGAAGTTTCCAACAGGTTGATCGATAATATCCCCAGTAATAAACTTGCATATAAAATTCAGAATCGAAGTACGAAATAAGCATGCTGTGTGAAGCTCACTCAGACAGGTTGATCTGGATTGGTGATGATTGATTTGCATGTCAGAGAAGACTCCGTGGGTAAACGTGGAGTTTTACCGAGTTTTGGGGTGTGCAACTTGTTGCAAGTAGTACTGGAGGCGTGCTCCAGGAAAACACCCAGATTTGGGACAATATTGTGTTCTGCCAGATACTGCCCGACGGTAGTGTTACCGCTGGTGGTAACTCCCAGAGAGTTTTGTTTGTGAGGCCTGTCTCTTGGAGACTAGGGGGCCAATGTGTTGGGTTGTGAGCTTAGAGTGCCCAGCAGTGGTGGCCACGGGTGCTAGCCTTGGAACATAACGTGTTTATGTATGTATGAACGGGCAAGGGGAGGCTGATCCGCGTAGTGGCTTGTGAGCCTGACGGTTTGAGTAACAGGCTGTGGCTAACCTGTACCCACCCTATGACGTTCGACTTGGAATGAGTCACTGACTTGTATCTCAAGGCAATAGAGCGCCATTGATTTTGTCGTAGTATAGGAGAGAGAGTCTTAGGCTATGAGCCGGAAAAACTAGAAATGCTCAGTGTTGAACCATCGGTCTGGGACTGAGGATGGTGGTTGGTCTGGGATTCCAAAATATCAAAAATGTGTCCTGAGTGCACGGGGCGTGTGGTCGTGCGTGTCAACGTCTTTGGTGAATGATGCTTAAATTGCACGTTCTGATGTCATTATATATACCTATGAAGCACGGGTACCGGTACGTGTTATGGGTACGGTACGGGTACCGGTACGTGGTACGACAAAAATATAAAATAGCACGGTACAAGTACGTTTGGGTATGTGAAAAAAATTTAAAAACACATATAACGAGTTAATTTGCAGCAAGAATATATTCATTGAAATGTTATCAGTTATCACCATACATGCACAAGATGTTAAGATTGTTCACATAAATAAAGAAATTAGAGTATTCAAAGGAATGATGAAAGTGAGAATCATACTAAAAATATCCTATACGAAAAGGAAAACACAGTAAAAGAAATCCATCTAAAAGAAGATATAGGATTATAGTTCACCAAACACAATGATGATCCAATGATGATATAGTCATATAAAGCATATAGAGCATACATAGTTCAATGATGATATAGTCATATAGAGCATACATAGTTCAACAAAACATATAAAAATCTTATAATGACTAAAGTTCTTGATTTTCAAGGTCATCGTTTTCTTCATCGTTAAATAATATTGCTTCCATCTCTGGCTCATCAAGCGATAGGTTAGCAACTTCAAGAATACCAGCACCCTCCATAGAATCAAATGCATCTCCACTAATGTCCCATAGTTTGGTGTCTCCTTTAGTATAAAGTGGCGTCCTCCTTGAAAGAAGACGAATATTAGAATGCACAAAGACCAAATCTTCTTATCGTTGTGGTGTCATCTTATTTCTCCTCATGGAATGAATGAAAGAGTAAGTACTCCAATTCCTTTCACAACATGAAGATGAACACGGTTGACTAAGCAATTTTAGGGCTAATGATTGTAGCATAGGTGTTGAAACACCATGAGCTAACCGCCAAACTATTGGCTCCATTGCACCTCTATCAATCAATGAATCTGCATCCCCAAAATGTTCTAGACAGCCAGAAAATTTAGCATACTCAGTATTAACTAGCCTCCTTTCATCTTGATTTGGAAAATACTTCTTAAAGCACTTTATTTGCATAGCAGAAATTTCTTCATCCATGTGAGGAGGAATATGATTTGCTACAAGTCATTCCTCACTATAGTGCCTATATAATAGATTAATAGGAAAAAAGTAATATATTATTGATAAGCAGTATAATTTAAGAAAACAAAATATCTTAAAAAAAAAATAGTACCTTGGATTCAATGCATGTGCAAGACAATGAAGGAGTGTGGTGCTTTTTGTCCGCCTCTCAACTAAAATTTGATGTATCATATCATAGAAAATAGACTCCTCATTTTCCAACTTGCCTTCATGCCTATAAATAACTGTCTTTACCTTTTCAATCATTGTATCCCACATTTCATAAACCAAATGAAGACATGGCTTGTCGGTGTCACAAAATCTCAACATATCATAAATGGGCAATGTGAACGAGAGTATGTAATCTATTTTGTCCCACCAAATATCACTTAACAATTTTTCCTTCACTGTTGCCGCTTTCCCAACATCATCTTCTCTGTAGGAAGACCACCTTTCACTTATGACCATTGCTTGAGGGCCACGAGAAATAAGTTTAAATCTTTTCATCATAACAACCGAGGAAGGAAAACGTGTGTCAACAACTGAAAGTAACTTTAATGGGACAAATTCATTGAAAATAGCTAGTCTCATTGAATGATTCATGATAAATTTTTTAACAAACATGACATCATCAATCACAAGTTTAATCCAAATGCATTCATCATAAACAAAACTAGCTATTCCTGTTTCTTTGGGAGCACAAATTTTTTTGAGTGCAAGATTTAGTGTATGCACAACACATGAAGTCCAAAATATTTTTTGGAAAATGCCTTCTATAATAGATCCAGCAGCAACACAAGTAGCAGTGAAAATTTGGAGTTCCTAATTAACCAAAGTGATATCATACACCAAATGGGAATGATTTCTAGGTTTGTATGCCATTATTTACAATTTTAATGGATATTTCCAAAGAAACTACTTATGAGAGATATGAGGTAATAATAAGCATGTATAATCAGAGAAGAACCTTGAAATTAAAATTGGGGGTAAACCAGACCTCGTAGATTATGGGTGAGAAGGCAATGAATGGCAGTGTAGCGCCGACCGAGCTTGCAGCCTTGCAGTCGCGCAACTAGAGCAGTCAGTGTAGCACCGACCGAGCTTCTGATATAGAGAACGACGGAGCCCTGGAGTTCCGTTGAGGTCGACAGGGCTCGCAGGAGTCGATGACGTCAAAATAGTGGAGAACTGGAGTCGTGGGTTTGTTGATAGGTTTCGCAGGAGGATGTCGCCGTCAAGGTCGCTCACAGAAGGGATGTCGCCGTCGAGGACGCTCGCAGGAGATCTGCCGCCTTCGAGGTCGCTCGCGGGAGATCTGTCGTGGGTTTGTCGAAGAAGTTAGCCCTAACGTGAATAAGGATCCGCACTATTAATAATATTGGGAAGTACCCGGCAGTATCGGCCCGTACAAAAAAACAAGAAACGTACAGTGTATTTTTTTTGCCGTACCGGGCCGTACCAGTACCCGCAAACGTACAGTGTACGGGTACGAGACATTTTTTGGAGTACCCGTGCTTCGTAGATATATACATATTGTTTACTTGCAGGGAAGGAGCACCACCGCCTAGAGTGATGGGTGAGGTCATTATAATTTGGTCAGCTAAAGATGGCCGCTGTCTTGTTTGCCACATCCTTGTGGATTGTCCTCATGCAGGTGCTAGAGAGCTAAGCAGGAAGTAGTCAGCTGAAGCCCTTTGCGCTATGTCGGTCCTTGAAGGCCAAACGAAGTGTTTACTTATTGTCATGTGTGACCGGCCTGTGTGTCGATTTATGTAACATACTTTTGTGAAGAGAATAGTTTGTAATGCCTTAAGACCAAACTTTTTGTGTATTTTGAATATCATTCTACTTGTTGGTTAATGGACATTTCTGGTGTTGGGTTCTAAGTAATTTTAATGCTTCCGCTAGAATGAAATTCTGAGTTAGGGTGCATTAAATATTTGGTTTCAATGTGTAACTTCACTGACTGTCCGTGGAATATGGCGTGTGGCCCCGAACAGTCCTTCTGTTATATTCTACGTGACAGATATGGGTGTTACAATTTGGTATCAGCTTCTATTGTCAGTTTTCCTTCTTCAAATTCGTGGTCGAATTCTTTTAAGGGGTCGTGAGCACGTGTATGTGCGTTACCTTTATAACATGAAAGAACCTATGAATGTCCACTTAGGAATGATAATACACATGTTTGTGGAACCTGCGTGTTCCTGTGATTGCTGTTTTGCAATATGTTTAGTCGCTTAATTGTGTGTTTCACGATTATAGGTGACTAGAAGCGGTGTGGGGCAGTCTCAGCCCCAGCGCTTTGCAGAGAGTAGTGTACCAGCTGAGGTGCCTACACCTGCTCCTTCTGTTGAAACAATAAGGTTGGTTGCTGAAGTCGTGTTCGTGATGATCAAGCGCAGCCAGAAGGGAAAGTACAACCTCCTACCCCTGAGGTTGCCCCGACGCAGGTTGACGTAGTTGAGCCTGTGGCTATGCGACAGGTGTCCGATGAGCCTTTGGCATTGAGGCGAGCGATGGAAAAGCAACTGAAGCATGTTATGAGCTTCCATCCTCCAACGTTTGAGGGAACTGGATCCCCCACTCAGGCCGAAGATTGGCTCTCAAGAATAAAGAGAATATTGATGACAACGGAGATGGAGGAGAGGCAGAAGGTGTCTGTTGCTACCTTTCTTTTGGAAGGAGAGGCAATACTCTGGTGGGATGAGTTGGAACTACATCAGTTTGCTGGAAGGCAACTGTTCGAGATCTCAATGGAGGAGTTCTCGAGGCTTTTTCTGACAACATATCTCCCATCTGCACAGAGAATTGCTATGGAGAATCAGTTCCAAAGGTTAACTTAGGGTGAGAGTTGTGTTGAACTTACATGAGTTTACAAGATTGGGGAGGTATGCGTGCTCTACGTTTGCTGACGAGGAGCGCAAGACAAACAAATTTTATGGAGGTCTGCGTGACGATCTGAGGCTACTTCTCTCAGATCTGATGATGCAAGGCTTTTTGACGTTGGTAAATATTGTCTGATCCCTAGAGTAGTATCTAAAAAGAGTCCAAAGTAAGGACTTGAGCGTGAAGAAGCCTGAGTTCAAAGCACCAAACTCTTCAAAGTCTGGGTATCGAAGGTAGAACAAGAAGTCCAAATTTTCTGGGCCAGCTTATTCATCTGCTGTTTCTGGGGCAACTATTGGGCGAGAAGGCCCAATTATTTGTTATACTTATGGCAAGCCGGGACACAGCCCGAGAATGTCGCAGTGGTCCTCCAAAGACGAAGAAAAATACAGGAACATCTTATGTCGAGAAGGGAAAAACAATGGAATCAATTGCATCCCATTATGCTCTAGCCCAACCCAGAGTATACAATCTTGGCCAGGACGATGCCATAAAGCTAAGCGATGTGGTGACAGGTACGGTTTAGTATACAACTTTTACTGCTTTATATACTTGTTATCTTGTGCATTGCTTAACTTGTTTGAATTAGATTTTGTCCTAATTTTGGACTATCCGGTGAGAGCACTGTTCGATATAGGGGCTTCTCACTCCTTTTTTTTGAGGACTTCGTGTTGCTTATCGGAGTGCCTTCTTTTGTGTCGAAGATAAATTGGATATATTGCTGCCTAACGGCTGCTTGATGCGCACGGATAAAGCTTGTTGTGTTCAGGTGCGGATAAGAAGTCGTGACTTTGGATTCGAAGCATCTGTGTTGCCGATATCTGAGTTCAATGTGATCTTTGACATGGACTGGCTCTCGGAGCAGCGTGTCTGTATTGATTGCAACTCAAAGGAAGTCACGCTGGGGCAGAACATCGAATGTGAGACTAAGTTCACTGGTATGCGAGGATCAAGCAAGATACTGATGTCTGCTCTCCAGGTGGTCAAGGCGGTTAGGAAGGGCACAATATTATTCTTCACGCTATTGGAGGTTATAGGCCCGAAGCCCAGTTTGAGTGATGTTCCTATTGTGTCGGAGTTCGCAGATGTGTTTTCTAAAGATCTCCCTAGGATTCCCCCTCAACGAAAGATCGATTTCACTATTGAGTTGGTGTCAAGTGCGAAGCCTGTGTCACGCTCACCGTACCATGTAGCGCCAAAAGAGATGGCAGAACTGAAGGCTCAGTTACAAGAGTTGTTAGAGCAAGGCTATATACGTACGAGTATGTCAACTTGGAGCGCACCGGTTCTCTTTGTGAAGAAGAAGGACGGAAGCTTGCGTCTATGCATTGAATACTGTAAACTTAACAAGATGACGAAAAAGAACAAGTATCTGATTCTGAGAATCGATGATTTATTTGATTAGCCGGTTTGATCAACTGTCAATTCGAAGTTGGATTTGAAGTCCGACTATTATCAGTTGAGGATCATAGAAAGTGATATTCCCAAGACTGCGTTTGGTACACGCTATGTTCATTATGAGTTTACCGTGACGTCGTTTGGATTAACAAATGGCCATCGGTATTCATGTATCAGATGCATAGGACCTTTCAACAGTATTTGGACCGATTTGTGATCGTCTTTTTAGTTGACATATTGGTATACTCTCAGTCAGAGTAGCATCATGTAAATCATTTGAGGTTGGTTTTGCATACCCTTAGGAGGAATCGACTTTATGCCAAGTTCTCTAAGTGTGAGTTTTGGCTATTATCAGTGGCTTTTCTTGATCATGTGGTTAGTGGAGAGAGTATTGCCGTGGATCCGACAAAGATAGTTGTGATACGGGAGTGACCTGTGTTGATTATTGTGGCGAAAGTCACGAGTTTCCACTTTTTGCGGATAGTTCCACCTCTCACTACGTTGACAAGCAAGGATCAGAAGTTTGTTTGTACGCCGAAGTGTAGCGAGCTTTTGAGGAGTTGAAGAGTCGTCTGATCACGACGCCTATTTTGTGTTCGCCATGTGGTGCAAAAGGTTATGAGATCTGCAACGATGCCTCAGGGAGCGGCTTAGACTTCGTTCTTCTGCAGTTTGAGAAGGTTATAACTTATGGCTCTGGCCAGCTATAATGTGCACGGGAGAAATTATCCAGTCCACTACTGGGAGTTGGAGACTGTGATATTCGCCTGAAGCTGCGACGACATTACTTATATGGCGTGAAGATCGACTTCTTTACGAATCATAAAAGTCTAAAGTACCTGTTAAACCAAAAGGATTTGAATATGTGACAAAGGAGGTGGATGAAGTTCCTTGCGGATTATACTTTGAGTTACATTATACTCTCGAGAAGGAAAATATAGTCGCAGGGCTCCGACACAAGCCTTTTTTACAGATGCATGATGAGCGTCTTATTTGAGACTTGAAGATCCCTTGTGTTAATAGGAGCTCTAGTGCAAATGCATGTTTAAACTAAATGAAGGTGCAATATGATCTCGCGAACAGGATTCAACAAGCGTTGGAGGTGGATGGCAGCATGAAACACTATTTGGAAGATACTAGGGATGTGTCAAATGCCAGTTTACCTTTGAAGATGGTCTCTTATGGAAGAACAGTTGGTTGTGCGTCCTAAATGCGGGCAAATTATGAGAGGAATTGTTGTACGAGTGACATTTTACAAGGTACTCAATCCACCCGTGGAGCACAAAGATGTTCAAGGATATGAGAGCTGTTTTGATGGGCAGGAAAGAATGACACAACTCATTATGTGGCGAAGTGTCAAACTTGTGCCTTAGTGAAGGCTGAATGTCAAAAACCTGGTGGTTTCTTGAAGTCGTTACCGATACTGGAGTGGAAGTTTGACGACATATCTATGAATTTCGTGCACGGTTTGCCGAGATCGCAGAAAGAGAACAATGTCATTTGGGTGATCGTTGACCGATTGACAAAGGTGTCACACTTCATTCCGAATAGGAGAGATAATTCAATGGAAAAATTGGCGAAATGTTACGTTGACAATATTGTACGATTGCACGGTGTACCTCATAGCATTGTGAATGACCGAGATGGACATTTCACTTCAAGTGATTGTAGGCTTATTCATCAACTGTTGGGTATCAAGCTGAAATTTAGTACGACCTTTCATCCTCAAACAGATGGTCAGACCGAGTGGGTAAACAGAACGATGGAGGATATGCTTCACATGTACGCCTTGGATTTCGGGAAGAGGTGGGAGGATCATCTCTTTATGATCGAGTTCGCCTATAACAATAGCTACCAAGCGAGTATTAAGATGACGCCCTTCGAGGCCTTATACGGTAGAGAGTGTCGTACTCCATTGGCTTGAGTAAAATAGGTGAATCGAAGCTTTGTAAGCATAAAGACGTCGAAGATGCGACTTCGACGATACGTTTGATTCGGGAGCGTCTGTTGATGACTCAAGATAGACAAACAAAGTACTACAACGACAAACATTGAAACGTGGATTTTGCGGTGTGTGATTGAGTGTATCTCAAGATAAAGTCGTTCAAGGGCGTATCTGGGATTCGACGCTTTAAAAAGCCGAGTTCGAGTTACCTTGGGCCATTTGAAATCGTTGAGCGGATTGGTGAAGCTGCCTGTCTATTGATTTTTTCAGCTCAACTCAGTGGTTTGCACGATGTGTTTCAAATATCAGTGCTGCAGAAGGCTGTGCAAGAGCCTGCACAAGTGGTTGTTGCGGATCAAGTGCTGGTCAATAATGGGTTGACTACAAAAATCTAGCCCATTCGAATTGAAGATACAGAAATCAGGCAACTACGGAACAGAGCGATTAAGATGGTCAAAGTCCGCTGGGACAACTATGGCCTTGAGGAACTGTCATGGGAGCACGAGCAGACCATGAGAGAGGAGTTCCTCGAGCTGTTTCGTTGAGATATATATATTTTTGTATATTTGTACTTCTATGTTGTTTTCTGTTGTCTAATTTCGGGACGAAATTTCATAAAGGATGAGAGATTTGTAACACCCCAGGTTTCCTGTAATGAAAACAACAAAGAATTGGTCTTTGGAGCTATCGCTGGCGTTAGCTCGATATTGCCAGACGTTGCGTACCATGTGGCAGACGTCCACATGTCAGCAACCGATGAAGCGGTCATTGAGCGACGCTGATTGGGTCAAGTGGCCACCGCTGGAGCTATTGTGCCGTGATAGGTGGATGTCGCCCGACGATAGCATTAAATAAGTTTTGCGGCTGAAATCGTGACCCTTCATTCCTTTTGATGAAATAATCTTGTGGCTGAGTTTAATCCCGTGTCCACTTACTCAGAGGGGTGGAGGAAAGAAACTTATTTCTCTTTCTCTCACTCTCTCTCTTCAAACCTTGGAAGAAAAGAAGAAAGGAAAAAGAAGGCTGGAGGCATATCTTTGGATAGCTGTTGAAGGAGTTCCTACAATTGGATTTGCAAGCTAAGGCTAGATCCGCAAAGAGAAAGGCAAGACGATCTTTTTCATCCAGATAAAATCCTTGGTCATGACTCTTAAGCGATCTACAAGGGTAACGACATTTCTTCTTGGGAAAGTGAAGTCCTTATCTGACATGTGCATGGAAACCCTCACCAATTGGTGAAGAATGAGAAGTTGTCAACAGGTTGATCGATGATATTCCCGGTAAGCCGAATTCGGAATCGAAGTACACAATATGCATGCTGTGTGAAACCCACCTGGACAGGTTGGTCTGGTTTGGTGATGATTGATTTGCGTGTCAGAGAAGACTCTGCAGATAAACGAGTAGTTTTACCGAGTATTGGGGTGTGCAGCTTGCTGCTAGTACTGGAGGCGTGCTCCAGGAAAACACCCAGATTTGGGGCAGTATTGTGTTCTGTCAGATACCGCCCGACGGTAGTGTTACCGCTGACGGTAACTTCCAGATAGCTATGTTTGTGAGGCCTGTCTCTTGGAGACTAGGGGCCAATGTGTTGAGCTGTGACCTAAGAGTGCCCAGCTGTGGTGGTCGTGTGTGTCAGTCTTGGAACATAACGTGATTATGTATGTATGAACGGGCAAGGGTAGACTGACCCGCGTCGTGGCTTGTGAGCCTGACGGTTTGAGCAACTGGCTGTGGCTAACTTGTACCCACCCTATGACGATCGACTTGGAGTGAGTCACTGACTTGTATCTCAAGGTAATATAGCGCCTTTGACTTTGTCCTAGCATATGGGAGAGTGTCTTAGGCTACAGGCCGGAAAGACTAGAAATGCTCAGTGTTAAACCATCAGTTTGAGACTGAGGATGGTGGTGAGTCTGAGATTCCAGAACACCGAAAATGTGCCTTGAGTGCACGAGGCGTGTGACCGTGCTTGCCAACGTCTGTGGTGAATGGTTTTTAAATTGCACGTTCTTATGCCATTATATATACATATTGTTTACCTACAGGGAAGGAGCACTACCGCCCCGTGTGAGGGGTGAAATCATTATAATTTGGTTAGATAAAGCTGGTCGTTGTCTTGTTTGTCACATCATTGTGGATTGTCCTCATGCAGGTGCTGTAGAGTCAAGCGGGAAGTAGTGGGGTGAAGCCCTTTGCGCTATGCCGGCCCTTGAAGGCCAAACAAAGTGTTTACTTATTGTCATTTGTGGCCGGTCTGTGTACCGATGCATGTAATATATTTTTGTGAAGAGAACAGTTTGTAAGTCCTTAATGTCAAACTCTTGTGTATTTTGAATATCATTCCTATTTGTTGGTTAGTGGACATTCCTAGTGTTGAGTTCTAAGTAATTTTAATGCTACTGCTAGAATGAAACTCTGAGATAAAGTGCGTTAATGATCTGGTTTCTATGCGTAACTCCACTGACTGCCCGTGAAATATGACGTGGGGCCCCGATCAGATCTTTTGTTATATTCTACGTGACGGAAGAGAGTGTTACAACATGGTAGGTGTCGTGTGGCCTGCGCGGGGGCGGCTTGCGCCCCTCCTGTCGTGCGGAGGAACCATGTATGCGCAGCCTTCGATCGTGCCGAGGTCATGTGCCTGCGTGGCAAATGCCGCACGTTCTCCGGCCGTGCGGAGACGATTGTGCATGTGCAGCCTCCCTCCATACGGAGGCCACGTGCTTGTGGGGCAGGTGCCGCGCGTACGACATAGTATCCGGCTGTGCGGAGGCCGTGCACTTGCGAGGATTGCGCTGCCTTCGACCTTTCGGAGGCTGCTTGGCCTGTGCGGCCTAATCGGCCTTCGACCGTGCGGAAACCGCGCGCAGATGCGACTTCCGATCGTGGGCCGGCTGCCCGCGAGGCGGCCGGCTATGAGGTGTCCGACTGCGTGGAGGCCGGCTGCATGGCGGCCGACTGCGGGGTGTCTGCTTCCCCCGACTAAGTGCAGTTAATCTGCTCACCCATAATGGGTAGTGGTTACCCGCACCTAGGGCTGAACATATTATTCGAAACTCGAAAGTCGCTCGAAAATCGTTCGAAAATTGAGCCGAATCGGAATCGGTTAAAATTGATTCGACTCAATTTGAGTCGATTCAATTTGACTCGAATCTGATTCCGAGTCGGTTTCGCGCAAGCCATGAATCGCTTGAAATATGATTTGAATCAACTCGAATTAATTAAAAAAATTAAGTATTTATAAATATATTTTTATATTAAGATTAAAAATAACAAAATGTAAACCTAAATAAAAAAATAAAGGCTTTAAGTGTTTTATTTGCTAAATTTATAGGTTGCCCAATTTAATTTTGAGCAAATTAGGAATAAAACGAAAAATTTCTCAATTTCGAGCCAACTTTATTCATTTTCAAGCCGACCCGATTCGATTTCGCGCCGACTCGATTCGATTTCGCGCCGGCTCGATTCGATTTCGAGCCGACTCGGAATCGAGTCATTTTGAGTCGAGCCGACTCGACTCGAAATCAATTTCGATTTTGAGTCGATTTCGAGCCGAGTTCGAGTCGAAAATTTCGATTTCGAGTCGAGCCAATATCGCTCGAACTCGATTCGATATCAGCCCTACACGCACCCCCATGTTTGATGGAAGAGTGGTTGCGTGCTTGCGCACACATACATTCTGGCATTCGTTTGGAAGACGATGTGGACTCGAGATTGTGCGAGAACGGACCCTTTGGAATTGTCCCGGCGAGCCGCACGAGTTCGCGGTAAAAAATCTCCGGCTCGACTGGACTGTTTTTGGGGAACCGCATCACATGATAAGTGTAAGTATTAATATGTGGGCTATAATCATAAGTGCTGTCTCGATCCAATCCAAATCTGGCCTCAAAGATCTTGATATTTGGCTGCTCTTGATTCATATTTGTTGGCCCCAAGCATATTGAGTAGTGTAATTAACGTTTCTCCAGGATGCTAACTTATGCTAAACTCTTTACTTTTTTTAAAAAAAATCCCAACTGTCAATTTCTTGCTACTTTTAAATTGTTTTGCAGATTTACACCAAGTTCAATTTTTTTCGTGCAGGAGGATTGTTGGTGTCGCTCATGTTGAGGACTTCGAATCAATAACTGATGCTAGTTTAAGAGCTCAGTGTGAGCACCGAGCTCTAGAATTTGCTAAAATGCTTATGAAGGAAAGGCGACATTTTGATTCAATTCAACAAATCGTGTCTTCTTTGCAGAATATCCCTTCCTAATAGCCTCACGGGGCTTTTAGATTACACCTGTAGAAGAACTCCCGCAACTCTTCCCCACAACATAATAAATTACAGGGCCTGAAAGTAATATTTGTATGTCTTTTGAGAATGTATTATTATGGAGAATTGCAAGACCCCATGGTCTTTTATGAAATTTCCGATAATTATTGTTTGTGAACAGGGCTTGGTATTTTTTGAGCTGTTGAGCTTGCGGATCCATTTGCAATTATGTTGGAAATATTAGGGGAATCGTAGTACTTTTTTGTATTTCAAATACTTTACATGGTACCTAAAAAGCATTTTGTTAGGTTGTGTGGCATGAGTTCCATGATGCTGGGGAAATGATTGCGAGAAGTAAAGATCGTGAATGAGTGAAGAATCACGCATAAGAAGACAACTTTTGTAGTGACATTAAGGAAGAAAGGTAGATTGTAATTGGTCGGGGTGTGACTTTAAAAACAGGGAACATGGTTTATAAAGCTTTGTTGGACTTGCTGCTCAAAAGGCCCCAAAATGCTTTTCTTGAAAAAGCACTCCATTCAAACAACCTTTAAAGAGCGGTGGCGATGGAAATAATAGGCATTCCTATTGTCACCATTCCCCCAAACAGAGCTTAGAAGATTGCACAAATCTTGATCAAGGATGTTTATAGCACTGATTAATACAAATCAAAATCAACTATAAGCTAAAAAAACATTTAACTAATCACAGTAGAATTACTCTTCCCAAAAGTGTCATACTTGTGGTTAACTTATACATACATACATACGAGTGAGTGCACAGAGACGCCTGTGTGACGAACAATCGGCGGGCGGCAACATTCGGCGGGCAACAAAATTTTGTTGATGACAATATTTGGAGGACGATATCATTCGGCGGACGGTACAAGTTGCATTACTCGGCGGGCAACATCATTTGACTGGCATCATCATTCACTGGGGGCAACATTTAGATGGGGACAACATTCGAGAGACGACATCAATCGACATGCGACATCATTCGGCGGGCGGCATCATTCGGCAAACGACATCATTCAGTGAGCTACGCCCACGCGAAGCCCGCATCCAAGTTGGCTTCACCCGCACCCCATACACTATCACTCATATGTTTATTATAATTTATATTTTAATCTCTGTATATATTATAAATGCTTATATATATATATTTAAAATTTATTAATGTTGTAAATGTTAGTATAATATAAATTATATTATACACGCACTATCACTCATATGTCTAGTCAAATGCATGAGAAAGCTAGGACGAAACAACGGGAAAATCAATCAAGGTATAGTTGTGTCAAGGAGACATTGACGCAACGTCGATTAGAAGTCGATGTATCTTCGACTAGATGTCGACCCATCTTCTAAATTAATGTCGATGTCTCTCCAAAGTAGTGGTCGACACATACATCAATAAGTTATCGACATAACGTCGTGTATTCAGTCAATTCGACAGATTCTCATTTTACATGAGAATTCGACGTTTCATCCACTATGTTGTGTATTGTATCCACAATATACCTGATTTGAAGAAGTTCCTGGACAAGCTAAGGTCAATAGACAATGTTTTTGATAAACTCTTTCAAGTTGTGCTTGCAGTTCTTCCACGCTAAGTGCACACCAATGTCAGGGTGCAGTAGGTCAATATACACGGGTCTGCACGACGTAATCCCTCGTTGCGCAGATCAGTGTGTTGGCCTACGTGTACTCTCTCTATTGGAGTGCACTTACTTTCAAGCACAGGGCTATAACTATGCAGGAGCAGACAAGGAGCAAGGATGGGTCAAGGAGCACCTCATGGGTGGAAAGACGAAAATTCGTCTAAGTGTAAATCGACGAGAATCACCAAGTGATTCTCGCCGATTCGGCGAGAATCACTAGTGATTCTCGCCGATTCGTCGAGAATCAGTGTTTGATTCTCGCCGAACTCGATCCAGTCACTTCTAAGCGAGCACCTCTGCTTCTAAGTAAGAATCGACGAGAATCACCAAGTGATTCTCGCCGATTCGGCGAGAATCACTGGTTGATTCTCGCCGTCTCGACCTGGCCTAAAGCAGTGCGTGCAACCAAGGCAAATTCGACGAGAATCATCTTTGATTCTCGCCGAATCGTCGAGAATCACCTTTGATTCTCGGCGACTCGGTGAGAATCACTTTCGATTCTCACCGATTTTGACTTGGGCGTTTTTCTGGATCTTCCTGAACCGGATTCTGCCGCTGTCAATGTTCTGGACCGGGATTTTGGGATTCTTCTTGTGGGTCCCACAACGGTCTTATTCAAGTTGTATACAGTATATATATTCGGGTATTTTTGAACGGAAGACACAGAAAGAAGCCGAGCAAGAAAAAACCCTAAAATCGCGAAATCGTTCCGCCGCCGCCGTCGCCGCTCGCGCTATTTGGACGCCGCTGTTGATCGCACTTCTTCTCGATCTCCGGCGACAGAAGCTTAGCAAAGCTTTGAGTCTCACGTGTCTATCCAGAGATCTCTTGTCTCTCAATTTGTTGATCGGGAAAAACTTCCCCGTCCGAATCGATCGAGACGACCGATCCTCGTGTGACCGTTGGAGGACCAAGCTAGTTTCGCTACGAAGATTGGATCTCTAAGTTCAGCAGCCGCTCATCATCATAGCCGCCGATCCCGAAGCAAGCCGCCGCTCGTCTTGCCGCCGCCGGCTCCGGGGAGATCCTCTCCAAGAGAGACCAAGGTTGTAGACTCTTCGTTGACTTCACGAACACGTCGTCGAACGAAGAGGAACACCGTAGTCTCCAAACGAAGTTTGTATCTCGTGTACATTCTATTTTACTTTTGTTGTAAAGGAACGATTGTTCCGTATTGTAAGGGTTGGGTGCAACCCGGTTTGTGGGAGTGTTGACTCCTACGTGTGGAAGGGTTCCTTCCGATAGTGCAGGGATTGGATTTCAATCCTGTTGGAGAAGAGACCGAGTCGTCCCTTGTTGGGAGATAGGTCGAAGGGGGAAAGTGGATGTACCCAAGTCGGGGAACCACTATAAATTGCCTGTGTATTTTGTGTGCTGTGCTTTTTATTTTTATTGTGCAGGTACATTCGTAAATTCCGCAAAAGCGTTGCACGTCACCTATTCCCCCCCCCCATAGGTGAACTTTGTTGACACTAGGTGGACTTTCAAGTGGTATCAGAGGCAGGTTACTCATCAAAAAGGTTAACACCTTGAGTTGAATCCTGCCACTAGTGTCAACAAGGAGGCAAACATCTACTATGGACGGGCTCAAGTTCTCCGGCAAGATCCCAGTGTGCACCAGGCTCAACTTTCCTATATGGAAGGAAAGGATCAGGTTCTACATGGAAGCAGTGGATCCTCGACTTTTCATGATCGTGCAGGAGGGACCTTATGTCCCCACTAAGGCCTCCACCATTGATCCCACCAAGAAAGTGCCGAAGACACTTTCTGAAATGGACAAGGACGAGATGGTGCTAGTGGGACTTGACATGAAGGCACGAAACATTCTGGTCAGCGCAGTTGATGACTCTATGATGCAAAACTTCAGCAACTGCAGGACAGCACAGGAGATCTGGCAGTGCCTGATCATCCTAATGGAGGGCACGGATGAAGTGAGGGATGATCGGAGATCCCTCCTGAACCAGAAATATTAGGCCTTCAGATAAGGGCCTAAGGAAGAGATCGGAGTCACATACGAGAACTTCCTCAAGATTGTCAACGCCCTCAAAGGCTACGGAAGAGTGTTCACTAATGGTGAACTCAATGATAAATTCCTTAGGTCCCTTACTAAGGAATGGGACACAAAGATCTGCGCCATCAGAGAATTTCGCAGACTAGCTGAAACTGATCCACAAATTCTGTTTGGAAAGCTGATGTCCTATGAGCTTCAGCTGAACACCAGAAAAGCAGAAGAAGAAGCTGAGAAGGCGGCAGCCAAAGAAAAGACCGTGGCTCTAAAAGCCAGTCACTCCAGAAAAGGCAAGGGTGCGGTTTCGTACCGTGCCAGGAAAAAGGATGAGGAGGAGGACTCCGAGCCATGCTCCTCCAGCTCAGAGCTGTCGGAGGAGGATTTCTCCCTCATCACTCGAGAGTTCAAGAAGTTCCTCAAGATGAGGAATCAAAGAAAAAGAGACGGCTCCTCCTCCAGGCATCAGAAGAAAAATTATTCTTCTGACAGGTATGCATCTAGACCGAACAAACATCGCTCCTCTGACATTATTTGCTTTGGATGCAATAAGCCAGGACACGTCGTGGCCGACTGCTATCAAGGAAAGAGAGAAAAAGGGAAAGAAGAGGAGCACAAATCCTCTAGAGATAAGAAGGAGCGGAGCTACATCGCCAAAAGGCCAAAGACACTGAGTGAGTCTGATTCCTCAGACTCCAGTGATGATGAGGAAGCCTACTTCGGGCTGCTGGGTCGCTCGGACTCAGAAGGAGAATGCCCCTCATTTACTGGGAAGGTAAAAGCTCACACCCCTCTCTCCGACTCTGACCCTAAGTCTCAGGATGATGAACCTGAGGATAGCCCTTCGGCCCGTGAAGCGTGTTGGAACATGGTTTCACACTCCTTAGGTTTGAGAATATCAACTCCCTGCTTGTATTTGATGAGATTGGTTGTGTGATAGAGTGTGCAGGCTGATAGGTGAAAGGAAAGGAGAAGAGCTTCAAAAGGTTACTACCGCCCGGCGACAACCTTATCGCAGCGCGGTAACCATCTCGATCGACGCATATCGGTTCGATGGTCGACAGCCCATTTATCAGCTAAGGAAGGATCGTCGACAATCAAAAGCTACCGCCCGGCGACAGGACGCTACCGCCGGCGGTATCCGGTCGACGTGCATCGAGGGGACGATCGTCGACGATGGTACCTACCGCTCAGGCGATAGTCTTATCGCAGGCGGTAGAATTATCTGGCGAAATGGCGCTATCGCTCTGACTGGGCGCGGTAACCTTTACCGCCCGGCGATAGCTCTCTTGAAACGGCAGTTTCCTTAATGAGCAGTTATAGTTGCCGTTTCGGGAGACGTGTGGAGACAGCTGGTAGGCGTTACGCGCGAACCTACCGCCCGGCGATAGAGTTATCGCAGGCGGTAGTCTATTTTCTCCAAGACGTATAAAAAGCAGCGCCGTTTCCTCAAGACCTAAGCCTCCAGAGATTATTGACGAAGTGCTCCAGGAATACTAAGTTCGGCCGTCTTCCTACGTCCGTTCTACTCGTCTTCGTCAAAGAAAAAGCAAGGCTTCTTCCTCCCGTTCGAGATCGAAGAACTCCGGCGATCAAGGCTTCGCATCGTCTACGTCTAGCGACCGGGTGCTTTTCATCTAAGATCACAAGCACCGACCGTAGATCTGTCCGGAGAACTTCTCAAGAGGGAGAACCTAAACTTTAACGAATATATTTTGTAATCTCTTTTTGTATCTTTTTCTTCTTCTATTGTTGTAAGTGGTAAGGGAAATCGACCGGGGAAGGTCGTCGGGATCCGGGTTGGATTCCGTGGAAAATCGTCTCGGGATTTGGGGCGTCTAGATCGGGGATCTAGCGGTGCTCTAAGACCCTTCCGGGTGTGGAGGTGAAGAGCGGCTCTAAGACCTTTCGGGGAGAAAGTGAGAGAGCCAACCGGTCCGGGTTTTGGGTCGGTATAGAAAACCCAAAGTTTTCTTCTCTTCGTCTTTGATCTTCGACGTCATGAAGATCGTACTGTAAAACACTCATCTTGTACTTGTCTGAAATTGATTGTTATTGAATTTAATACTTGTGTTTAAAATCTTCACTTGTGGTGTGGTTTGCGTTAAGATTCCGTTTATTCAAGCGAAATTTATAAAACCTTATTCACACCCCCCCCTCTAAGGTTGGCCTCCGGATCCAACAAGTGGTATCAGAGCGAGGTTACTTCGAATAGGCTTAACCACCTGAAGTAAGATGGCCAACCCAGTGCATGCATTCACTGAGGGACAAGGTGTGAGTCGTCCTCCACTCTTTATGGGTAGTGACTATAGTCACTGGAGGACAAGGATGAAAATCTTTCTGATGACGCAAAGCATGGACGTATGGGCCATGATAGAGACTAAGTACACCACACCCACTACCACGGTTGGAGAAGTCATTTTTGAAAAACCTCGCGATAAGTGGGACGATGCGGACAAGCTTAGGTGTACTAATAACGCCAAGGCTATGAACTCTCTATTCTGTGCGTTAGATAAGACGGAATTTAATAGAATATGTAACTGCGAAACTGCCTTTGATATTTGGCGACTTCTTAAACTTACTCATGAGGGTACCTCGCAGGTGAAAGAATCAAAGCTGTTTCGGCTTGAATCCGAGTATGAACAGTTCCGGATGGAGATCGATGAAGATGTTGACAGCATGTACACAAGGTTCACCAAGATCGTCAACGCATCAAGATCTCTTGGAAAGAACTTTCCAAATGGCGATCTAGTGAGGAAGATACTGCGATCTCTACCTCCCCGCTTCAACCCCAAGGTGACTGCTATCGCTGAATCTCATGAAATCAGCGCCTTGGAGATTGAGAGTCTTATCGGAAACCTGAAGACTCATGAAGTGGAACTGAAGATACAAGCCGAGGAATATCCCAAGGAAATGAAGAAAAAGGGATTGGCTTTGAAGGCTTCAAAAGCTGGGAAAACATCTGATTTCTCTGAAGAAGATGAAGAGGAAAGTCTCTATGTAAGGGAATTCAAAAAATTCATGAAGAACCCCAGAAAACAAGGGAAGTTCAAACGGTTTCTGAAGAAGGGAGTTGAAGAGGGTAGGAAGTGGAACAAGTCGGTAAAGGAGACCGATAGCGATGATGAAAAGTATCAGCCTGAATGCTTTAATTGTCACAAGCTGGGACATCTAAAAAGAGACTGTCCAAGACTCCAGAAGGAAGAGAAAGGAAAGGACAGCAAGTATAAAGGGAAGAAGAAAGTACTGAAGGCTCTGACCTGGGATGAGGATGGATCGGAAGATTCGAGTAGCACCGACTCGGGAAGTGACAACGAAGCAAATCTGTGCCTCATGGGAAAAAGTCAAGAGGAATCTGAATCTGATGCTGAGTCCAGTGTCCAAAGCGACACTGAGGTAACTCCTCCTACTTACTCTGAATTACTTGAGATTTATGATCGTGTAGTTGGTAGGTTAGAAGAAGTAACATCTAAGAAAAATTCCTTAAGAGCTGAAAATAAACGTCTAAACAAGAGTTTAGAAAAGCTGAAGAAAGAAGTAATTAAAATTGGGAAAGAGAAGGTGGAATGCCTTGAATGTCCTCACTTGGTAGCATCCATCGAGGAGGGTAAAGCAAGTCTCTCCAAGACATCCTTGAGACTAGTATCTCTCAAAAATGAGAAGAATGTCTTGGAGAAGAAGCTTCATATCTCCCTTGCTAAAGTTGAGGAAGGAAAGAAACAGTTTGCTAATCGATGTGGGATGTTAGTAACTGAGAACACCGCTCTAAAAGCGAGGATCCATGACCTCAACTGTGCGGTTCAAAAATTTGGTGTTGGCCAAAAATCTCTAAACATGCTATTGGGCGCACAGTGTCATGGGTCAGGAAAGTTTGGCATCAGCTATGTAAGTCCATCATCACCATTGGAGGAATATAGCACTCTGTCCACGTCTAAGTCAACAAATAAGATCAAAAATCTGAATACATTATCTCCTTCCTCTAGCAAGAGATCGAGTGAGGTGGTGAAAGTCATTTCCTCAGCTTATGCTCTATGTGCCAACTGTAATAAGTTCGGACATGCTTCAAGCTCTTGCGGGAGGAAAGGTGCTAAACAAAACGCGCAAGTCTGGCTACCAAAGTCTACTACCTATAAAATAGGTGGAACAACTTGGGTAACCAGATCTTTACTCTCATCTCCTTTTTAGGTATGTTTGCAGGCAAGGGACACAAAGAACGTGTGGTACTTGGATTCTGGTTGCTCCAAGCACATGACGGGTGATAAAGATAAGTTCCTTAGCCTGGAAAAGAAGAGAGGTGGAGTGGTCACGTTTGGAGATAATGGTAAAGGAAGAATTCTGGGAATCGGCACAATAGGTAACAAGTTTTTCTCTATTTCAAATGTAGCCCAAGTCAACTAGAAAAAGGTCGAACAATGCAAACTGTACACAGTTAATTTACACAGTGATGATTTCTCTTCGTCCAATCTAAAATGCCTAGTAACTAAGAATGAAGAACTAGACCTTTGGCATAGGAGATTAGGACACTCGGGTAGCAAGCTAATTATTAAGTTATCTAGAAAGAAACTTGTTAGAGGAATTCCGTCTCTAAGCGGTAGTTTTAAACGTTATGTGTGGGCCTTGTCAAAAGGGAAAATTTGTCAAAAACTCGTTTAAAAGTAAAACAGAGATTTCCACCTCTAGACCGTTAGAACTCTTGCACATGGATTTGTTTGGACCGCTTTCCACATGTAGCCTAGGAGGAAAGCGATATACATTCGTCATCATAGACGACTTTTCTCGTTATTGTTGGACAATATTTCTTGCCAACAAATCTGACACGTTTAGGGAATTCTCTACTTTATGCACACGTATTCAAAATGAGAAAGAACTAAACATTAAGTGTATAAGATCAGATCACGGTGGAGAGTTTGAGAATGAGGATTTTTTGAAGTTGTGTGAGACTTTAGGGATTAAGCACGAATTCTCCGCTCCTCGCACGCCTCAACAGAATGGAGTGGTAGAAAGAAAGAATCGCACACTTCAAGAGCTAGCACGTACGATGCTCGCGGAGTTCAGCTTACCTCGATCGTTTTGGGCCGAAGCGGTCAACACGGCAAGCTACGTGATGAACCGTGTCATGCTTCGCCCACTTCTTAAGCGAACCCTTACGAGCTCTACTTTGATAGAAAACCCTCCGTCTCGTACTTTAGAGTTTTTGGGTGCCCATGCTATATTCTGAACACTAAGGATCTCTTAGGAAAATTCGACGAAAAATCCGATCTAGGCATATTCTTAGGATATTCTAGCAAAAGTCGAGCCTATAGGATTTATAATAAGAGAACCTTAGTGGTTGAAGAATCGGTTCATGTGCATTTTGATGAGAGTCCACCATCTAGTGAGCCTAGGTTGTCCGAAGAAGAGGTTGAGGAGAGTGTTCCGGTTGAGAGTAACGAGGAGAGTGAGTCGCACGCATATGTGCCTCCTAAGGATCTAACGTTTACGAAACAACATCCTCGTGATCTAGTTATTGGAGAACCATCCCATGGAGTTAGAACTCGATCTGCTTTTCATGAGGCGTTCTCCAACTTATGCTTTCTATCGGATATTGAGCCCAAAAACGTGTCCGAGGCTCTTCAAGATGAATCATGGTTCCTTGCCATGAATGAGGAATTGAGCCAATTTGAGCGTAGCAAAGTTTGGATTCTAGTTGATCGTCCGGACAACCATCCCGTGATTGGTTTAAAGTGGGTGTTCAAGAATAAACTTGATGGTGAGTCTAGGATCACGAGGAATAAAGCTCGGTTGGTAGCACAAGGATATTCACAAATTGAGGGTGTGGATTTTGAGGAGTCTTTTGCACCGGTTGCTCGTCTTGAGTCCATTCGAATGTTTTTGGCATTCGCAAGCCATAAGAAAATAAAGTTGTTTCAAATGGACGTTAAGAGCGCATTTTTAAATGGTTATATAAAAGAAGAAGTGTATGTCGAGCAACCACCCGGTTTCCTAAATGCCGCCCACCCTCATCATGTGTACAGATTAGTAAAGGCCTTGTATGGATTGAAACAAGCGCCCCGTGCTTGGTATGATAGGCTAACTACGTTCCTCTTAGATCATGGGTTCAAGATGGGTAGTGCGGACACAACTCTCTTTGTTCAAGCCAAAAATTCGGATCTCGTTATCCTCCAAATTTACGTTGACGATATTATTTTTGGAGCGACTAATGAGAAGTTGGTTGAAGAGATTGTGAGTTTAATGAAATCTGAATTTGAAATGAGCCTTGTGGGAGAACTCAATTATTTTTTTTAGGATTTCAAATTTCTCAACGACCAGACGGAATTTTCATAAATCAATCCAAATATATAAAAGATATGCTTGTACGTTTTGGTTTTGAATCTTTAAAACAAGTCAAAACTCCGATGAGTGCGTCCCTTAAATTAGGAAAAGACGAGAGTGGAATCTCTGTGGATCAAACAATGTTTCGGGGCATGATTGGATCTCTGTTATACTTGAGTGCGTCACGGCCCGATATCACGTTTTGCGGTAGGTATGTGTGCCCGTTTTTCAAGCTGACCCTAGGGAGTCTCACTTAAAGCGGTAAAACATATTTTTCGCTATCTCCGTGGCACGCAACACCTCGGGTTGTGGTACCCTCACTCGATGATTTTACCCTTCATGGATATTCTGACTCCGATTATGCCGGTTGCTCTCTTGACCGCAAGAGCACTAGCGGTACTTGTCATTTTTTAGGCCCGGCACTTGTCTCGTGGTCGAGTCGTAAGCAAACTCGGTGGCTCTTTCGACCGCCGAAGCCGAGTATATCGCCTTAGGAAGTTGCTGTGCACAGGCACTTTGGATGTCACAAACTTTAGAAGACTTTGGTCTTTCTTTTCGCAACATTACACTTAGGTGCGACAACAAGAGTGCGATAGACTTAACGTATAATCCGGTGCATCACTCTCGGTCCAAACACATAGACGTTCGACATCACTTTATTCGCGACCACATTAAAAAAGAGAATGTGAGTGTCGTCTTTATTGGGACCGATGATCAACTCGCGGACATTCTTACTAAACCGCTTCCGGATGCTCGTTTTTCGCTTCTACGACTCGAACTTGGGATTCTTGATTATCGTCCTAATTTTTGTTATATTTTTTTCTTGTGTTGTAGTTTGTTTTTTTTTGGTTTCATGTTTGTTCTGTTCAAAGTTGTAACACCAATACAAAAAGAAAAACAAAAAAAAAACATATGTACTGTTCGTTTTTTTTCCTGCTCGTGTTGTTTTGGTTGTCCCTGGTTGTGGCTAAAATTGTTTTCAAAAATTCAAAAAAAAAAAAACTGACTAGTTGGTTTGGGGCTCATATGACCGAGTCGTGGTATATTTTCAAGTATATACAATGTTTGCTAATCTTTTTGTCAATTTGTACGGCACATTGGTATCCTGGCATGATGAGCGAAGTTAAATTTTTGTCTAGCTATTGAGTGCGAAAATTAATGTGGGTGTACGTTGTCTATGCCTCTAAGTATGTGTGAGGATTTATTTACGATAATGATTACACCTCTCACACACTACTTGATCATACACTCAACCTGAGATAATAAGCTGACATGCTATAAATCGTGACACTAACTTTAACATCTCTGATATATCTTGAACATCAATGTCATGAAATCAAATTGCGCGTGTCTATGCTAATTAAATTTTTGGGCCAAAACTAGAAAGGCATATGTCCAAATGTAAACAAGTTAAAAGTGGATCTACCTATATGGGTAGATTCGATTGACTTGGGGTCTTGTTCTGCTTTGATTATGTATAAAAGTTGATGGCCTAACTCCAAAATAAAATGATGGCCATCAAATCCCGCTTACAGACCCCCCAAGCACTACTCATCCCTCCTGATAAGTCTATAATAAGCGTTGTGAGGGTGAGCACCTTGGATTAAAAAGTCGTTTCGATCTGTGCATGGACTACACTTTATGATTTGTGCCTTGATTTAATTTCTTTATGCCGCACTATGTCATGTGACGTGATTTTTCACTATATCTCTTTGGTGTTAGCATCGTTAGTTTGCTTGATATAAAACATGTCTGCCTGATATCTCTATTGAATGTTTTGTCTCTTGGTGCTACACGTGCACATGTCATTATCTTATTTAAATCTTCCGCGCATAAGAATTGGACCTCAACTACATTCGATGCTTTTTTCGCACAATACGTACTGGCACATTTTTTTTTTCTCTCATGACGATATTTGTGTTTGCCTATTTTCTCTCTATTTATCTAAACCCTGCAAACATTCATGTCATACTTGATGTGTGCTATGTCTCGTGCATATAGTCCCATTTCTTCACTCTGATTGCGTTTGCTCCTGATTTGAGACCCTGTTTTACAACTCTCTGATTTCAAGTGCTTTGTAGGTCTATATTACGTTATCTCTCGCCTACAATTTTCATCCTCCTTGGTCGGTTGGCCTCGCCCATTCTTTTGATATTATCAAAGGGGGAGAAGGATTGGAGGTAGTGTTCATGATAGGGGGAGCGTATTGAGGTGTGTGTGTGCTCATAGATAGGGGAGCGTCCCACCGATAGGGGGAGTATGTAGTAGGATATAACAGGATTGAACGGGATCGATATAGGTGTGTATTGCTTATTTGTTCAATATCATTTTACTCTGATACTCTACTTTATACTGTTCTACGTTGCTACATACATCTATTCTGGCACTCTATCTACTTGATTTGGTTTATCATGAACGGGATTGATATTATCAAAAGGGGGAGTTTGTTGGAACATGGTTTCACACTCCTTAGGTTTGAGAATATCACTCCCTGCTTGTATTTGATGAGATTGGTTGTGTGATAGAGTGTGCAGGCTGATAGGTGAAAGGAAAGGAGAAGAGCTTCAAAAGGTTACTACCGCCCGGCGACAACCTTATCGCAGCGCGGTAACCATCTTCGATCGACGCATATCGGTTCGATGGTCGACAGCCCATTTATCAGCTAAGGAAGGATCGTCGACAATCAAAAGCTACCGCCCGGCGACAGACGCTACCCTCGCCGGCGGTATCCGGTCGACGTGCATCGAGGGGACGATCGTCGACGTGGTACCTACCGCTCAGGCGATAGTCTTATCGCAGGCGGTAGAATTATCTGGCGAAATGGCGCTATCGCTCTGACTGGGCGCGGTAACCTTTACCGCCCGGCGATAGCTCTCTTGAAACGGCAGTTTCCTTAATGAGCAGTTATAGTTGCCGTTTCGGGAGACGTGTGGAGACAGCTGGCAGGCGTTACGCGCGAACCTACCGCCCGCGCGATAGAGTTATCGCAGGCGGTAGTCTATTTTCTCCAAGACGTATAAAAAGCAGCGCCGTTTCCTCAAGACCTAAGCCTCCAGAGATTATTGACGAAGTGCTCCAGAATACTAAGTTCGGCCGTCTTCCTACGTCCGTTCTACTCGTCTTCGTCAAAGAAAAAGCAAGGCTTCTTCTTCCCGTTCGAGATCGAAGAACTCCGGCGATCAAGGCTTCGCATCGTCTACGTCTAGCGACCGGGTGCTTTTCATCGAAGATCACAAGCACCGGCCGTAGATCTGTCCGGAGAACTTCTCAAGAGGGAGAACCTAAACTTTAACGAATATATTTTGTAATCTCTTTTTGTATCTTTTTCTTCTTCTATTGTTGTAAGTGGTAAGGGAAATCGACCGGGAAGGTCGTCGGGATCCGGGTTGGATTCCGTGGAAAATCGTCCCGGGATTTGGGGCGTCTAGATCGGGGATCTAGCGGTGCTCTAAGACCCTTCGGGGTGTGGAGGTGAAGAGCGGCTCTAAGACCTTTCGGGGAGAAAGTGAAGAGCCAACCGTCCGGTTTTGGGTCGTATAGAAAAACCCAAAGTTTTCTTCTCTTCGTCTTTGATCTTCGACGTCATGAAGATCGTACTGTAAAACACTCATCTTGTACTTGTCTGAAATTGATTGTTATTGAATTTAATACTTGTGTTTAAAATCTTCACTTGTGGTGTGGTTTGCGTTAAGATTCCGTTTATTCAAGCGAAGTTTATAAAACCTTATTCACCCCCCCCCTCTAAGGTTGGCCTCCGGATCCAACAAAGCGGAGCTCCTCGAGAAATATGAGCTTCTGCTCAACACTTTCGAGAGTGCCGTAAGAGACTGAAGGCTGAGAAGAAGGAAGTGAAATTCCTTAAGGGTGAGTGTGTATCCCTAAGGGAAGAGGTCACTAGCTTGATTTCTCTCCGACATGAGCACCTTGACCTGACTTCAAAGCATTCAGAGTCTTTGAAGCTCCTTGATCTTAAGCAGGAGGAAGTCGACAAGTTGGAAGAACTACTTGCGGCAGAAAGGAAGATCGTCAAGAGCTTCTCTATGCCAAAAACAGTTCTTCCAGTCGTTGATACCTTTCTGCTCAGGCCAAGGGAGCTGCTTGGGGCATGTAGGGGTATCTGGTTCCTCATCCAGGAGAAACAGGAACCAGAGGAAGAATAAGGCCGCCAAGAAGGCCTCTGCTGATGAAAAGGGAAAGGCTCCGCTTAGTCCTGTTGCGTTCAGAAAGCCTGGCTTTCCTTGCAACCAACATGACTTTGAGTCAACATTTGGCCATCATTTCCGGCCCTCGGTTGCAAAGCCAAAGAGCCGATATGACGGTTGGACCTTTCCCCGGAACTTCGATGAGAGTGCCTTCAAGGCACCTTATGAGGAAATCCACATGGGAAATTATGGTCCGTTCTCTAGCGGCCATAATGGAAAGCAGGCACCAAAAGCCAAGCCTGTTATACAGAAGGTGACGAAGTCATGTGACTGCTGTCACCATGAGGCCTCCTCCTCCAGATCCAAGGCCCCAGCTGTACCCACCGTTCCCAGGGTAAGGCAGGAGCCTAGGAAGAGGTACAACAGATTCGATTGTTGGTGCTGTGGCAAAGTCGGTCACTTTGCCGTGGATTGTTGGTTTAATCCAAGGCATTACGAGACTCCCCATGTTAGCAATGCGAGGCCGACCACTCGTAGGGTTAACCAACCGAGGGGGAGTGTGCTAACCAGGAATCTAGGACCCAAGTTCGATTGGGTTCCTAAGGTAAATTAATTTTGTTTTGCAGGTATGTCCAAAGGCCACCAAAACGCTGATCTGGTATTTGGACAGTGGATGCTCCCGGCATATGACTGGGACAAGAAGCCTGCTGCGTGATTACACTCCAGTCGAGAATGGACCCAAAGTCATCTTTGGAGGGTCAGATCGAGGTGTCACCAAAGGTTACGGTATGATTTCCAACGGTATAATCTCTATCACCGACGTGGCTTATGTTGAAGGGTTAAACCATAACCTGATCAGTGTAAGTCAGTTATGTGATAAAGGTTATGACGTTAAGTTCTGCAAGGATAAATGTCTGATAATTTCACGTACCTCTTCTGAGACGGTATTATCAGGCATTAGGAGCAGAAATATCTTTTGCTTAGATTTTCTCAGTTTAGATTCATCTACCCCCGTATGCCTTGTGGCAACAGGCAGTGCATCTCTGTGTGAACAATGGCACAAGAGATTGTCACATATTAATTTCAAGACAATTAGTATGCTGTTTTCTAAGAACTTAGTAAGGGATGCTCCCAGTATCAAGTGCATCAAAGATAGCCCCTGTACTGCATGCCAGATGGGCAAACAGACTCGGGCTACCTTTAAGAGCATTGCAGACAAAGACTCTTCCCGATGTCTTTACCTTTTACATATGGACTTGTTTGGTCCAATGCAAGTTCATAGCTTGGGAGGCAAGTCCTATACGCTAGTGATAGTTGATGATCATTATCGGTTTACTTAGGTGTTCTTTTTGAAACGAAAGTCAGATACGCTTGACATCTTCACTAGTTTTGTCAAGCAGGTTCAGAACGAATTTACCTGCTCTGTGGTCAAAATCAGAAGTGACCATGGAACAGAATTCGAATCTGGTGCTATGACAGAGTTTTGTGAAGAACAAGGTATCGTTCATGAGTTTTCCTCCCCGCGCACTCCTTAGCAAAATGGAGTTGCGGAGAGGAGAAATAGAACTCTCATTGAAGCCTGCACGACAATGTTGAAAGACGCTTCTCTCCCGGAATACTTCTGGGCAGAGGCTGTCAATACAACTTATCATGTACAAAACCGAGCATTGATCAACCAGCATCATCGTAAGATGCCTTACGAGCTACTGAAAGGCAGGAAACCAACCATGTCCTACTTGAGGATTTTTGGTTGCAGATGCTATGTACTGAATAATGGGAAGTACCCGCGTACTAAATTTGGTGAAAAATGCTTCGAAGGTATATTCCTGGGCTATAGTTCCCACAGTCGGGCATATAGGGTCTTCAATAAGAAAACCCTAGTGGTAGAAGAATCAATAAATATTGTATTTGATGAAGGAAGTTTGCTTAACAGCAACTCTTCCAGTGGTATTCTTGAAGATGCAGGTGCACGACTGGAACAGCTGAGTCTGGATGAGACCGCTAAAGATGACACTCCTAAGTACGTCAAAGTCTCCACCTCCACGTCATCTGAAAATGTTGAAGATCAAAATGGAACAAATCTCTTGGAAGAAAGAGAAGCCCAAGAAGTAGTTGAAGCTCCAGACGCCAGACTTCTAGAGCTCCGGCACGTGAGGGATCATCCTAGAGATCAGATCATCGGAGATCCCCGTGTCGGTGTCAGAACTCGAAGAGGTACTATTAACGAAGTATTGCATCTTAGCTTCCTGTCACAGGTTGAGCCAAAGAAGTTCGACGAGGCGAACAAGGATGCGGCATGGATTCTGGCCATGCAAGATGAACTACATCAATTCGAACGTTGCAACGTTTGGACGCTAGTTCCCAGACCATACAAGCAGAATGTGATTGGCACCAAGTGGATCTTCAGAAACAGGCTGGATGAACATGGTGTCATCATAAAGAACAAGGCAAGGCTGGTGGCTCAAGGTTACAGACAGGAGGAGGGGATTGACTTCGACCAGACCTTCGCACCAGTAGCAAGGCTCGAGGCAATCAGATTGTTCCTGGCGTATGCTTCACACAAAGGATTCACAGTCTATCAAATGGATGTGAAATCAGCATTCTTGAACGGAGACCTGAAAGAGGAAGTATACGTCGCTCAACCCCCAGGTTTTGTCGATCCTACTTATCCTAATCATGTTTATTTTCTTAATAAAGCCTTATATGGGTTGAAACAAGCTCCACGAGCTTGGTATGAGACTTTATCTAGTTTTCTTCTTGAGAACAAGTTCTCTAGAGGTAAAATAGATAAAACATTGTTTCTCAGGAAGTCAAAGGCAAGATTTTGCTGGTGCAAATCTATGTCGATGACATAATATTCGGCTCAACGGACAACAATCTTTGCAAAAAGTTTTCTAAACTTATGCAAGGAAAGTTTGAAATGAGTAGTATGGGAGAGCTCAAGTATTTCTTAGGACTTCAAGTGAAACAGTCTGAGGATGGAATCTTCATCTCTCAGACGAAGTTCACAAATGAACTCCTTAAGAAATTCGGTATGGAGAGTGCAACCTCTATGAGAACTCCAATGGGATCCACCATTTCTCTGGATAAGGATGAGAAAGGTAAACCTTTCGATGAAACCAAATACAGAAGCATCATTGGATCCCTGCTCTACCTTACTGCCAGTAGACCGGATATCATGTTCTCCACATGTGTCTGTGCCAGATATCAGGTGAACAGTAAGGAATCTCACTATGTCGCTGCAAAGCGAATTCTAAGATACCTTAAAGGTACTCCCAATCTTGGCTTGTGGTACTCGAGAAACAATGATGTCGAGCTAATAGTTTTTCAGATGCTGATTTTGCAGGAAGTAGGGATGACAGGAAAAGCACCTCCGGGACGTGTCAATTCCTCGGCAGGAGGCTTATCTCTTGGAACAGCAAGAAACAGAATTGTGTTGCAACCTCCACAGCAGAGTCTGAGTACTTCTCGGCAGGCAGCTGTTGCGCACAACTTCTATGGATCAGAAACCAGTTAGCCGACTACGACCTTCAGTTCAAAGACATACCAATGTACTGCGACTCCTCCAGTGCAATTTCCATTACCAACAATCCGGTCTCGCACAGCAGAACGAAGCATATTGAAGTGCGCTACCACTTCATTCGGGAGCACGTGGAAAACAAGGACATCTCTCTCTGTTATGTCCCCACGGACAAGTAGATTGCTGATATATTCACAAAGCCCTTAGACGAGGCCAAGTTCAATCTTTTCAAGACTGAATTGGGGGTGCTCAATTATGAGGAATGAAGACTATATAAGCTCCAGGCTCGTGCACGATCATAGGGGGAGCAAGGAACTCAAGTGTGAGCACAGACGCAAGAACTGAGGGGGAGCAAGGTGTCAAATGCTCCGACCCCGATTTGCAGAAGCCGAAAAGGGGGAGATTACCCTCTTGGCTAAGGCTAAGGTGGCTCCAAGCTTGCTCCCACGAAATTGGTATTGGTAACTCACTCAACTCAATTTCAAGTTTATGGTTTTCATTCTCATATGCTCTATTCACCTTAGCTTGTAGGGTTTAGGCTTCTTCAAATAGGGGGAGATTGTTGGGTATTGTATCCACAATGTACCTGATTTGAAGAAGCTCCTGGACAAGCTAAGGTCAATAGACAATGTTTTTGATAAACTCTTTCAAGTTGTGCTTGCAGTTCTTCCACGCTAAGTGCACACCAATGTCAGGGTGCAGTAGGTCAATATACACGGGTCTGCACGACGTAATCCCTCGTTGCGCAGATCAGTGTGTTGGCCTACGTGTACTCTCTCTATTGGAGTGCACTTACTTTCAAGCACAGAGCTATAACTATGCAGGAGCAGACAAGGAGCAAGGATGGGTCAAGGAGCACCTCATGGGTGGAAAGACGAAAATTCGTCTAAGTGTAAATCGACGAGAATCACCAAGTGATTCTCGCCGATTCGGCGAGAATCACTAGTGATTCTCGCCGATTCGTCGAGAATCAGTGTTTGATTCTCGCCGAACTCGATCCAGTCACTTCTAAGCGAGCACCTCTGCTTCTAAGTAAGAATCGACGAGAATCACCAAGTGATTCTCGCCGATTCGGCGAGAATCACTAGTGATTCTCGTCGAATCGTCGAGAATCACTGGTTGATTCTCGCCGTCTCGACCTGGCCTAAAGCAGTGCGTGCAACCAAGGCAAATTCGACGAGAATCATCTTTGATTCTCGTCGAATCGTCGAGAATCACCTTTGATTCTCGGCGACTCGGCGAGAATCACTTTCAATTCTCACTGATTTTGACTTGGGCGTTTTTCTGGATCTTCCTGAACCGGATTCTGCCGCTGTCAATGTTCTGGACCGGGATTTTGGGATTCTTCTTGTGGGTCCCACAACGGTCTTATTCAAGTTGTATACAGTATATATATTCGGGTATTTTTGAACGGAAGACACAGAAAGAAGTCGAGCAAGAAAAAACCCTAAAATTGCGAAATCGTTCCGCCGCCGCCGTCGCCGCTCGCACTATTTGTACGCCGCTGTTGATCACGCTTCTTCTCGATCTCCGGCGACAGAAGCTTAGCAAAGCTTTGAGTCTCACGTGTCTATCCAGAGATCTCTTGTCTCTCGATTTGTTGATCGGGAAAAACTTCCCCGTCCGAATCGATTGAGACGACCGATCCTCGTGTGACCGTTGGAGGACCGAGCTAGTTTCGCTACGAAGATTGGATCTCTAAGTTCAGCAGCCGCTCATCATCATAGCCGCCGATCCCGAAGCAAGCCGCCGCTCGTCTTGCCGCCGCCGGCTCCGGGGAGATCCTCTCCAAGAGAGACCAAGATTGTAGACTCTTCGTTGACTTCACGAACACGTCGTCAAACGAAGAGGAACACCGTAGTCTCCAAATGAAGTTTGTATCTCGTGTACATTCTATTTTACTTTTGTTGTAAAGGAACGATTGTTCCGTATTGTAAGGGTTGGGTGCAACCCGGTTTGTGGGAGTGTTGAATCCTACGTGTGGAAGGGTTCCTTCCGATAGTGCAGGGATTGGATTTCAATCCTATTGGAGAAGAGACCGAGTCGTCCCTTGTTGGGAGATAGGTCGAAGGGGGAAAGTGGATGTACCCAAGTCGGGGAACCACTATAAATTGCCTGTGTATTCTGTGTGCTGTGCTTTTTATTTTTATTGTGCAGGTACATTCGTAAATTCCGCAAAAGCGTTGCACGTCACCTATTCCCCCCCCCCATAGGTGAACTTTGTTGACACTCGGTGGACTTTCACACTAGGACTCAAAGTTGTGCCGACATCTATCCAAAAAGGAAATTTCGAAGGCTCTCTTTCATAATTGTTTGAAGACTATAACTATGAAAGTTATTTGAATATTAGAGAGTTGATACGAGATTTTTTTTTTCAAATGGAATTTCTAAAGAATTTATGGAAGAATTTTGAAGAGATTGGCGAGATTTTTGAAGACAAGTATAGAAAGATATTATATCATTATTTCTAAAGACAATCTCCTAGAAGAAGGAATTCAGAGTTATTCATAGATTGATATACTCAGATTTCAAGAAGAAGAAATCAACTAAGTGAATACAAATAGAGGTACTCGGATATTTTGACCGCTTCTTCCTCTCCTTGCCTTTGCAATAGCCAATCTGAAAACAATCTGAGAACAGTAGATCAAAGATTTTAATAATCCTTTCTTCTTCTCACAATGGATTAATGAAATAAAAAGATCCAGTCTACTATAGTATTAATGGAATCCTCAGAAACTGCTGAAAGAGAATTCAATTCAGAAGACTATTTCTTCTTCTCATTCATTTCATTCTCTCGCTCATTTTCTGTCACTGTAAAAAGAGTTTTTAGAATCCTTCTTTAGAGGATTCAATCTTGTTTAAGATCTCATTATCAAAAGATCTAGATGTCTGGTTCAAGATCTCCTTATCAAAAGATCTAGTTGTATTGGTTTTGAGGGTCTTCTTATCAAATGACTCAGTCATTCGTTCTATGAGTCTCCTTTTCAAAAGACGCAATCTCTTGTTCTGAGAGTCACCTTTTCAAAAGACTCGGACACTGTGATAGTGGATTCCTACCAAAGTGATAGAACAGTGGACATACTCATTTTTTAGGGAATCACTATATTTTTTTGTGTTTTTTGTGATGTGTTTATTCTATATATTATCTCTCTTTTTACTGTCTACTTTTTCTTCCTGCTGAGTTTACGTAATTGTGGCTATGTGATTATGAATGTTAATTTGAGAATATTTGACTGTATTTTATAGTTTGAATAACTTATTTTAAATCTTATTCGCCTCCTTCTTTAGAGAATACTAAAAGGTATAATTATTCCCCTTTCGATTGTTATAAGACCAAGGTTAATCAGAATAGGGTGATGCTTTGATCATAAAGATCTCAATAGCTATAAAATAACAACTATTATTATATAATTTTTTTTTCCAAAAATGATTTTAAATAATTTCAAGCGATTTGCAACCACAAGACCTCCAATATATAATTTGGAATAATTTACACTCTAAAAAGCCAAAATTAAGCTTTACATGAACTATATTATTGAAGCTATTTTGATTCTATTATTATAGGGTTAGCAATGCCATGCAAAAACATATCTAGGAGCAACACATAAGAACAAGTTCCCGGATCAGAATGGACTGAAGATGAAAATAAGTCTAAGGACTATGATACCAAGTCAATGAACAACTTGGTGTTGATAATGTCTGATTATATTTTCTATAAAGTTGTTAACTGCCAATCATCTAAGGAAATCGAGAATAGTTAATGACAACTCTAATGAAAGAAAGGATAGAACATCCCTTCTTATATCACAATATAAGAACTTTCAAAAAAGAGTAGAGGAATCCATTGCTAAAATGTTTGAATAATTTAACATAATAGTTAATGAGATCAAGAGATTGGACTTGAAGATCTCACTAACAAAGATTAATGGTAAGCTCCTCATATGCTTCCCAAGCAAATGAGACTCAAGGATTCGGGCGATTAGAGAGTTCAGATGGCATATGCAGATCACCACTAATGCCATATTAGGAAAATCGAAGTCCTATGAGCTCCTCCTAAAGAGTAGGACTGAATCAAATGCAAAAGAGAAGGTTTCTGCTCCCAGAGAATGTGTAACACCCACCCGTTTCGAAGAGTATTCCAGCGGGTCCGGCCGGCACCCCACTCCATATTAGCCAAACAAGCTAAAGTCTTACAAAATGAATAATCAACATGACGATACAATAAAGAGTAAGGCCAACAGAAGTAAAATTTTAAATTAATAACAGGAATGTCCATAATACTATGAATAAAAACCCATACACAAATATTTGGCCTTAAAACCTTACAACCGTTTCTCAAAAATGTTTAGACACGTAGGTCGACAATACATGAAAGTAATCAACACAGCACTTAGGCCTTCGAGGGCCAACACAACAAAAGGGCTTCAACTAGCTATTTCCCGCTCAGCTTGCTAGTACCTGCATAAGTATATTCCACCAAGACGTGGCAAAATAACACACAGATCAGTTTTAGTAGACCACAATTATAATGATCCCACCCCAATTCTGGGGCGGTGGCACTCCTTGCCTACAAGAAAGCAGTATAACATCATATAATTTCATAATCACCAAAAACGATGACACACACGACCATACATTTCGTTCTCTCATGACACAATTTTGGTGTACTCTTAGAGTCCCACCTCTGTTTGAAGTAGCATTCACTTAGACGGTTCATTTGAGCGACTGCCGATCACAAGCTATTACGCTTCCCGGACTTCCCCAAGATTAGTGTACAGATGAGCTACCTCTTCACCGACTCACATAGATGGGTTCAGATCAGTTTTGCCTGGCTCAATCATTATGAACAACCAGTACAATGCAGGTCAGCCTCACCTCGCCCCATTGACATGATAACCAACATTATCTCTTACGGTAGGCATGCAAGGCCACCAAAGCTAGGCACAACATGCCCTTCATCTTTTAACCCTACACACCTAGTCCCCAAGACATAGGATTTATGTCCACAACCATTGCTTACTGGGAGCTATCACCGACAATACCCATTATCATTAGGCAATATCAATAGAATAGGAATACTGTCACAATTTCAAGTATGTCCAAGAGTTGGCCTCCAGTACTCCCTGTAGCAGCCTGTAGCACCGAAAACCTGAAACAACATACAATTTTCCACTGAGTCGTCTCCGACACGCAAAATTAAACATCACCAATTCCGAACAACTTGTTGTAGACCGGTTTTACACAATATGCCTATGTCTGTACATCGATCTGGACTCTATAGACAATTTTTACCAGGGATACTCTATATCGACCCATTGGAAGTCTTACCTTCCACTAATTAGTGGAAACTTCCATGCAATTATACCATAATAAGAGGACTAGCATGTCCTAAATTTAAGAAGGAGAATCTATACCCTTGATGATCGCTTCAGCGTCATGGACTCACAATTAATCCGAATGGAAACACTCGCAATGCTTTCTTCTCCACAGTTCTACCTTCAGCTTTCAAATCCAAGCTTGGAAGCTCCTTCAATGGCTGGAATTACCTCTTCTCTTCTTCCTCTCCCTTTTTCCTTTCTTCTTCTTTTTTATTTAGAGAGAGAGAGAGAGAGAATGAAAAAGTGAATGAGAGTATGCTATTCCCCCTCATCTAGGTTTATACACACGGGATGAATCCCAGCCTTTGGATCCAAATTCCAGATATAATGGATAGCCTTGATTTAATATAAGAATTCTATCTCAAGCGTTGTCGCTGACAATATCGATGTATCGTTGGCGATATCTGTAACGCCCCCGGGTTTTTCCGTGTTTTGTTTGATCTTCGTCTGGCATTACGATGTCGTGTTCCCGGCTCTTTGCCGTTGTAGAGCGTGGTCTTAGCTCTTAGGATTTCTTGTGTAGCCTGGTTGTGGCCTGTTAGCAAGATTCCCCAGCTAGCCAGAGTCTGTTTGGTGACTCGGTTGGGCCTCTTAGGGAATGCTTGTGTTTTTTGGCATCAGGTGGTGATATCCCGGGTTTTGTTCGTCGAATGCTAATTTCGACTTCGCAGTTGTGTTCGTAGCGTGGGTTTTTAGCTGCGATGTGAATTTCATCAATTTCCGAGATGTTTCGGGTCTCGCGTCGTTTTGATATTGAGTGTAAGTAATTATTATGTATTGATTGTTTATTATTAAAATTGATGCCTATATATAGCCTTAGGTTAGAAATTAGGGCTGGGTTCATTGCCTCTTTTCATTTTCTCTTTTGTAAGGAGCCGCCGCCTGTGCGAGAGGAAGATAACCGCCAGACTACCCTACCCTTCGGACGTCGATTCCTGGAGATTTAGCGGTCGAAATTCGATTTCGAGAGTGGATATGGATTGCTCTCGCCTGGATCTGCATTCTTTCTGTTCCTCGGCTTGGTGCTCTGCGGCTAGATCCGAGAGTGAGGGAAGTCGCCGACCAAGCTTTTCTGGTATTGAGGCAAGTGATGTTCCCTCATCCTTGCCATAGCTGATCCTTGTTTTCTTCCTGATTAAATTTTATCTCTCTCCTGCTTAGGTCATAGGTGTACGCTAGGGTTCGTACCCGATTATACTGTGGTTAGTGTAGAGAAGTTTCAGTTAAAACTCAGTTTTTCAACGGATTTGGTACGGTTCAGGTCGAGTAGTTGCTATTGCCGATGGATGATGAAATTCTAGAGAGAGGCCTGGTTCTCGTTTTGGTTGGTTGCTGGGACTGGCGTCGTTAGCCAGTCGGGGTGTCGACACTTCATGTCGACACCAGCCAGTCATGGTGTCGACACTTTGTGTCGACACCGGCCAGTCGGGGTGTCGACACTTTGTGTCTACACCGGCCGCGGTAGTGTCGACACCTTGTGTCGACACCGGCCGCGGTAGTGTCGACACTTTGTGTCAACACTAGCCAGTCAGGGTGTCGACACTTTGTGTCGACACCGGCCGCGGTAGTGTCGACACCTTGTGTCGACACCGGCCGCGGTAGTGTCGACACATTGTGTCGAGACCGGCCGCGGCAGTGTCGACACCGGCCGCGGTAGTGTCGACACTTTATGTCGACACCGGCCAGTCGGGGTGTCGACACTTTGTGTCGACACCGGCCGCGGTAGTGTCGACACTTTGTGTCTACACCGACCGCGGTAGTGTCGACACCTTGTGTCGACACCGGCCTGTTGTGGTGTCGACACATCATGTCAACACTGGTTGCTGTGCTGGTTTTGGGTCAGGTAAGACTCGGGGTTGGTTCGGGTTAGGCGTGCAAGGCCGTGTCGGTTGGACCCGACGTTTTGCCTTGGGTCCGTGTGTCTCTTTAGGATTGTTAGTGTGACTTTTCCCTAGGGGGGGGGGTATTGGGTGTTCGGCTAATTTTTGCACGCCGACTCTTGGGTTGTGGCAGGCGGTGGAGTTTTGGTGGTCTCTGGAGGGGTGGTTTTATGTGGAGAGCTGTGGCCACCACCTTTTGCCCCGGTTTGGGTTGGCGTGTGTGGGACCCTAGGGCTGCCACTGTTTGACCACTTAGCCCCTTTATGAATCTGGTTTTGGTTATGTATTCAGATCCATGTTTTGAGCTCTGCCATAACCCGCGTGTTAAGACTGTTACTTCCTTTCCTTTTTTATGGCTTCTTCTTTTGGCACATATGTATATGTCTTGATGCTGTTGCAGGCTCTTTTGGTAGGGCATATTGGTTTTATTGCTCGCACTTGGTGTGCTCTGCTGTGCTTTAGACAGTGCTCTTTTCTTACTATCATCCCCTTTCTTTTGCTTATAGCAGTTGCTGCCGGGATTGGTAAACCCTTCTTATTTGCTCATAAATCTAATGCTCTATATAACTTTTTGATTGTTTTCTTGCTGAGGTGTTCTTTTCTTGTATGCCTCAGGTCAAGGTGGTAGCCAGTTCAGCGACTAGTTCTTTTGGAGGGGCTTGTCGGTAGCCTCTTGGGTAGCTGAGTTAGCTGATCCCCGATTTCTGTGAGGTAGTTCTTTATCTTTTCTATATAGACATACATACTCACCAGTGGGTTCGTGTCAGGTTGTTGACGCCCACTGGTGGCTTCTTGCGATGCTGGGTATGAATTTAAACCGCCTTTTTGCCTATTTGTGGTTGTTTACTTGCTTCTGGGAAGGATTTATGTTAGGTTGCATGTTAGATATTTTAAACCCTAAAAGCATTATTATATGTAACTCATGCATAACATATTTATAAAACAAAGACAATATTTTTCCTTAGCGTAAAAACACTATCTTTCATACATACTATATTCACCTTAGAGTCGTGCATACCATGAGTCGTCCCTCGGGGACACTTATGCTCATTTAGGGTGTCAACTTAATTGAACCAAAGTATTTTTCGCCGCGTATAAATATACTTTTATTTATGGACTAGCTGATCCACTGTGCCGAGGGATACGGCCTTTCAACATAACTGGTTTTCTTTCATAATTAATCAACGATTTTCCTTAAAAACAAAGGTCTGGAGTTTTGCCTGAGCGTGTGCAGTTATCCCCTGCACGACGTGGCATAACGGCACGTGTTTTCTCTTGCTCTGATACGATTTTATCGTTGAGAAAATGCGGGTTGTGACAGTTGGTATTAGAGCCAGGTTGCTTGACAAATGGTCGGGCAACCTTTCCCTTGTTTGCATTAGTGGTTAGCGTCATACCATACACACACCGATATGTCATCAACACGTCTTGGCCGAAGCACGAACACTACACTCATGAGCATAAAGAAGTATACATGACATATTATGTAGTATGGGATGCATAATATGTGTTTGTATATGAATCCACCATAGGAGGCAACATGTGAGGGTTATGTAGTATGGGATGCATAACCTCACCACATGAATGCGGCTAGCACGTTTTCTTTTTTCGTTGCATGGGAATGTTATGTAGTATGGGATGCATAACATTTTCATGCGTACGTCGCCCATGGCATGCATTAAGGCCTTTTTAGAATGCATAGCACATCATGCATAGCATAACATTTCATAAGCACAATGTGCCAAGCTAAAGATTTGCATGATGAAATATGTACACACATGGTTTTGAGTCAAACAGAATACAAGTACATGCATTCATGGTTGAGGCACATGAGTTAGTATGATGGTGGTGAACCATCTTAGGTCAAGTATAACATCATCATGGTAAAAACAACTCCGAGAGCAAGTTTTGCAGTCGAAGTTAATATTTAAGTGTGTTTGTCTGTACTGGGTAGTTTTGTTCTAGCTGTTGGGCTAGGTTTTGTCTAAAGCTGGTGCGATTATAGGATGGCGAGACGTCCTGCGACGAGATCAACCCCCCAATCCGAGGGTGAGACGTCATGTAAGACCCCCTCCCCCCGGATCCCAAAACACGGCACGAAGGGGGAGTCTTATGCCCGGAACAGCCGCCTTACGGTAGCATTATCAACCGGGCTAACTTGTACCACAAGACGCCTATTCTGCCGGCTACAACAATATCAATAAAACATGCCAACCCAACCAAAAACAATAAGTAAGAGAAGTCAAAATCCACACTAAGTATATAATGTCCAAAAACATGAAATAATGAGAAGCTAAACATGCTTCTACAAAATATCAGAGTACAGCTAATCATTGCCCAAACGGGCTACATCAGAGTAATTAAAATACTAACATCAGTAACCGACGGTATCGACGGCACCGTCACATCAGGCCCTGTCGTCCTGGCCTGGCAGTCCTGCTGCGTAGTCTGCGGCTGCTTTACCTGCGGTGTGACCTCCTAAAAAAGAAGACGTAGCAACCGTTAGTCGAAACGACTAAGTGGTTTCACATCCGCTCCCCCGGCGACTCCTCGGCACCGGGCGGAGAAAAGGAACAAGAGTATAATATATAACAAGTATGCAAGTAAAGGAGTATAAGCAGGTGGCAAAGTACATGAATATAATGTATAATCTAGCAGTTCTACAAGCTAACATCATATAACAACAGGTGTAAGGAAATCTATAGCAGGAAAGTAACTTAACTTATAAGAATGCCCATACAAACTTATAAGTTAAGGATCGGGTTACATAAAGTAACTCATCGTATAGGAGTGCCCATACAAACTTATACGATGAGGTTCTTGTTGTGCAATGTTATGAAATGCTATGAATGTTATGCAATGACTTACCCATGCACACCCATGCAATTGCTATGTCGACACAGACTATAGTTCCCACTTTTCGAGCAGGTAGCTAACCTCTCAGGCATCAGCTGCCGTGGCCAGGCGGTGACAGTAGAACGGGCACTTCTACTACTAGGCGGGTATCACACTACTTCACCTAGGCCTTCGTATGCCTCAATGCTAAGAACACAACAGCGGAGCCCATGCGTACTATGGCCCAGCGGGGTTTTGGGTAGATGTGCACCAAGAACACAGCCCGAACTGGCCTTGTGTGACCCGGAAGGGGCCTCGGAAGAAAGCACGAGGAGACAACCCAACCGTTCACATGGCCGAAGGGGCCTCGGGACGTGAACACCGAGGACACAACCCAAACCGACCAAGTCTAACTGCCAACTCCCGTCGGTGTGACGACTGGCGGGCCCGTAGACCTGCCACACTATCCTTAACCCAGGATTACGATACCGCGTGTCGACTCACACCACATGCAAATACCACATCAACAAATCATGGAAGGGGCCTCGGAAGTAAACACGAGGACACAGCCCAACCATCCATCCACACCTTATCTCAACACAACCAAAACAAGTGACGGTCAACACCGCACTTACATCCCTTCATAATACTACCCGTAGGGAGACGACTCTCTAAGTATTGGACTACAAGACTCATTTCATTAATCAAACATGTCCATGATCATAATCTATTCATCTATATGACTTTCCAAATGATGACAATGTAATATAAACATGATGCGCATGTAAAGATCTATCACACTTTTCATTTGATAATGTCATAATATAAACATGATGTGCACAATTATCAATCTTTCAATTCCTACCAATTCAGTTCGTTTAAATAATATTGTTTCTCAATTTGATAAAATGAAATATGCAACAAATGATTAATCATTCATCCAAGCCAAGTGTCTTGCATTATTAATTCCACCGAATCAAAATCCATTTTCCATTAAGCCCAGAATTTAGGTGCAGGCTGAATCTGGACAGCAACTTCGACCGGAGATTCCCGAAGCTACAGGAATCCGGTGAAGACGTTAACCCCACGATGGAAAGGTCTTTCCGAGGTCTACAACTCTCGTATTCAGAACTCATCCCAGATTCGACATTATCCTATTTGAAATCGGACTTGAAGTCCGCTGCGTACAGAACACAGTTTCTGCATACAGGATTTATTGAACACCATTTTCGTTTAGACTTTCCTGTGGCTACAGACTTCGCTAGAAGTCGTTTAACCATTCGTTGGAAAGGTATTTTCAAGGGCTTCAACTTTCATGTTTAGCCGAAAGCCCAGATCTGTAAGACACCCCCCCTTTTTTTTCTCTTAGACGCCGAGGTCTTAGGCCCAGAACCGCCGTTTTGCGGTGACTCCTTCACGCCCTGAAGAGTCATCACCACAAGGCGCCGATTCTGCCGGCCATTTCGATCACAGAAAAGTAGCACAAGAAGTAAATGTAAACTATCAGTCCACAGAGAATCACATGTCATAATAAATATAACTCCACGAAGGGAGTGTCCACAAAAATAAAACATCAAAGTAGCAACAACGGGCTTATGCCCGGTACATCAAATCCTCACTACAAAAGATCACTCATACGGAAGCAGAAAGACTACTCAAGGTAGAGACTCACGGTCCCGGCTGTGTGAACTCCGGAGCTAGACTGCCCCACCTCCAAGCGCACCGGTCTCTGGGGCTGCTCCTCCATGCTGGTCTCCACGATCCCCTAAATGATGCGGTTCGAAAACCGTTAGTCTAAAAGACTAAGTCCTATCATCCCCCGCCCCTTCCCCCACGGCTCCTAGGCACCGAGCGGAGAGGAAGAAGGGGAGGACATGAAGGTGGAGAATATCAAAAGCAGATGGCAGCGGTCCTATTCTAGCAAGTTCTATAGCATATAAAGACAATAAGCTGAAATATGAAATGTAACCTTTACTTATGTGAAAACACATAAGCCAAGGGGTCTTCTGCAAGGCTCCCATTGTATAAAAAGTCCCATACCGATTTATACGTTGGGGTGTCGGTGATCAAACAGCAGTAACTATATATATCAAACTTAACCTTAATTTATAAACTTGCCCACACAAGCTTATAGACCAAGGGGTCGTGTAGCAGGTCCTAAAGTATAAGCGTCCCATTCCACTTATGTTTTAGGTGTCAAGGTTAAAGGTAACGAATATGCTATGACATGCAAGTGGGTATGATGGACATGCAAGTGCAACACACACACCCGACTCTGTGCACACAGACCTTTAGTTCCCCCTTTTTGGAGCCGTAACCTCCCAGGATACCTCCGTAGTGGAAGACGGAAGCGGTGGGTTGGGCCTCGCCTACCTCTAAACCAGTAAAGCACTACCGGTCAGACCTATCATACGCCTCAACGCTTGGTGCACGAAGCGGACTCCTGCGTACTCTTTCCGGCTGGCGCACCGGACTTCTGTTGGCGAAGTGCTAACCACACTTGCCGAGTCGACGTATTGGCGTCGGTGCATCGACCCTCCAATACCGAAGACCCACCACCTTAATTTCCTTTCCTGTTATGCACATGCAAATTAGCGTAATCAAGAACTGTTGGGTATTGTATCCACAATTACCTGGATTTGAGGAAGCCACCTGTCAAGCTAAGATGAATTCACAATGTATTTGATGAAACATCTTAAGTTGTGCTTGCAGCTCCTCCACGATAAGTGCACACCAATGTCAGGGTGTAGTAGGTCAATATACACGGGTCTGCAAGACGTAATCCCTCGTTGAGGAGATCGGTGTGTTGGCCTACGTGTACTCTCTCTATTGGAGTGCACTTACTTTCAAGTACAGGGCCGTTCATATGCAAGAGAAGACAAGGAGCATGGATGGGTCAAGGAGCAGCTCCTGGGTGGAAGACGAAAATTCGTCCAAGGAAAATTCGACGAGAATCACCAAGTGATTCTCGCCGAATCGACGAGAATCACTAGTGATTCTCGCCGACCCCTTCTGTCTACCTCAAAACGGTGCCAAGTAAGATTCGGCAAGAATCACTAGTGATTCTCGCCGAACCAGTGGTTAAGCAGCCCATGAATACCAAGTGAAAATCGCTGAGAATCAATAAGTGATTCGGCGAGAATCACTAGCGATTCTCGACGAATCGTCGAGAATCACTTGGTGATTCTCGCCGATTCGTCGAGAATCACCTGCGATTCTCGCCGATTTTCACTTGGCGATTTCTCGGGATGCTGCTGGACCGGATTATGCCGCTGGACTAGTTTGAACCGGATTTCGGGTTTCTACTTGTGGGACCCACAACAGTCATATTGTATGGGTCTTCAATGTGTAAATATATGGGTATTTTGGAACAGTGATAAAAAAAAGAAAACCAGACATACGCGAGCACGGACAAACCCTAGATCCCCGCCTCCGCTCCGTCGCTGCCGCCACCGCTCGCGATAAGTTGGTCGCTGCTGTTGATCGCTTCTCTTCCCGATCTCCGGTGACAGAAGCTTAGCAAAGCTCTGAGTCTCACGTGTCTATCCGGAGATCTCTTGTCTCTCGATTTGTTGACCGGGAAAATCTCCCCCGTCCGAATCGATCGAGACGACTGATCCTAGAGTGACCGTTGGTAGACCTAGCTTGCTTCGCAACGAAGATTGGATCTCTATTTTCAGCAGCCACTCATCATCATAGCCGCCGATCCCGAAGCTAGCCGCCGCTCGTGTTGCTGCCGCCGGTTCCGAGGATATCCTCTCCAAGAGAGACCAAGGTTGTAGACTCTTCGTTGACTTCATGAACACGTCGTCGAACGAAGAGGAACACCGTAGTCTCCAAACGAAGTTTGTATCTCGTGTACATTCTATATTTACTTTTGTTGTAAAGGAACTTTTGTTCTGTGTTGTAAGGGTTGGGTGCAACCCGATTTGTGGGAGTGTTGACTCTCACGTGTGGAAGGGTTCCTTCCGATAGTGCAGGGATTGGATTTCAATCCTGTTGGAGAAGAGACCGAGTCGTCCCTTGTTGGGAGATAGGTCGAAGGGGGAAAGTGGATGTACCCAAGTCGGGGAACCACTATAAATTGCCTGTGTATTCTGTGTGCTGTGCTTTTTATTTTTATTGTGCAGGTACATTCGTAAATTCCGCAAAAGCGCTACACGTCACCTATTCCCCCCCCCATAGGTGCACATAGCTGACACTAGGTGGACTTTCAAGTGGTATCAGAGGCAGGTTACTCATCAAAAAGGTTAACACCTTGAGTAGAATCCTGCCACCAGTGTCAGAAGCATGAAGCTGGATTATGAGATACCGCCACTCAAACTCCCCGCATGCACAAAGGATTATTATCCCATCTGGAGAATGAGAGTGTCATTTCACCTTGATGCTATCGATCCTCGAGCATCCTTCATCCTGGAAGAGGGTCCGTTTATTCCAATGAAGATCTCCGACTCTGGGATCCAAGTGCCCATGGGCATTGCTGAGATGTCAGAGACGGAACTATCACTATTTCACTTGGACGAGAGGATTCGTCAAATTATCATGGATATCTGGTCTGGAGCCTCTCGCTCTAGATTGGAAAAATGTAGAACGGCTAAATCTCTGTGGATGATGATCTCAGAGCTGATGGGGGGGTCAGAGAAAGCTGGAATATGCTGTCAATCAGAGGATGAAGCGTATGTGGGGTTCCTCACTTCTGAAGATGAAGGCAAGGATCCCTCGGACTGCATCAGAGCTCCAGTGTCCATGTCAGAGACTGAAGAGGACAGTGAGGAAAGCAGCTATGATGTGGATGAAACAATAGTCACTGGATCTAATGACAATAACACAGAAGAGCAGGTAACTTCTTCATCCTGCCCCGTATCTCTTGAAATTTTTGAAGACAGGAACTGCCCTCCTTCAGAAAATTCTGATTCCCTGAAGAGAGCCCTTCAGGAAAGCAACCTACTTGCTGAGGAGCAAGCTCGAGAGATTGCTCGACTGAAGATCTTGTTGGTTCTCCAATTGGCGTCCAACAAGGTCAAGGACTCTAAGATCTCAGCTCTAGAGAGTAGTCTAGATAATGAGAAACGTATAGTATCAAACTTTTCCAAAGTTGACGCTATAAAGAGAAAGCAAGAAACCGGGTGGATCTCCCGGATTATCCAGGCATGGAGAAATGGGGAAACGGTATTCCGACCCCCCACTCCAGGCAGGAAGGCAACTCATCATGCCTTCAGGTATGACCACAGGAATAGTCGTGGTCACTGCAAGGGTGATCTGTCCCCATGTGGAAACGTCCATAGTGCTAGGGCCGTCATGGCCACCCATGAGGAAATACCTAAGGCTCATTCTGAGCCCTTTGTATTCACTGCCACTGCCTCAACACAGTGTGGATCTGCATGTCCCAGCTCACAGAAGACTTCTCACCACTCGAGGACACGAGATAGAGAGGATAGAAGCCATGATGTCAGGTTCCATGGGGCCTCTGTAAGGGAGATGCCTGAAAGAATGGCACCACCTTCCCGGCCTCATAACGCTCACAACATGCATTCTTTCCACCCTTCCACGTGTCACGATGGAAGAGGAATTTTTGTGACAAGATCATGTCCTATCCCGTTTAGACCTAGGACCGTGACTACATCAGTCACTAGATCAGGTCGGAAACGGCGATACAACATTCACCCATGTTGGTGCTGCGGCAAAGTGGGGCACTTTGCCATCGACTGTTGGCACAACCCCTCTGTACCCACGGCAAGGGCTTATCCACATTCTCGGGACAGAGGTAGTCTTCCAGACAGGTTTTCTGAAGGAAGGCAGTTGCGTGCTTATGCTAACAGGAACCTAGGACCCAATATGATTTGGGTTCCTAAGGTAAAGTAATTCTTTCTTGCAGGGTAGTCTAGGTTCCCGTGAATATGATGGGAACTAGACAGTAGGTGGCTCAAGAATAAATTGGAACAATCGTCTGCAATACCAGATGTGATATCAATTTGAGCATACTCACATTGAGCTTCTGATATGTTCTACCTGAGGGACTAAAACGATGACTCTCAAAATCCCAGGTACTCATTATCAGTTTCAAGACTTGAGTCATTTTCAATTGACAATTACCTATATATATATATCCTTATATTCAGATACATCTTTGTATATTAGTATGTATGCACATCTAAGGATAGGTTAACACGATACATGCAAACCTTTATACATCAATAAAAAGTTAACGAAGATATGTCATTATGAATCTCGACAACTCACAATTGACATCATGAAGTGTTTGGAGAAGCCTCGCTCAAATCCAAATAGATTGTCTTTACAATCAATATGTATTTATCGTTCTTATTTTGACTTGACATCAGAAGAATTCGAAAATGTTGCAATGCTTCCTATCGTGAAAATTCCCAGTAGAGAAACCTTTCAATTTCGGATTAGACAAATCCCGCCGACCCATTATATACCCGGAATCTTGGTATCATTTTTATACTTAGTAAAGAAGACCCTTTATATACGAAGAATCCCGCCGAAGGAGCTCGCCGACCGTTCAACTTCCTTAAGTATCCCGCCGAAGGAGCAAGCCACACGAATCCCGCCGACCTTCGCAGAAATCACGCCTAGTCACAAGGTTTCTTCCGCCGACCCGCAGGAAGCTCGTCGCACTGCCTACGCCAAATCCCGTCGAATCACGCCGACTCTTCCCATTCCCACCGACTCGCGGAAGCACGCCAAACCTCGCCGACTCTCCTCCGCTGGACACTCGCCGAGGGGCAACTAACCGCCGCAAGGGACACTTACCGGAAGGACAACTCGCCGTCTCCTGCTGGAAAGCTCGCCAAATCCGTCTCCATCAAGGTTCTCGCAAGGTCCATCGTCAAATCAAGAAGGTTCTCGCAAGGTTCTAGCAAGGCCGAACCCCGCAGGAAACTCTCCTATCCACCGAAGGTCTTCCCAAAGGACGCTCGAGGAAGAGTTCTCGCAGGAAGCTCACCAACTCACTTCCGTATAAGCCCTTAGGTAACCTCTTCCTCACCCGTACTTGGACGCTCTCACTAGTGACGCTTTCTTTTTGAATGTTCATTAACGCTTAGAGTAGGGATTCTCTCTCTAGATCTGCAATGGCTCCAAGGACAACTGCTGGGTTGGTCACTGGTTGCGAACTTGTTCGGACTTGATTTTCTCACGCCTCGGACGAATTCCGCAACATCATTCTGATGCTGGAAGAGGCTGGGCTAACATTCGTCCTGGAGCACCCTTGCAAAATCCTGGACAAAGAAGTACTGGAGTTCTTCGCCACCGCAAGACTCCGAAATGGCGACTCACTAATCAAAAGCAAGGTGGCTGGGGCAAAGGTCAAGCTGTCTGCCAGCAAGCTGACTCGCTACCTGCAGCTTTCTAGCTCGGAGCATGAGGACTATCTGGAGGATGAGGACAAAACCAGAACTCTCCTATTCTGCGGTCTCCCACGAGGAACACGGTCAATAAAGAGAAAGGATATGAATGAAGAAGGGAAGCTCCTGTCTGATATTATTGGAAAGGTGCTCATCTGCAAGCCGGGCTCTCATGACCATATCTCAGGAGATATGTTCAAGATCCTGATAGCTGTTGTCTGCCGTAAGAGGTTCAACTGGGGGGAGTTGCTGTTCGAGAAGATTAAGGACACCTTGGGCACTCCAAGTTTTGGTCGCATCATAAGTCTATATCTAAACCAGCTAAATGGAGACAAGTTTGACATGAGCAAAGGTGTCCCTCTCCACTACTTGAAGAAGGTGGACACAAGTGTGCTTGATCGATGGGAGAGGCATATTGGGCAGACTGCAGTAGAAGAGCAACAGGGAGTATCTCCAGCAGTAACCCCCGGTGAAATTCCTGATACCCTGACTGCAGGAATCGAGGGGGAGCCTCTACCCTCGCATACTGATGTAGTATCTGACATCTCCCAGGTGGCCAGGGATGCAGTGGCCGAAATTCAAGAAGAAAGTGACACTGTATTGGAGCCTGCTGACAAAGAATTGGAAGAGACTGCTGACAAAGAATTGTAAGAGGCTGCTGATGAAGATGAGTTCATGGATGATGACGAAGAAGATGAAGGGCACAAGGGACATGAAGTATTTGAGGCTCCGGATCCTGTTGAACCTCCATCTGACAAGCCTGCACCAGTGGAGGGGGAGACTGAAACATCTAAAGAGGCCGCTAGCATTCCTCCATTAGAGACTGTGATTGTATCCAGCTCTACAGATGCGTCTGCTGAAGAGCAAGGCCAAGAAGTGCCTCCGGCTCTTCCATTACGAGATGAGCTAGCCTCTCACACAGTAAATGTAATTCAGGGAATTGTGAATGAACTCAAAGACTCCTTTGCTAACGCACAGAATAAACTGCTGAAAAGGATTAAGACTTCTGAAAATCTGATGCTCAAGAATATGGTGGAAATCAACCATAAACTGGACGTGATGGAGAAGAAATTTGATGAGATGTATACCGCGGCCGGCGAAGCTGTCACACTCCTTATGGCCGGATTGAAAAAGAACACTGATACTCTTGCTGTCGTAAATCAGAATGCACATGTTGTCGCCAATAGCATTCAAAAGTTTGACGGTAATATGGTCACTCTCAACGCCAATCAGCAGGCCTTGCTCTCTGAATTCTCCAAGACCACGAAGCATATTGATGACTCCCTACATTCCTATGCCAACTTCATAGCTGTAGAAGCCAAAAAGGGGGAGAAAGAGTATCTAGCTAAGATGGCTGAGCTCCGAGAAGTCATGATCCTAAACTTCGAACAGTCATACAAGTACGTCTATGACAGCTGCCGGTGGATGCTCCACCAGGCGTTAGGCATCCCCTTGGCTGAAAATCCTGCAGATATTCATCCTCCTGAGACATCTATGGCTGCTGAGGGAATAAGTGCAAGTGCAGCAGATGTTCCCATAAGTGAAGCTGATGCTAGGGCTCTCTCCAAAGCTAAACTGAGGAGCATGTTTGATCAAGAGGCCCTAGCAAAAGCCAAGGCCAAGAGAAAAGCTCAGGAAGGGACCTCCAAGGAGACACCAGCTGAAAAGAGGATCAGAATGAGTGAGGAGGACGTACGAAACGAAAAATGGAGTCCAGTTTCAAGGAACATCATCTTAGACACCTTCTGGCTGCAAGAAAGAGGAGAGATCAATCGAAACGAAGTATATAGCCAGTATGAGTGGGAAACACACAAAACGTTTGAAGCGAAACGCAACATCTTTTTCAGAAACAACAAGGATGCAGATAAAGTTCCTCCTCCTAGGTATTACCCGAAGCCCAAAGAATACATGGAGAGGCAAAGCAAGAAGTACTTGGCTCAAAATCCTAAGGGTGACTTAGCTAAGGAAAAATAGTCAATAACTTATAGCTTGTCACTTTATCTTAAGAACATTTAATGATTATTGTTATCATATGAACAATTCTGAGATTATATGTGTATATATATATTGGTATATATATTTGAATTTGTGAATGACTCAAGTCCTGATCTGGTTGTATATATTCTCTTGTGCTGCATGTTTAATTTCTGAATGCTATGTTTATTATTTGATAGATGTTATTCATCTTAGCTAGTAGGGTTTTGGCTTCGTCAAATAGGGGGAGATTGTTGGGTATTGTATCCACAATTACCTGAATTTGAGGAAGCCACCTGTCAAGCTAAGATGAATTCACAATGTATTTGATGAATCATCTTAAGTTGTGCTTGCAACTCCTCCACGATAAGTGCACACCAATGTCAGGGTGTAGTAGGTCAATATACACGGATCTGCAAGACGTAATCCCTCGTTGAGCAGATCGGTGTGTTGGCCTACGTGTACTCTCTCTATTGGAGTGCACTTACTTTCAAGTACAGGGCCGTTCATATGCAAGAGAAGACAAGGAGAATGGATGGGTCAAGGAGCAGCTCCTGGGTGGAAGACGAAAATTCGTCCAAGGAAAATTCGACGAGAATCACCAAGTGATTCTCGCCGAATCGACGAGAATCATTAGTGATTCTCGCCGACCCCTTCTGGCTACCTCAAAACGGTGCCAAGTAAGATTCGGCGAGAATCACTAGTGATTCTCGCCGAACCAGTGGTTAAGCAGCTCATGAATACCAAGTGAAAATCGCTGAGAATCAATAAGTGATTCGGCGAGAATCACTAGCGATTGATTCTTGGTGATTCTCGCCGATTCGTCGAGAATCACCTGCGATTCTCGCCGATTTTCACTTGGCGATTTCTCGGGATGCTGCTGGACCGGATTATGCCGCTGGACTATTTTGAACCGGATTTCGGGTTTCTACTTGTGGGACCCACAACGGTCATATTGTATGGGTCTTCAATGTGTAAATATATGGGTATTTTGGAACAGTGATAAAAAAAAGAAAACCAGACATACGCGAGCACGGACAAACCCTAGATCCCCGCCTCCGCTCCGTCGCCGCCGCCACCGCTCGCGATAAGTTGGTCGCCGCTGTTGATCGCTTCTCTTCCCGATCTCCGGCGACAGAAGCTTAGCAAAGCTCTGAGTCTCACGTGTCTATCCGGAGATCTCTTGTCTCTCGATTTGTTGACCGGGAAAATCTCCCCCGTCCAAATCGATCGAGACGACTGATCCTAGAGTGACCGTTGGTACACCTAGCTTGCTTCGCAACGAAGATTGGATCTCTATTTTCAGCAGCCACTCATCATCATAGTCGCCGATCCCGAAGCTAGCCACCGCTCGTGTTGCCGCCGCCGGTTCCGGGGAGATCCTCTCCAAGAGAGACCAAGGTTGTAGACTCTTCGTTGACTTCACGAACACGTCGTCGAACGAAGAGGAACACCGTAGTCTCCAAACAAAGTTTGTATCTCGTGTACATTCTATATTTACTTTTGTTGTAAAGGAACTTTTGTTCCGTGTTGTAAGGGTTGGGAGCAACCCGATTTGTGGGAGTGTTGACTCTCACGTGTGGAAGGGTTCCTTCCGATAGTGCAGGGATTGGATTTCAATCCTGTTGGAGAAGAGACCGAGTCGTCCCTTGTTGGGAGATAGGTCGAAGGGGGAAACTGGATGTACCCAAGTCGGGGAACCACTATAAATTGCATGTGTATTCTGTGTGCTGTGCTTTTTATTTTTATTGTGCAGGTACATTCGTAAATTCCGCAAAAGCGCTACACGTCACCTATTCCCCCCCCCCCCATAGGTGCACATAGCTGACACTAGGTGGACTTTCAAGAACCGAGCCGAAGCTCCCCGGACCAACACGTCCGTCTCAAACAGTCGAGCCGAAGCTCCCCGGACCCAAAGTCCGCGTTTTAACCATCCGAGCCGAAGCTCCTAGCTAACATCCGGTGCCATCAGTGTTGTGGAATGTGCAACCCTAATTACTAAGTTACTCTTTTCAGCTTGTTAAATCAGTTTACGTTAACCCAGGACTGCCCCCGGTATTCCCTGTGAAGGGCTCTCAAGGGGCACTAGGAACTGTGTTGGGATTACGCCCAGCGTTCCCTTTCGCAAGGTACTTATTTTATTATTGGTTGGTTCCCTTACCCATTATTTTCTCATATTTCGATATGCTAATCCTAGGGTAATTTGACTCCAACTCTCCTTGGGTAGGACGATCTTTCGTCGGACCCGAACGCCTATAAACCCTAGACAAAACCACACCCTACTCACTCATCTTCCATAGATGCAGCCCCTTCCACTTGTCCTTACAGCAAACCATCAAGACCCATCATGCGTGCCCTAATTCACATCCAAATGAAATCCTGCAGTTTTGCTATATGCAGACCACTTAAGCTACATGACCCGTAAAAAGGGAAGTACATGAAATACTCATCCAGTACCCTTATGATAATTATTAGAGGGCTAAAAAGACATTTGAAGCATAAATCCAGAAATCCATAATTTTCCTAATTTGTCTGATAATTAATTTATTTATTCTAGTGTCCCAAAAGGCCCAGCTTTGAACATGAAGTACCATTTTCAGACAAGATAATAATCCACTAAATTTATGATAATTACAAAATACCTAATCAACTCTAAATCCTAAGTCTTCCAATTTTTCAGCAAGGTTTAGGCCTTTAAATTTAATTTCAAAGATGCCCCATAAAAAGTCATTTTAAAAGATTCTATAGTAATAACACCTCCACAAATTCAGAAAAAATTCAGGGATGATTGTGATGGACTACAAGTACCCTAGAAAAAGTTTCATAATTTATCATTTGGAAATAAGACTATATTTGATTTTCTTATGAACTTTCTAATTTAAGGGTTAATGAACAAAGTATGCTAATCAGTCATCAAATATTTCCACAAAAATTCTCACATGATAACATTGAGCTACAAACACTATGCAGCAAGTTTCATGATTTTTCAGTAAGTAATGGGCTCTGGCAAGAATTATTTAATATGTAATCAAAATAAAGCACTTGTGAAGTAGATGCCCTAAATAGATATCCAAAAATTCTAACAAAATTCATACAAGATTATTATAGCCTAAAACTAACTCTGTCCATGTTTTATACCCTCTCTATGGGCAGTGAGACCACAATAGCCAAATTATTAATTAGGGCAATACTATTGATTACAAATGAAGTGCTGCAATTATTGATCAAAATTCCTCAAGTAAATTATCAGGGGCTAAAAATACCCTAATCCCCTCACTACCCAAATTTAGTTAAGTTTCAAGGTGTTTAGCTAACCTAAACCTACACTACAAGTTTTAGGTCCTAAGCTAGGGTTAGGGTTTTGGGGACCCTAACATTTTCACAATTTGCTAATATTTTTAACAGAGGGTTCTATATATCCTAGGAACCTCCTTGAAAAATTTGGAGTTCATCCAAGGTGTTTAGGACTCATACCCTTCACAAGGCCAAAAGGTCCCTCCTTAGGGTTTGACCTAGGAACTTAGGGCAAATCTATTCCTCTCTATCCCATATTCCATGGGGAGGTGATAAGTGCTATAACAAGTCAGTGGCCCAAATTTCAGCCTCTGTTGAGTGATTTGGTCACTCAAAATCAAAAGTGCACCTTTTGACCAAAATGCCCTTATTAAGGTATAGTTAGGGTTGGGTCAAAACCTATTCAAAACACATCCAAATTAAATGAAATTTTATACAGATACCTAAATTGAACCCAGGGACCACGCACCAAAATTTGGGAGGGTTTGGAGGTGTTTAGGGCACCTATTTAATTTATTTAATAATTATTAAATATTTATAAAAACTATAGAAATATTTTCTCCAAAAATTCCCATTTCTGGGCAGGCCCTAGGTATAGCTAGGATAGACTCCCCATCAAATTTTCAACTGATTTGGGCTAGGGATGAAGTGTGGGCACTCAGTTTTATGACTGCCTAGTCCTTGTTAAATTTTCTCAACGTGGTCAGCAAGATAGCCCAAACACCAAATTAATATCTTCGGAACTACCCAGTTCGCACGCTGAACCTGCGGAAACCCAAGGACTAGAGGTTGCACCCAACAAAACAATGGAAGCACAAGAAGATCTTATTATGCATTCACTTCTTTACAATCCGAGGCATACATAGCGAGACATGATTTCGCTAGTATTACAGCTGTAAACAGAAAGAACCAAAAAACAAGCCGGGCGGACAAAACTCGGAGTCCGCCGAGACCACCGAGGTCGCCAAGACCGCCGAAGCCGCCCGAACTAAGCTGCTGTCCGCCGAATACCACGGAGTCCGCCGAAGCCGCGAGGCCGCGCGGACACACCGTTATTCGCTTCCTGCTGAACCCGAACTGAGGAACTCCCCTACCCGCCTGAAGCCGGCGGACATGTTATTGAAGCTGGGAAAGTTGAAACAGAACTGACAAGCCGCAGAGCGACCTCCTGCTGAGTCCGCAGAGACCGCACACTTCCAAGCACTGACCGAAGTCAAAGCCAAGCTCCTGGCTCCTTGAAGTTATCCGCGCGACCTGCACACAGCAAACCGTCAGCCTGAATCAATCCGCGCGGACTGGAAAACACAGACCGCAGCACTCGCCCAACCCAAATTACTGTTCACTCACGTTACACTGGTTACTGTAGATGTGCCAGGGGGGTCCTATTTATAGGCCAGGTGAGGAGTGTGGTCACCGCCCATGAGATAGCGACACCGCCCCAGCCCGCGCGAATACAAACGACCGTCCGCTCAGTCCGCGAGGACTTAGCCAGTCACCAAGGGAAACCGCCAGGAGCAAGACAACCATTGACGAACCCTCTCCAGTCCGCCTGAACTAAGCGGACAAGGCATCAGCCCGCAAAGCTCCAATCCACTGCAGGACAACACCCTCTTCAATGGCAGTCCGCACCAACCCGAGGCAGTCCGCAAGACCCACACCTCAATCCGCCACAAGTCCACGACCAAAGGCAGACAGACTTCAGTCCGCCCGGTCACAGCGGACTTTGCGGATATGGCGGACACCATGAACTTGACACCAAGTGTGACCAAGTCCAAAACCATCAAGGGCCAGTGCGAGCATGGCGGACACAAAGTCCCGTCCGCCAAAAACCCTAGCACAGACCGCAACCAGTCCGTGAGCTCCTCGCACTTGTCCAACACAGCAGCTTCCTGCCGGACTCCAATCACAGTCCGCCAACCACGATCTCCACAGCAAACACCTGCTGTGCCACCAGAGCTCGACAAGGCCTCAGCCAAGCTCTAGGCTCAGTCCGCAACAGCCAATACCGCGGACACACCAGTCCGCAAGCCTTCCCGCGAACTCGAACCAACCCGCCAACAGCGCAAGCTAGCACCCGCGGCCTCTGAGCAATGCATCAGTCCGCAAGCCTCTCTATCCGCAGATACCAGGCCGCACCAAACCGCGGACTCCATGCAACAACACGCTCAGAACACAGCCGGCTTCCACCAGACTTCTCACCAGGCCGCAACCTCAGTCCGCCCGGTCCGCCCAGTCCGCCAAAGCTGTCCGCACAGGCCGCGCGGCCTGTCCCGTCACCCACTTCCACTTCACAAATTTCAACACTCCCCCTTGAAGTGAGAAGTGGTCACCAAGCCCAGCAAGCTGCGCAAGCGTTCAAAGGGCCCCTTCGACAGCGGCTTCGTGAAGATGTCAGCAAGATTATCTTCACTCCGAACATGCCCGACCAGCAGAGATCCTTCCAACACCTTCTCCCGGATGAAATGGTGATCAATCTCTATATGCTTGGTCCTGGCATGACACACTGGATTGTTTACCAGTTTGAGAGCACTCTCATTGTCACCCCAGAGTAAAGTAGGCCCTTGCACTTCTTCATGAACATCCTCTATGAGCCTCCTCAACCAAACGGCTTCCCGAGCAGCCAAGGCCGAAGCCTTATACTCCGCCTCCGTAGTTGAAACCGACACTGAGTCCTGCTTCTTGCTACACCACGAGATGCTAGCTGAACCGCAAGTGAACACATAACCTGAAGTAGACCTTCGATCATCCGAATCACCGCCATAGTCAGCATCCGTGTACCCGAGCAACGCAAACTCCGCATCCCTTCCATAGAGGAGTCCCATCTCAGAAGTCACCTTGACATACTTCAGAATCCCTTTTGCCGCCACCAGATGAGATTTCCTTGGTTTAGCCATATATCGACTTACTCGGCCAACAGCATAAGCTATATCCGGCCTTGTAATCGTCAGATAGATTAAGCTCCCAACAAGAGCCCTGAACACCAAAGGATCAGGAAGAACCTTTCCCTCATCTCGTCGAAGCTTAAGCCCAGGTTCCAGTGGAGTAGAGCACTTCTTCCCTTCGCCCATGCCAAACCGCTTCACAATACGATCAGCATACCCTTTCTGGCTAATGAGAATCCCGCACTCCTTCCTCTCCACTTCCAGACCAAGAAAGTGATGCAACTCTCCCAAGTCTTTCATCTCGAAGCGTATAGCAAGCTCTCCCCTGAGCCTTGCTACTTCCTCCTCCGAGTTCCCTGTGATGATCATATCATCCACATACAGTAGGACCAAGACTCTTAGCTCTCCCTTCTTCTTGACGAACAAGCTAGAATCCGAGTTAGAAGCCAGGTATCCACAGAACTGCAGGTACTCTGCAATCTTCCCATACCACGCTCGAGGAGCTTGCTTCAACCCATAGAGAGCCTTCCTGAGTTTGCAGACATAGTCCGGATGCTTCTCAGATACGAAACCAAGCGGCTGATCCATGAAGATGTCCTTGTCAATCTCTCCGTAAAGAAAGGCATTCTTCACATCGAGTTGCCACAACCTCCATCCCTTGCTAGCAGCCAAGGCGATCACCACTCTTACAGACGTCATCTTCGCAACTGGACTGAATGTCTCCTCATAGTCTTCTCCATACTGCTGTGAGAATCCTCTAGCGACTAGGCGAGCCTTGAACCGATCAATGCTCCCATCAGCCTTCTTCTTCAAGTTATACACCCACTTGCAAGTAACCGGAGTAATGCCATCAACCTTGGGCACAAGGTCCCAGGTTTCATTCTTCTTCAGAGCGTCAATCTCTTCCTTCATGGCACCTTCCCACTCCTTCACTCCAGTGGCCTCGTTGAAGCTTGCAGGCTCTCGCTCATCCAGAGGACCTGCAAAGAAGCAGGAGACAAAGCTCACTGCATTCCCATCACAGTACCGAGCCGGTGGCTTAACCACCCTCTTCGATCTCCGAAGACACGGCTCCTTGCTCACGGCTTCCGTTGCTTCTTCAGGCTCCACTCCTACCTGGGGCAAGCATTGAGCAGAGCTCCCCCTGCTTCCTGAGCCAGAAGGCTCAGCCTCGGAGTTCGAAGCAACAGGAGCTGCTGGTGAAACAGCAAGCTCCTCTTCCAAGCCTTCAGCAGCCTCCACCGGTGCTTCATCAACCTTGCTACTTCCGGTAAGCTCCACCGAGCCACCTCCATATGACGTCAGCTCGTCAAAGACAACGTCTCTTGACACCACGAACTTCTTCGTCACAGGGTCCATGCACTTCCATCCCTTCTTCCGCTCATCATAGCCAACAAAGACAAGTTTCCTTGCCTTCGCATCCAGCTTTGTCCGTGAAGCATCCGGGACATGCACGTAGCAAGTTGAACCGAACACCCGAAGGTGTCCAACACTCGGCTTCTCCTTCAGCAACAGCTCAATGGGGGTCTTCATGTTGATAGGGCTGAGTGGCATCCGGTTGATAACATATGCAGCACAAGACATTCCCTCCGCCCAAAAGGACCTCGGGATATCTTTCGCATGCAGCCAGCATTTGCAGGTTTCCGTCAAATGACGGATCTTCCGCTCCGCTACCCCATTTTGTTGTGGAGTGTGAGCACAAGTAAGCTCCCGTTGGATCCCGTGCTTCCTGCAGAAGTTAGAAAACTCGGAAGAGACAAACTCTCCCCCGTTATCAGTTCGAAACTTCTTAATCCGCAAGCCAAGCCGGCCTTCTACCAACTCCTTGAACTCCACGAACAAACGGAAGGCATCCGACTTCTCCTTTAAGAAGTACACCCAAGTATACCTTGAGTAGTCATCAACCAAGACAAGCATGTATTTGCTTCCACCAAGGCTGGCAGTAACAGTCGGTCCCATCAGGTCGCCATGAATACACTCCAATGGTTTCTTGCTCCTTGTTTGAGATTTATCAAACGGAAGGCGATGTGCCTTACCGTATTGACAGCCCGCACAAACATGCCCATCACCAAAGGAGGACAGCATCGGCAACCCCCTCACCAGACTTCTACTCGCCATTGCCTTTAGCTTGTCCATGCCAACATGCCCCAGCCTCTCATGCCAGATAGCCGCACTATCATTGGCTCTCATCTTATCAACATAGGCACTGGTGGAAAGAACAAACAAGTTCTTCACCCTCCTCCCAACATGAGCAACATCAGCCTTCACCGCTGATACGTTGCGAAGGAACCTCACGTCTGTTGGCCCAAACAGAACGTGATACCCAGCGTCCACCGCGTTGGTCACCGAGAAGAGGTTCTTCTTCATGCCCGGCACGTGATACACACTCCTTAACGTGAGTGGCCCCTGATCACTACCCAAAGACACGACCCCCTCCTTCTCTACTGCATAAACAGTATTATCAGCAGTGATAATAGCTTCATTACCTGAGTAAGCCTGCATGGAGGTGAACTTCGACTTGTCTCCGGTGAGGTGATGACCACACCCGGAGTCGATGATCCACTCGCTGTTGAAGTCCTCAGCAGATAAGGCCCGGACACAAGTGCCCGTCATGAAAGCTCCTCCCCATTCTGCTTCTTCACTTCGCGAGCAAGCTTCCTCCTTTCCCGCAGCATGCCCAGGCTGCAGCTTGACCTTGCAGTCCCGCTTGAAGTGCCCTCGCTGATGACACCGGTAGCACTTCAGATTCTTCTTCCAGTCCTTAGGAGCAGTGCTCCTCTCCGGCGGATATGAAGTTGAAGTCTCCTTTTCAACAGCGGCCTGCACCTTCTTCTTCTTCTTCCCTTCCCATCCCTTCTTCTTGCCTGAGAAGAGAGCCTCGCTGCCTTCCTGATTCAGATTCACTCCAGCCATCTGCCTTGCTAAGCTCTCCTGCGAGTCAAGCAGATTCTCCAGCTCCAGCAGAGACGGCTGAGTAGCCCACCCTTGAACAGACGTAACAAAGGCCACATACTCCTTCCGCAAGCCGCGGAAAATGTGCCTTTTCATCTTTGCCTCAGAGATAGGCTCATCAGGATCCAGTGCCGACAGCTCAGCACACAAGCTCTTCATCTTTAAGAAGTACCTGGAGATGGAAAGGTCTCCCTGAGTTGCCCTGGCCAACTCATTCTCCAGGAACTGAAGCCGCGCCACATTCTTCCTATTGAACAACTCATCAATGGTTGTCCAAATATCAGCAGCCGACTCACACCCAATGATGTGATCAAACAGTTCCGGAGAGACGACTCTCTTCAGAACGAACTCTGCCTTAGCATTAGTTCTTCTCCAGAGCCTCAACTGTTCAGCAGTACCGAAAGCAGCAGTTACTTCCTGTCTGTCGTCTCCACCGACAACTTCCCACAGCTCCTCGCCTAGAAGATAACTCTTCATGCACGACTTCCACTTTTTATAGTTAGTCGGCGTTAAGAGTTCAATGCCCAGACCTCTTGCTAAGCTTCCTTCCATTGCAGTCACCTGTTGGTACCCTTCAGCAGCTCCGAGCAACAACACAGGTTGATCACCACTCAATCACTGAGTAACAACACTGGCTGACCTCCGCTCACGCAACTGAACCTCCGCAACCTCAGAAACCTCCCTCTGATACCATGTTAAATTTTCTCAACGTGGTCAGCAAGATAGCCCAAACACCAAATTAATATCTTCGGAACTACCCAGTTCGCACGCTAAACCTGCGGAAACCCAAGGACTAGAGGTTGCACCCAACAAAACAATGGAAGCACAAGAAGATCTTATTATGCATTCACTTCTTTACAATCCGAGGCATACATAGCGAGACATGATTTCGCTAGTATTACAGCTGTAAACAGAAAGAACCAAAAAACAAGCCGGGCGGACAAAACTCGGAGTCCGCCGAGACCGCCGAGGTCGCCAAGACCGCCGAAGCCGCCCGAACTAAGCTGCTGTCCGCCGAATACCACGGAGTCCGCCGAAGCCGCGAGGCCGCGCGGACACACCGTTATTCGCTTCCTGCTGAACCCGAACTGAGGAACTCCCCTACCCGCCTGAAGCCGGCGGACAGGTTATTGAAGCTGGGAAAGTTGAAACAGAACTGACAAGCCGCAGAGCGACCTCCTGCTGAGTCCGCAGAGACCGCACACTTCCAAGCACTGACCGAAGTCAAAGCCAAGCTCCTGGCTCCTTGAAGTTATCCGCGCGACCTGCACACAGCAAACCGTCAGCCTGAATCAATCCGCGCGGACTGGAAAACACAGACCGCAGCACTCGCCCAACCCAAATTACTGTTCACTCACGTTACACTGGTTACTGTAGATGTGCCAGGGGGTCCTATTTATAGGCCAGGTGAGGAGTGTGGTCACCGCCCATGAGATAGCGACACCGCCCCAGCCCGCGCGAATACAAACGACCGTCCGCTCAGTCCGCGAGGACTTAGCCAGTCACCAAGGGAAACCGCCAGGAGCAAGACAACCATTGACGAACCCTCTCCAGTCCGCCTGAACTAAGCGGACAAGGCATCAGCCCGCAAAGCTCCAATCCACTGCAGGACAGCACCCTCTTCAATGGCAGTCCGCACCAACCCGAGGCAGTCCGCAAGACCCACACCTCAATCCGCCACAAGTCCACGACCAAAGGCAGACAGACTTCAGTCCGCCCGGTCACAGCGGACTTTGCGGATATGGCGGACACCATGAACTTGACACCAAGTGTGACCAAGTCCAAAACCATCAAGGGCCAGTGCGAGCATGGCGGACACAAAGTCCCGTCCGCCAAAAACCCTAGCACAGACCGCAACCAGTCCGTGAGCTCCTCGCACTTGTCCAACACAGCAGCTTCCTGCCGGACTCCAATCACAGTCCGCCAACCACGATCTCCACAGCAAACACCTGCTGTGCCACCAAAGCTCGACAAGGCCTCAGCCAAGCTCTAGGCTCAGTCCGCAACAGCCAATACCGCGGACACACCAGTCCGCAAGCCTTCCCGCGAACTCGAACCAACCCGCCAACAGCGCAAGCTAGCACCCGCGGCCTCTGAGCAATGCATCAGTCCGCAAGCCTCTCTATCCGCAGATACCAGGCCGCACCAAACCGCGGACTCCATGCAACAACACGCTCAGAACACAGCCGGCTTCCACCAGACTTCTCACCAGGCCGCAACCTCAGTCCTCCCGGTCCGCCCAGTCCGCCAAAGCTGTCCGCACAGGCCGCGCGACCTGTCCCGTCACCCACTTCCACTTCACAAATTTCAACAGTCCTAAGGGTATGTCCCACCAAAATGGGTGCCCTGATCAAACCAGGAGCCTATATTGGTTCAAACAAATTTTATAATAAAGTAGACAGAAAGGGCTACAAATCATGTGTTGATCATTTCCTCATACAGAGCCTCTAACTATTTTTAAATATTTAAAACATTAAATGACAAAAGTGTGACAGAATGAAATAAATAGAATTAATTTCCTATAGTTTAATCCTGATGCAGCACGAATCTTGGCGCAGGGATCAACGACATCTGGTCATCGTCTTCGCTGAGCCGACGGCTGCGATTCGTCCCGCCTGGAGCGATTTCCAAGCCTTGCCGCCGGCGATCCAGCCCCTTCCCCGGCCGGCCACCGCCACCAACACCTCCGTTGAGGTGGTGGCTATCGCCAGGCGGCGGCTCTGCCGCCGGAGAGGCATTTTCCGGCGGTTATAGCAATAGGATTTCTTGCCGAAACCATGAGGAATCCTGGATTTGATCGGTCTCAATTGAGCCCGAAACTTAAACCTTAAGAGTCCTAAGATCTACCCGCGAGTTAAGGAAAGGAGGAGGACCTTCCTGGCGGCCTGGATGCGAGAGGAGCGGCGGGATGCCATTGACGACGGCGACGGCGCTCGGCTTCTGCAGCAGCTCAGTGGAATGGCTCGTCTCCTCCAGGTAAACGCTCTAAAGTGATCCCCTTGTCCCCCTGAAGGTGTTTAAATGGCAAATTGGGGAGAAGGGAGGCTGGTTATTCAATGGCCATTAACACCATTAAAGGTGTGGCTCGGGTAGAGTGGAGGGGGGCTGAACCCATTCCTTGGTGGCCGGGAAATGGCTGGAATCAACTCCTCTCCCCTAGAGGAGTTGATTGCAGCCATAAATGGTGGCTGTTAGCCTCCCTTGGCCGGCCTCTCACTTCCCCCTTCCTCTTCCTCATTTTCTCTCTCCTCCATTATCATGGAGGGGAGCTCCTTTCTCTCTCCTGGTCACCTCTGGTTGACTAGTCAACCTCACAAGCTAAATGCAGCCCACTTGATTATGATGGTCATGGGAATGGGTTTAGCCTAAGGGAGAAGTGGCTTGGGCTTGGGTTAGCCCTTTTGGCTAAGTTTGACTTGACCTAAATGAGGGTTGACCTGGTCAATTTGACCATCTGGGTTGACCCCATTGGGTTTTTAGTGGCCCATTGGACTCCCTTAAGGTCTAGGGTTACTTGAGTAGGGTTGGTTGGGCCTCTTGGTGGTCTCCTGTCCCTTGGCAAGGGCACTTTGACCATCTAGGGCTAGAGTTAACTTGGGTCAACATGACCCATTGGGTTGACCCCTATGGGTCCTGGGTGACCCATTGGCTTCCCTTAGGGTCTAGGTAGGGTTATGTAGGGTTACCCTGCACTTTGGAGGTCACATACTGTTGGGTATTGTACTCACGATTACCTAGATTTGAGGAAGCCACCTGTCAAGCTAAGATGAATTCACAATGTATTTGATAAAATCCTTCTAGTTGTGCTTGCAGTTTTTCCACGCTAAGTGCACACCAATGTCAGGGTGCAGTAGGTCAATATACACGGGTCTGCACGACGTAATCCCTCGTTGAGCAGATCAGTGTGTTGGCCTACATGTACTCTCTCTATTGGAGTGCACTTATTTTCAAGCACAGGGCTGTAAACATGCAGGAGCAGACAAGGAGCAAGGATGGGTCAAGGAGAAGCTCCTGGGTGGAAGACGAAAATTCGTCCAAGGCAAATTCGACGAGAATCACTAGTGATTCTCGCCGAATCGTCGAGAATCATTAGTGATTCTCGCCGACTCCTTCTGGCCACCTCTAAATGGTGCCAAGTAAGAGTCGGCGAGAATCACTAGTGATTCTCGCCGAACCTGTGGCCAAGGAGCTCATGTATACCAAGTGAAATTCGTTGAGAATCAATAAGTGATTCGGCGAGAATCACTGACGATTCTCGACGAATCGTCGAGAATCACTTGGGGATTCTCGCAGATTCGTCGAGAATCGTATGCGATTCTCGCCGATTTTTCCTTGGCATTTTCTCTGGAATTTCCTGAACCGGATTCTGCCTTCAGACTAGCTTGAACCGGACTTAGGGATTTCAAGTGTGGGTCCCACAAACGGTCATATTGGAAAGCATCTACAGTATATATACTCCAGTATTTTGAACAGTAAAAAGCACGGAGAAAAGAAACAGAAACCGAGCCGCAACGAAACCCTAAAACCGCGACTCCTCTCCGCCGCCGCCGTCGCGCTCGGGAACGTAGGTCGCCGTCAACAATCGAGATTCCTTCGTGATCTCCGGCGACAGACGCTTAGCAAAGCTTGTGTCTCACGTGTCTATCCAGAGATCTCTTGTCTCTCGATTTGTTGACCGGGAAAAACTCCTCCGTCCGAATCGATCGAGACGACCGATCCTAGAGTGACCGTTGGTAGACCTAGTTTGCTTCGCTACAAAGTTTGGATCTCCAAGTTCAGCAGCCGCTCTTCATCGTAGCCGCCGATCCCGAAGCTAGCCGCCGCTCGTGTGCCGCCGCCGGTTCCGGGGAGATCCTCTCCAAGTGAGACCAAGGTCGTAGACTCTTCATCGACTTCAAGAACACGTCGTCGAACAAAGAGGAACACCGTAGTCTCCAAAAGAAGTTTGTATCACGTTTACACTCTATATTTAATTGTGTTGTAAGGGAACTTTTGTTCCGTGTTGTAAGGGTTGGGTGCAACCCGTTTTGTGGGAGTGTTGACTCTCACATGTGGAAGGGCTCCTTCCGTTAGTGAAGGGATTGGATTTCAATCCCGTTGGAGAAGTGACCGAGTCGTCCCTTGTTAGGGAGATAGGTCGAAGGGGGAAAGTGGATGTACCCAAGTCGGGGAACCACTATAAATTTGCTGTGTATTCTGTGTGCTGTGCTTGTTGTTTTTATTGTGCAGGTACATCCGTAAATTCCGCAAAAGAACCACACGTCACCTATTCCCCCCCATAGGTGCACATAGCTGACACTAGGTGGACTTTCAAGTGGTATCAAAGCGAGGTTACTCATCAAAAAGGTTAACACCTTGAGTAGAATCCTGCCACCAGTGTCAGAAGCATGGATCTGGATTATGAGATTCCGCCACTCAAACTCCCCGCATGCACAAAGGATTATTATCCCATCTGGAGAATGAGAGTATCCTTTCACCTTGATGCCATCGATCCTCGAGCATCCATCATCCTGGAAGAGGGTCCGTTTATCCCCACAAAGACCTCCGACTCTGGGATCCTAGTGCCCATGGACGTTGCTGAGATGTCTGAGACGGAACTATCTCTATTTCACTTGGACGAGAGGATTCGACAAATTATCATGGATGTCTGGTCCGGAGCCTCTCGCTCTAGATTGGAAAAATGTCGAACGGCTAAATCTCTGTGGATGATGATCTCAGAGCTGATGGGGGGGGGGGGGGGGTCAGAGAAAGCTGAAATATGCTGCCAATCAGAGGATGAAGCGTATGTGGGGGTCATCACTTTTGAAGATGAATGCAAGGATCCCTCGGATTGCATCAGAGCTCCCGTGTCCGTGTCAGAGACTGACGAGACCAGTAAGGAGAGCAGCTCTGACGAGGACGAAACAATGGTCACTGATTCTAATGACAATAACTCAGCTGAGCAGGTAACATCTTTACCCTGCTCCATATCTTTTGACTTTTCTAAAGACAGAAACTGCTCTCCTCCAGAAAATACTGATTCCCTGAAGAGAGCACTTCAGGAAAGCAATCTACTTGCTGAGGAGCAAGCTCGAGAGATTGCTCGACTGAAGATCTTGTTGGTTCTCCAATTGGCGTCCAACAAGGTCAAGGACTCTAAGATCTCAGCTCTAGAGAATAGTCTAGATAATGAGAAACGAATAGTATCAAACTTTTCCAAAGTTGATGCTATAAAGAGAAAGCAAGAAACCGGGTGGATCTCCCGGATTATTCAGGGATGGAGAAATGGGGAAACAGTATTCCGACCCCCCACTCCAAGCAGGAAGGCAACTCATCATGCCTTCAGGTATGACCACAGGAATAATCGTGGTCACTGCAAGGGTGATCTGTCCCCATGTGGAGACACCCGGAGTGCAAGGGCCGGCATGGGCACCCACGAGAGAATACCTAAGGCTCATTCTGAGCCCTTTGTATTCACGGCCACTGCCACAACAAAGTGTGGATCTGCATGTCCCAGTTCACAGGAGACTTCTCACCATTCGAGGACACGGGATAAGGAGGATAGAAGTCATGATGTCAGGCTTCATGGGGCCTCAGCAAGGGAGATGCCTGAAAGAATGGCACCACCTTCTCGGCCTCATAACGCTCACATCATGCATTCGTTCCACCCTTCCTCATGTCACGATGGAAGAGGAATTTGTGTGACAAGAACATGCCCTATCCCGTTTAGACCTAGGACCGTGACTACGTCAGTCACTAGATCAGGTCGAAAACGGCGATACAACATTCACCCTTGTTGGTGCTGCGGCAAAGTGGGGCACTTTGCCATTGACTGTTGGCACAACCCCTCTGTGCCCACAGCAAGGGCTTATCCACATTCTAGGGACAGAGGTAGTCTTCCAGACAGGTTTTCGGAAGGAAGGCAGTTGCGTGCATATGCTAATAGAAACCTAGGACCCAATATGATTTGGGTTCCTAAGGTAAAGTAATTCTGTCTTGCAGGGCAGTCCAGGTCCCCGTGAATACGAAGGGGACTGGACAGTAGGTGGCTCAAGGCTAACGTGGAACAAGCGTCTGCAATAACGGATGTGCTACCTGTTTGAGCATATTCACCTTGAGCCTCTAATGTGTTCTACCTGTGGAACTAAAACGATAACTCTCAAAATCCCAGGTAATTTTGATCAGTTCAAGGACTTGTGTCATGATGCATCCTCATTCAAAATAAATATATATATTTCTATCCTTGTGTATACGTATACTCATGATTATCACGTATGTGTGCACCTTTATGGAGAGATTAACTCGAGGCATGCAAACCTTTACACATCAATAAAAGGTTAACAAAGATATGTCATTGTAAATTTCGACAAATCACAATTGACATCAAGAAGCGTCTGGAGAAGTCTCGCTAAAATCCAAATAGATTGTCGTTACAATAAACATGTACTTATTAATCTTATATTAACTTGACATTGGAAAATCTCAAAAATATTGCAAGCTTCTTCACGAATTAACCAAATCTCCTGAATTCGAATTAACCAAATCAATAGTATCATAAACTTTTCAATTTCCAGTCAAGAGACCCTTCAATTTCGAATTAGATAAATAGTATCAGAGACCGAATCAACCAAATCTCCTGAATCCCACCGACCCTTCGCATTCTTCACGAAAGGTTGACAAATCTCGCAGAATCACTTAAATCCCGCAAAACCCTTCGCCTTCCTCACGACTCCCGCCTCACTTCGCAGCAAGTTTCCCGAAACCCGCAGGAGCTCTCCCTCCGACAATTCGCCGATTCTCCGCAACCCGCAGGAGTTCTTCCGCCGATTCGCCGAAACCCGCAGCTCGTGAAGTCTCCCCCTAAGCTCCCGCAAGGGTCTCGCAACGTTCTCGTCGAAAGGCTCCCGACGACTCCCGCCGAAGCCCGCACCGTCGATCTCCCCAAGTCTCGATTTTGCTCCGCTCAAACTACCTCACCGACTCCAACTCTAGGTATCCCCTCACCCGAAGCATCCACTTATGAAGGTTCTTCTTGAAAGTTCATTAACATTTTGAGTAGGACTTCTCTCTAGATCTACAATGGCCCCAAGGACGACTGCAGGATTGGTCTCTGGCTGCGAGCTGGTTCGCACTGGATTTTCTCATGCCTCGGACGAATTCCGGAATATCATTCTAATGCTGGAAGAGGCTGGGCTAACCTTCGTCTTGGAGCACCCTTGCAAAGTCCTGGACAAAGAAGTGCTAGAGTTCTTCTCTACCGCAAGACTCCGAGATAGAGACTCCATAATCAAGAGCAAGGTGGCTGGGACAAAAGTAAAGATGTCTGCCAGTAAGCTAACTCGCTACCTGCAGCTTTCAAGTTCGGAGCAGGAGGACTATCTGGAGGACGAGGACAAAGCCAGAACTCTCTTGTTCTGCGGTCTTCCAAGAGGAACTCGATCAATAAAAAGAAAAGAGATGAATGAAGAAGGGAAGCTCCTATCTGACATTATTGGAAAAGTGCTCATCTGCAAGCCGGGCTCCCATGATCATATCTCCGGAGATATGTTCAAAATCCTCATCGCTGTGGTCTGCCGCAAGAGGTTCAACTGGGGAGAGTTGCTGTTCCAAAAGATCAAGGACACTCTAGGCACTCCGAGTTTCGGCCGCATCATAAGTCTATATCTCAACCAGCTCAACGGAGACAAGTTCGACATGAGCAAAGGCGTCCCTCTCCAATACTTGAAAAGGATGGATGCAAGTGTGTTTGATCGATGGGAGCGGCGCATCGAGCAGCCTGCTGTGGAAGAGCATGAGAAAGTATTTCCAGCAGTCTCCCCCGGTGAAATTCCTGATACTGTGACTGCAGGAATCAAGGGGGAGACTCTACCCCATCATATGGATGGAATATCTGAAATCGCCCAGGTGGCCAGGGATGCTGTGGCCGATATTCAAGAAGAATGTGACCGTGTGCTGGAGACTGCTGACCAAGAAGTGGAAGAACCTGCTGATATTGATGAATTCTTGGATGAGGACGGAGAGGACGATGTAAATGAGGGCCATGAAGTGTTGGAGTCTCCAGATACTGTTGAACCTCCTTTTGATAAGTCTGCACCAGTGGAGGGGGAGTTAAATAAATCTACAGAGGCCGCCCACACTCCTCCTGTAGAGACTGTGATGGTATCCAGCTCCACAGATGCGTCTGCAGAAATACAAGGCCCACAAGTGCCTCCGACCATCCCGTTACGAGATGAGCTGGCCACTCACACTATCAATGTCATTCAAGGAATAGTGAACGAGCTTAAAGGCTCTTTTGATACAGCTCAGAAAACACTTCTGAAAAAGATTAAGACTTCTGAAGATCTCATGCTTAAAAATATGGTAGAGATCAACCATAAACTGGATGTGATGGAGAAGAAATTTGACGAAAAGTATACCGCGGCTGGCACAGCTGTCACACTCCTAATGGCCGTTTGAAAAAGAATACAGATACTCTTGCCGTCGTCAATCAGAACGCTCATGTTGTCGCCAACAACATTCAGAAGTTTGATGGTAATATGGTAACTCTAAACGCAAATCAGCAGACCTTGGTCAATGAATTCACCAGAACCACCAAGCATATTGATGACTCGCTGCACTCATATGCCAATTCCATAGCGGTCGAAGCCAAAAAGGGGGAGAAAGAGTATCTAGCTAAGATGGCCGAGCTTCAAGAAGAACTGAGCACACACTTCGCACAATCAAGCAAATATGTCTATGAGAGCTGCTGGTGGATGCTCCAACAGGCGCTGGGTACGTTAGGCGTCGTTCTGCCTGACAATCCTGCAGGTATTCATGTTCCTGCAGGTATTCCCGAGACATCTACGGCCGCTGAAGGAGTATGTGTTGCTGAGGACTTAAGTACAAGTACTGCAGATGTTCCCACAAATGACGCTGATGCTAGGGCTCTCTCCAAAGCAAAACTGAGGAGCATGTTTGACCAAGAGGCCTTAGCAAAAGCCAGGGGAAAGAGAAAAGTTCAAGAAGGGACATCCAAGGAAACACAGGCTGGAAAGAGAACTCGAATGAATGAGGAGGAGGTACGAAATGAAAGGTGGAGTCCAGTTTCAAGGAACATAATCTTAGACACCTTCTGGCTGCAAGAAAGAGGAGAGATCAATCGAAACGAAGTATATAGCCAGTATGAGTGGGAAACGCACAAAACGTTTGAAGCAAAACACAACATCTTTTCAGAAACAACAAGGATCCAGATAAAGTTGCTCCTCCTAGGTACTACCCGAAGCCCAAAGAATACATGGAGAGGCAAAGCAAGAAGTACTTGGCCCAAAATCTTAAGGGTGACGTAGCTAAGGACAAATAGTCAACACTTTATAGCTTGTCACTGTGTCTTAAGAACATTTAATGGTTATTATTGTCATATAAACAATTCTGGATTATATGTGAATATATTTATCTTGGTATATATATATTTGAATTTGTGAATGACTCAAGTCCTGATCTGATTGCATATATTCTCTTGTGCTGCATGTTTAATTTCTGAATGCTATGATTATTATTTGATTAGTGTTATTCATCTTAGCTAGTAGGGTTTTGGCTTCGTCAAATAGGGGGAGATTGTTGGGTATTGTACTCACGATTACCTAGATTTGAGGAAGCCACCTGTCAAGCTAAGATGAATTCACAATGTATTTGATAAAATCCTTCTAGTTGTGCTTGCAGTTTTTCCACGCTAAGTGCACACCAATGTCAGGGTGCAGTAGGTCAATATACACGGGTCTGCACGACGTAATCCCTCGTTGAGCAGATCAGTGTGTTGGCCTACGTGTACTCTCTCTATTGGAGTGCACTTATTTTCAAGCACAGGGCTGTAAACATGCAGGAGCAGACAAGGAGCAAGGATGGGTCAAGGAGCAGCTCCTGGGTGGAAGACGAAAATTCGTCCAAGGCAAATTCGACGAGAATCACCAAGTGATTCTCGCCGATTCGGCGAGAATCACTAGTGATTCTCGCCGAATCGTCGAGAATCATTAGTGATTCTTGCCGACTCCTTCTGGCCACCTCTAAATGGTGCCAAGTAAGAGTCGGCGAGAATCACTAGTGATTCTCGCCGAACCTGTGGCCAAGGAGCTCATGTATACCAAGTGAAATTCGTTGAGAATCAATAAGTGATTCGGCGAGAATCACTGACGATTCTCGATGAATCGTCGAGAATCACTTTGTGATTCTCGCCGATTCGTCGAGAATCGTATGCGATTCTCGCCGATTTTTCCTTGGCATTTTCTCTGGAATTTCCTGAACCGGATTCTGCCTTCAGACTAGCTTGAACCGGACTTAGGGATTTCAAGTGTGGGTCCCACAAACGGTCATATTGGAAAGCATCTACAGTATATATACTCCAGTATTTTGAACAGTAAAAAGCACGGAGAAAAGAAACAGAAACCGAGCCGCAACGAAACCCTAAAACCGCGACTCCTCTCCGCCGCCGCCGTCGCGCTCGGGAACGTAGGTCGCCGTCAACAATCGAGATTCCTTCGTGATCTCCGGCGACAGACTCTTAGCAAAGCTTGTGTCTCACGTGTCTATCCAGAGATCTCTTGTCTCTCGATTTGTTGACCGGGAAAAACTCCTCCGTCCGAATCGATCGAGACGACCGATCCTAGAGTGACCGTTGGTAGACCTAGTTTGCTTCGCTACGAAGTTTGGATCTCCAAGTTCAGCAGCCGCTCTTCATCGTAGCCGCCGATCCCGAAGCTAGCCGCCGCTCGTGTGCCGCCGCCGGTTCCGGGGAGATCCTCTCCAAGTGAGACCAAGGTCGTAGACTCTTCATCGACTTCAAGAATACGTCGTCGAACAAAGAGGAACACCGTAGTCTCCAAAAGAAGTTTGTATCACGTTTACACTCTATATTTAATTGTGTTGTAAGGGAACTTTTGTTCCGTGTTGTAAGGGTTGGGTGCAACCCGTTTTGTGGGAGTGTTGACTCTCACGTGTGGAAGGGCTCCTTCCGTTAGTGAAGGGATTGGATTTCAATCACGTTGGAGAAGTGACCGAGTCGTCCCTTGTTGGGGAGATAGGTCGAAGGGGGAAAGTGGATGTACCCAAGTCGGGGAACCACTATAAATTTGTTGTGTATTCTGTGTGTTGTGCTTGTTGTTTTTATTGTGCAGGTAGATCCGTAAATTCCGCAAAAGAACCACACGTCACCTATTCCCCCCCCATAGGTGCACATAGCTGACACTAGGTGGACTTTCACATACCCTTAGTAAGGGTACTTTGACCAGATTAGGGGCTTGAGTTGACTTGGGTCAACCTGGCCTCTAGGGTTGACCCCAATGTGTCCTTAGTGACCCATTGACCTCACTTTAGGGTTAGGAGGGCATAGGTGGGGTCCTCTAGGCTAGGAGTAGGTCAGTTGACCCTAAGTAGGCTAGTTTGACCCATTTAGGGCTAGGGTTGACCTTGGTCAACTGGGCCTCTTGGGTTGACCCTAATGGGTCCTTTTGGCTCTAATGGGCCTCCAAGGTATTAGGGGTGTTGTGGTAGGGTCTTGGGGTCAAGGTGTAGCCCCATGGTCATCCTAAACCATTGTTCAGAGTTCTACTATTTGTAGACCATGATGATTTTCAACAATTGTCTCCTATCTCTTGGCCCATTCCTGACTTCCTAGGGTTTGTCATGACCTAGTCATGGGCAACACCACTCCTAGGGGTCTAGTTGGAAATGGGATGTTACAAGATCTGGCCATGTCACACTTAAAAATGGCCACAAAGTTCGCTGCGCGCAGAATACAGATTCTGCGCGCATCTTAAGGTGGCATGAACGGCATCGGTTCATCTTCCTCCTCAATACGATCATCCCAAATCATTCCAGAATTTCCTCCACCCTTATTCAACCTCATGAGGCCAATACTCTTCACGAAACCATCCTCCATCATCACATAGAAGAAGAGAGTGGTTGAAGAGATCTAAAATCTTGAACACAAGTCCTAGCATGGCCAAACCTAGAAGACTTCTTCTCTCCATCAAGACTCTTTTGAGCCGATGTCTCTCCTAGGAAAATAACTATAGATCTAGCACCAAGGGAGAGGGTAGGAAACTCACATCGGTTCCAGCGGTACCACCATTTCCGGCCATGGATCGCGTAATTCTCCTCGGCGGCATCTTCTCTTTCACGGTGATGGCGGATTTACCCTTCCTAGAACTTGCTCCTGCAGTTCCTCTTCTACAGAAATTCTCTCAGACAAATAGGGATTAAGTGAGCATGGAAACGGATAGGGTTTTCTCTCACCCTTATATATAAAAAGTGACACGGGTAGGGACACGGCCGTGTCCTTACCCGTGTCCTGCCTGGCGAAGCGGCAACGGCAGTTTCCATGTCGATTTAATATTTGACACGGCCGTGTTCCTGGCCGTGTCCTTCTCGGGTTGCATCTCGACGACCGATCAAAATCGTCGACTGGAGCACACGGGTAGGGACACGCCCGTGTCTCTACCCGTGTCATGTTCATCCGTCGAAGTCGACGCGCAATTCGTTGATCTCGACACCTCTCGTCGAGTGTAACTCGACACACACGGGTAGTGACACGCCCGTGTCACTACCCGTGTCACCTGATGTCAACACAGCTCGTCAGTCTCGACAAGGCCTGTCGAGTGTAAGTCGACACACACGGGTAGGGACACGCCCGTGTCTCTACCCGTGTCACATGATGTCGACACAGCTCGCCGATCACGTCATGCCTCGTCGAGCTCAACTCGACGCACACGGGTAGGGACACGCCCGTGTCGTTACCCGTGTCGCTACCCGTGTCACTACCCGTGTCTCTACCCGTGTCTCTACCCGTGTCACTACCCGTGTCACTACCCATGTCACTACCCGTGTCACTACCCGTGTCACTCTGCACTGATTTCTCCACTTCTCCACAAGTGCAGTCCAATTCCCTGCACTTCTCAGGACTCAAGTCAACCCTCCTGACTCCAAAACACACACGAGGGGCCTAGAGCGATACAAGACGTTACAAATCCTATAAACAAAATAAAAGATTTCGTCCCCGAAATCAGGCTTAGGCTGTGGGGAGAAAAGCATAACAAGGAATTTAACATATGCTTTTAAATAAGATTAACTTGAGCAAACAACTCCGGGTAGCGTTGCTGCATCAAATCCATTGGCTCCCATGTGTACTCCTCCTTCCCATGATTCGACCATAGCACCTTCACTAAGGGAACACTTTTGCGGCGTAATGTTCTTGTCTCGCTGTCATTAATCCGCACCGGCTCTAGTCGCACAGACCTATCTGATGCCACTGCACCATCAGTAGTGGAAATATATTGGTCGGGCCGCAACAGTGCTTTTCAAAGCGACGACACATGGAACACGTCGTGGAGATTCTCTAGTTCTGGTGGTAACTCCAACCGATAGGCCAACGTGCCAATCTTTCCAATATAGTATAAGGCCCAAAATACCTTGGGCTGAGCTTTTTCACTCCACGCACCCGCGACACTCCATGCATCGGCCGAATCTTGAGGAACACTTTTTCGCCCACTTGGAACTCCACCATCCGGTGCTTTTTATTGTAATATTTCGCCTGCCGACTCTGAGCCTCCAACATGCGATCCCGTATTAATCTGACCGTCGCATCAGTATCATCTATATATTCATTTCCCAATGCCTTCGGATCTTCATCCTGCACCCAAGACAAGGGGGTTCTGCACCTTCTTCTGTAAAGGGCTTCATGGGGCGCCATACCGATGCTCGCCTGATGGCTATTATTATAGGAGAATTCCACTAGTGGCAAGAGCCTTCCCATGGCACTCCTCTGTCCAGCACACATAACCTCAGTAGATCCTCCAACATCCTGATGGTCCTTTCAGACTGCCCGTCCGTCTGAGGATGAAATGCGGTACTAAAGGTTAGGCGCGAGCCCAAATATGCCTGTACCGCCTTCCACTCATTGGATGTAAACCGACCATCCCGATCCGAAACAATTGTCTTGGGCACGCCATGATACCGTACAAATTGCTCCACAAAAAGGCGTACCAAAACATCCACGTGTGCTTCCTTCTTCATTGGAATGAACCGGGCCACCTTTGTCAGTCGATCAACAATAACCCACACTGAATCATTCCCGGAGCGGGAACGAGGTAACCCATGAACAAAGTCCATGGAGATATCCTCGAACTTCCATTCGGGGATGGGCAGCGACTGCAACAAACCACCGGGACTCCTGCATTCAGCCTTCACTCTTTGACATGCTTCACAATGAGTAACATAATACAGGACATCCTTCTTCATTCCCGGCCAACACATGGTCTTCCGCAATCCGGCGTACATCTTAGCAATACCCGGGTGCACTGAATATTGAGAGGAATGTGCCTCTCTCAAGATATCCTCCTGAATTTTGCTGCCCTTGGGAATATAGAGTCGGCCACGAAAATAAACGAGGTCGTCTTTGAGTGTGTACTCATCGGTGGTCCCATCTTCAATTACCTTGATTGCCGGGGCCAAGGCCGCATCCATTCCTTGCTCCACCCGAATCCGGTCTCGGATATCACAAACTATGCTCATGTTGGCCAAATACTCCGCATACTCTGCCGAAGGAGCCTTGAATACTAGAGTAATTTCCATCTCCTCGATCATCCGAGCCAACTCCATACTCATCAATCGAGACTCTGGGCTAGAGCCTGGCGCTTTTCTACTCAAGGCATCGGCTACCGAGTTCGCTTTCCCGGGGTGGTAGTTCATGGTGAACTCATAGTCGCATAGAAATTCCAACCACCGCCGTTGTCTCAGGTTCAACTCCTTCTGAGTGTGGACATACTTCAAGTTTTTGTGATCGAAAAAGATCTCGCAGTGGACGCCATATAAATAATGTCTCCAGACCTTCAAAGCGAACACCACTGCTCCCAACTCCAAATCATGAACCGGGTAATTAATTTCATGTTTCTTTAACTGCCTTGAAGCATAAGCGATCACATGCCCGTGCTGCATCAATACCGCTCCCATCCCTTGATACGATGCATCGGTGTAAACCTGAAATACTTCCTTCCTAGATGGAAGTACAAGGATGGGGGCGGAGGTAAGCCTATCCTTCAGCTCTTGGAATGCCGCTTCACATTGTGGTGTCCACTCAAATGGCACACCCTTCTTCGTCAAGGAGGTAAGAGGAAGGGCAATCTTGGAAAATCCTTTCACGAACTTGCGGTAGTACCCAGCAAGTCCAAGAAAGCTTCGTACATCGGCCACCGAATTCAAAAGCGACCACTCCTTCACGGCTCGCACCTTTACTGGATCGACTGCTAATCCTGCCCCACTGATCACATGCCCCAAGAAGGCAACCTCCTTAAGCCAGAATTCACACTTGTCAAACTTGGCATACAAGGCGTGCTCCTTCAATTTCTTCAAAACCAAGGTCAGGTGCTTGACATGCTCCTCCTCCGTCTTTGAGTAGACCAAGATGTCGTCGATGAAAACAATGACGAAGATGTCCAAATATGGTTCAAACACCTTGTTCATCAGGCTCATGAAGGCCGAAGGGGCATTTGTGAGCCCAAACGACATTACTGTGAACTCATACAAACCATATCTCGAACTGAAGGCTGTTTTCTGAATGTCCCCTTCTTGTATCCTCAACTGATAGTATCCAGAGCGCAAATCCAGTTTAGAGAACCAATGTGCTACCACTAATTGATCGAACAACTCGTCGATCCGAGGTAGCGGATAAGTGTTCCGCACCGTCAACCGATTGAGTTCCCGATAATCTATGCACAATCGCAGGGTTCCATCCTTCTTCTTCATGAACAGCACAGGGGCTTCCCATGGTGATGAACTGGGGCGAACGAACCCTGAATCCACTAGTTCCTGTAGTTGAACTCTAAATTCCGCAAGTTCTTTCGGGGTCATTCTGTACGGAGTCTTGGATACAGGATTGGCACCTGGTACTAGATTAATCTGGAAATCAACCTCTCTATACGGAGGCAATCCTGGCAGCTTCTCAGGAAATACCTCGGGAAAATCCCGCACTACCCATATATCCTTTAATTCCAATGATGCTTCCTTCAACTCGAACCAGATCATGAATACCTCATCCCCCTTCATATGAGCCTTTACAGCCTGAACAGAAGATAATATCATACGCGGCGCGAGTACAATGCCTTGGAAGATGACGTCAGAGTCTCCATGTCTCAAATAGATCCGCTTCTCCGCGCAGTCGATCCTCGCGAAGTGCCAGTTCAGCCATGCCATGCCCAAAATGATGTCAAACTCCGGCATTCTCAGAATCGTGGCCGGTGTATCAAAGGCCATCCCATCAATAAATAACTCCAACTCGTACTTGGCGGTCGCGATCATCTCCGAGCCGTCCGGAAGGCGTACACGTCGGGGTATGCCAGTGAAGTACTGTACACCCTCCACGTCTTTTATGAAATCCTCGGACACAAAGGATTGTGAGGCACCGGTATCGAACAACGCATAGGCCGCCTTCCCGCCAATAATCACAGTGCCTAAGTACCAACAACCAAAACTTATTGCTAGTGTCTAGTAAGTTCTAATCAATTCAAGTTAGACCATGCAAATATGTAAATTAATTAAATCATACCTGCAATCACATCTTGGGGGTTCCGTTCCTGTGCCATGTCAAGCGCGTACACTTGATCCCTAGCAGGGCCGGGGTTACCTCTTGGCGGTCCTCGTCCTCGACCACGCATATATCCCCTCCCTCGAGGAGCTGCTGGAGGGAGAGCGGGAGGGAGAGCAGGAGGGACGTTCCCAAATAACTGCGGGCAGAAACGCCAGATGTGTCCCGGCTGGTTGCATTCGAAGCACACCAGACCACGACACCCTTCAGGTTGTTGAAATTGTTGAGGCTGTGGGGGTGGAGGCAACGCAGGCGGCTGCGGAACTGGATGCTCCACCCTATAGTTTCGGTGGACACGCCCTCCACCTCTTTGATAACCTCTTCCTCCTCTGAAGTCCCGCCTCCTTCTATTGCTTGGGCCGGCTTCCATCACGTCCTCCGCAGGCCTCTTTCTACATCCCAGGTGGTCCGCCTCCAATCGTTTCGCCATATCAATGATCTCCGCCAAGCTACCATCTGCTATAAACAAAAGGGACTGCCTTAGGGGATCTCGCAGCCCTTTGTAGAAGTTCTTGGCATAACCTCTGTCATCCAACTCATAAGAATCTGCAAACCTTGCGAGATGATGGAATTCCCACTGGTATTCCGTAACCGACTTTGATCCCTGCTTTAATAGAAGAAACCTCTGCTCAAGCTCATCTCAGGTCGATGTAGGGATAAAGTGCTCCAAGAAAACACCTGAGAATTCACTCCAACTTATCTCTGTGTAGATCCGGCCTTGGAAGGTAGAGCCCATGAGGGACTTCCACCACCTCTTTGCATGTAAGTCCAAGACGGACACTGCCAACGTCACTGCCATGTTGGCCGGGCAACGGATACCAGCCAACAACTCCTGTACCGTGTCTAGCCATTCCTCTGTACGTACGACTGACTCCGTCCCAAGGTAGACTGGAGGGGAGAGAGCCCGGAGGGTGCTCATCCAGTTGGAGCTCGGGGCCTGTTGTTGCACTGGAGCCTGCTGTGCCTTAAAAGCATCAAGAATGGCGGTGAGCGTCTGCCCCAACTCAGACTGTTGGAACTGAGTGGGTATGGGAGGGGTAGGAGTACCCCTCATCGGCTCAACATGCAGTGGAACCTACACGTACACGACAAATTATTGGTCAGGTTGGCTAAACTTAAGGTCAAAGTTGGACAAACTTAATGTGAATTACATACGAGCACACCACTGCTTTCGCTAAGTCAGTTTGTCCCCAAACTGACTAATCAAACGGGGGTGGCACCATTGTTGAATGACTTCTTTAGTTGAGGATCGTGGCAAACTGATATCATTTGTAAGACCCCCCCCCCCCCCGGATCCCAAAACACGACACGAAGGGGGAGTCTTATGCCCGGAACAACCGCCTTGCGGTAGCATTAGTACCCGGGCTAACTTGTAACACAAGACGCATATTCCACCGGCTACAACAATATCAATAAAACATGCCAACCCAACCAAAAACAATAAGCAAGAGAAGTCAAAATCCACACTAAGTATATAATGTCCAAAAACATGAAATAATGAGAAGCTAAACATGCTTCTACAAAATATCAGAGTACAGCTAATCATTGCCCAAACAGGCTACATCAAAGTAATCAAAATACTAACATCAGTAACCGACGGTATCGACGGCACCGTCACATCAGGCCCTGTCGTCCTGGCCTGGCTGTCCTGCTGCGTAGTCTGCGGCTGCTTTACCTGCGGCGTGACCTCCTAAAAAGGAAGACGTAGCAACTGTTAGTCGAAACGACTAAGTGGTTTCACATCCGCTCCCCTGGCGACTCCTCGGCACCGGGCGGAGAAAAGGAACAAGAGTATAATATATAACAAGTATGCAAGTAAATGAGTATAAGCAGGTGGCAAAGTACATGAATATAATGTATAATCTAGCAGTTCTACAAGCTAACGTCATATAACAACAGGTGTAAGAAAATCTACAGCAGGAAAGTAACTTAACTTATAAGAATGCCCATACAAACTTATAAGTTAAGGATCGGGTTACATAAAGTAACTCATCGTATAGGAGTGCCCATACAAACTTATACGATGAGGTTCTTGTTGTGCAATGTTATGAAATGCTATGAATGTTATGCAATGACTCACCCATGCACACCCATGCAATTGCTATGTCGACACAGACTATAGTTCCCACTTTTCGAACAGGTAGCTAACCTCTCAGGCATCAGCTGCCGTAGCCAGTCGGTGACAGTAGAACGGGCACTTCTACTACTAGGCGGGTATCACACTACTTCACCTAGGCCTTCGTACGCCTCAACGCTAAGAACACAACAGCGGAGCCCATGCGTACTATGGCCCAGCGGGGTTTTGGGTAGATGTGCACCAAGAACACAGCCCGAACTGGCCTTGTGTGACCCGGAAGGGGCCTCAGAAGAAAGCACGAGGAGACAACCCAACCGTTCACATGGCCGAAGGGGCCTCGGGACATGAACACCGAGGACACAACCCAAACCGACCAAGTCTAACTGCCAACTCCCGTCGGTGTGACGACTGGCGAGCCCGTAGACCTGCCACACTATCTTTAACCCAGGATTACGACACCGCGTGTTGACTCACACCACATGCAAATACCACATCAACAAATCATGGAAGGGGCCTCGGAAGTAAACACGAGGACACAGCCCAACCATCCATCCACACCTTATCTCAACACAACCAAAACAAGTGACGGTCAACACCGCACTTACATCCCTTCACAATACTACCCGTAGGGAGACGACTCTCTAAGTATTGGACTACAAGACTCATTTCATTAATCAAACATGTCCATGATCATAATCTATTCATCTATATGACTTTCCAAATGATGACAATGTAATATAAACATGATGCGCATGTAAAGATCTATCACACTTTTCATTTGATAATGTCATAATATAAACATGATGTGCACAATTATCAATCTTTCAATTCCTACCAATTCAGTTCGTTTAAATAATATTGTTTCTCAATTTGATAAAATGAAATATGCAACAAATGATTAATCATTCATCCAAGCCAAGTGTCTTGCATTATTAATTCCACCGAATCAAAATCCATTTTCCATTAAGCCCAGAATTTAGGTGCAGGCTGAATCTGGACAGCAACTTCGACCGGAGATTCCCTAAGCTACAGGAATCCGGTGAAGACGTTAACCCCACGATGGAAAGGTCTTTCCGAGGTCTACAACTCTCGTATTCAGAACTCATCCCAGATTCGACATTATCCTATTTGAAATCGGACTTGAAGTCCGCTGCGTACAGAACACAGTTTCTGCATACAGGATTTATTGAACACCATTTTCGTTTAGACTTTCCTGTGGCTACAGACTTCGCCAGAAGTCGTTTAACCATTCGTTGGAAAGGTATTTTCAAGGGCTTCAACTTTCGTGTTTAGCCAAAAGCCCAGATCTGTAAGACCCCCCCCCCCCTTTTTTTTCTCTTAGACGCCGGGGTCTTAGGCCCAGAACCGCCGTTTTGCGGTGACTCCTTCACGCCCTGAAGAGTCATCACCACAAGGCGCCGATTCTGCCGGCCATTTCGATCACAAAAAAGTAGCACAAGAAGTAAATGTAAACTATCAGCCCACAGAGAATCACATGTCATAATAAATATAACTCCACGAAGGGAGTGTCCATAAAAATAAAACATCAAAGTAGCAACAACGGGCTTATGCCCGGTACATCAAATCCTCACTACAAAAGATCACTCATACGGAAGCAGAAAGACTACTCACGGTCGAGACTCACGGTCCCGGCTGTGTGAACTCCGGAGCTAGACTGCCCCACCTCCAAGCGCATCGGTCTCTGGGGCTGCTCCTCCATGCTGGTCTCCACGATCCCCTAAATGATGCGGTTCGAAAACCGTTAGTCTAAAAGACTAAGTCCTATCATCCCCCACCCCTTCCCCCACGGCTCCTAGGCACCGAGCGGAGAGGAAGAAGGGGAGGACATGAAGGTGGAGAATATCAAAAGCAGATGGCAGCGGTCCTATTCTAGCAAGTTCTATAGCATATAAAGACAATAAGCTGAAATATGAAATGTAACCTTTACTTATGTGAAAACACATAAGCCAAGGGGTCTTCTGCAAGGCTCCCATCGTATAAAAAGTCCCATACTGATTTATACGTTGGGGTGTCGGTGATCAAACAGCAGTAACTATATATATCAAACTTAACCTTAATTTATAAACTTGCCCACACAAGCTTATAGACCAAGGGGTCGTGTAGCAGGTCCTAAAGTATAAGCGTCTCATTCCACTTATGCTTTAGGTGTCAAGGTTAAAGGTAACGAATATGCTATGACATGCAAGTGGGTATGATGGACATGCAAGTGCAACACACACACCCGACTCTGTGCACACAGACCTTTAGTTCCCCCTTTTTGGAGCCGTAACCTCCCAGGATACCTCCGTAGTGGAAGACGGAAGCGGTGGGTTGGGCCTCGCCCACCTCTAAACCAGTAAAGCACTACCGGTTAGACCTATCGTACGCCTCAACGCTTGGTGCACGAAGCGGACACCTGCGTACTCTTGCCGGCTGGCGCACCGGACTTCTGTTGGCGAAGTGCTAACCACACTTGCCGAGTCGACGTATTGGCATCGGTGCATCGACCCTCCAATACCGAAGACCCACCACCTTAATTTCCTTTCCTGTTATGCACATGCAAATTAGCGTAATCAAGAACCGAGCCGAAGCTCCCCGGACCAACACGTCTGTCTCAAACAATCGAGCCGAAGCTCCCCGGACCCAAAGTCCGCCTTTTAACCATCCGAGCCGAAGCTCCTAGCTAACATCCGGTGCCATCAGTGTTGTGGAATGTGCAACCCTAATTACTAAGTTACTTTTTTCAGCTTGTTAAATCAGTTTACATTAACCCTGGACTGCCCCCGGTATTCCTTGTGAAGGGCTCTCAAGGGGCACTAGGAACTGTGTTGGGATTACGCCCAGCGTTCCCTTTCGCAAGGTACTTATTTTATTATTGGTTGGTTCCCTTACCCATTATTTTCTCATATTTCGATATGCTAATCCTAGGGTAATTTGACTCCAACTCTCCTTGGGTAGGACGATCTTTCGTCGGACCCGAACGCCTATAAATCCTAGACAAAACCACACCCTACTCACTCATCTTCCATAGATGCAGCCCCTCCCACTTGTCCTTACAGCAAACCATCAAGACCCATCATACGTGCCCTAATTCACATCCAAATGAAATCCTGCAGTTTTGCTATATGCAGACCACTTAAGCTACATGACCCGTAAAAAGGGAAGTACATGAAATACTCATCCAGTACCCTTATGATAATTATTAGAGGGCTAAAAAGACATTTGAAGCATAAATCCAGAAATCCATAATTTTCCTAATTTGTCTGATAATTAATTTATTTATTCTAGTGTCCCAAAAAGGCCCAGGTTTGAACATGAAGTACCATTTTCAGACAAGATAATAATCCACTAAATTTATGATAATTACAAAATACCTAATCAACTCTAAATCCTAAGTCTTCCAATTTTTCAGCAAGGTTTAGGCCTTTAAATTTAATTTCAAAATGCCCCATAAAAAGTCATTTTAAAAGATTCTATAGTAATAACACCTCCAAAAATTCAGCGAAAGTTCAGGGATGATTGTGAGGGCCTACAAGTACCCTAGAAAAAGTTTCATAATTTAGAATTTGGAAATAAGGCTATATTTGATTTTCTTATGAACTTTCTAATTTAAGGGTTAATGAACAAAGTATGCTAATCATTCATCAAATATTTCCACAAAAATTCCCACATGATAAAATTGAGCTAAAAACACTATGCAGCAAGTTTTATGATTTTTCAGTAAGTAATGGGCTCTGGCAAGAATTATTTAATATGTAATCAAAATTCCCACATGCTTTGGTTGCAGGAAACCAGGGCATATAGTTCCTGACTGTCCAGAGAACAAGAACAAGGACAGAAGGGAAAGAAAAGAGAGAAGAAAGGAGAAAGACCCCAAAAGGAGTGGCAATAGCAAACCTTCTTCCAGCAAAAATAAGCATACAAGGAAAGGATTTGTTGCTGAATCCTGGAGTGAGACTGAAGAGGAGTCAGAAGCCTCTTCCAGCTCCAGTGATGATGAGGATGATGCAGAGGAAAAGGAGTTCTGCATGATGGCAATCAATGCCTCACAACACAACTCAGAGGAAGAGGAGTCAGAGTCAGACTCAGAGACTCAACCTGAAGAAGATCAGGTAATCAGCTCTTTTGATTTTACTTCAGAAGATTTTAAATCGGAATTTAAAGCACTATGTTTAGACCTGCTAAAGTCTGAGAAAGAGATCATCTCTCTCAGAAATCAATTATCTGAACAAAATGTTTTAAAGTCAGAAAACCTCAAACTCTCTCAGGAGTTGGAGAACTATATGGGACAGATAGCTTCACTGAAAAGTGAGCTCTCTGAGGCCAAGAAGCTTGAAGAATCTCTCAATGGGAGAAGCATCAAGCTGATGGACATCACAAGCACAGTGAACTCAAGATTCAACAGTACACTGGGCTTGGGTGCCTCATCCAGCCAACCTATTGTTCTGACAACTCCCATCAAGTTCATTTCTGACAAGGGAAAGGGAGTTGTAGAGGTTGCCAGGAAAAATTCTGATCTGCCTCAGAAAACTAAGTCCCAGCACAAATCGTCGAACGGAGATCGACGATCGCCGAATGAAGATCGACGATCGCCGAACGCAGCTCGACGATCTCAGGACAAATCGTCGAACGCAGATCGACGATCTCAGGCAAAGTCGTCGAACGCAGGTTGACGATCCCATATACCTGACCTCAGCCATAGTCGACCGTCGAACGGAGCTCGACGATCTGACCCACGATCGTCGAATGCAGCTCCAATATCGTCGAACAGAGGTCAGAGCACTGGAAACTTTTTCAAAGGCAAGTCAAAATTGAATCCTAAGGGTTCTTCATCCCAAACCTTCAACCCTTATACTGAATGGATTATACCTCCAAGGAGATATCATCCTGAAGGATATAAGAGTCAGCCAGGGATGTCTTTCATTTCTGAATTTAGAGGTTATCAACCTAGGCCCAAGGTAAACTGGGTCAAAAATAAGTGAATTGTTTTATGTGCAGGTGAAGACCTATCCAACATCTAACCAGCAATGGTATTTGGATAGTGGGTGCTCTAAGCACATGACAGGGAACAAGGACAACCTCACTTCCTTTAGAGCCAAGCTTGGACCCAAGGTTATCTTTGGTGATTCCAACTTTGGACAAACTAAAGGATATGGTGCAGTCCAGATTGGTTCAGTAACCTTCAAGAAGGTAGCCTATGTGGAAGGACTGAAGCACAACCTAATCAGCATCAGTCAGCTATGTGATGAAGGCTACCAGGTGACCTTCAGCAAAACCTTATGCAAAATCAAGTCAGAGTACAACACAACTGTGTTGACAGGTAAAAGGAAAGGTAACATCTACCTAGTATATTTTCTTTCAACTAGTATAGATATCTGTTTATTCAATTCAGTATGTAGACCAAATGTGTTATGGCATAAGAGATTAGGACACCTAAACCTTAGAACTATTGCTAGGCTCTCCAAGGACAACCTTGTTAGAGGACTACCTTCTGGCCCCTACAAGAAGGAAGGACTCTGCAAGGCTTGTCAATTAGGCAAGCAAACTAAAAACAGTTTTAAGTCACTTAATAAGAGTGATTCACCTAGGATATTGTATCTGTTACACATGGATCTATTTGGACCCATCACAGTACAAAGCCTAGGAGGGAAATCCTACACTTTAGTAATTGTAGATGACTTCTCTAGATTCACTTGGGTGTTCTTTCTAAGGAAGAAGTCTGATAACTTTAAGTGTCTGACAGAGTTTCTCAAATGTATACAGATTGAGTTCAATACTCACATTGCCCTGATCAGAAGTGATCATGGGACAGAGTTTGATTCTCTTCTTATGCAAGAGTTCTGTCAGAGTGAAGGGATCAGTCATACTTTCTCAGCTCCTAGAACTCCTCAACAAAATGGGGTAGCTGAAAGGAAAAAATAGAACCCTTATTGAATCTGCCACTACATTGTTGTCAGATGCTCATCTACCTCTATCCTTTTGGGCAGAGGCAGTGAACCCCTCCAACTATGTGTTGAACAGAAGTCTAATACATAAACTAAAGGGAAAGACTCCCTATGAATTACTCAAAGGGAAGAAACCTAAAATTGACTATTTTAGAATTTTTGGTTGCATTTGCTATATTCATAATAATGATAAGAAATATTTAGCAAAATTTCAAGCCAAAGCTGATGAAGGAGTGTTTCTGGGATACTCCATGATCAGCAAGGCCTATAGGGTCTATAATAAATCATCATTGAAAATTGAGGAATCTGTTCATGTTTCTTTTGATGAAACTAACATGTCTTTCAAGGAGAAGATTTCTTCTACCATAGAACCTTTGCAGGAACACTCTCTAGTTGAAGATATGAACAAGTTACAGGTTGCTCAAGAGGATGAAAGCAGTGAAGATGAAGGGAATGCTCAACACATTGAAGCACCACCTGAAGAGCCAGTTGTTGTACCACAAGAGGAAACAACAACACAGGTTGGTGAACAATCAACAACCCCTGTTGATTTAGTAACATCAAGAGACCATCCAATTTCCTAGATAATTGGAGAAATCTCAGCTGGTGTGCAAACCAGAAATCAGGTCAACCAAAACCTGTTGCACACCTGCTTCCTTTCTCAAATTGAACCTCAGTCCATTCAAGATGCAGAGCAAGATCCACACTGGATCATTGCCATGCAAGAGGAGTTGCATCAATTTGAGAGGAACAAAGTATGGGAACTAGTGCCAAAGCCTAAGGATCATTCCATTGTTGGAACAAAATGGGTATTCAGAAATAAACTGGATGATCAAGGAGTAATAATAAGGAACAAGGCAAGACTAGTTGCCCAGGGATATTCTCAAGAAGAAGGAATTGACTACGACCAGACCTTTGCACCTGTTGTAAGATTGGAAGTCATCAGAATATTTCTAGCTTATGCAGCTCACAAAGGCTTCAAGGTTTATCAGATGGATGTCAAGTGTGCTTTCTTAAATGGAGACATCAAAGAGGAAGTCTATGTCAGACAACCTCCAGGTTTTATCTCTCCAACTTATCCTGATTATGTTTTTAGATTAAATAAAGCATTATATGGTCTCAAGCAAGCTCCTAGAGCATGGTATGAGACCCTAGCATGCTTTCTCTTGGAAAATGGTTTTATCAGGGGTAGAGTAGACCAAACTCCTTTTATTAGAACCCATAAGTCCCATACCCTACTAGTATAAATTTATGTAGACGATATCATTTTTGGTTCTACTGACTCACAATTGTGCAGAAGGTTTTCTAACCTAATGCATTCTAAATTTGAGATGAGTAGTATGGGTGAGCTATCCTTCTTCCTAGGATTGCAAGTCAAGCAACATGCTGAAGGCATCTTTATTTCTCAAACCAAATATGCTAATGAGCTGGTTAAGAAATTTGGCATGTCTGAGGCATCTTGTATGAAAACACCCATGCCTACCAATGCTGTATTGGATGCTGATGAACATGGGAAACCTGTTGATCAGACAACATATAGAGCAATGATTGGCTCTCTACTGTATCTTACAGCTAGTAGACCAGATATAATGTTTGCTACATGTATATGTGCTAGGTTCCAAGTTAGCCCTAGAGAGTCACACCTCACATTAGTAAAGAGGATTCTCAGGTATGTTAAAAGTTGTCCAAATCTAGGTCTCTGGTATCCAAAAGATTCAGCATTTGAGTTAACTGGATTCTCTGATGTTGATTATGCTGGATGCAGAATTGACAGGAAAAGCACCAGTGGAACTTGTCAGTTCCTTGGTGATAGACTTGTCTCTTGGTTTTGCAAGAAACAAACATCAGTGTCAACTTCAACTGCTGAAGCTGAATATATGGCTGCAGGCAGTTGTTGTTCACAAATACTGTGGATTCAAAACCAACTCCTAGACTATGGTTACAACTTAGAGAAGTCTAAAATCTTTTGTGACAATACAAGTGCTATTTCCATAGCTCAAAATCCAGTCCTCCATAGTAGGACAAAACACATAGAGATTAGGCATCATTTCTTAAGGGACAATGTTGAAAAGAATAAAATTGAATTGCAATATATCCCAACTGATTTACAAAGGGGAGATATTTTCACCAAGCCTTTGGATGAAAAGAAACACACTTTCTTCCTAAATCAGTTAGGAATGTTAGATGGAGGAAGTCTTAAATAATATCCAAGATTTTGAAAGCTAAAAATTGACCAAGACTAGGCAAAATTCTGATTTCTCTTAGTGTCTAGAATTTTCTGATCTCTGAACTGCGCTCGACGATTTCCCCAAAGATCGTCGAACGGCGCTCGACGATTTCCAGAATCGTCGAACTGAGTTCAGCGCCCCTCAGATAGTATGAACTATCTCTTCCGGTCAACGATCGTCGAACGGCGCTCGACGATTTTGTTCCCTGAACGATCGTCGAACGGAGCTCGACGCCTTTCCAGATCGTCGAACGGAGATCGACGATGTTGGAGTCTCTTAAGATTCCTTTAGAAGCCTCGATCGTCGAACTGAGTTCAACGATCTTTCCAATTCTGCGTCGAACCCTAATATAAAACTCATTTTTCGCCGTCGTTCTCTCTTGCGCTTTCAATTTCTCTACAAGAATTTTCTTCCCTCCAAACAGTTCTACGCTTGTTCGTTTTGTTTGTTAGATTTTTGCAGGTACAATGGCCGTATCAGTTGCTGTTCTAGCCACCATGAAGTTTGATGCAGGATTCGATATTGATCTGGAATCGTTCAATACTACTGATCAAATCTTCCAGGACATTTTGAATTTGTTCAAGGATCAGAACTTGTCCACCCTCATGACCACTAGAATCAAGCTTGCTTCAGATGAAATAAAAGAATGGGTCTATACTGCTCACAACCTTGACAACAACACAATAGTTGGATCTATTGCTGGAACCCAGGTACCTCTGACCCCAACAGTCTTAACAGAGGTTTTCGGTTTGAGAAATGGAGAAGACACTGCTAAATTATCTGGGGAGGAATTTTCTGATATACTTGCCAGGATGGGTCATCCAGAGGGAAACCCTAGCAAGTTGTTTAAAAGGAACTTGTCTGTTGAGTACAGGTTCCTAGCAGATGTTGTAGGTAAAGTGCTGCTGGCAAAGCACTCAGCTCATGATACTATCTCCAGACATCAGCTCTGCCTCATGGGAGCTCTGGTAGATAAGAAAAGTTTGAATTGGGGAGAGGTCTTCTTTGACCTAATAAAGAAAAAGATTAACAAAACCTTTGTAAATTTTGGAAGAATTCTTGGAGTTTTCCTTCAGGCAAGGTGCCCTGCTCTGCTGGTCTCCTCTGGAGTGCACATCAATGCCTCCAAGAGACTTACCTGTGCCCTATTTGGCAAGTGGGACAGGCAAATTAGCAAACCCAGCAGGCCCTCTTCAACTGCTCCTTCAGGCACCAGGACTCAAAGAGTCACTCCCCCACAGGTTTCTGCTGCTGCAGAAGACCTGGCTGTTGCTGGTGCTGCCTCTCCTCCTCCTCCAAGCCCAACCCTACCTCTTCCATCCACCATTCCAGCTTCATCCACAATTACCATCTCCAGCCGATCTCCATCATCAATTCCATCTCCAGCAACCATTTCATCACCTCCAGTAGACCACTTCCACCTATTGTTCTCATATCCACCACCAGATGTCACCTCATCTCCATCCATACTATCATTCACCCTTCTGGATGAATCCTACATGGATGATTCCCCCTCTTCTCCTCCAGAATTACCCTCCTCCTTAACCTCATTCCAAGATCTCCTCCTCCACATCATTGACCAACCAACATTCACTCCATCCATATCCATCCCCTTATCCATCTCCACCATCCCCACTCCTCAGCCATCCATCCCTCCACCATCCAGCCCTCCACTTCCAGCATCCTCAGCCATCCCCATACCCTCTACCTCTGCTCCTGCTAGTGAGCATGTAGATCTGCCAGCCTTAGCTGACAAGTTGTATGAGCTACTTGCCCCCAGGCTCTCTCTTCTCATGGAGGCCTCCTTAGCTCCTCTACAACAGTCAGTGGCAGCTCTGTCTGCCAGGCTTTCCTCCCTCATTCCTCAGGCAGCACCTCCAGCAGTGTGCCTTGATACAGATGTATCTGCATCTAGGCAGGGGGAGATGCCATATGAAGCCAGCCTTCATGCTGCTGTTGCTGCTGCTTCTGCTCCTGCTGTTGATGATACTGCTGCTGCTGCTGTTGTTTTTGAATCTGCTGTTCTTGTTGCTGCTACTCCAGTTCAGGCTCCTACTGCAGTTTTGGCAATAGACCTAAGGTCTCTGCTTTCTGCCTTTGATACTGCATACTTCAGCTATCTCCCAGAGCCTAATGCTGTCCAGCCCCCAGAAGATCTGTCCAAGGCTCTGGTGCCTTTCTCTGGCTGTGACCCCAACATTATTTCCTCCTTTGTACTCTCAGTGATTACTGCTGCTGCTGCTAATGAAGAAAGGACTGCCCTTGCTTCTGAATTTGTTGATGCTAATGCTGAAGTTGTTCTCCCTGCTGCTGAACTTCAAGTTGCTTCTGATGAGCAAACATCCCAGGATTTTCTGATGACAGAGGCCACTGGTTTTGAGCCTGCTGAAGACTTTGTTGTTGTTGCTGAAGATTTTGTTGAAGATTTTGTTGTTACTGAAGCTGCTGCCATCACTCCTGAAGTTACTAGTGTTGTTTCTGCTATTGCTCCTGTATTTGCTGCTGTATCTATTGCTGTATCTGCTGCTGTTCCTGCTGCTGCCCCTTCTGCTTCTGCCTCATCTGCTGCAATGCAACTGAAGAAAGATCTTATGAAGAAGATAGATGCTATATATGATGCCCAGAGTTCTGACTCTGATGAGTTTAAGACAGATTCTGATGACTCTGCTGCCACTATTGCCAAGAAGAGGAAGGCTAGAAGCAAGGCTATGAAAAGGGTTCCACCTGCCAAAGTAAAAAATGATAATGATATTCCATATTATATTCTGCATAACTGTCAATTTACTGAACATTGGATGCAGTACTCTAAAAATCAGCTAAAAGCAATGAAGAAGAAAAGAAAGTATGAGAAAGGCTCCTCCCAGTTCCAGCACCCTCGTCCTCCTCCACCACCTCCACCTGATGCAGGTGCAGGTGGCAGCTCTGCAAGTCAGGCCCCATCTAGAAGCCAGGCTCCCTATCAACCCCATGCCAGATCATATCAAAGGGAAAGCCAGCCTAGGGGTTCTTATTCCAGGAGAGGAGGATACAGGGGAAGTCAAAGAGATATTCAGGTATATTCTAAAGGGCATTCCAAGCAGCACCCTTACTCCAGGGGAGGACATGTTTCTTCTGATACATCTTCTGGTCCATTCCCCTATAAGCTAAAAGAGACAGTGTCTGCTAGGCCTCCTCAGGACACTTCTTCCAACAGGTATGAGCCACCTGTACCATTTGAGGACCCTGAGAAGAATCCTGTTGCTTGGACTGCTAGGATGAAGGAGTTGGCTGCATTAGACCAGATAAAGAAAGCCAGAGAGCAAGGCTTAGACACTTCAAATATTTCTACCATGTCAGAGCAAAGACAAAAAGAGCTAGAAAGATATGCCTCCAGCAAGTTCTTTGATGCAGACAAATACATGGAGTTGCATCCTGTTGCTGTAGTTCCCAGTACTTCAAAGCAAACATACTTGGGTGCAGCTGATGACACTAGGTCCAACAAGGAAGCATTGAACCCTAACAGAGAAATCAAGATGGTTAAAGGCAAAGAGAAGAAGTAACTCTGTAAGGTGACAATCCTTGGTTTTTCTGACTGCTATCTGGATGTTATATATATCTCTGTGATGTTTCTGCAATGTGTCTAGCTGCTGTTGTTTTTATGCTTTTCTGATTGTATGATGTTATTTAATTTTTTTCAAAGTCTGTAAATAGTTTTCCTAACCCAAATAGGGGGAGATTGTTGGAACACCCTATTACTAATTTGGGTCAGGATCACTATGTCTCTAGGAATCTGTGTTTGACCTTCTGTATAGCTTAATAGGTCAATTAGAATTGAGTCTAAGGGTTAGAAGTTTAGGATTGGAAGCTGCCCTGAAGACCAAGTTTTTATGTAGACCAAGTCTAATCATCGAGCTCAGCACGACGTTTCGTCGAACTCCGGTCGACGATCGTCTAGCTCAACTTCTACAGATCGTCGAGCTCCATTCGACGATCGCTGAGCTCAACCTCATAATATCGTCGAGCTCCACTCGACGATCGCTGAGCTCAACTTCACAATATCGTCGAACTCCATTCGACGATCGGTGAGCTCAGGTCGACGATTTTGACTCTACACTGGATCTTTATCTCTGAGCTCAGTTCGACGATCTTTGAGCTCAGATCGACGATCATGTTGCTGATTGAATTTTCCAGTTCGCTGAGCTCAGCTCGACGATAGCAGAGCTCAGTTCGACGTTTTCAGTTATCTTTCAGAATTCAAATTCAAATCAGTTAGAAGTTATTCTGCATTTAATTCAGAAGATCTGCTAGCCGTTTTCATTTACTTCTGGACCAAGTTTCAAGGGATTTTTCAAGCAACAATTCTGTGGACTTTCCTTCAGAAGAAATTATGCAATTAAGGCTGTAATCAATGCAGACCAATGGCTATCTTTGACAGAGTGATATTCTATTCTGGCACAGAGAATAAAAGATAGAATGTTTTTGAATCAAAATAGAGATTTGACAAGAAGAGGACACACAACTCAGTATACAGAGATTTTTTTTAAATCTTCTGTCAAAAAGAATTCAGAAGAACACTCATCAGAGAGATCAAGCTTTCAAAAATTTTCAGATCTCTTCAGCTCTCAAAGTGTTCAAGGCCAACATCATTTCAAGACTCCAGACTCTCAACATTTCAGCTTGCTGAAATCATCTTTTGCTGGAGATCTAACTTTGAAGGCCTATCACCCTCAGCAAAGCTCTTCTTCCTGAAGATCAAGGACTCAGGGGGAGCTTTGACATCAATCCACTTAGTCTTCTCAGTTGATTGAGAAAGAGAAGACTGCCATAACTCTCTCACCCCCACTCTGTAAAGGGTTTTTCAAACTCCCTTCAAAAGTTTGAATCTGGTTTTTGAGCACCTTGTCAGAAGCTCATTGGTGGCAAGACACCTGATCAAAAAATCTGATTTGGTTTTTGAGCACCTTATCAAAATCTCATTGGTGCCCAGGACACCTGATCAACTCATCCTGCAGTGGATTCCTACCTAGGGTGGTAGAAGAGTGGATGTACCCAAGTTTGGGGAACCACTATATTTCCTTGTGTCATCTGGTTCTGCTTGTTTTTCTTTTTGTTTCTGGCCTAGATTTTCTTGTGCTTAGCTCTTGCATAGCTTAGTTCTGTGATTAGTTTTATTTCTGTTTCCCTGCTCACACTCATTACAATAATTGTTGTAAAGCTTTGCAAAAGTTTTCTTTGTGTTTTAAAAGCACCATATACTCTATTCACCCCCCTCTAGAGTATATCAGATCTAGTTTCCCTTTCAAAGAGGATTCGTCAAATTCTCATGGATATTTGGTCTGGAGCCTCTCACTCTAGATTGGACAAATGTAGGACGACTAAATCTATGTGGGTGATGATCTCAGAGCTGATGGGGGGGGGGGGTCATAGAAAGCTGGAATCTGCTGTCAATCAGAGGATGAAGCCTATGTGGGGGTCCTCGCCTCTGAAGATGAAGGTAAGGATCTATTGGACAGCATCAGAGCTCCAGTGTCCGTGTCAGAGACTGAAGAAGCCAGTGAGGAAAGCAGTTCTGATGAGGATGACACAACGGTCACTGCCGCTAGTGACAATGACTCCGATGAGCAGGTAACCTCCTCATCTTGCCCCGTCTCTCTTGAAGTTTCTGAAGACAAGAACTGCCTTCCTTCAGAAAATGCTGATTCCCTGAAGAGAGCCCTTCAGACCAGCAACCTACTTGCTGAGGAGCAAGCTCAAGAGATTGCTCGACTGAAGATCTTGTTGGTTCTCCAATTGGCATCCAACAAGGTCAAGGACTCTAAAATCTCAGCTCTAGAGAGTAGTCTAGAGAATGAGAAAAGAATAGTATCAAACTTTTCCAAGGTTGATGCTATAAAGAGAAAGCAAGAAAATGGGTGGATCTCCCGGATTATCAATTCGTGGAGAAATGGGGAAACGGTATTCCGACCCCCCACTCCAAGCAGGAAGGCAACTCATCATGCCTTCAGGTATGACCACAGGAACAATCGTGGTCACTGCAAGGGTGATCTTTCCTCATGTGGAGACACCCTTAGTGCAAGGGCCGTCGTGGCCACCCATGAGAGAATGCCTAAGGCTCATTCTGAGCCCTTTGTATTCACTGCCACTACCTCAACTCGGTGTGAATCTGCATGTACCAGCTCACAGAACACTTCTCACCACCCGAGGACACAGGACAGGGAGGTTAGAAGTCATGGTGTAAGTTGTCATGGGGCCTCCGGAAGGGGGATGCCTGAAAGGAAGGCACCACCTCCCCGGCCTCATGACGCACGCAACATGCATTGCTTCCACCCTTCCACGTGTCACGGTGGAAGAGGAAATCTTGTGAGGAGATCATGCCCTATCCCGTTTAGACCTAGGACCGTGACTACCTCAGTCACTAGATCAGGTCAGAAACGGCGATACAACATTCACCCATGTTGGTGATGTGGCAAAGTGGGACACTTTGCCATCGACTGTTGGCACAACCCCTCTGTGTCAAGGGCAAGGGCCTATCCACATTTTCTGGGCAGAGGTAGTCTTCATGACAGGTTTTCTGAAGTAAGGCAGTCGAGTGCTTATGCTAACAGGAACCTAGGACCCAATATGATTTGGGTTCCTAAGGTAAAGTAATTCTTTCTTGCAGGGTAGTCTAGGTTCCCGTAACTATGAGGGGAACTAGACAGTAGAGGGCTCAAAACTAAACTGGCACAAGCGTCTGGAATAACAGATGTGATATCTACTTGGGCATACTCACATTGAGCTCCTAATATGTTCTACCTGAGGGACTAAAGGATGACTCTCAAAATCCCAGGTACTTTTGATCAGTTCCAAGACTTGAGTCATTTTCCATCGACAGTTACATATATATATATCTTTATATACATATACATATATATATATATACGTGTATGTATGCACTTCCAAGGATAGGGTGACACGATGAATATTAACCTTAGATACACCATTAAAGAGTTATTTCCACTGGTAGACTCGAAATCTAACATCTACAGGCTTAAATTAATTCACTAAAAACTAGCGAAGATTGCCATCAATAAATGTATGGAAAAGCCGGCTCAAACCCTAATAGCTTGGCTTTAAGGAGTATCTATATAGTTAGAAGACTTTCAAATTAACTTAGACAAACGGAAACCGTGAGAATCCCATTTAATTTGTCGAGCTTGGCTTTAAGGAGAATCCCATTCCCGCCGACCCTTCACCTTCCGTAGGAATCCCGTCGAAGGACGCTCTCTGAAGGAAAACTCGCCGACTCTCTCCGCAGGGGAAACTCGCCGCAAGGGAAGCTCGCCGAATCGACTCCTTCTCTGCAAGGAAAGCTCGCCGAATCGACTCTCTCTCCGCAGGGGAACTCGCCGACTCTTCCCTTTCCATAGACATCCCACGTGATTCCCACAAGATTCCACCGAAGGTCTTCCCGAAGGTATCTCGCCGAATCGTGAAGGCATCCGTCGACATCCCACAGGAAGTCACCGACGATCTCTCCCGGGTTCGATTCTTCCTTCCAGGAAATTCTCTGTGGGTGTCCATTATTTTCAACCAACTAACTCCCGTCTACGCTTTTAGGTAACCTCTTCCTCACCCGTACTTGGATGTTATCACTAGTGTCGCTTCCCTTTTGACTGTTAATTAAGCGTAGAGTAGGGATTCCCTCCCTAGGTGTGCAATGGCTCCAAGTACAACTGCTGGGCTGATCACTGGATGCGAGCTGGTTCGCACAGGGTTCTCTTATGCCTCTCACGAATTCAGAAACATCATTCTCATGCTGGAAGAGGCTGGGCTTTCATTCGCACTGGAGCACCCGTGTAAAATCTTGGACAAAGAGGTGCTGGAGTTCTTTGCTACCGCCAGACTCCGTAATGAAGACTCTCTTATCACGAGCAAGGTGGCTGGGTCAAAGATCAAGATCTCTGCCAGCAAGCTGACCCGCTTCCTGCAGCTCTCTAGCTCGGAGCACGAGGACTATCTTGAGGAAGAAGATAAAACTAGGTCTCTCTTATTCTGTGGTCTCCCATGAGGAACTCGGTCGATAAAGCGCAAGGATATGAATGAAGAAGGGAAGCTTCTGTCAGACATAATCGGAAAAGTACTCATCTGCAAGCCAGGCTCTCATGATCATATCTCTGCAGACATGTTCAAGACCCTGGTGGCAATTGTCTGCCGAAAAAGGTTCAACTGGGGGGCTTTGCTGTTTGAGAAGATAAAGGACACCCTGAGATCTCCGAGCTTTGGCCGAATCATAAGTCTGTATCTCAATCAGCTGAATGGAGACAAGTATGACATGAGTAAAGGTGTTCCTCTACACTACTTGAAGAAAATGGACTCAAGTGTTTTTGACAGATGGGAGAGGCGAATTGGGCAGGCTGCCGTGGAAGAACAACAGGACGTATCTCCAGCAGTAATCCCCAGTGAAATTCCTGATGCTTTGACTGCAGGAATTGACGGGGAGCCTCTACCCACTCATGCTGATATAGTATCTGACATCTCCCAGATAGCCAGAGATGCAGTGGCAACTATACAAGAAGAAAGTGAAACTGTGCCGGAGAATGAGGAGGCCCTGAACCTGAACGATCAAGGAGCCGAAGCTGCTGTACAGGAGACTGCTGACGAAGAGATGGAAGATGATGCTGATGAAAATGATCTTCTGGATGCTGAAGGTGAGGAAGGTGAGGAAGACGGAACTAAGGGACAGGACGCAGTGGAGACTCGAGATTTCATTGAACCTCCATCTGACAAGCACGCACCTGAGATCGTTCTTGAGATCATTGGTGCACGAGTGGAGGGGGAGTCCGAGAAATCTGCAGATGCTGCAAGTATTCCTCCATTAGGGACTGTGCTCCTGTCCAGCTCTACAGGTGCATCTGATGAAGTGCAAGGCCAAGAAGTGCCTCAGAATATTCCCCTACGAGATGATATATCCACTCACACCGTGAATATCATTCAGGGCATAGTGGATGAGCTTAAAGCTTCTTTTGAAAAAGCTCAAAATAAAATGCTGAAAAGGATTAAGAAGTCTGAAAATCTCATGCTCAAGAACATGGTGGAGATCAATCATAAACTTGACATGATGGAAAAGAAATTTGAAGAAAAGTATACAGCGGCCGGCCAAGCGGTCACTCTTCTTATGGACGGGTTGAAAAAGAACACCGACACTCTCGTCATAGTAAATCAGAATGCTCATGTTGTAGCAAACAACATTCAAAAGTTTGACGGTAATATGGTAACTCTCAACGCCAATCAACAAGCATTGGTCACTGAATTCTCCAGGACGACAAAGCATATTGATGACTCCCTGCACTCCTATGCAAACTCCATCGCAGTCGAAGCCAAAAAGGGGGGAGAAGGAATATATTGCTAAGATGGCTGAGCTTCGGGAAGTCATGATCAACAACTTCGAACAATCAAACAAATATGTCTATAGCAGTTGCTGGTGGATGCTCCAACAGGCGTTAGGCGTCGATTTGAATCCTGCGGGTATTCATGCTCCTGAGACTACTACGGCTGCTGAGGGAGTAAGTGCTGCTGAGGGAGTAAGTGCTGCAGATGTTCCCATGAGTGAAGCTGATGCTAGGGCTATTTCCAAAGCAAAACTGATGAGCATGTTTGACCAAGAGGCCCTAGCAAAAGCCAGGGGGAAGAGAAAAGCTCAAGAAGGGACCTCCAAGGAGACACATGCTGAAAAGAGAATTCGACTGAGTGAGGAGGAAGTAAGAAACGAAAAGTGGAGTCCAATTTCAAAGAATATCATCTTGGACACCTTCTGGCTACAAGAAAAAGGAGAAATCAATCGAAATGAAGTATACAGCCAGTATGAGTGGGAAATGCACAAGACGTATGAAGCGAAACGAAACATCTTCTTCAGGACCAACACGGCGGCAGATAAAGCTCCTCCTCCCAGATATTATCCGAAGCCCAAAGAGTATATGGAGAGGCAAAGAAAGAAGTATTTGGCTCAAAAACTCAAGGATGACTTAGCCAAAGAAAAGTAGTCAAAAACTTATAGCCTGTCATTCTCTCTTAAGAACAATTAACGTTTATTGTTATTATATGAACAATTCTGAGATTATATATAAATATATATATTTGTATATGTATTTGAATTTGTGAATGACTCAAGTCTTGATCTGTTTGCTTATATTCTCTTGTGCTGCATATTTAAATTCTGAATGTTGTTTATATTATCTGGTTGGTGTTATTCATCTTAGCTAGTAGGGTTTTGGCTTCGTCAAATAGGGGGAGATTGTTGGGTATTGTATCCACAATTACCTGGATTGGAGGAAGCCACCTGTCAAGCTAAGATGAATTCACAATGTATTTGATGAAACCTCTCAAGTTGTGCTTGCAGTTATTCCACGCTAAGTGCACACCAATGTCAGGGTGCAGTAGGTCAATATACACAGGTCTGCACGACGTAATCCCTCGTTGGGCAGATCAGTGTGTTGGCCTACGTGTACTCTCTCTATTGGAGTGCACTTACTTCAAGTACAGGGCCGTGTTTATGCAAGAGCAGACAAGGAGCAAGGATGGGTCAAGGAGCAGCTCTTGAGTGGAAAGACGAAAATTCGTCTAAGTATAATTCGACGAGAATCACCAAGTGATTCTCGCCAATTCGGCGAGAATCACTAGTGATTCTCGCCGAATCGTCGAGAATCATTAGTGATTCTCGCCGACTCTATCCGGCTACCTCAAAACGGTGTCAAGTAAGATTCGGCGAGAATCACTAGTGATTCTCGCCGAACCCATCGTCGAAGCAGATCATGGCCAAGTAACATTCGTTGAGAATCAACAAGTGATTCGGCGAGAATCACTAGTGATTCTCGACGAATCGTCGAGAATCACTAACTGATTCTCGCCGATTCGTCGAGAATCACTTTCGATTCTCGCCGATTTTGACTTGGCAATTTCTCTGGAAGCTGCTGGACCGGATTCTGCCGCTGGGACTGTGCTGAACCAGAACTAGGGTTTCCTTCAGGTGGGACCCACAACGGTCATTTAGGAGTATACGTGTGTATAAATACACGGGTATTTTTGAACAGTACAGGCAGCGAAGAAGAAAAGAAATACGCGAGCCGCGACGTGACCTAGATCGCCGTTTCCGCTCCGCCGCCGCCGCCACTACTCGCGCAAAGTTGTTTGCCGGTTGATCGTGGTTTCGCCCAGATCCTCCTGCAACAGAAGCCTAGCTAAGCTCAGCGTCTCACGTGTCTAACCGGAGATCTCTTGTCTCTCGATTTGTAGATCGGGAAAATCTTCCCCATCTGAATCGATCGAGACGATTGATCCTAGTGTGACCGTTGGTAGACCTAGCTAGCTTCGCTACGAAGTTTGGATCTCTAAAGAACAGCAGCTGCACATCGTTGTTGCCGCCGATCCCGTGAACCTTGCCGCCGCCCATCTTGTCGCCGCCGGTTCCGGGGAGATCCTCTCCAAGAGAGATCTAGGGTTGTGGACTCTTTGTGGACTTCAAGAACACGTCGTCAACAAAGGGGGACACCTTAGTCTCCAAACATAGTTTGTATCTCTTGTACATTCTAGTTTACTTTTGTTGTAAAGGAACGTTTGTTCCGTGTTGTAAGGGTTGGGTGCAACCCGTGTTGTGGGAGTGTTGACTCCTACGTGTTGAAGGATTCCTTCCGATAGTGCAAGTATTGGATTTCAATCCTGTTGGAGAAGTGACCGAGCCGTCCCGTGTTGGGAGATAGGTCGAAAGGGGGAAGTGGATGTACCCAAGTCGGGGAACCACTATACATAGCTTGTGTACTCTGTTGTGCTATGTTGTTTTATTTTCGTGTGCAGGTACAATTTAAATTCCGCAAAAACGCTGCACGTCACCTATTCCCCCCCATAGGTGAACATAGTTGACACTAGGTGGACTTTCACCCGTGACCAGGGCGTGACACGTCAAATTCCAGTGAAGTCAGTAAATTTTGAAGAGCAAAGCTTGACACGCCCGGGGTCACGCCCGTGTCACCCGACACGGGGCGTGACCCAAGCCCGTGTCCACCCGCTCGACGTTTCCAGCTCAACGATCGTCGACCTCCTCGACACGCCCAGAGTCACGCCCGTGACAAGGGGCGTAACCAACACGAGACCGACACGTGTCCAGCCCGAAGTCCACTTTCCCGTCAAATCGCCGGCCGCCTTCGCAAATAGTACTGACACGCCCCCTGTCACGCCCGTGACCAAGGGCGTGTCCCATGTAAATTTTTGTCTATAAATTACAGTGTTCTGCTTGAGTTCCTGTTCCTTTTTTGAACCATTTTGTATAGGAGTTATGCTGCTCGGATGAGTCCAAATGCTATGTAAGGGAAATTTCTCCCCCTCTCCTTTATTTTCATAGCTTTGTAATCTTCGTTTTTAGCTTAATAAAATTGTAGATTTTCTCTCTTTTATGGATTTGGACTTCAACTATGTGGCTACTTTTATGCAATCTTATTTATTTTTGTTTTAACTTAGTTTTTGTTCTCTTTTAAATGGGTGTGTGAGTGTATGAGTGTAAATTTTTGTGTTTTAATAGCTTTAATAGTGCTAATAGTTTAGCTTTTCCGTCCTTGTTCATCCTTATGAAAATATAAAAATGGTTAGAAAGTGGTTTCGATTTTTCTTACTTAGCCGTTTTTTTGTTATTTCTGAAAACTTTTCGTACTTTTAACTTTTCTTCCACTTTTTAGGCATTTTTATAGCATTATAAGAATGAATAATTTGTCATTTTAATTTTTTAAACACTTGTATTTTTCCTTTATTTTCCAAAACTTTTTCCTTATTTAATTTTTTCGTTCTCTTTTTATGCATTTCTACCGCATTCTAGCGGTAGAAATGTATTCGTTTTAATTTTTCGATCATTTTCATTTTGCGTTTATTTGCAAACTTTTTCGCTCGTTTAATTTTTATTTTTACTTTTTATGCATTTCTACCGCATTCTAGCGGTAGAAATGCAGTTGTTTTCTTTTTTAGATAACTTAGTTTTTTTTTACATTTCTGTACGTGTGTGTATTTATTTCCGCCTACTCGTTAAGAGTTAAATGACGCTTGCTTATTTTACTTTCTATAGAGTGCGTGAGTTTGTAATTTTCTTTATTTCCGCCTACTCATTCGAGTTAAATGGCAGGTCTTAATTTTCCCTACTCATTTGAGTAGGATTTGTGTGTGTGTGTTTTCATTTATGTCGAGAGAGCGTGTGCGTGAGTTTTACTTTATGTCGAGTGTGTGTGTGTGTTGCATTTATTTAGTCCTACTCGTTTGAGTAGGACCCGCTTTCTTTCTCCCGCCCACGCACTTGCGCCGAGACTCGCACTTTACAGCTTTCTTCAGTCCTACTCGTTTGGGTAGGACTTGCGATTTTCTGCTTTACTTACTGCTTTATTTTACTGCTTTCATTTCCTGCTTTCTTTACTGCTTTATTTTCTGCTTTTTCCGCAAGCCGTCCCCATTCCGATGAGTGGCTAATCGTTCTTAGCCCTCGACATCGAAGAGCATTGGGACAGATAAAATAGCTTAAAATAACTAAAGGTCTAATTTTTTTAATTAATTAAAATTACTTAAGGTTTGCCCGGGGTTAACGACGCGTAGGACCACATATCGATGTGTGGGCCCTATTTCTGTAGTCCATATGCTAGCCAGCCGAGAGGCCGTGCATATGGACCGATCACCCCTTGGCAAAGAGAGTTCTGCACTAACCCTCGAGAGAGGAGGCGCGCCAACTCTACCGGATTGGGTTCCCCACCCAATATCGGGGTTCTTAGCGTAATGCAGGCGTTAAGAGGAATCCTTCGTCGGACGAGAGCCCGGTCGAATAGTCTTAGCGTTCAGGTGAGCGATAGTCCTAGAGATAGGTGAGCTCATTTTAGTGGAACCTCCACGGCCAAGTCTCCGCCTTAATTAATTAGAAATTTAGGAGCTCTTTTTATTTAAAGTCTATTTTAGTTCATTTGTTTTTTCGGTGCCATCGATCTAAGCTCTTCATCGGCACCACCTTCATGCTTTCATTTTCTTTCTGCCATTTTCTATTTTTTATTATATATAAAATTTCCCGACAAGATAATTATCGGTAAAATAATAGTCCCCTCCAGGGAAGAGTAGAAATAATCGAACCGACCCCGAGAACAATACGACCTCGATATTCCACCTGGAATATCCTGTACTACTCACGATAGGTGCACTTGCCTCCTTTCGTTAAAACTCGATCTAAACCGTTTTATATCCAAATAAATAAATACGCGCGCCCCGTTTTCTAAATAAAATCACTTCGCCTTTTTCTGAAATAAAACCGCCGGGTCGCCGAGTGACCGTAAATAATTTTGGAGTTTTAACCACCAAGTTTTTGGCACCGTTGTCGGGGAATGAACCCGGGTCACCCGCATTCCAGTGTTCTGCTTGAGTTCTTGTTCCTTTTTTGAACCATTTTGTATAGGAGTTATGCTGCTCGGATGAGTCCAAATGCTATGTAAGGGAAATTTCTCCCCCTCTCCTTTATTTTCATAGCTTTGTAATCTTCGTTTTTAGTTTAATAAAATTGTAGATTTTCTCTCTTTTATGGATTTGGACTTCAACTATGTGGCTACTTTTATGCAATCTTATTTATTTTTGTTTTAACTTAGTTTTTGTTCTCTTTTAAATGGGTGTGTGAGTGTATGAGTGTAAATTTTTGTGTTTTAATAGCTTCAATAGTGCTAATAGTTTAGCTTTTCCGTCCTTGTTCATCCTTATGAAAATATAAAAATGGTTAGAAAGTGGTTTCGATTTTTCTTACTTAGCCGTTTTTTTGTTATTTCTGTAAAACTTTTCGTACTTTTAACTTTTCTTCCACTTTTTAGGCATTTTTATCGCATTATAAGAATGAATAATTTGTCATTTTAATTTTTTAAACACTTGTATTTTTCCTTTATTTTCCAAAACTTTTTTCTTATTTAATTTTTTCGTTCTCTTTTTATTCATTTCTACCGCATTCTAGCGGTAGAAATGTATTCGTTTTAATTTTTCGATCATTTTCATTTTGCGTTTATTTGCAAACTTTTTCGCTCGTTTAATTTTTATTTTTACTTTTTATGCATTTCTACCGCATTCTAGTGGTAGAAATGCAGTTGTTTTCTTTTTTAGATAACTTAGTTTTTTTTTTACATTTTTGTACGTGTGTGCATTTATTTCCGCCTACTCGTTAAGAGTTAAATGACGTTTGCTTATTTTACTTTCTGTAGAGTGCGTGAGTTTGTAATTTTCTTTATTTCCGCCTACTCATTCGAGTTAAATGGCAGGTCTTTATTTTCCCTACTCATTTGAGTAGGATTTGTGTGTGTGTGTTTTCATTTATGTCGAGAGAGCGTGTGCGTGAGTTTTACTTCCTGTCGAGTGTGTGTGTGTGTTGCATTTATTTAGTCCTACTCGTTTGAGTAGGACACGCTTTCTTTCTCCCGCCCACGTGCTTGCGCCGGGACTCGCAGTTTACAGCTTTCTTCTGTCCTACTCGTTTGAGTAGGACTTGTAATTTTCTTCTTTATTTTCCTGCTTTCATTTACTGCTTTCATTTACTGCTTTCTTTATCGCTTTATTTTCTACTTTTCACCGCAAGCCGTCCCCATTCCGATGAGTGGCTAATCGTTCTTAGCCCTCGGCATCGAAGAGCATTGGGACAGATAAAATAGCTTAAAATAATTAAAGGTCATATATTTCTAATTAATTAAAAGTACTTAAGGTTTGCCCGGGGTTAACGACGCGTAGGACCACATATCGATGTGTGGGGGCCTATTTCCATTTTCCATACGCTCGCCGAGAGGCCGTGCATATGGACAGATCACCCCTTGGCAAAGAGAGTTCCGCACTAACCCTCGAGAGAGGAGGCGCGCCAACTCTACCGGATTGGGTTCCCCACCCAATAGCGGGGTTCTTAGTGTAATGCGGGCGTTAAGAGGAATCCTTCGTCGGACGAGAGCCCGGTTGAATAGTCTTAGCATTCAGGTGAGCGATAGCCCTATAGCTAGGTGAGCTCATTTTAGTGGAACATCCACGGCCAAGTCTCCGCCTTAATTAATTAGAAATTTAGGAGCTCTTTTTATTTAAAGTCTATTTTAGTTCAATTGTTTTTTCGGTGCCATCGAGCTAAGCTCTTCATCGGCACCACCTTCTTGCTTTCATTTTCTTTCTGTCATTTTCTGCTTTTTATTATATATAAAATATCCCGACAAGATAATCATCGGTAAAATAATAGTTCTCTCCAGGGAAGAGTAGAAATAATCGAACCGACCCCGAGAACAATACGACCTCGATATTCCACCCGGAATATCCTGTACTACTCACGATAGGTGCACTTGCCTCCTTTCGTTAAAACTCGATCTAAACCGTTTTATATCCAAATAAATAAATACGCGCGCCCCGTTTTCTTAAATAAAATCAATTCCGCTTTTCTACTTAAATAAAACTGCCGGTAAAGTGGACTTCGGGCAGGACACGTATCGGTCTCGTGTTGGTCACGCCCCTGGTCACGGGCGTGACTCAATCTCAGCTCAATGATTTCAACTCGACACTTTCCGCTCGACATTTGTCGAGTGTCGACACCAACTGACATGCCTAGAGTCACACCCGTGACCTGGGGCGTGACCTTTCTAGCTGGCCCGACAAGACCTGCCCGAAGACTTTCGGCGCAGCCCGCGCCCAGATCCACCTTCTTGACACGCCCAGAGTCACGCCTGTGACCAGGGGCGTGACCAACACGAGACCGACACGTGTCCAGCCCGAAGTCCACTTTCCCGTCAAATCGTCGGCCGCCTTCGCAAATAGTACTGACACGCCCCCTGTCACGCCCGTGACCAAGGGCGTGTCCCATGTAAATTTTTGTCTATAAATTCCAGTGTTCTGCTTGAGTTCCTGTTCCCCTTTTTGAACCATTTTGCCTTAGGGAGGTGCTGCCTAGATGTATTCCAATGCTATGTAAGGGAAATTTCTCCCCCTCTCCTTAGTTTTTGTTTTCGTTCTTTTGTAACTATTTTTTCAGCTTAATGAAATGTTAAATTTTTATCTCCTTGTGTTATGTTGGAATGGATCTAAGCCCCTCTTTATGCAATCTTATTTATGCTTTGCTTTAGCTTTTGTTTTTCATTCTTTTAAATGGGTGTGTGTGTATGAGTGTAAATGTTACTTTTATGTTTTCATAATTTCGTTACTTAGACTTGTTTAGATTGTGATTGTTATAGCTTTACTTGCATTCCTATAGATCCGTCAAGAACGTTTTCAAAGTGATTTTCATTTCTTTTAACTTAGATTTTCCCCTTTTTTTTGGTTTTAAAACTTTTTCGTTATTTTCAGTTTATTCTCACTTTTTTAGCACTTTTACGGAGTTATAGGAATGATAATATAGTCGTTTTAATTTTTCGTGCACTTTGATTTTTCGTTTAAACTTTTGCTCCTTTTATTTTTCTGTCTTCATTTAAATCATTTCTACCGCATTTTAGCGGTAGAAATGTATTCATTTTTATTTTTCGAGCACTTGCATTTTCATTTTTATTTGCAAAACTTTTTCGCTCGTTTAATTTTTATTTTCACTTTTTATGCATTTCTACCGCATTCTAGCGGTAGAAATGAAGTTGTTTTAATTTTTCGGTAACTTAGTTTTTTGCAATTTTTTATGTATGCATTTATTTTTCGCCTACTCGTTAAGAGTTAAATGGCGCTTGCTTATTTTACTTTCTGTAGAGTGCGTGAGTTTGTAATTTTCTTTATTTCCGCCTACTCATTCGAGTTAAATGGCAGGTCTTTATTTTCCCTACTCATTTGAGTAGGATTTGTGTGTGTGTGTTTTCATTTATGTCAAGAGAGCGTGTGCGTGAGTTTTACTTTATGTCGAGTGTGTGCGTGTGTTGCATTTATTTAGTCCTACTCGTTTGAGTAGTACCCGCTTTCTTTCTCCCGCCCACGCATTTGCGCCGGGACTCGCACTTTACAGCTTTCTTCAGTCCTACTCGTTTGGGTAGGACTTTCAATTTTCTACTTTCCTTACTGCTTTCTTTTACTGCTTTCATTTCCTGCTTTATTTACTGCTTTATTTTCTGCTTTTCTCGCAAGACGTCCCCATTCTGATGAGTGGCTAATCGTTCTTAGCCCTCGGCATCGAAGAGCATTGGGACAGATAAAATAGCTTAAAATAATTAAAGGTCTAATTTTTCTAATTAATTAAAAGTACTTAAGGTTTGCACGGGGTTAACGACGCGTAGGACCACATATCAATGTGTGGGCCCTATTTCCATAGTCCATATGCTAGCTAGCCGAGAGGCCGTGCATATGGACCGATCACCTCTTGGCAAAGAGAGTTCCGTACTAACCCTCGAGAGAGGAGGCGCGCCAACTCTACCGGATTGGGTTCCCCACCCAATAGCGGGGTTCTTAGCATAATGCAGACGTTAAGAGGAATCCTTCGTCGGACTAACGTTCGGTCGAATAGTCTTAGCGTTCAGGTGAGTGATAGCCCTATTGTAACATCACATTTCCAACTAGACCCCTAAGTGTGGTTATTGGCCATGACTAGGTCATGACCAAACCCTAGGAAGCCCAAGAAGACCAAGGAAACCTAAGAATGTGGCTGAGACCAATATGGTGTGCAAATAGTAAATTCCTGAACCTTTGTTTAAGATAACCATGGGGCATCACCAAGACTTCAAGACCCCACCATGTTCTCAACAAACCATGGTAGGATCCATTAGATCAATAAGGACCCATGGATGGCAGTCAAAAGGGTTAAGTTGACCCAAGTCAACCCTAACCCTAAATGGGTCAAACCAACCTACTTAGGGTCAATTGACCATCCCCAAGCCAAGTGGGCCGTACCCAAGCCCACCTAACCCTAGAGTGAGGTCAAAGGGTCACCTAGGACCCATTGGGGTCCACCCAAGAGGCTGAGTTGACCAAAGTCAACTCTAACCCTAAATGGGTCAACCTAGCCTACATTGGGTCAAACTGGACTACACAAGGGCCAATTGAAGTTCCCTTAGCCAAGTGGACCCCACACATACCTTCATAACCATAGTGAGAGGCGAACGGGTCACCAAGGACCCATTGGGGCCAACCAAAAAGGCTAAGTTGACCAAAGTCAACTCTAGCCCTAAAGTAGTCAATGTACCCTATTTAAGGGTCAAGTGACCTCCAAAGGGCCAATACAATCCTACCTAGGCCTTAGGGGAGGTCAATGAGTCACTAAGGACCCATTTGGGCCAACCTCAAAGACCAAATTGACCTAAGTCAACCGTAGCCTAGGTTTGGGTCAAGCTAGCCCAAATGGGCTAACTCAAGCTCAAGCCCAACTCACTTGGGCTAACCATATTTTGGTGGATGAAATAAACATGTGGGCTGCCAATATGAGATTTACCAGCCAACTTAGTGACTAGGAGAGAGAGAGAGAGAGAGAGAGAGAGAGAGAATCTCAAAATTAAAGAATAATTTAGGAGAGAGAAAGGGGTATTTAAGGGTGTTTAAGGGAAATGAGCCACTTGGACCCATGCCACCAGCCCCCACATGGGATGGCCGACCCTTGGAAGTCATGAGGAGGTGCTGGAATGTAGTGGGGCCCACCCATGCATGCATGGTGACAATAACAAAGTAAACCCTCCACCTTGAACATAGGAATTATCACCCTCCCCTTTTACTTCATCTTCTCACTCTCTCCCTCTCCCCCTTTTAGTTTCACCACTCTCAAAACAAGGAGAGCAGCAGCAGAGAGAGAGAGAGAAACCAAGCTTTGGCCGTGAAAACCAAGGGAGGAGCGCCGCCGCCGCCGCAATGGTTCCCCGCCGCTCCTCACGTCGCAAGGCCGCCGAGAAGGTCCTCCCTCACCTCTCTCTTCATGCTTAGATCTTAGGAATACCTAGGTTAGGGTTCGGGATCGAATGAGCCCGAGCACAACACCTTTTTTTCAGCCATTAATGGCGATTTGGAGCTCTCGGGTGAGGTGGCGCCGCCACCTCCGGCCGCCCTAGCCGCCGGCAAAAGCTCGCCCCCACCACCGTGAGGGGAGAGGAGAAGTTTGCCGGTGGAGGCGCCGCCGGAGGCGGCCGGGAAAAGGCCCGTGAAATTCGGGCAGAAAACCAGTCGAATCGGAGAAGAAGAGCAGCAGCCGTCCACCTGCTTTAAGATTAGTGCCATGCAAATATTAAATCCTGGTTTTATTTTAATTCATGAATAGTGTTATTTTCTGCCCCTTTTTAAACCGAGTTTTGCATGTCCATATTTAGGCCCGTACATCCATTTTCATAAACAGTTCTCAACATGAAATTTGTAGGCCTTGGAGTCACCTTTAATTTGCCATGTTAAACATAATATTTGGTTAAGTGTACTGCCCTATAGAGCTATTTTACTAGGGCTGGTCCTAGAGTAGGGTAGAAACTAAAATGGGTGCCCTGCCCAAACCCTAAGTCCAAATGGGCTGAAATTTTGGGCATATGGCTTAATTAGTAATATCTAGGCCCTCCCCAAAAATGGAAATTTGTGGGGAATATAATGCTATAGTTTTAGTCAAATTATGATAACTTAAATTTTGTTGATAATTGGAGCATATCAACTCCAAAATGCCCCAACTTTTGGTGGCCTGCCCTTAGGGGTATATTATACCTATGGTAGAAAAATTAGACAATTTAACCCTCGGCATGTTGAGATATCTCACATGCAAGATCTAAAAATTAAATGGTCTTGGGCTGCAAATAGCACAAATGCAGAAATTTGAAAGGGATGCCCAAGCCCATCCAGAGGCCCAAATGACTTGAGATTTTGGTATGTAACTGGTTTAGGGCATATTTAGGCCCTGCCCAAAAATTGGGATTTATTGTAATTAAAATTATGGTGAAATTACCAAATTACCCCTAGGTTTGTTTAGGTGATTCTTGGGTTAATTCAACTCTAAAATGCCCCAAATTTTGGTGGCTTATCCTTCAGGACATTATAAATATATGTTTTAAATTTCATCAAGTTTGGACCAATGTATGGTGGGTAATCCCACATGCAAATGAGGAACATGCTTAGGCTTGGGGTGCCAATAGTAATTTTTGAAATTTTGAGTATTAGGCTCATTTGGATCATGCTAAATTCATGTAATTAATTTCAGTGGCCTATTAGGATGAGTTTTACCCCTCACTGAAATAATGGGATTTTTGGAATCAAAAAAATCCCATTATTTGGAATTATTGAATTAATAGAACTTTTGAAGAATAAATGTTGAAATTAGGTTTGTCACTTAGTTATTTCCCCAAATTTTGTCAAGTATAATATCATGACATGTTTAACTCCTAAAAAATTTTGTGTCTCTATTTGAGGAATATTGATAAGAGGAATGTGGTAATTACATTTTTGCCCTTATTTCATTTAATTTAGAATTATTGCAAATACTCAGTAGAAAATTATGAAAAAATTATTGATGACATATCTGAGTATAAATAGCCTTGATTAATTTTATCAGCAATTTTGGATGAACCACAAATTTTTAAATCTTCATAATGGCATTTTGGTAAATTATTTAGAATTAAAAGTTAATAGCCATTGTTACTTGAAAATTAGTGAAATTCTGGTTGTGGCACTCTTTTAACATTATGAGCTTGCTGGAAATTTCTTAGAATTTTTGGAAATGAATTCCTCATACCTCCTTTGAAAAATATCTAATAGGTGAATTTTGAATTATTTAGGAGATAAATAGAAAAATTGAAGAGAAAATTATAAAACTTAGCTGACAGTATTATTTTACAATTCTACAACTTATGAAAAATTCCTTGGGTCAGTGGGATCATAATTTAAGATACTTCATGATCAACTTGGCAATAATTGACATTTGTAAGAAATTATTTAAATAGGAGATTAATTGAGAAAAATATAATATTCCGGAATTTAATCATTTATGTCATGATAGGACACCAGTAATAATCCTAGGTCATTCGGATGAAAACTCGAAGGACATCCTATCATGAACATCACTCAGTATAGGTCGGTCTGCAAATAGTAATTTGGGGAAAAGTTGTATTAGGATAAGAGTTGGAATAGGGTGGAGTTAGTCGTGTTGAATTGTTTGAATAAAAGTGGATGAGTCACCTAGAAAGTTTTAAGGAGTGGTGGGAATCGTGTGGATGTGTGTTAGAAGGTAAGCGAGTTCGACGAAAGATCGTCGTGCCCGCGAGAGTGAAAGGTCTAAACTACCTTAGGATTAGCCTATCGCAATATGAGAAGGTAATGGGTAAAGGAAATCAACCAATAATATTAATAAGTACCTTGCGAAAGGGAACGCTGGGCGTAATCCCAACACAGTTCCTAGTGCCCCTTGAGAGCCCTTCACAGGGAATACCAGGGGCAGTCCTGGGTTAACGTAAACCTTAAAGAACAAATCAAAAGAGTAATTTAGTAAATAGGGTTTCACACTGCACTCACTAGTTGGACAAGTATTGGAAATGGTTAAGTCGTCCCGAGGTGTTCAAAGGGGCGCCATCCCGCGGTGTTCAAAGGGATGAGATTTGGAATAAGAGACGGACGTTTCGGTCTGGCGAGCTTTGGCTCGGTTGATACTTGTGACGGACGGGATGGTCCGGGGAGCTTTGGCTCGGTTGATACTTGTGACAGACGGGATGGTCCGGGGAGCTTTGGCTCGGTTCTGATACGATAAACTTGCATGTGCATAAATCTAGTGGCGGGGCATGCGGTACTGGCCGTTCGTCACACCGATGGCAGTACGGTGCACCAGGCGGTTGTGAGAGTTAGAGGGGCCAGTGGGTTGTTTTACACTGCGGTCTGGAGGACGACCCCCGATAACGCACATCCGACCCAACAAGACTGACGGGTTGTCAGCAAAGTACGTACGCGAGACTCTAGAGTGCACCTTGGACGTGTACAGAGGCGTATGAGAGGGGTCTAAGGCTTGGTAGTGTGCATACCGGCCTAGAAGTGGAGACGCCCGCTCCGCTGCTGCCGTAGCCACAGCGGTGGTACCCGAGAGTGATGCTAGCTCTCAAAAAGTGGGAACTAAAGGTCTGTGATCACAGAGTCGTTGTGTGTGTGTTGCACTTGCATGTCCATCATACCCACTTGCATGTCATAGCATAATCGATTCATTTAACCCTGACACCTAAAGTATAAGTGGTATGAGACGCTTATACATTAGGCCCTGCAAAACGACCCCTTGATCTATAAGCTTGTGTGGGCAAGTTTATAAATTAAGGTTATTTCAATATTTATATGCTGCTTGTGATAACCGACACCCCAACGTATAAAGTGGTATGGGACATTTTATACGATGGGAGCCTTGTAGAAGATCCCTTGGCTTATGTGTATTCACATAAGTGAAGGTTATATTCCTTTCTTACTTTACTCATTATAACCTGATTATAAATTGCTAGCTAGGTCCCCCTGTCACCTGTTTTTGATTTCTCTCCTCTTTCACGTCCTTTCCTTTCTTCCTCCCCGCTCGGTGCCTAGGAGCATGGGGGAAGGGGTGGGGGACGATAGGGCTTAGTCTTTTAGACTAATGGTTTTCGAACCACATCATATTAGGGGATCGTGGAGCCGAGTATGGAGGAGCAGCCCAGGAGACCGGTGCAGTTGGAGATAGGGCAGTCTAGCTCAGGAGTACAGCCAGCTGGGACCGTGAGTTCCGACTTCTAGTAGTTGTTTTGTTTTGCTTCCGCATGAGAGATCTGTAGTGAGGATATTGATGTACCGGGCTTCAGCCCTTTTTATTTCTGTACACTTTACTATTCTATGGACACTCCCTTCGTGGAGATTTTTATATATATATGTGATATGCTGTGGACTTGTCTTCTCTTGTACTGCTACTTTAGCGTCAGCTGCGATCGATTTGGCCGGCAGGATCGGCGTCTTGTAGTGTCGACCTTCCCGGGTGCGAAGGTGTCACCGCAAGGCGGCGGTTCTGGGCCTAAGACCCCGAGGTTTTAAAGGAAAAAAAAAGGGGGTCTTACAAGTGGTATCAGAGCAAACCTCGATCCAAAAGTAACAGTCCACAACCCCTGGGTCACCCCCGCGCGAGTTTAGTTTGGGGACAAACTAAGCAGCGGAAGCAGTGGTATGCCCATGTGGGGATCACATATATAATTGTCCATTTTAGTTAAGGTTGAAAAAGTTCTGACGATAAATTTTGTGACGCAACCTCCAATACTGCCTACACAGATTCCAAAAGTTGCACCACCGTCGCCGGTTCCCACTCAATTCCTACAGTCTAACATGGGACAGACTCTGACGGCTATCCTGGAAGCCTTTAGGAACCAACAGGCCCCGGCTCCGCAGCCTATTCCGGGAGCCAACTGGCTCAGCATCTTTCGAGGACTCTCTCCCCCGTCCTACTTGGGGACAGAGGGGGTAGTTCGGACAGAGGAATGGCTAGACATCATGGAGGAGATGCTGACAGGGATACAGAGCCTTTAGGAGGAGAGGGTGCCACTGGTTGTTTCCTGCTTGGAGTCCCATGCCAAGCGGTGGTGGAAGACAGTTCTGGAGACTACCTTTGCTGATAGGGAGGCTGCCGAGGTTACGTGGGAGGAGTTCAGGCTCATGCTGTTGGAGCACTTTGTTCCGCAGTCGGCCCGAGATGAGCTGGAGGACCGCTTCTTGCAGTTGAAGCAAGGTTCCAGGATGGTGGTGGAATACCATCGAGAATTCAACCATCTGGCCCGTTTTGCAGACTCCTACCGGCTAGATGAGGCAGCGTACACCAAGAGGTTCTACAAAGGTTTACGGGAAGACATGAGGGATGCACTTCTTTTCGTTTCGGACGGGCCTATCACTCGTATTCTGGAGATGGCAAAAAAAAGGTTAGAGGCAGATTGGCTGAACACCAGAGGCCGGAAACGGCCAACGGAGGATCAGAGCCAGGGAGCCCGAAACGATCAGCGGCGAGGTCGTGCGCCAGAGGTACAGAAGGTGGAGGATCAGCCTCGACAGGAGGTGAGGCAGGAGCCGAGGGGGGCAGGTGACGATGGCCCCTCAGCCTATTCAGATGAGAGATGTGCAGAGACCGGGAGGTGGGGCTTACACTCCGCCGGAATGTTACCACTACCACCAGGTGGGGCACATCAAGAGAAACTGTCCCGTGAGAGGGATGCCTCCACCAGCACCGCAGATTGCCCCACCGACTCAGTATTTTGGAGGCCGAGGACGTGGCCAAGGACACAGATATCAGTTTAGAGATCGCAGGCCGGGAGGACAGCAGATTTATGTACTGGACCTGGCTCAACCCAGGAACCCGAAGCAAGTTATTACAGTTACGACCAAAAGTTTTCTTTTTTTTACTTAACTACTTTTCTTCCTAGAAAAGTAGTTTCATGAACTTGAATTATTAAAGACTAGGCAGTAAAACCAGAAAATAGAACTCTAAGCAAATATTCAATCTCAGGCATCGTCTTCATTTGCGGCAAGCCCGCACACAGTCTCTTCGACACGGGTGCTTCGCACTCGTTTGTGTCGGAGACCTTTATCCAAGGGTTAGGAGGCGTGGAGAGGATCACCGCCCAGATGTTACGGATACGGCTACCTGATGGGTTGGAGCTGTTCGCATCATCCCATTGCAACCTGGAGGCATGGATAGGCGGAAAACCCTTCGAAGCTCCAGCGACAATTTTGTTGCTGCCTCCAAGCCCAGACATATGGGCAAACAGAGCGCACAAACCGGGCACTGGAGGACCTGCTGAGATTGTGTATTGTGGACCGTGGAGAGCCCTGGGAGAGGATGTTGCCCCTAGTGGAGTTTTCGTACAATAACAGTCATCAGTCTATTATACAGATGGCTCCATATGAGGCGTTGTATGGGCGGAAATGTAGGACTCCATTGTCTTGGATACAAGACGAGGGTCCAAAGATTGTGGGCACGGACTTTATCGAGGATACTGAGGTGCAGGTATGACTGATACGGGATAGAATGCTGGAGGCGCAGAGCAGGCAGGCGAAGTATTATGACGCTCGACATCGTCTAGTGGAATTTCAGGCAAGGGATCGGGTGTTCTTGAAGATCCAGCCGATGCATGGGGTTTCACGAGTACGTGGTCGGCGGAAGAAGCTTAGCCCGAGGTACATGGGGTCGTTCAAGATCCTGGAGCGGATCGGTCCATTAGCTTACCGACTGGAGCTGTCACCGGAGCTGGCCGGCTTGCATGACGTCTTTCACGTGTCTTCACTCAAGAGGGCTCTACTACGCCCGGAGTTGCAGATTACGGCCACTGATGGGCCGATAGCTTCGGATCGATCTGTACATTTGGAGCTGATACGGATCGAAGACCAGGGGATACGAGTCTTGCGCCGCAAGAAGATCCCGCTAGTCAAGGTCCTGTGGAGGAACCACGGACGAGAGGAGCATACTTGGGAGCCACAGGACCTGATGCAGGAAAGGTATCCAGAGCTATTTAGTCAGATATACCTCACAACCTCTCAACATGTTCATTTTACTTTCCTTTTTTTTTTTAAACTAGTAAGGCTGCCCTAGGAAGAGTAGGGGCTAATCTTTTGTTTATTGGGATCTTGACTTTGCCAATTGGGCGAATTGGTCGTATATTTAGGTTTTTCCCTTTGAACCCCGCTTAGCAACCATGGCGTCGAAATGTAATCTTCCACTTCTTATGGGATGTTACAAGTTTCTTTTCTTCGGTAGAAATCCCCGTAGGCCTAACCTGGATTTCGGGGACGAAATCTTTGTTTTGTTTATTGGGATTTGTAACATCCCATTTCCAACTAGACCCCTAAGTGTGGTTATTGGCCATGACTAGGTCATGACCAAACCCTAGGAAGCCCAAGAAGACCAAGGAAACCTAAGAATGTGGCTGAGACCAATATGGTGTGCAAATAGTAAATTCCTGAACCTTTGTTTAAGATAACCATGGGGCATCACCAAGACTTCAAGACCCCACCATGTTCTCAACAAACCATGGTAGGATCCATTAGATCAATAAGGACCCATGGATGGCAGTCAAAAGGGTTAAGTTGACCCAAGTCAACCCTAACCCTAAATGGGTCAAACCAACCTACTTAGGGTCAATTGACCATCCCCAAGCCAAGTGGGCCGCACCCAAGCCCACCTAACCCTAGAGTGAGGTCAAAGGGTCACCTAGGACCCATTGGGGTCCACCCAAGAGGCTGAGTTGACCAAAGTCAACTCTAACCCTAAATGGGTCAACCTAGCCTACATTGGGTCAAACTGGACTACACAAGGGCCAATTGAAGTTCCCTTAGCCAAGTGGACCCCACACATACCTTCATAACCATAGTGAGAGGCGAACGGGTCACCAAGGACCCATTGGGGCCAACCAAAAAGGCTAAGTTGACCAAAGTCAACTCTAGCCCTAAAGTAGTCAAGGTACCCTATTTAAGGGTCAAGTGACCTCCAAAGGGCCAATACAATCCTACCTAGGCCTTAGGGGAGGTCAATGAGTCACTAAGGACCCATTTGGGCCAACCTCAAAGACCAAATTGACCTAAGTCAACCGTAGCCTAGGTTTGGGTCAAGCTAGCCCAAATGGGCTAACTCAAGCTCAAGCCCAACTCACTTGGGCTAACCATATTTTGGTGGATGAAATAAACATGTGGGCTGCCAATATGAGATTTACCAGCCAACTTAGTGACTAGGAGAGAGAGAGAGAGAGAGAGAGAGAGAGAGAGAGAGAATCTCAAAATTAAAGAATAATTTAGGAGAGAGAAAGGGGTATTTAAGGGTGTTTAAGGGAAATGAGCCACTTGGACCCATGCCACCAGCCCCCACATGGGATGGCCGACCCTTGGAAGTCATGAGGAGGTGCTGGAATGTAGTGGGGCCCACCCATGCATGCATGGTGACAATAACAAAGTAAACCCTCCACCTTGAACATAGGAATTATCACCCTCCCCTTTTACTTCATCTTCTCACTCTCTCCCTCTCCCCCTTTTAGTTTCACCACTCTCAAAACAAGGAGAGCAGCAGCAGAGAGAGAGAGAGAAACCAAGCTTTGGCCGTGAAAACCAAGGGAGGAGCGCCGCCGCCGCCGCAATGGTTCCCCGCCGCTCCTCACGTCGCAAGGCCGCCGAGAAGGTCCTCCCTCACCTCTCTCTTCATGCTTAGATCTTAGGAATACCTAGGTTAGGGTTCGGGATCGAATGAGCCCGAGCACAACACCTTTTTTTCAGCCATTAATGGCGATTTGGAGCTCTCGGGTGAGGTGGCGCCGCCACCTCCGGCCGCCCTAGCCGCCGGCAAAAGCTCGCCCCCACCACCGTGAGGGGAGAGGAGAAGTTTGCCGGTGGAGGCGCCGCCGGAGGCGGCCGGGAAAAGGCCCGTGAAATTCGGGCAGAAAACCAGTCGAATCGGAGAAGAAGAGCAGCAGCCGTCCACCTGCTTTAAGATTAGTGTCATGCAAATATTAAATCCTGGTTTTATTTTAATTCATGAATAGTGTTATTTTCTGCCCCTTTTTAAACCGAGTTTTGCATGTCCATATTTAGGCCCGTACATCCATTTTCATAAACAGTTCTCAACATGAAATTTGTAGGCCTTGGAGTCACCTTTAATTTGCCATGTTAAACATAATATTTGGTTAGGTGTACTGCCCTATAGAGCTATTTTACTAGGGCTGGTCCTAGAGTAGGGTAGAAACTAAAATGGGTGCCCTGCCCAAACCCTAAGTCCAAATGGGCTGAAATTTTGGGCATATGGCTTAATTAGTAATATCTAGGCCCTCCCCAAAAATGGAAATTTGTGGGGAATATAATGCTATAGTTTTAGTCAAATTATGATAACTTAAATTTTGTTGATAATTGGAGCATATCAACTCCAAAATGCCCCAAATTTTGGTGGCCTGCCCTTAGGGGTATATTATACCTATGGTAGAAAAATTAGACAATTTAACCCTCGGCATGTTGAGATATCTCACATGCAAGATCTAAAAATTAAATGGTCTTGGGCTGCAAATAGCACAAATGCAGAAATTTGAAAGGGATGCCCAAGCCCATCCAGAGGCCCAAATGACTTGAGATTTTGGTATGTAACTGGTTTAGGGCATATTTAGGCCCTGCCCAAAAATTGGGATTTATTGTAATTAAAATTATGGTGAAATTACCAAATTACCCCTAGGTTTGTTTAGGTGATTCTTGGGTTAATTCAACTCTAAAATGCCCCAAATTTTGGTGGCTTATCCTTCAGGACATTATAAATATATGTTTTAAATTTCATCAAGTTTGGACCAATGTATGGTGGGTAATCCCACATGCAAATGAGGAACATGCTTAGGCTTGGGGTGCCAATAGTAATTTTTGAAATTTTGAGTATTAGGCTCATTTGGATCATGCTAAATTCATGTAATTAATTTCAGTGGCCTATTAGGATGAGTTTTACCCCTCACTGAAATAATGGGATTTTTGGAATCAAAAAAATCCCATTATTTGGAATTATTGAATTAATAGAACTTTTGAAGAATAAATGTTGAAATTAGGTTTGTCACTTAGTTATTTCCCCAAATTTTGTCAAGTATAATATCATGACATGTTTAACTCCTAAAAAATTTTGTGTCTCTATTTGAGGAATATTGATAAGAGGAATGTGGTAATTACATTTTTGCCCTTATTTCATTTAATTTAGAATTATTGCAAATACTCAGTAGAAAATTATGAAAAAATTATTGATGACATATCTGAGTATAAATAGCCTTGATTAATTTTATCAGCAATTTTGGATGAACCACAAATGTTTAAATCTTCATAATGGCATTTTGGTAAATTATTTAGAATTAAAAGTTAATAGCCATTGTTACTTGAAAATTAGTGAAATTCTGGTTGTGGCACTCTTTTAACATTATGAGCTTGCTGGAAATTTCTTAGAATTTTTGGAAATGAATTCCTCATACCTCCTTTGAAAAATATCTAATAGGTGAATTTTGAATTATTTAGGAGATAAATAGAAAAATTGAAGAGAAAATTATAAAACTTGGCTGACAGTATTATTTTACAATTCTACAACTTATGAAAAATTCCTTGGGTCAGTGGGATCATAATTTAAGATACTTCATGATCAACTTGGCAATAATTGACATTTGTAAGAAATTATTTAAATAGGAGATTAATTGAGAAAAATATAATATTCCGGAATTTAATCATTTATGTCATGATAGGACACCAGTAATAATCCTAGGTCATTCGGATGAAAACTCGAAGGACATCCTATCATGAACATCACTCAGTATAGGTCGGTCTGCAAATAGTAATTTGGGGAAAAGTTGTATTAGGATAAGAGTTGGAATAGGGTGGAGTTAGTCGTGTTGAATTGTTTGAATAAAAGTGGATGAGTCACCTAGAAAGTTTTAAGGAGTGGTGGGAATCGTGTGGATGTGTGTTAGAAGGTAAGCGAGTTCGACGAAAGATCGTCGTGCCCGCGAGAGTGAAAGGTCTAAACTACCTTAGGATTAGCCTATCGCAATATGAGAAGGTAATGGGTAAAGGAAATCAACCAATAATATTAATAAGTACCTTGCGAAAGGGAACGCTGGGCGTAATCCCAACACAGTTCCTAGTGCCCCTTGAGAGCCCTTCACAGGGAATACCAGGGGCAGTCCTGGGTTAACGTAAACCTTAAAGAACAAATCAAAAGAGTAATTTAGTAAATAGGGTTTCACACTGCACTCACTAGTTGGACAAGTATTGGAAATGGTTAAGTCGTCCCGAGGTGTTCAAAGGGGCGCCATCCCGCGGTGTTCAAAGGGATGAGATTTGGAATAAGAGACGGACGTTTCGGTCTGGCGAGCTTTGGCTCGGTTGATACTTGTGACGGACGGGATGGTCCGGGGAGCTTTGGCTCGGTTGATACTTGTGACAGACGGGATGGTCCGGGGAGCTTTGGCTCGGTTCTGATACGATAAACTTGCATGTGCATAAATCTAGTGGCGGGGCATGCGGTACTGGCCGTTCGTCACACCGATGGCAGTACGGTGCACCAGGCGGTTGTGAGAGTTAGAGGGGCCAGTGGGTTGTTTTACACTGCGGTCTGGAGGACGACCCCCGATAACGCACATCCGACCCAACAAGACTGACGGGTTGTCAGCAAAGTACGTACGCGAGACTCTAGAGTGCACCTTGGACGTGTACAGAGGCGTATGAGAGGGGTCTAAGGCTTGGTAGTGTGCATACCGGCCTAGAAGTGGAGACGCCCGCTCCGCTGCTGCCGTAGCCACAGCGGTGGTACCCGAGAGTGATGCTAGCTCTCAAAAAGTGGGAACTAAAGGTCTGTGATCACAGAGTCGTTGTGTGTGTGTTGCACTTGCATGTCCATCATACCCACTTGCATGTCATAGCATAATCGATTCATTTAACCCTGACACCTAAAGTATAAGTGGTATGAGACGCTTATACATTAGGCCCTGCAAAACGACCCCTTGATCTATAAGCTTGTGTGGGCAAGTTTATAAATTAAGGTTATTTCAATATTTATATGCTGCTTGTGATAACCGACACCCCAACGTATAAAGTGGTATGGGACATTTTATACGATGGGAGCCTTGTAGAAGATCCCTTGGCTTATGTGTATTCACATAAGTGAAGGTTATATTCCTTTCTTACTTTACTCATTATAACCTGATTATAAATTGCTAGCTAGGTCCCCCTGTCACCTGTTTTTGATTTCTCTCCTCTTTCACGTCCTTTCCTTTCTTCCTCCCCGCTCGGTGCCTAGGAGCATGGGGGAAGGGGTGGGGGACGATAGGGCTTAGTCTTTTAGACTAATGGTTTTCGAACCACATCATATTAGGGGATCGTGGAGCCGAGTATGGAGGAGCAGCCCAGGAGACCGGTGCAGTTGGAGATAGGGCAGTCTAGCTCAGGAGTACAGCCAGCTGGGACCGTGAGTTCCGACTTCTAGTAGTTGTTTTGTTTTGCTTCCGCATGAGAGATCTGTAGTGAGGATATTGATGTACCGGGCTTCAGCCCTTTTTATTTCTGTACACTTTACTATTCTATGGACACTCCCTTCGTGGAGATTTTTATATATATATGTGATATGCTGTGGACTTGTCTTCTCTTGTACTGCTACTTTAGCGTCAGCTGCGATCGATTTGGCCGGCAGGATCGGCGTCTTGTAGTGTCGACCTTCCCGGGTGCGAAGGTGTCACCGCAAGGCGGCGGTTCTGGGCCTAAGACCCCGAGGTTTTAAAGGAAAAAAAAAGGGGGTCTTACACCTATAGCTAGGTGAGCTTATTTTAATGGAACCTCCACGGCCAAGTCTCCGCCTTAATTAATTAGAAATTTAGGAGCTCTTTTTATTTAAAGTTTATTTTAGTTCAATTATTTTTTCGGTGCCATCGAGCTAAGCTCTTCATCGGCACCACCTTCAAGCTTTCTTTTTATGCTTTCTTTTTATGTTTTCTACCTTTCTTTTATATATAAAAATACCCTACAAGTATTATCGGTAAAATAATAGTCCCCTCCAGGGAAGAGTAGAAATAATCGAACCAACCCCGAGAACAATACGACCTTGATATTCCACCCGGAATATCCTGTACTACTCACGATAGGTGCACTTGCCTCCTTTCGTTAAAACTCGATCTAAACCGTTTTATATCCAAATAAATAAATACGCGCGCCCCGTTTTCTTAAATAAAATCAATTCCGCTTTTCTACTTAAATAAAACCGTCGGGTCGCCGCGTGACCGTAAATAAATTTTGGAGTTTTAACCACCAAGTTTTTGGCGTTGTTGCCGGGGACAAGTCGTTTTCGTTATTTTGAACCCTGGAAATCTATTAATTTTACTTATATCTATAATTATAACAAAAATTAAAAATGGCCACCAAAATATAATAATAATAATAATAATAATAATAATAATACTAAAAACTATATAACAAATTATTATTACAAAATTATAAAACAAAACAAAAAAATCAAAAAAACTTACAAAACAAAAAAATTTGAAAAACATTAAAAACTAAAAATTTGAAAAAACTATAAAACTAAAAAAAAACAACTAAACAAAAAAACAAAAAACCAAAAAAAAAACTTAACAAAAAGAAAACAATTGTTTTTCCTTATTTTTAAGAAAAAAAACTATAAAACTAAAAAAAAAACAAACTAAAAATGAAAAACTTAAACAAAAATATATTTTCCTTTAAAAAATAAAAAGATAAAAAAAAACCAAACTAAAAACTAAAAATTTACTTAAAAACACATAACAATATATATATTTAAAAAAAAAACAAAAACAAAAAACAATGTATGTATTTTGTTTATTCTTATTTAACTTATTTTTTTTTGATTCAGCGCGCTTCTCACTCTTGTGCGCTATAGGGGAGCACATTTCTTTAGCACTCATGTCGCTAAGGCCTTAGCTACCTTCGAGTCGCCAACGCACTTGCCCCCTACCGCCCGCATACCTTTTGGCCGACTTTCTCTTTTCTATTTTTTTCGCTATATTTTTGCTTTTTCTTCTAAATAATGCAGTGTTTCAACCTGGGCCTCCCCGAACTCATCTCAGGGAAGCTTCTACCCTCCCTTTTTATTTTTGTCTATTATATTTTGTATATTATCATTCTGCATACTTAGACTGCAACATTGGGGACAATGTTGGGTTTAAGTATAGGGGTGTTTTCATATACTGTTTTTTTATTCTGTACTCATCAAAAGTATCAAAAAAACTGCACAACTTAAAACATAAAAATTTTTTTTTTCCTTGTCTTATATAATCAAAAAAAAAAAAATCATAAACCACAAACAAAAATCACAACAAAACTAAAAAAAACATCAAAAAAATTAAAAAAAAAAATTTCATTTTACTTTGTAAATATTTTTTTTTCAAAAACTAAATCTCTTTCCCCCCCTCTTCTTTTTCGTAAAAACTCGCATTTTGCTTGCCCGCGGCGTTCGACTCATCGAACCAACCATCCAAATAGAGTCTGTTCGCGGGCCGCCTTCGAGTTTTTTTTTTACTTTGTACATTATATATATATAAAAAAATTTCTCTTTCCCCCCTATCTTCTATGTAAATAACACTTCTTTCTCTCCTCTTTCTTGTAAATAATTTATCAAAATACACTAAAAATAAAAAAATTAGAAAAATCCAAAAACCCTAAAAAGATAAAAATCTAAAAATCCTAAAAAGATAATAATTAAAACACAAAAAAAAATTAATAAAATCCCTAAAAAATAAAAAAAAAATGTTTTGTTAATTATGTAACAAAATAAATCGAATATACCATATCTTAACCCTTTTTGCTTTCCAAAAATCTAGTTTTGAGTTAATTTATATGCGAATTCTTTTTATTCTTTGCTTACTATTCATTTATTAATTAAAGTTTGATAGATTTAAGTGTCTGAGGTTAAGATTTAAAATTTTTTTTATGTCTTTTCCTTATAATAGGGAACTTGTTTTTCACCACCACTTCTAATTTTATAAATAGAAGCTCGTTTTTTATGTTAGAAAATAACATCCATGGATTTCAATTATTTCTACTCTTTGCTTTTAGAAACATTGGAACGTTCATTTTAAAAAGGTTGCTCTCAAATTTTTTTTATTAAAAGCTAGATTTCTTTTTGAAAAATAAACCCACTTCCATTTTTTTTCATGTCTTACTTGACATGTTTTCCTTTATCCCTTTAAAATATCTTATGTCAATGGGAATAAGATTTCATTCCGTAAACATAGGCACCCAATATTTAAAAAGATTTTATGTTATGGAGTAATAGGATAAAATTCATTACTCATACACATATACATTGGGTTATTTTTTACTTATGAAGAAAGAAAAAAATTATTATGTGTAAGGAAAATAAGATTTCATTTTCCTAACTATCCGAAAAGAAAAAAATTGGAGGTTCGAGAAAAAATTACCTCACCTCAATATTCAAGCCTTCTTCATAAACCACCAAACCACTTAGCCTATTTCAATGATTCTAGAATTAATTTAAAATTTTTTGAGAGCATAACTTTTAAATTGCATTATTTCTTTTAACTTCTTTTAAGCTAAGGTTTTTTGTATAAATCCAATCCATCTTTGTTAAACTAACAAAAATAAATTTTTGCTTTCTATTTTATTTTTATCTAGAAGTCTTTTTGAAACTCTTCCTCTATTCATAACATTTCATAAATTAGGATTTAATTCTTTAACCCCGGATGTTTATTTTGATCTTACTTTTAATTAATTCAAGCGGTAGCTAAACTTAGGATTTCTTTTATTCCTTATAAATTCATCCCCAACTTTTGCTCTGGAATAGCAAAAGCTTAAGTATGAGGGTATTTGATGAATTGTAAATATACCTATTTTTCTATACATTAATTAAGTTATTTTCATTTATTTTCGTCATTTTTATTTGTTTTTATTCAATAAAATGCTCCTATTTTTGTAAATATTATACTAACTTATTTTATTTTATTTTTCAGGAAAAAAATGAAAATCTACAAAAAATTGTCATGTCACGCCCGTGACCAGGGCGTGACACGTCAAATTCCAGTGAAGTCAGCAAATTTTGAAGAGCAAAGCTTGACACGCCCGGGGTCACGCCCGTGTCACCCGACACGGGGCGTGACCCAAGCCCGTGTCCACCCGCTCGACGTTTCCAGCTCAACGATCGTCGACCTCCTAGACACGCCCAGAGTCACGCCCGTGACCTAGGGCGTGACTCAATCTCAGCTCAACGATTTCAACTCGACACTTTCCGCTCGATATTCGTCGAGTGTCGATACCAACTGACACGCCCAGAGTCACGCCCGTGACCTGGGGCGTGACCTTTCCAGCTGGCCCGACAAGACCTGCCCGAAGACTTTCGGCACAGCCCGCGCCCAGATCCACCTTCTTGAAATGCCCAGAGTCACGCCCGTGACAGGGGAATGACCAACACGAGACCGACACGTGTCCATCCCGAAGTCCACTTTCCCGTCAAATCGCCGGCCGCCTTCACAAATAGTACTGACACGCCCCCTGTCACGCCCGTGACCAAGGGCGTGTGCCATGTAAATTTTTGTCTATAAATTCCAGTGTTCTGCTTGAGTTCATGTTCCCCTTTTTGAACCATTTTGCCTTAGGGAGGTGCTGCCTAGATGTATTCCAATGCTATGTAAGGGAAATTTCTCCCCCACTCCTTAGTTTTTGTTTTCGTTCTTTTTTAACTCTTTTTTCAGCTTAATGAAATGTTAAATTTTTATCTCCTTGTGTTATGTTGGAATGGATCTAAGCCCCTCTTTATGCAATCTTATTTATGCTTTGCTTTAGCTTTTGTTTTTCATTCTTTTAAATGGGTGTGTGTGTGTATGAGTGTAAATGTTACTTTTATGTTTTCATAATTTCGTTACTTAGACTTCTTTAGATTGTGATTGTTATAGCTTTACTTGCATTCCTATAGATCAGTCAAAAACGTTTTTAAAGTGATTTTCATTTCTTTTAACTTAGATTTTTCCCCTTTTTTTGGTTTTAAAACTTTTTCGTTATTTTCAGTTTATTCTCCCTTTTTTAGCACTTTTACGGAGTTATAGGAATGATAATATAGTCGTTTTAATTTTTCGTGCACTTTGATTTTTCATTTAAACTTTTGCTCCTTTTATTTTTCTGTCTTCATTTAAATCATTTCTACCGCATTTTAGCGGTAGAAATGTATTCATTTTTATTTTTCGAGCACTTGCATTTTCATTTTTGTTTGCAAAACTTTTTCGCTCGTTTAATTTTTATTTTCACTTTTTATGCATTTCTACCGCATTCTAGCGGTAGAAATGAAGTTGTTTTAATTTTTCGGTAACTTAGTTTTTTGCAATTTTTTATGTATGAGCATTTATTTTCCGCCTACTCGTTAAGAGTTAAATGGCGCTTGCTTATTTTACTATCTGTAGAGTGCGTGAGTTTGTAATTTTCTTTATTTCCGCCTACTCATTCGAGTTAAATGGTAGGTCTTTATTTTCCCTACTCATTTGAGTAGGATTTGTGTGTGTGTGTTTCATTTATGTCGAGAGAGCGTGTGCGTGAGTTTTACTTTATGTCCAGTGTGTGCGTGTGTTGCATTTATTTAATCCTACTCGTTTGAGTAGGACCCGCTTTCTTTCTCCCGCCCACGCATTTGCGCCGGGACTCGCACTTTACAGCTTTCTTTAGTCCTACTCGTTTGGGTAGGACTTGCAATTTTCTGCTTTCCTTACTGCTTTCTTTTACTACTTTCATTTCCTGCTTTCTTTACTGCTTTATTTTCTGCTTTTCCCGCAAGCCGTCCCCATTCCGATGAGTGGCTAATCGTTCTTAGCCCTCGGCATCGAAGAGCATTGGGACAGATAAAATAGCTTAAAATAATTAAAGGTCTAATTTTTCTAATTAATTAAAAGTACTTAAGGTTTGCCCGGGGTTAACGACGCGCAGGACCACATATCGATGTGTGGGCCCTATTTCCGTAGTCCATATGCTAGCTAGCCGAGAGGCCGTGCATATGGACCGATCACCCCTTGGCAAAGAGAGTTCCGCACTAACCCTCGAGAGAGGAGGCACACCAACTCTACCGGATTGGGTTCCCCACCCAATAGCGCGGTTCTTAGCGTAATGCGGGCGTTAAGAGGAATCCTTCGTCGGACTAACGTTCGGTCGAATAGTCTTAGCATTCAGGTGAGCGATAGCCCTATAGCTAGGTGAGCTCATTTTAGTGGAACCTCCACGGCCAAGTCTCCGCCTTAATTAATTAGAAATTTAGGAGCTCTTTTTATTTAAAGTTTATTTTAGTTCAATTGTTTTTTCGGTGCCATCGAGCTAAGCTCTTCATCGGCACCACCTTCAAGCTTTCTTTTTATGCTTTCTTTTTATGTTTTCTGCCTTTCTTATATATTTATTAATACCCGACAAGTATTATCGGTAAAATAATAGTCCCCTCCAGGGAAGAGTAGAAATAATCGAACTAACCCCGAGAACAATACGACCTCGATATTCCACCCGGAATATCCTGTACTACTCACGATAGGTGCACTTGCCTCCTTTCGTTAAAACTCGATCTAAACCGTTTTATATCCAAATAAATAAATACGCGCGCCCCGTTTTCTTAAATAAAATCAATTCCGCTTTTCTACTTGAATAAAATTGTCGGGTCGCCGCGTGACCGTAAATAAATTTTGGAGTTTTAACCATCATCCGCCTCTGCAAGCCGCCCCATTTTTAGCTTAACCACAAAGTTGTTTCCGCAGGACTCTCTCTGTCGGACTCAACTCCCTGTCCGCTCAGGCCGGCAGCAACCCGCAACTTAGCTCGCAATTGACGGGAGACATCCAATATTGGCGGACTCAGAAGTATATCCGCCCCAGGCCAGCAACAGGTCGCATATCCTTTCACCCAGCAACATGGGCAGCCGACTCCTCCAGCCCGCCTATAGAGCGCGCACTCCAACTCCGGCTACCCGCCAAGACCAGCAGCGTCCAAGTTACTCGCGAGCTTGGCGGACTCAAAGTGTGATCTAAACTTCCAGTCCGCCTTCATTAGTGAACCCCAACAGCCTCAACAGCTAGGCTCTCCATCTCCAACGCAAGCAGAGTCGACCTTGCAGCAGCTGCGGACTTGACGGACTTGGCGGACTATCTATTCAGTCCGCCCTTTCCTTAGCCAGCACCAGATTCTCGGCAGCAGCGGGGTCAACTACTCCTCAGTCCGCAGGCCTGTCGCAGGCTCCGCCAGTAGTATCAGCTTTTCTCTCAGTCCGCAGCCTCCTTGCGGAATCAGTCAGTGGTGGCGGACTCCTTCCAGTCCGCCACTCAGCAAATCCTCCAGAGCAGTTCTAGTCTGCATAACCTAGTGCAGACTCGCCAGACTCCGCGGGCACTCTGCTGCCCACACCCCTCGCAGCTCTCAGTTCAGCAGTGGCGGACTACGCAGATTCTCCGGCAGTCCTCCACATAGCTTCCAGCATCTGCCACCCATGCAGCAGGCAGACAGTCCCAGATCAGCAGTGAAGGATTCCGCGGACCTGCATCGTAGTCCGCCACTGAGTCGCCCATTCTGCCGTTAGCAGCACCGGCTTCAGTCCCCAGTCCCAGTCCGCGCGGCCTGTTACGGACTTGGCGGACTCCGTTTCCATCTCGCACAAGTTACCGTCTCACCGGGGGTAACGTCACAGCAGGCCATTACCTCCTCGGGCCTATAAATAGCCCCCCATGCCTCTCATTTGGAGAGGTCTCTACGCTGGGAGGATCGCTCTCGCGCCCGAAGTCAGCCAGCCAGCCCTCCTGCGGACTCCGTTTCTCAGTCCGCACCCCCTTCTGCGCCTTTAGTCGTGCGGCTTGCAGCCTGTGGTTCTCCAGTCCACGCGGTCTGCTTCCTTTGCTTAACCACGCGGCCTGCCAGCTTTGCATTTCAGTCCACGCGGCCTCCTCTGACATTCCCCCTCCTTAGCCGCCAGCTTCCTTTTGTACCCCTTTATTGCTTTCTTGTAAAGGTGTATAGCAAGCTGTAATAACTCTCTATTAATAAAAGGAAAGCCCGTCGCAAGAGTGGCATTTAGGCCGCGGTCAGCGAAGTCTGCTGTTGCCGCTGCTAGCGGCCCCCCCTCTTTCCCTTCTTCCTAGCTCAGCTCAGCTCTTCTCGGCAACCAACCTGCAAGCACAACCGTCATATTAACCGTCTGCTCGACAGCTCCTGATCAACCGCCTCCTCTCTTGATCAACCTTCCCTGTTGATCAAGATTCTCCTCTGCTCTCAGCACCCTCTCCTCTATCCCCACAACCTCCTTGATAAGCTGCTTGCTCCACTCTCGAGCACTCAGAAGCTTTCCTCTTCTCCTCTATCCCCGCAACCTTCATTCTCTTCCTCTCCTAGCTTGTGAGATCGAACACCCCCTCCGTGTTAGCTGCCCTGGTGCCGTTTTCGCGCATCAACAGTTAACACGCGGCCTTCAGATCCGATCAGATGGTGAACAGCGACAGTTAACCATGTCAGATCATCACGCAGCCGAGAACCTTGCTCCAAGTCCCAGTGAAGATCCACTCTAGGAAGCCTTCGAGCAGTCGCGCCATGAGAATGCTCAGCAGTTCCAAGTGATCAACCAAATGTTTGCTGTAATCACGCAGCGACTAAACTCTCAACCAGCTGCTGCTCCAACAGCCCCAGCTGGTCCGATCACTCCATCACCCACTTTGGAGCATCAGCAAGCTTGTCCTATAGCTTGCCCGCCAGTCTATCCTCCTTATACAGTAACCTTCCCGCAAGGTCCTGCATCTCCTCTGCGGCCTCAAGATGAAGAATTTGCTGCTCGCCAAAACTTCTTCCGGAAAGTAGCCCGTGGAACCCCTGCTAGATTTCTCAACTTTTAGGGAAGTCATCCTTGCCCTCCAGTACCTGCATCTGCTCCTCCTGCAACAACTTTTCCTTTTTATCCTCCTGCTTCTTTTTCAGCTGCATCTTATGCTCCCTTCTTTCCTTATGCTATAGGAGAACAAGAAGAACCTTCACCATTCACAGAGAATATTCGCCATGAGCCAACTCCACCAAACTTCAAAGAACCTCGACTGCCAATCTACACTGGAGAGACTGATCTAGTAAAGCACCTTCAAGCCTTCGAATCGGCTGTTGCACTCAAGACTCTGTCAGATGCAACTAAATGCAAGCTCCATGTAACAACCTTTGTTGGGCAAGTGAGGGACTGGTTCTATGGCCTCCATCCTCACTCCATCACTTCCTTTGCTGATCTGCGAAGGGAGTTTCTTCTCAGATTCTTTACCTTAACCAAGAGAAAGGGCGGTCCTGAAGCCCTCTTTGAGATCAAGCAGCGAGAGAATGAAACTTGGTCTCAATTCATTGATCGATTCCAGAAAGAGATCTTAGACATTGAGATTGTTGATCAAGAAATGTACCGAGTGGCTATTATTCACAGTCTTCGTGAAGGGCCGCTCAAGTTTGAAGCCAATGTCCGAGCGCCAAAAACATACCAAGAGTTTATTGCTCTAGCCAACTCATACATTCGAGGAGAAAAGAGCAATCCAGGCTTCGTCTCCCGTCTTTTATCCGAGAAAGATCCTCCTGTTCACAAGCAACCTCCGAGATCTCCTTGGAAAGACTTTTCATCCCACTCAAGAAAGACAAAAAGATTCCAGCATCACCATCAATACCTCTTCCCGGGCCAGGATCGAGTCCAAGAACGACTGCCACTGCTACCAGCTCCATCTCCATAAACAGCCTCAGTTGATCAACAACAAGACAATTACTTGCATGAGCATGAATTAGATGGAGCCATACAAGAAACTTATGGCCATGAGCCTCTTGCTTCTCGTCAATATAAGCAAGCTGGAACAAAAAGAAAGCATGCAAACTTAACTATCTCTATGGAGGATGCTCTTCATATCATCAAAAAGGGGCCCGGTTTTGAATGGCCTCTCCCTATATGACCTGGTCGAAGATGTCATAATGATTTATTTTGCCAATACCACATGTGTGTGGGTCATGACATAGAAAAATGTCGGGCTCTCCATAGGCTCGTGGAGAAATTACTAAATCAGGGCAAGTTGCATAAATACATTGCTCAAAAGCAACCTTGAAAAAGCCTCTGACAGCTTCGAGTCCTTACTCAGTGTTACTATGGCTTCCAAAACCTATTAGTGGTAAAGCTTTTCTTACCCTTACTCTTTTCAGACACTTTCATATCAAACCCACTTTTTAGTGGTAGCCTGTGTTCTCTCTTTACGGCAATCAAACCCACTTCTTAGTGGTCGCATGTGTTCTCTTTTTACGGCAATCAAACCCGCTTCTTAGTGGTCGCCTCTGTTCTCTTTTTACTGTAATAAAACCCACTTTTTAGTGGTAGCCTGTGTTCTCTCTTTACGGCAATCAAACCCACTTCTTAGTGGTCGCCTGAGTTCTCTCTTTACGACAAGCAAACCCACTTCTTGGTGGTAGCCAGTGCTCTCTCTTTAGGACAATCAAACCCACTTCTTAGTGGTCGCCTGAGTTCTCTCTTTACGGCAATCAAACTCACTTCTTAGTGGTCGCCTGTGTTCTATTTTTACGACAATCAAACCCACTTTTTAGTGGTAGCCTGTGTTCTCTCTTTATGACAATCAAACCCACTTCTTAGTGGTCGCCTGAGTTCTCTCTTTACGACAATCAAACCCACTTCTTAGTGGTCGCCTGAAAGCTTTTTGAGCCCATCGCTTCCTTCTCAGGATTTCTCGTGCCTTTTTGTGTGCCGTTCTAAAGGATGCGCGGCCAGCCCACTTTGAGTAGGACTATACTCGGGATGACCTTGCTCAGGCAAGCGATGCATAAGGCCCATAGGTGATCTCCTATGGCAGCATCCGGTATTTCTTGGTCACCTCCGAGTATAGAACTCTTTTTCGTCAACTCCCTCTTTCACAGGTGAACAGGTTAATCTGACCTACCAAAAGGATTTCAGCATTCATTTTGCTTATGCCCATCCAGCCAAATCAACAGTTAACGATCGATTTATTGATCTGGGCTTCATGATAAAGAGTTCATCAGGCATTTTCCTTGCCATTTGGTCATATCGACCTTATCTCATCAACAGTTAACACTTGCAAGCCTTCTCTTCACAGGTACTTGCAAGTTATTTTCATATCTTGTTTGCTTCTAACTCTTCTCCTTGTAGAGATTAGCAAACACTTGCAAGCCTTCTCTCAGGTACTTGCAAGCTCCTTTTATATATATATGTCTGCTGTTAACTCTTTTCTTGCAGAGACTAGCAGACACTTGCAAGCCTTCTCTTCACAGGTACTTGCAAGTTATTTTCATATCTTGTTTGCTCCTAACTCTTTTCTTGCAAAGAGCAGCAAACACTTGCAAGCCTTCTCTTCACAGGTACTTGCAAGCCATTTTTATATATATGTCTGCTTCTAACTCTTCTCTTTGTAGAGATCAACAGACACCTGCAAGCCTCATCCAGGTACTTGCAGTTTAATTCGCTATTCTATTTCTGCTGCTCACTCTTTTCTTAGCAGTGGTTAGAAGACACCTGTAAGTCATATCCAGGTACTTGCAGCTTATTTTTGTATACAATACCTGCTCCGAACTCTTTTCTCGCAGAGATCAGCAGACCCTTGCAAGTTTCTTCACAGGTACTTGCAAGTTACTCACATATATCATGTTCTGTTCCTAACTCTCATTTTGCAGAGATTATCCGACCCTTGCATGTTCCTTTCAGGTACTTGCAAGTTACTTTCATATACTGCGCATACCTTTAATTCTACTTTTGCAGAAACCAGCAAACACTTGCAAGTCCCTTCCAGGTACTTGCAACTCATTTTTCCTTCATATATACCATTCATCCTTCCTTTTTTCCAGAGGATAACAGGTACTTGCAAGCCTCCATCAGGTACTAGCAAGTTATTATTCTTCTGTGTTTTCCTCTCACTTTCATTTTGCAGAGCTTAGCGGAAGACGCATCTTCTTCATTTTGCAAAACCAAACTCAAGTACACACTTGATGTACCACCCATACATGTCTACCATAACTTTCCTCTTGCAGGAAAATAGACAAGAAGCACCAGACTCCTAAGGAGAGGCTTCAGGTTCTATCTCTCCTTGCCCCCTTCTTTTTCCATTGGGGTGGATCACGATTTTCGCGGGTCTCTAACTTTTTCGAAGTTCTATTCGGAACTTAAAAAAGAGCGGGGATTATGTTAACCCCGAAATTGACAATCCTTCCCAAGGGAGCCAGCTCGCTCATCGCGGCCTGCCCCGGGTTCCTCCTGGAGGCCGTGGTGCCCTAGGTTGGGCGGACAGAATTCTCTATTCGCTCAGGCCGCGCGGCCTGCACGGTCTCAGCGGTCTGATCCCCCAGGCCACGCGCCTTTCCTTGGTCGGCAGGGTTCGCGGACTGCTTCCGCAGTCCGCCTCTACAGGCCGCCCCCTTTTTAGCTTAACCACAAAGTTGTTTCCGCAGGACTCTCTCTGTCGGACTCAACTCCCTGTCCGCTCAGGCCGGAAGCAACCCGCAACTTAGCTCGAAATTGACGGGAGACATCCAATATTGGCGGACTCAGAATTATATCTACCCCAGGCCGGCAACAGGTCGCATATCCTTTCACCCAGCAACATGGGCAGCCGACTCCTCCCGCCCGCCTACAGAGAACGGACTCCAACTCCAGCTACCCGCCAAGACCAGCAGCGTCCAAGTTACTCGCGAGCTGGGCGGACTCAAAGTGTGATCTAAACTTCCAGTCCGCCTTTATTGGTGAACCCCAACAGCCTCAACAACTAGGCTCTCCATCTCCAATGCAAGCGGACTCGACCTTGCAGCAGCCGCGGACTCAACAGACTTGGCGGACTCTCTATTCTGTCCGCCCTTTCCTTAGCCAGCACTAGCTTCTCAACAGCAGCGGGGTCAACACCTCCTAAGTCCGCAGGCCTGTCGCAGGCTCCGCCAGTAGTATCAGCTTTTCCCTCAGTCCGCATCCTCCTTGCAGACTCAGTCAGTGGTGGCAGACTCCTTCCAGTCCGACACTCAGCAAATCCTCCAGAGCAGTTCCAGTCTGCATAACCTAGTGCGGACTCGCCAGACTCCGCGGGCACTTTGCTGCCCGCACCCCTCTCAGCTCTCAGTTCAACAGTGGCGGACTCCGCGGATTCTCATCACAGTCTGCCATATAGCTGCCAGCATCCGCCACCCATGCAGCAGGCGGACAGTCCCAGCTCAGCAGTGACGGACTCCGCAGACCCGCATCGCAGTCCGCCACTGAGTCGCCCATTCTGCCGTCAGCAGCACCGGCTTCAGTCCCCAGTCCCAGTCCGCGTGGCCTGTTGCGGACTCGGCGGACTCCGTTTCCATCTCGCATAAGTTACCGTCGCATCGGGGGTAACGTCACCGCAGGCCGTTACCTCCTCGGGCCTATAAATACCCCCCCATTCCTCTCATTTGGAGAGGTCTCTACGCTGGGAGGATCGCTCTCGCACCCGAAGTCAGCCAGCCAGTCCTCATGCGGACTCCGTTTCTCAGTCTGCACCCCCTTCTGCGCCTTTAGTCGCGCGGCCTGTAGCCTGTGGTTCTCCAGTCCGCGCGGTCTGCTTCCTTTGCTTAACCGCGCGGCCTGCCAGCTTCGCATTTCAGTCCGCGCGGCCTCCTCTGGCATCCCCCCTCCTTAGCCGCCAGCTCCCTTTTGTACCCCTTTATTTCTTTCATGTAAAGGTGTATAGCAAGCTGTAACAACTCTCTATTAATAAAAGGAAAGCGCGTCGCAAGAGTGGCATTTCGGCCGCGGTGGGCGAAGTCTGCTTTTGCCGCTACTAGCGGCCCCCTCTCTTTCCCTTCTTCCTAGCTCGGCTTAGCTCTTCTCGGCAACCAACCTGCAAGCGCAACCGTCATATTAACCATCTGCTCGACAGCTCCTGATCAACCTCCTCCTCTCTTGATCAACCTTCCTTGTTGATCAAGCTTCTCCTCTGCTCTCAGCACCCTCTCCTCTATCCCCGCAACCTCCTTGACAAGCTGCTTGCTCCACTCTCGAGCACTCAGAAGCGCCCTCTTCTCCTCTATCCCCGCAACCTTCATTCTCTTCCTCTCCTAGCTTGTGAGATCGAACACCCCCTCCGTGTTAGCTGCCCCGGTGCCGTTTTCGTGCATCAACACTCGCCTTACCAAAAGACTCAATTATTGGTACTGGGAGTCTCTTAATTTAAAAACTTAGTCCCTAGTTCTGATAGTATCCTTATTAAAAGACATGGGAACTGTGATAGTAGATTCTTACCAAAGTGGTAGAAGAGTGGACATACCCATATTTTGGGGAACTACTATATTTCTTATGTCTTCTATATTGTGTATTTTGTGCTTTATTTTTATTTTATTTCCTATTTTATATTATGTTGTGCAAACTTGATTATGGTTGTACATGATTGCGGATGCTAATCTGAGAAATAATTGAATTAGCTTATATTTTGAAAAAAATATTTTTAAATCTCTATTCACCACCCTTTAAAGAAAACTTAGAGGTATAAGTGTTCTTACTCTCAGACCCCTAAATTTCTCCCCTTTCACTCTCTGAAGATTTAGTCCATCATCCTTTGGTAGGCCCCCTGTGTTTCTTAACCTGAAGGGCATTATTTTATAACTATGGCACCCATCATCCGTGATGAAGGAGACATTTTTACATCCGATGAGTGCATTAGAATTTGATGATAACTTGAAAAATCAACCAAAAAACACATTATAGGGAAACCAACAGCTTAATATACCAACACGTAAATTCTAGGTTGGGGGTAACAATCCTTGGGATATAATTTATTTAACAAAGAAAAGTTTATACCATCCTCTGTAACATCTCAATTCATGCTAGACACCTCACACATGTTTTGAGTCAGGAAACTTGACCCAGGCTCGGGGTGCACTGGTTGCAGACGTTGAGTGAAATTCAACGCATAAGAAGAATTGGACTTAGAATTATTCTGGTTTCAGTAGGCTCCATGTGCGTTGAGCGGTCTCAACGCCAATCGATGAGGCGTTGAGTGATACTCAACGCATAATAAGAAATAGACTTAGAATTATTCTGGTTTCAGGAAGCGTCGAGTGCACTGAGTTGTCTCAATGCCACTCAACGAAGCATTGGGTGATCCATGACGACCCCGACGCTTTGACTTAGAAAAATACTGGACTCAACGAGGCATTGAGTGATCACAACTCTTTCAACGCAGCATTGAGTGATACTCGACGATCCCAATGCTTTGACTTAAAATAATACTAGACTCAACGAGGCGTTGAGTGATCACGATGCTTTCAACACAACGTTGAGTGATACTCGACAATCTCATTGCTTTGACTTAGAAAGTTACGGTACTCAACGAGGCGTTGAGTGATCACGACGCTTTCGATGCAGCATTGAGTGATACTCGACGATCTCAATGCTTTGACTTAAAAAATTACGGGACTTAATGAGGCGTTGAGTGATTACGAAGAATTTCGATGATTCATTGAGTGTGTATATGTATACTTGTCGATTTGGACTTATAGTATTTTTCGGCATGGGCAGAATTCACTATCTTGTATATATGGGCTGAACCGTGTTCGAGAAATGTGCCAAATAACTCCTGTGGGCCGGTCTCTTCAACAAGACTTATTTTAAGTACTAATGTGCAGTTTAGTGTTAAGGAGACACGCGGCAAAATCTAACCCTAATTCTTCTTATAAAAGGAGACATACGGGAAAACCCTAGCATGCGCTTCATTCTTCTTTGAAAGGGAGGGTTAGACCTGATATACTCTAGAGGGGGGGGGGGGGGGTGAATAGAGTGTCTTGAAAACTTTTTGCTGTTAATAAAATTATCAGAGTAGAGCAACTAATATTAACATTAAGCAAAAGTGCAACCTAAGATAATTTAATCTAACACAGCCACAGCAAGAATAAACTAACACAGCCACAATAAGAACAAAAAGAAAGAGGGCAACCAGACAACACAAGAACTTTTATAGTGGTTCCCCAACCCGGGTACATCCACTCTTCTACCACTCTGGTAGGAATCCACTAGCAGGTTTTGATCAGGTGACTGCCACCAATGAGCTTTTGATCAGGTGCTCAAAAACCAACTCAAGTCTTTTGATCAGGAGACTTGTAACCAAGGAATAACTTTTGAAGGGAGTTAAAGAACCCTTTGTATAGTGAGGGGGTGAGAGATTTATGGTGTCTTCTCTTTCTCAAAATAATTGAGAAGACTAGTGGATCTTGATGTTCTCAAAGCTCCCCCTGAGATATTGAATTGTTCAGGAAGATTTGAGCTTTGCTTTAGGGTGTAGGTCTTCTATCTTCAGCCTTGATTTGAACAGATCCTGGAACTTCATGATTGATAGAAGTTTGTTGTCCTTGAAGAATCCTAGAGTGAAGATTAAAGAAGACCCTTGATTTGGAATGAATGTTCTTCTTCTTCTTCAGCAATGTCAAGGTGAAAACAAGATTGTTTTCTGTACAGAGAAGGATTAGAATGTGATTGCTGTTCATCTTCTTTGTATGCCTTGTATTCTCTTTTTTGTCTGGACTATCTTGTAGTCGAAAAGAGAGAGAATCTCTTTTATATGATCAGTCGAATTTTCTCCTTTGAATTTTTGAATTCCTTTTGCATTAATTGCTGACGGCCTGGAGAAAATAATACGATTGGATAGAATATCTGCATTAATGGATTTCCCCAACTGTCTTATTGAAAACGACAAGTAATAATCCTAATGAACACCATAATCAATGCTGCTTCTAATAGTTATATTCGGAGAATATTAAGCATTGATTATTCAGGAATTATTGTAATGGAATAAGGACAAAAGAAGGAAAAATCCGAGTCTGGATCTGCACAGAATTTGTCGAGCAAAGAACAAATTTTGTCGACCTGAGTCTAGAGATCGTCGACCAGAGAAATCATGTTCGTCGACCAGATAATTCCTGTTCGTCGACCTGAGCACCAAGTTCGTCGACCTGAGAACAGCTAACTGCTTTCTGATAAAACTTGCCGATTCCGTGCTCTAAGTTCATCGAGCTGATAACATAACTTCGTCAACTGGAGTTCAAAGAAAGGATTCTGGACTTATAATATTGAAGTTGAAATTCCAAAAATCGTCTACCTGAGCTCAAATATCATCGAGCTCAACTCAGAGAATTGTCTCTAAGTTCGTCGAGCTGAGCACGACTTTCGTCGAGCTGAGTTCGACGAACATCGAACTCACTTTCCTGAATCTTGATTTTTCTCTAAGTCTGGAGTCTTTTGCAGTATTTTGTTAGCTGGTCCATGCAATGTTGACTCTAAGGACATAGCCTAAACTTTAGGATATAGACGTGACACTGGCTATACATGTTGGGTCAATAATCCTAGTTAGTGAACCTAGCCCAAATCAAACTAGGGATCCAACAATCTCCCCCTATTTGGGTGAGGTCAATAATACAAACACAAATAAAAACAATCACAAAGTAGGAAAATATATCTGGCAGAAAAATTTAAAACATGCAGCAGATATTTATATAGTGTAGCTTTGTGACAGGATATAAACAATTTAAGACATACTGAAAAACTGAACAGTTTATACTCATTTCTTCCTCTTTATCTCCTTTTGCTTACCCTCCTTTGCTTTATCACCAGGCTGAGTGAATTTGATTTCCATGTTTAGATTATCTGCTTGACTCTTTGTCATAGTCATATCAGCAGCTCCAATGATATTGAGAAATGTAGCCCTTGGCACAACAGCCAATGGATGTAATTTCATATAATCATCTACATTAAAGAACTTATTAGCTTTTGCAAACCTATTTATTCTTCTTTCCTGTATTTTGACATTGTTCAGTACTGTGAGGGATCCATTCCTTCAGCTTTAGTCTTGTTTATCATAGATAATCCAACCAGTTCTTGAAACCTAGTCATTCTAACAGTAGTAGCTGTTTCAGGATCCTCAAATGGAACAGGAGGAGATTCAGGCTTCTTTGGACTGTCAGCTTTCTGGGATTCTGGAGCTTGTTATAGATATTATTGAGGTTATTGATGTTGATGTTGTTGATGTTGCCTGCTTGAGGAGTACCTGTGCTGGCTGCTTCCAGAATGAGTAGAGGATCTACCCTATTGTCTCTGATAAGTTTAATATTGGGTAGATCTCTGAGAAGAAGTGCCTGAAGCACCAGCAGTAGGTGGAGGAGGAGGAGGAGGATCTTTCCTGTATCTTTGAGAAGGTGGAGGAGGAGAGTATCTCCTACTTTTCTTTCTGTCTTTCTGCTGATTCTTGGACAACCACATCCAAGATGGCATGCCCTTGTAAGGAGTGATATTCTGAAGAATATAATATGGGGTATCATGAGTTGGGCTTGATTTTGGAGCAGCAGCTAGAGGGGCTTTCCTTTTTTTAGAGATTTTCTTTTTCTTTGTAGAAGGACTGTCATCTGAATCATCATCATCATCATCATCTGAAGATCCTTGGGGATTATGATATAAGGCATTTATTTCTTTTAAAGCTTCTGCATATATCAACAATTTTTCAGCCTAAGGAGGAGCTGGAGGTGGAGGACTATGTACATCAGTGCTTTCAGCAACTGATTTATTTTCTTGTTCAATATCTGCCATGATCAACTCATCTAGATCAGGAATGGGGCTATCATCCATCTTAAATGTTTGAGGAGAGATGGCTTTGGGAGGAGATGAAATAATGAAAGAATCTTCTCTTGGTGGAGATGGAATAACTGGAGCCTCTATATTTGCAAAACTGGCCTTGAGTTGTATGACAAATTGGGGGCTTATTGGAGAAGTATACAGAACTATAGCCATAGAAGGCTTAGGGCTATCTTCTGGAAGAAAGATTAAATAAACTGTATCAAAATTATTTAACAGACTTAGAATATTTACTATGGGATTTATAATGTAATCACCAACAGTGTTTATTTCATCTATAACTGTCTCATCCATATCCATATCAGATTCAATAAAATCAATCAAATCATCAGGAATATCTGAGTCTGCTGCTGCTTCTACTGCTGCTGCTGCTACTACTGCTACTGCTACTACTCCTACTGCTGCTTCTATTGCTGCTGCTACTACTGGAGCTACTTCTTCATGGTTTATCTCCCCTGCCTGGTTTCAGTAGGCACTGGAGCTAGGCCCCTGACTGAAGAAGGAGGGACAGAGAGGGCAGAAATTTGAATAGCAAGGGATGAGATTGAAGAAGCAAGAGGTGAAATAGCCTCTGCTATGATGTTTTTGATGAGGGGAGTGAGAATTTCCAAAAGAGGTGGAGTGAAGGAGGGGTCCAGTTGCATGAACTCAGAAGGTGTCTGAGTGGATACAGAAGTGTGGATGGAAGATGATGGTGGAGGGGAAGGTAGAGAATCTGGCATTGGCTCATCTGGTGAAGATGAGGTATGAATGGTGGATGAAAGTAGATTGAATGATGGTAGGGATGACAGATTGGAAAAAGGGATGTTAGCTAGATGTTGTGGTAGAGGAGATGAGGGTGGTGATGGAGTTGGTGTATGAGAGTGAATATGAGATTGTGATGGAGTTGGTGTACCATGGAGTGATGGAGTTGGTGTATGAGAGTGAATATGAGTTTGTGATGGAGTTGGGGTATGAGAGTGAATATGAGTTTGTGGATGATGCACTGGAGATGATGGAGGTGTAGGAGTATGGTCTGTGGTATGAACTGGTGAAGAGAGATGAATTTGGGAGGCTGGAGGAGGTGGAGGCGGAACATCTTCAGCAGGGTGGGGAGTGGCTGGAACAGCCCTTGTACTCTCAGAAGGTCTGGAGGAAGATGAGGGAACCTTGGATGGCTTGGTGATATTCCTCTCCCACATGCCAAAGAGGGCACAAGTAATCCTCTTGGTGGCATTAATGAATATGGTCGGTGTGGTCAGGGATTCAGCAGTCTTGGCTTGAAGGAAGATGCCCAGAATCCTTCCAAAACACACCTCTTTCTTGGTGTTTTTCTTCCGGATCATCTCAAACAGGATCCTAGCCCAGTTCACAGGCTTCTTATTATAACAGCATACATCACAAGGAATTGATGCCTAGTGATGTAGTCGTAGGCTGTGTGTTTTCCCAGCAGTACCTTGTCAACGACATCTACTAGAAACTTGTATTCAGCAGACAAATGTTTCTTTAGCAGTTTGTTGGGTGTGGCTCCAGAATAACCAATCTTATTCAACATCTCATCAAATTCATCACTATCAATCTCTAAATCTTTTTCACCATTAACTAATCCGAAAATATCTGTTAAGATGGCGGGGGTAAGAGATATTTCATTACCCGATATGGTTCCCGTCATGGTATTATCATCTGGGGAGGAGGAGGTGTAAACCCATTCTCTTATTTTTGTTCCAGCTATCTTTATTCTTGTGGTCATCAGATACTTCAATTGCTGATCTTCAAATAATTTCAGAATTTCCAGGAAGATGGGATCAGAATGTTGGAACGACTCGAAGTCGATGTCAAAACCCATATCAAATTTCATGGAAGAGAGAGCGCTTGCTGGGATCGCCATGAATGCACCTTCAAGAGAAAAATAGAGATCAAGTGCAAAGGGAACTGAAAGTGCGGGATGAAGGTTGAAGAAAAACCTAGATATAAGGTTTATTTTTCAGAATATGAATCGACAAACTCCGTTCGGCGAGAAATTGAAAATTCTTTGAGCTGAGGTCGACAAAATATTTGATGGCCAAAAGAATTTGTCGATCTATGTCAGAAGATGTGGAAACATTTCGTCGAGCTTCGTTCGACGAAAGTTTTCTGAAGCAAATTCGGCGATCTCCGTTCGATGAAAATAGCTTCACTCATAGAGAGTTCGTCGAACTCCGTTTGACGATTTCTCTAAAACTTTTCTCTATTCGTCGATCTTTGTTCGACGATCTTTGAAAAATTCGTCGACCATTGACAGAAATCAAATTAAGTCTTCTCCATTTATCATACCAAGCTGATTTATGAAGAACAAATGATTCCTCTCATCCAAAGGTTTGGTGAAGATGTCTGCCCTTTGTAAATCAGTGTAGATATAGACAAGATTAATTTTATTTTTGTCTACACACTCTCTTATAAAATGATGCATAATGTCTATATGCTTGGTCCTAATGTGATGGACTGGATTTTGTGCTATGGATATAGCACTTGTGTTGTCACATAATAGAGTTGAATTATTTAAGTTGAACCCATAGTCCAGGAGTTGGTTCTGAATCCACAGCATTTGGGAATAGCAACTGCTAGCAGCTATATATTCTGTTTCTGCAATTGATGTAGACATAAATGGCTGCTTATTGCTAAACCATGATATTAATCTCATACCAAGGAACTGGCATGTTCCCGAGGTACTTTTTTTGTCTACTCTGAAAGATATGGTACCTAAACACCTAGAGGGGGGGTGAATAGGTGACCTAATCCTTTTTGACTTTTGTTTGGTAGCACAACAGCTATTTCAGAGAATTCTACAGCTAACAGCAATTACAGCATATAAACAGTAATTCCACAGCACAGCACAGAAGACACACTAATTTATAGTGGTTCCCCAATCTTTGGGTACATCCACTTTCCCCCTTCGCCTATCTAGCAGTGTACTAGATTCGGCCAAACTTCTCCACTAACTCAGAACCCAACTAGGTTCCTACCTCAGGCCCAAAGCCTTACACTCAGCCACCCAGGCCTACACTCAGCCAATTAAGGCCTACACTCAGAGTTCTTCAACTCCTACACTCAGGCAATCAAGCCCTACCCTCAGCCTTTATAATATAGGCTTACAATTCTCTCAGATCCAATGGATCCTACAAGTTAAAATAGAAAGTACAATAGCTAACTCTACAACTCAGAAAATAAGAGAGGAGTTGAGAGATTCTTGAAGAGTTCTTGGAAGAACTCAGTTAGATCCAAACTGACTTAGCTTCCTTCAAAGCTTCTTGATTAGAACTGAATTAGTCTGAATCTTCTGCAGTTGTTCCTTGACCTCTGCTTCTTGAAATCCAGATGACTCTGAATTCTTCTTCTTAGCCTTAGTTCCAAAGACTGAATACTTGGTTGGAGCTCTCTCTCTCCAACTTCTTAGATCTGCCGATGCACAGCAAGATCTTCTTGTGTTGATACTCAATATACCACTTTTACAAAGATCTGAACTCTCTCTATCAAAAACTTTTTCAACCACTTCTATATCACTTCATCAATCTTGGTCTGTAAACTATGGGTGCTTATTTATAGGCTTCCTTCATGGTAACCGGCTGGTCCGGTTCATAACAGACTTCTGATATCTCTGACAGTTGATGTAGACCGGCTGGATCGGCAGCTGTCTTGTCAACCAGTCACTTTTTGAAATTCTCTAACTGTCAGATAGTGTCGAGACTTTCTGTTCTTAAGTGTCGACACTTATAGGCCAAGTGTCGACACATGTTGTGTAAGTGTCGACACAAGTCTACAAGGTGTCGACACAATTCCTTGTATGTCTCGACACAGATTCTTCTGCATGTGTCGACACTGAAATTGAGTGTCGACACAAGTACTTGTACTTCATTCTTTAACTGTATCCTTCTAAGTGTCGACACATGTTCTTTGTGTCGACACATCTTTATGTGTTGAAACTGTCAAGTGTCGACACTGCTTCTTGGTGTCGACACAAGTCTTCACTTTTGTTTCTTCAGCTGAGTGTCGACATATTCCTTTAGTGTCGACACTTGTACTTAGAATATTTTGTAACTTTTTTGTTCTTTGCTAAGTGTCGACACAGCTCCTTGTGTCGACACTTTCTTCAAGTGTAGAGTCTTCAATTAAGTGTCGACACATTGTGCTGAGTGTCGACACTTTCTTCAAGTGTTGACTCTCCTGGTTGTGTGTCGACACATTGTGCTGAGTGTCGACACTTCCTTCAAATACTGACTCTTCAGCATAGTGTCGACACATTGTGTTGAGTGTCGACACTTACTTCAAATACTGACTCTTCAGCATAGTGTCGACACATTGTGTTGAGTGTCGACACTTACTTCAAATACTGACTCTTCAGCATAGTGTCGACACATTGTGTTGAGTGTCGACACTTTTACTTAGACTCTGCAGACTTTTGCTGAGTGTCGACACATCTCCAAGTGTCGACACTTTCTGGTGTAGACACAGCTCTTCTAGGTGTCGACACTTCTGCTAAGTGTCGACACAGCTTTTCTGCATACTTCTTCACTGAGTGTCGACACAGCTCCAAGTGTCGACACTTTCTGACTGGTGTCGACTCTTCTTCGCAGGTGTCGACACAATGACTCCAAGTGTCGACACTGCTTGTCTGGGTGTCGACACAAGCTTTCTCAAGTGTCGACACTTTCCCTCTGGGTGTCGACACATGGACTTAGAAACTTTTAGCTTCAGTCTAGTGAATACCTAACCTGCACAAGTAACTCAAACAAACATCAAATACATTATGATGTATATCATTGAGTTAGGTGAGGCTTCTTCAAATCAGGTACATTTGACCAATGTACCCAACAATCTCCCCCTATTTGGAGAAGTCATAACCCTTAGTCAATGATATACATCACTCATAATTAAAAATTATAAAATGATGTAAAACAGGTATATGTCAACAGAGTTAAACTTAAACATGTAATAAAGCACACATGTATACTCATACAGCATTACAGAACAAACAAGAATTAGACACATTCTACTGAACAATCATGAAATATATATTTATCAAAAATTGTTCATACATTGCTTTGCAATCTATTCTCAAAGATTTACAATAATGTTTAGATGTAACAAATTACAACATTCTTCAGTTTAAGCTTAGTCTAATTCTGCTCTGGTTCTTTTATGACTATGCCTTTTCCAGCTTGCACTTTGGCCTTTACAGCAGCAGCAGCAGCAGGCTCAGCATCAGCAGGCTTCTTGCCTTTGGAGTCCTTCTTCTTCTGTTCTTCAGCCTTGATTTTTTGCCTCTCAAAATAATGATAGGGCTTAGGAAAGTACTTGCTAGGCTCCACAGCTGTTGGAGGTAGCTTTCCTAACTTAGCCTTCCTTCTATGCTGGATAATGGCTTCCTGCCTACTCTCATGCTTCCTCCATTCTGCCTCTGAGAACCACTTGTTCCTCTCATGTGCATTGTCCTTGGCTGCTTTCCAGGCTGTGAGAATGATGTTCCTAGAAGTAGGGCTCCACTGTTCAAAATCTGGTTTTTGCTCAGCCAGTTCCCTGAACTTCTTCTTTGATAGCCTAGTCTCTTCTTCTTTGTCCAAAGCCTCTTGCATAGCTGCTGTAATAGGTTGAACAACCTTTTCCAGAACAATATTAGGCTTACCAGCAGTTGGACTATACATTGTGCTTACATCAGCATGAACCATTTCAAAATCTGGAGGTGGATAGATCACCTGAGCTACTTCCTGTTGCTCACCTCCAAGATATGCACTTTGAATACCAGATTCAGCTACATTGTCATCATCACACAGGGGAGGATAGCCCAGTGTAGCTCTGATGGAATTAGAAATCCATTTGGCATGGTCAGAGCTAGCTTTGACTAACACCCTCTCCCCCTTTATGACTTCTTGTGCTACATGATCTCTCACATCATCTTTTTGAAACCTGATTTGGCTGTCCAAATACCTTATGCCATCCTTAAAGAAAGGTCTAAGCTTGGTAAGCTGTTCAGAGATGACCTTCTGTGAATCTTTAATGGCAGTCTTTACAGCAACAATTTCTTCCTGAAAGACTTTATCAAATTCAGCTTTGGCAGCAGCAAAGGATGTTGAAGGTTCATCAGACTTATTCTTGAGTGCAGTGACTATTGCATTGTGAGATGCAGTCAAATTATCATTCATCCTCAATTGATTCTCCAGCACATAGCCTTGCTTTAGTGCTATATCATCCACTTGAGTCTTTATTGTCTCTTGATGGGTTGCCAGATAAACCACTGCATTAGCACCCTTTTGAAAACAGTCAGTCATCTCCTTTTTATTAAGGTTCATTTCAAACCTTATTGACTTGATGTCCTGTGCCAGATCCGATTGAAGTGCCTTGTGCCCTTCATCAACATAAGTTTCTATAGCCTTTCTTTGTTCATCCATCTTGATTTGCATTGCAAGCAGTAGAGCACTGTAATCAGTTGATGGAGCTTGTTGGACTAAGGAGTGTTGAGCAACAGTTTGTAGAGCCTTCTTGTAGCTCTGACTCCGTCTTTTGAAAACAAAGAATTGCTTCCTTTTAGCTTGTGCAGCCTCATCTTCCTCAGAGTCTGAAGTACTGGCAATATCAACCCTGTCCTTAGGGCTTGATGATTGTTCAGCTTGCACATCTTGTGCCTTCTCAGTGTCTAGCCTTATAGGCTCTTCCTGAACATCCAAGTTCTCCCCCTCAACAGCAGCATCCTTCTCTTCAGTAGCAGTCTTGTCCATGTCAAAGTCTTCTTGATCTAAATTCAGAAATAGATCTTCCATTGTATATTCTGGGGGTGACTGTGCAGGAGATGTACTGTGTTCATCAGCTACAACAGATGTGTCTTGAAGAACAACATCTGGTTCTTGAGTTGCTTGCTGATTTTGCTGATGGTCATCAGACAAATCAGAATTTATTATAGAAAAATTGAAAGTATTAAGGTCAACAAGTACCTCTTGGATGAGGATGGTGGCTTGCTCACTCTCCAGTGTAGATGGTTCTGCTACACCTGGAAGCTCCCCCTGGCTTGGATCCCTAGGGATGGGGCTAGTGTGAGGCAGCTCCCCCTGAATCTCAGCCACATCTTGACCAGCAGGGGTCTTTTCTACTATCTCCTCCTCTTGCTCATCAGGTGTAAACACCACCTGTTCTTCACTCTCAGAACTGCTTGAGGACACTTGTGTCACAACAGCAGTTTTTCTTTTCTTCCTGGGAGGAGAATCCTTCCTTGAAGCTTGTTTCTCAGGGGTGGTCAATTCCTTTGACAGCACCCTTTCCCACCTAGAGAATATCCTTGAATCCATTCTCCTCATGTGATTGATTTTAGTTCCAGCAGCAGTGCTCATTACCTCTGGAATTGATCCAGCCAGGTAGAGACTTAGTATCCTGCCCAGATTGGGCTTCTTCAGACTTTCCTTCACTTTCTCAAATACAATCATAGACCAGTCTGTTTTGAGGTTGAAGATGATTCTGGTCATAATACTGAACATAGAGGCTGACACCCTGTCATGTCCTCCTGGTTTGCTTAGTATAACTTTGCCTACAACTTCAGACAGGAATTTGCCTTGAATGTTCATGCCTTTTCTGTTAAAGACAGAACCTATTTTCATCTTAGAATCAAGACCACACCAGATAAGTGCTTCTCTGGTCTTAGATGTGGTCACCTCCTCTTCTTCTTGAACTTTAGGTAGCTGAAGTACCTGTCTCAAGGACTTGGGTGAAATCTTGACCTTGGTGCCATGCACCCTTGACTTAATTCTGTAGCCTGAGTCGTCTACAGATGCTCCAGTAAGAAATTCTATAACTTCCTTCTTCCATATCTTGGTTGGTTCTGAAACCAAGAACTCCAATCCTGAATCGGTGACTAGGGTTACCACCGACTTGATTTCTTGATCGCCATCGTCAAAAGCACCTCGCACGAGCTCATACCCTTCGTTAACATTCTCCTCGAGCTTGGGAGCCATTAGGGTTTGAAGATTTAGTCTTGAGAAGAGAGAAATGTCGACACAAGAGTTTTGGTCTCGAAACTTTTGAAAGCGTGTCGACAAACAAAGACAGAATCCTATTTATACCTTTCTGGTTTGAAGACGAACAGGCGGGATGGATTACTAAAGATGTGTCGACACTGTCAATAAGTGTCGACACTGACTTATAATGTCTCGACACACATGTGTCGACACAAGTTTAGTCAACAGATTTTATGTGTCGACACTTGGTTAAGTGTCGACACCACACTACTCGACATGTGGTCGAGACTTTACTTAGAAAATTCTGAGTAAAACTTAAGTGTCGACACCTTATTGAATGTGTCGACACCAACTCGACATGTGTCGACACTAACATTCTGAAGTGTCGACACCAGCTTCCTAGATGTGTCGACACCATTTTCCTGAAGTGTCGACACTTACTATTCTGTGTCGACATAGACTTGTCTATGTGTCGACACCTTTTTACTTAGCCAATTTTTAGTTCTGTAAACTTAGTCTAAGTTTATCATACCTAGTTCAATTTTGAACCTATTAAACTTAGCTTCTTCTAAGGGCTTAGTGAACATATCAGCTATCTGATTATCAGTTCTAACATATTCAAGTGCAATATCATTTCTTTCTACATGCTCCCTAAGAAAGTGATATTTAATCTCAATATGTTTAGTTCTACTATGTGATACAGGATTGTTAGCTATTGAAATAGCACTAGTAGAATCACAGTAAAGTGGAGTTCTACTTACCTGAAATCCATAGTCTTCTAACTGATGTTGAATCCACAGAAGTTGAGCACAGCAACTTCCTGCAGCTACATATTCTGACTCAGCTGTGGAAATAGCCACACTGGTTTGCTTCTTACTACTCCATGAAATGAGTCTTCCACCTAGGAATTGACAGGATCCAGTAGTGCTCTTTCTATCTTCTTTGCATCCTGCAAAGTCTGCATCTGAATAGCCTGTTAGATCAAAATCTCCATTCCTAGGGTACCAGAGGCCTAGATAGGGTGTGCCCTTTAGATATCTCAAGATTCTCTTGACTGCAGTCAAGTGAGACTCTTTAGGGCAGGCTTGATACCTGGCACAAACACATGTAGCATACATAATGTCAGGCCTACTTGCAGTCAAGTATAGTAGGGAGCCAACTATCCCTCTATACAAGGTTTCATCTACAGGTTTCCCTGCATCATCCTTGCTTAGAGACATACTTGAACCCATAGGAGTCTTCATGGTACTGGATGAATCCATACCATACTTCCTTATGAGTTCTAGGGTGAACTTGGACTGACATATGGATAGACCACTTCCAGTCTGTTTAACTTGGAGACCCAAGAAAAACTTCAGCTCTCCCATACTACTCATCTCAAATTGACTTTGCATAAGCTTTGCAAACTTTTTGCAAAGGCTACTTTCAGTAGACCCAAATATAATGTCATCTACATATATTTGGACAAGTATGACTTTGCCTCTAGATTCCCTAAGGAATAGAGTCTTATCTATTTTCCCCCTTGAGAACTTGTTCTCAATGAGGAAACTAGATAGGGTTTCATACCAAGCTCTAGGTGCTTGTTTTAACCCATATAATGCTTTCCTAAGTCTATACACATAATGAGGTAAAGTTGGATCAACAAAACCTGCAGGCTGCTCCACATAGACTTCTTCTTTCAAGTTACCATTTAGGAATGTTGACTTCGCATCCATTTGGTATACCTTGAATCCTTGATAGGTTGCATAGGCCAAGAACATCCTTATGGCTTCCAGTCTGGCTACTGGAGCAAAGGTTTGATCAAAATCAATACCTTCTTCTTGCCTATATCCTTTTGCAACCAGTCTAGCTTTATTCTTAATGATGACTCCTTGTTCATCTAACTTATTTCTGTAGATCCACTTAGTTCCTATAACATTGTGGTCTTTAGGCTTTGGAACCAGCTCCCAAACCTTGCACCTTTTGAACTGATTGAGCTCTTCCTGCATTGCTTCAGTCCACTGTGGATCTTGTATAGCTTCTTCAAATTTCTTTGGTTCTATTTGAGACAGAAAACTTGAATATACTACAGCATTCTGATTTCTGCTCCTTGTCTGAACACCTTGTCTTGGATCTCCAATAATTAGCTCTACTGGATGATCTCTTAGATGCCTGTTGGCTGGAGGCATCCTTACTTCTGGTTGAACTTCTACAGCATCTTCATCATGCTGAGTTCCTTGTACTTCTTCAGTTCCTGGTACATGTAGTTCTCTCCCTGGACATAAGCCATCTTCTTCTACTTGCTGTCTTGCAGCAGGTACATCTTCTATGGCTAGCTTGTCCATCTTCTTAGTAAGACCTGTGGGGCTGCACACACTACTAGACAACTCATTGTTAATTAGTTGTGTTTCATCAAAAACTACATGCACAGACTCCTCTACAACTTGTGTAGTCAAGTTGTAGACTCTATAAGCCTTACTATTATTGCTGTACCCAACAAACACTCCCTCTTGGGACTTGGCAGCAAACTTAGTTAGGTAAGACTTTCCATTGTTAAGTATGTAGCATTTACAACCAAAGATCCTAAAGTAGGATAAATTTGGTTTCCTGCCTTTCACAACTTCATAGGGGGTCTTATTTAACCTTTTAGTGATGGTAGCCCTATTTATCACATGGCATGCAGTGTTAACTGCTTCAGCCCAGAAATACTCTGGCAGTGATGAATCACTTAATAGGGTTCTACCAGCCTCTATCAAGGTCCTATTTTTCCTTTCAGCAATGCCATTTTGCTGAGGTGTTCTAGGTGAAGAGAATTCTTGAAATATCCCATAGTCTTCACACAGCTTTGTCATGCTTTCAGACTGAAACTCAGTACCATGGTCACTTCTAATTTTGACCACTGTACAGTTCAATTCATTCTGAATTTGCTTAACAAAACTATAGAAGACACTAGGTGTTTCAGATTTCTGCTTTAAGAAGAACACCCAGGAAAACCTTGAGTAGTCATCAACAACTACAAAGGTGTAGACCTTCCTACCTAAGCTGTGAACTGGCATTGGACCAAATAGATCCATATGCAAGAGGTATAAACACCTCACAGCATCTTTGTTGTCTAAGCTTCTAAAGGTGGATTTAGTCTGCTTGCCCTTTTGACAAGCTGAGCAAATGCCATCCTTGACACACTTAACTTGAGGACCATTCCTCACTAACTCTTTGCTAAAGAGTTTGCTAATAGTCTTATAGTTAAGATGAGCTAGCCTCTTGTGCCACTTGACACAATGAGAGACTGTCTCATCAGCTACAAGACAAACAGGAGAACCATTGTTCTCAATCATGATGTCTAGACAGTAGACATTCCTCTTTCTATATCCTGTCAAAATGATCTCTTGATCACTTGACCTCTTGATATGACAACCATTTTTAACAAATGAGATGTCATACCCTACATCACTTAACTGACTTATACTAATGAGGTTGTGTTTCAACCCTTTAACATAAGCCACTTGAGTAATGGTAACAAGGTTTGAAGAGATGTTACCAAACTCTTTGATGATTCCTTTTTCAGAACCACCAAAGGTCACTTTAGGACCATTTTTGATTGGAATGTAATCCTTCAGTAGTCCCCTAGTTCCAGTCATGTGTCTGGAACATCCACTATCCAAGTACCATGTAGGGGTATGGCCACTTGGACTCACCTGCAAAACAAATTAATGAACCTTAGAACCCAAAGTAAACTTGGGTCCTTGGTGATTGTTAGTTTGCAATTTGACATAGCTACCTGCTGGCTTTCCACCAGGTAACTTGCTACTCAACTTGGCACTGGCATTGTGCCAACAATCCAAGGCAAAGTGGCCAACCTTGCCACAACACCAGCATTCAAACTTGTTGTACCTTTGCTTAGGTACAACCTTTGCTGTTTTGACTACAGCAGGCTTGTTGAATGTTGGGGCTTTGCCCTTGGACTTGGACTGATCCTGAACAGTCCTAGCTGGTTTAATAAAACCCAATCCAGCCTTTCCTTTATGATGAACAAATTCATCAATCAAGGGTAGCACTGATTTAGGTTTTGAAAACCTAGCAACTAGCTCTCTTTCCTTCTGGAGATTGATCTCCAGTCTCTTAATTTGATCATTCTTAAATGTAATAGTACCCATCTGAATCACAGTAATGTGTTTCAGCCTGGCTACTTCATTCAGTTTTTGATCATACTGCTTCTCAAAATCTGTTGCAGCTGCCTTGAGATCAGCAATCTCCTTTGCCTGACTTTTGGCTAGAATCTTGCTTTTCTTATAGGCTTGCAACAGTACTTGGTATTCATCTAAGAGCTGATGAATATCTCCCTCAGATTCAGAAACACTTCCATCATTTGATGAAGATGAATCTGACTCAGAACTAGAACTGGAATCAGAACTTTGAGTTGGACTTTGTACCTAACTAGGTCCTGGCTGCTCCAGGATTTTGGTACTTTCAGTCAATTCCATCAGTCCTTGGCACTGACACTCTTCTTGTTCATATATTGATTCCATGATCTGCATAAACTCCTCTTCTTCTTCAGCAAATAGCCCTATGTAGGCTTCAGCATCTGTCTCAGTGTCTGAAGAAGAAATGTCTGAAAGAGTCTTCTCATTCTTTGCAACAAAGGACTTCTCCTTCTTTCCTTTGAAGTGAGTCTTCTTTTTGTCACTGGATTCTTTCCTTCTTTCAGGACAATCTGCAATAACATGACCCTGTCTATTGCAGCAGTAACACACAATCTTAGACCCAGTTGCCTTACTAGTCTTTGTCTTTTTCTTATCCTTCTTTGAAGGCTTCTTCTCCTGATACTGGACTTCTTTCCTTTTGGAATATGAAGGTCTGGACCTCCACTGTTTCTTCTTAAGGAATTTCTGAAAATGTCTGGTAAATGCAGCAAAATCTTCATCACTTTCACTGCTTGTAGATTTAGTGCTAACAGACTCATCAGATTCTGATTCAACTACCTCTGGAGGAGGAGTTGATGACTTAGTCCTGTTCTTTCTAGGTACTTCTGACTTAAAGGCAACAGTCCTTTCCCTGTGTTCAGTCCTTGTTGACTTTTCCTCCTCTTTTCTTACTGACAATTGCATCTCATAAGATAACAACTTGCCAAACAGTGTGGGAGGAGGAATTTCTCCCAACTTTGCCATTTCTCTGATGGCACAGATCTTGGTGTCCCAGTCTTTGGTTAGGGACCTTAAGAATTTATCATTCAATTCATAGTTAGAGAACTCTCTTCCATAGGACATGAGTTCATTAACAATTCTATAAAACTTCTTATAGCATTCAGTGATGCTATCTCCTCTTCCTTGCCTAAAGCTCTCATATTCTTGATTAAGCAAGGACTTCCTATCTTGTCTTACTTCTTCAGAACCTTCCATGTAGACAATGAGGGTATCCCACATTTCTTTTGCTGTTTTACAGTGAATAAGGTTCTGGAAGGTGGCATCATCAATTGCACTAACTATGATGTTCTGTGCCCTTTTGTCCATTGTAGCTAGGACAATTTCATCCTTGGTCATCTCAGAGAAATCCTTAGGAGTCCTCTGATTTGCATCCAATACTGAGATCTTCATGGGCACATAGGGCCCCTCTTTGACTGTGATGTAGATCCTAGGGTCAGAGGCTTCCATGAACAGCCTTACCCTTTCTTTCCAGATTCCAAAAATCTCTTTTCTGCATATGGGCAGTTTCATTGAACCCAATTCCTTGTGATTCTCTGAAGAACCCATGTTTCTTGATTTTCTTGAAACTGTGTTCTGACTTATCCTAAATCTGCCAACCTGGATCTCCTCAGACAGTTAGTCCTTTTTGAGTAACCTCCCTCTGATACCACTTGAAAGATATGGTACCTAAACACCTAGAGGGGGGGGGGGGGTGAATAGGTGACCTAATCCTTTTTGACTTTTGTTTGGCAGCACAACAGCTATTTCAGAGAATTCTACAGCTAACAGCAATTACAGCATATAAACAGTAATTCCACAGCACAGCACAGAAGACATACTAATTTATAGTGGTTCCCCAATCTTTGGGTACATCCACTTTCCCCCTTCGCCTATCTAGCAGTGTACTAGATTCGGCCAAACTTCTCCACTAACTCAGAACCCAACTAGGTTCCTACCTCAGGCCCAAAGCCTTACACTCAGCCAAAAGGCCTACACTCAGCCACCCAGGCCTACACTCAGCCAATTAAGGCCTACACTCAGAGTTCTTCAACTCCTACACTCAGGCAATCAAGCCCTACCCTCAGCCTTTATAATATAGGCTTACAATTCTCTCAGATCCAATGGATCCTACAAGTTAAAATAGAAAGTACAATAGCTAACTCTACAACTCAGAAAATAATAGAGGAGTTGAGAGATTCTTGAAGAGTTCTTGGAAGAACTCAGTTAGATCCAAACTGACTTAGCTTCCTTCAAAGCTTCTTGATTAGAACTGAATTAGTCTGAATCTTCTGCAGTTGTTCCTTGACCTCTGCTTCTTGAAATCCAGATGACTCTGAATTCTTCTTCTCAGCCTTAGTTCCAAAGACTGAATACTTGGTTGGAGCTCTCTCTCTCCAACTTCTTAGATCTGCCGATGCACAGCAAGATCTTCTTGTGTTGATACTCAATATACCACTTTTACAAAGATCTAAACTCTCTCTATCAAAAACTTTTTCAACCACTTCTATATCACTTCATCAATCTTGGTCTGTAAACTATGGGTGCCTATTTATAGGCTTCCTTCATGGTAACCGGCTGGTCCGGTTCATAACAGACTTCTGATATCTCTGATAGTTGATGTAGACCGGCTGGATCGGCAGCTGTCTTGTCAACCAGTCACTTCTTGAAATTCTCTAACTGTCAGATAGTGTCGAGACTTTCTGTTCTTAAGTGTCGACACTTATAGGCTAAGTGTCGACACATGTTGTGTAAGTGTCGACACAAGTCTACAAGGTGTCGACACAATTCCTTGTATGTCTCGACACAGATTCTTCTGCATGTGTCGACACTGAAATTGAGTGTCGACACAAGTACTTGTACTTCATTCTTTAACTGTATCCTTCTAAGTGTCGACACATGTTCTTTGTGTCGACACATCTTTATGTGTTGAAACTGTCAAGTGTCGACACTGCTTCTTGGTGTCGACACAAGTCTTCACTTTTGTTTCTTCAGCTGAGTGTCGACACATTCCTTTAGTGTCGACACTTGTACTTAGAATATTTTGTAACTTTTCTGTTCTTTGCTAAGTGTCGACACAGCTCCTTGTGTCGACACTTTCTTCAAGTGTAGAGTCTTCAATTAAGTGTCGACACATTGTGCTGAGTGTCGACACTTTCTTCAAGTGTTGACTCTCCTGGTTGTGTGTCGACACATTGTGCTGAGTGTCGACACTTCCTTCAAATACTGACTCTTCAGCATAGTGTCGACACATTGTGTTGAGTGTCGACACTTACTTCAAATACTGACTCTTCAGCATAGTGTCGACACATTGTGTTGAGTGTCGACACTTACTTCAAATACTGACTCTTCAGCATAGTGTCGACACATTGTGTTGAGTGTCGACACTTTTACTTAGACTCTGCAGACTTTTGCTGAGTGTCGACACATCTCCAAGTGTCGACACTTTCTGGTGTAGACACAGCTCTTCTAGGTGTCGACACTTCTGCTAAGTGTCGACACAGCTTTTCTGCATACTTCTTCACTGAGTGTCGACACAGCTCCAAGTGTCGACACTTTCTGACTGGTGTCGACTCTTCTTCCCAGGTGTCGACACAATGACTCCAAGTGTTGACACTGCTTGTCTGGGTGTCGACACAAGCTTTCTCAAGTGTCGACACTTTCCCTCTGGGTGTCGACACATGGACTTAGAAACTTTTAGCTTCAGTATAGTGAATACCTAACCTGCACAAGTAACTCAAACAAACATCAAATACATTATGATGTATATCATTGAGTTAGGTGAGGCTTCTTCAAATCAGGTACATTTGACCAATGTACCCAACATACTCTACATCCAGTAAAGTCAGCATCTAAGTATCCAGTTAACTCAAACTCTGACTCAGTAGGATACCATAGTCCTAAACTAGGAAAACTCTTTATATATCTCAAAATTCTTTTTAAGAAAACTAGATGAGATTCTTTAGGGTTCACATAGAACTTAGCACAAAGACATGTAACAAACATTATGTCAGGTCTGCTTGCTGTAAGGTATAGTAGAGATCCAACAATGCCCCTATATGACTTCTGATAAACAGGTTTCACATGTTCATCAGAGCCTATTTCAGCATTAGTGGGCATGTGTGTTTTCTTTGCTGAGGCATCAGCCATCCCAAACTTTTTGAGAAGCTCCTTAACATACTTAGCTTGGGATATGAAGATGACATCAAGTATCTGCTTCACTTGGAGACCAAGGAAGTAGGAGATCTCACGCATGCTACTAATTTCAAACTTTGAATGTATGAGGTCAGAGAACCTTTTGCATAGTTTGGAATCTGTAGACCCAAATATAATATCATCTACATAAATTTATACTAACAATATTTGATCCTTATGGTGCCTAGTGAATAATGTCCTATCTACAATGCCTCTAGTAAATTTATGCTCTATCAAGAAGCTAGCTAAGGTCTCATACCAAGCACTTGGAGCTTGCTTTAAACCATAAAGAGTTTTATGCAATCTAAAGACATATGAAGGATAAGTTGGAGAGATGAAACCTGGAGGTTGTTCAGCGTAAACCTCTTCATTAAGTTCTCCATTCAGAAAGACACACTTGTCATCCATTTGATAGACTTTAAACTTCTTGTAGGCAGCATATATAAGAAAAGTCCTGATTGCTTCTAGCCTTACAACAGGAGCAAAGGTTTGATCATAGTCAATGCCTTCCTCGTGACTATAACCTTGAGCAACAAGCCTAGCCTTATTTCTCACAATTACACCATGGGCATCAAGTTTTTTTCTGAATACCCACTTGGTTCCAATTACTGGATAGCCTTTGGGCCTTGGAACCAAGTCCCAAACTCTGCATCTCTCAAATTGATTAAGCTCCTCTTGCATTGTAATAATCCAGTGGGGATCTTGCCCTGCATCATTTATGGATTGAGACTCAACTTGAGAGATGAAACAGGCATGCATCATATCTTGGTTGAGTTGATACCTTGTCTGTACACCTACTAACATGTCCCCAATCACTTGAGATCTAGGGTGATCCCTTAGTGTGACAAGGTCAGTGGGTGGATTTGGTTCAGCAACAACATTTGGAGTTAATTCCTCTTGTGGAATAATGTCTGCTGTTGAAAGAAGTTTCACTTCCAAAAATTCTTCTTCACTGTCTTCATCAGCTTGTGGAGGAGGAGGTGATATAACATATTGTGTAAGGTTCAACTCACCCAATTTCTCACACAAGTGAGGTACCTGCAAAATATCTGAGGTAGAAGAGTCTTTCTCCTTATAATACATGTTAGCTTCATCAAAATAAAAATGTACAAATTCATCTATTTTAGGGATGATTTATTGAAAACCCTATAAGCCTTGCTAACTTGGGAATATCCAAGAAAAATTCCCTCTGTAGCTTTAGCTTCAAATTTTCTAATGTGTTTCTTATTATTGTTATGAATGAAACATCCACACCCAAAAATTCTAAAGTAATCAATTTTAGGTTACTTCCCTTTGAGTAATTCATAGGTCTTACCCTTAAGTTTGTGTATCAAACTTCGATTCAGCACATAATTTGCTGTGCTCACAGCCTCTGCCCAAAAGGATAGGGGCATGTGTGCATCTGCAAGCAATGTTCCTGCAGATTCAATGAGGGTTCTGTTTTTTCCTTTATGCTACCCCATTTTGTTGAGGAGTTCTAGGAGCAGAGAAACAATGCCTGATACCTTCCTCCTCACAGAATCTTTGCATGAGAAGAGATTCAAACTCAGTACCATGATCACTTCTGATCAATGTAACTGGAGTAGAATACTCAATCCTTATGCTCTTAAGAAAGTTTGTAAGTACTTTAAAGTTATCTGACTTGTTTCTCAAGAAAAAACACCCAAGAGAATCTAGAGAAGTCATCTACAATAAGTAGAGTGTAAGACTTCCCTCCTAAGCTTTGTACATCAATGGGTCCAAAGAGATCCATATGTAGCAAGTATAGAATCTTAGGTGAGTCGCTCTTATTAATTAACTTAAAGCTATTTTTAGTTTGCTTGCCTTCATGACAAGCCTTGTATAGGCTTTCCTTCTTGTAGGTGCCAGACGGCAATCCTCTGACAAGGTTGTCCCTAGATAGCTTAGAGATGTTCTTAAGGTTAACATGACCTAATCTCTTATGCCAAAGAATATTATTATTACTAACTTGATTGAATAAGCATAGTTCTGAATTAGCAGAGTTAAAGTTTACTAGGTATATGTTCCCTTGTCTACAACCTGTTAAAACAGTTTGGTTATTTGAAGAAATGATACATTTGGAATTAATAAAGCAAACCTGATAACCTGCATCACATAACTGACTTATGGATATTAGGTTATGCTTGAGACCATTTACATATGCCACTTTTCTGAAAGTGACAGCTCTACTATTGAAGTCTCCATAGCCTTCAGTTTGTCCAAAGTTGGAATCTCCAAAGATCACTCTTGGACCCAGCTTTGCCTTGAAATTGATTAGGCTATCCTTGCATCCAGTCATGTGCTTTGAGCACCCACTATCCAGATACCACTTATTTTGAGTGATAGGATAGTTCTTCACCTGCAAGGAAATAATTTAGATGTTCTTGATCCAGGTCACCTTGGGTCCTTATTTGTTTTCATAAGAAAAACTTGAAATGTAAGAATATTTAGACTGGATTTTATACCCTAAGGGGTGAAATCTTCTAGGAGGAATTATCCTTTGGGTGAATGAGTTGATATTTGCCATAGGTTGATTGAGGTGATTATAATACTTTTTATGAGAGTTGAAGTTTTTGTAAGATTAATCTGGGATCGACGAACTCTGGTACGTTCATCGACCTGCGTTCGATGAATTGGGATAAGATCTTCGATCTCTACTCGAAGAATGAAAGTATTCATTCTCAGGGCACCAATATCATCGATCTCTGGTCGACAAACCAGACTGGTTTCATCGATCGTGGATCGAAGAATAACTATTATTACAGATGGTGTTCGGAGTTTGTCGTTCTGAGGTCAACGAACAATATATGTTTCGTCGATAGGAGTTCGACAAAAACTGATGAACATTGTTCTGGTTATTATTTTTCTTATTCTTTCCTCTTTTCTTATTCTTGTGTGTAATTTCAGTTTGATTAAGATTGTTATCTTCTACTTTCTCCTTACCTTTTTCAGAAACAAATTTTATTGGGGTGGTTAATATGTTTTTCTGAATGAGTGGGGGTAGGCTTGATGAAGCACCCAAGCCCAGCTTACCATTAAGTCTAGCATTCACTGTGCTAGTAATGTCCATCAACTTGATGCTTCTCCCATTCAGGAATTCTTCAAATTTCCTTGCCTCAGTCAGTTCAGATTTTAAAGATATAATTTGTTCAGTTACTAGGGTTAGTTCATCTTTTAACTTAGTATTTCCAGAAATCAAATTTTCTTGATTAGACAGTCTTTCCCTAAGCATTTTGATTTCTTTTTCAGAGTTAATTAATTCTATACATATGGTTTTAAATTCAATTTTAAAACTATTAGAATTATAATCAAATGATGATAGTACCTGATTAGCTTCTAATTCTGAAGCTTCTTCATTATCAGATTCTTCTTCATTTTCTGATGGGCTACTAGAGGCATTGATGGCCATGAGGCAGACTTCCCTGGCCTTTGCCTCTTCTTCCTCTTCACTAGAACTAGAAGATGTGGATTCCTCTTCTGTGTCACTTCTGGTATCAGCAACAAAGCCCTTCTCCTTCCTTTTCTGTTTGCTGGAGGAAGGCCTATTGTATTGTTGTCTTCTGGAGTCCTTCTCTTTTCTTTGTTCTTTCTTCTGATTCTCTGGACATTCTGAGATAAAGTGTCCAGGTTTCCTGCACCCAAAACACACTATTTCTTTAGTAGGAGTTTTATCATACCTGGGCTTATCATCCTTCCTGGATGATTTTCACCTGAAGTCTTTTTTTGCCATTTTATAGAATCTCTTGGCAAAGAGACTCATTAGTTCCTCATTAACTGTTGAAGCTTCTCTCTCTTCAGCAGCCTTGAATGTTATATTTTGATCCTTTATTACTGGTTGAGGAGTCCTTTGTTTTACAGCTTCTCTAGACTTTATCAGCTGCTCATAAGATTTGAGCTTTCCCAATAGAGATTATGTGGAAATCTCATTTAAACTCCTGGCCTCCTTGATTGGCAAGATCCTTGAATCTCATGAGCTTGGGAAGCACATGAGGATCTTATCATTCACTTCACTAAGAGTGATGTCCTTGTCTAAAGTCTTCAGCTCATTGATTATTGAGCTCAATCTGTTGTACATGTCAGCAATAGATTCTGACTCATCCTTCTTGAAGTTCTCATACTGGGAGATGAGAGTTGATCTTTTATCTTTCCTCTCATCAGCAGAGCCAGATACCATTTGGTTAAGAGAGTCTTAAATAGCCTTTGCTAATGTGCATTCAGCCACCTTCTAGAAGATGTCATTAGACATAGTCTGAGCTAGAATGTTCATGGCCTTTACATCAGCAATCTTGGCCTTCTTCTGAGCTTCTGTCCACTCAGGTGGTTGAACAACATGTGTGCTTGAAGTTGATGTAGATATAGATGCAAATGGTTGAGGAGGACCTGTCAAAATAGAATTGTAGATGTCCTCATCAATGGAATTCATATAAAGTTTAATTCTTGCCTTCTAGATGGCAAACTTATTCAAGTTGCACACTGGAGGTATGGTGCTTGCATAATCCTTATTCTGTGCCATGTTGTGAAAATAATCCTAAGAGAAATAAAAGGTCAGATCTAGCACTAGATCTTTTGGTTCAAGGGTTAGCTTGTACAACCAAAGAAACACTACTCTGATACCAATTGAAAGGGAGGGTTAGACCTGATATACTCTAGAGGGGGGGGGGGTGAATAAAGTATCTTGAAAAATTTTTGATATTAATAAAATTATCAGAGTAGAGCAACTAATATTAACAATAAGCAAAAGAGCAACCTAAGATAATTTAATCTAACACAGCTACATCATGACTAAACTAACACAGCCACAACAAGAACAAAATAAAAGAGGGCAACCAGACAACATAAGAACTTTTATAGTGGTTCCCCAACCTGGGTACATCCACTCTTCTACCACCCTGGTAGGAATCTACTAGCAGGTTTTGATCAGGTGACCACCACCAATGAGCTTTTGATTAGGTGCTCAAAAACCAACTCAAGTCTTTTGATCAGGAGACTTGCAACCAAGGAATAACTTTTGAAGGGAGTTAAAGAACCCTTTGTATAGTGAGGGGGTGAGAGATTTATGGTATCTTATCTTTCTCAAAACAACTGAGAAGACTAGTGGATCTTGATGTTGTCAAAGCTCCCCCTGAGATATTGAATTGTTCAGGAAGATTTGAGCTTTGCTTCAGGGTATAAGTCTTCTATCTTCATCCTTGATTTGAAAAGGTCTAGGAACTTCTTGACTGATAGAAGTTTGTTGTCCTTGAAGAATCCTGGAGTGAAGATTGAAGAAGACTCTTGATTTGGAATGAATGTTCTTCTTCTTCAGCAATATTAAGGTGAAAACAAGATTCTTTTCTGTACATAGAAGGATTAGAATGTGATTGTTGTTGATCTTCTCTGTGTGCCCTGTATTCTCTTTCTGGTCTGGACTATCATATTGTCGAAAAGATAGAGAATCTCTTTTATATGATCAGTCGAATTTTCTCCTTTGAATTTTTGAATTCCTTTTGCATTAATTGCTGACGGCCTGGAGAAAGTAATACGGCTGGATAGAATATCTGCATTAATAGATTTCCCCAACTGTCCCATTGAAAATGGCAAGTAATAATCCTAATGAATACCATAATCAATGCTTCTTCTAACGGTTATATTAAGAGAATATTAAGCATTGATTATTCAGGAATTACTATAATGGAATAAGGACAAAAGAAGGAAAAATCCAAGTCTGGATCTGCATAGAATTCATCGAGCAAAGAACAGATTTCGTCGACCTGAGTCCAGAGATCGTCGACCAGAGAAATCATGTTTGTCGACCAGATAATTCTTGTTCGTCGACCTTAGCACCAAGTTCGTCGACCTGGGAACAGCTAACTGCTTTCTGATAAAACTTGCCAATTTTGTGCTCTAAGTTCATCGAGCTGATAATATAATTTCGTCGACTGGAGTTCAAAGAAAGGATTCTGGACTTAGAATGTTGAAGTTGAACTTCCAGAAATCGTCGACCTGAGCTTGAATATCGTCGAGCTCAACTCAGAGAATTGTCTCTAAGTTCGTCGAGCTGAGCACGACTTTCGTCGAGCTGAGTTCGACGAACATCGAACTCACTTTCATGAATCTTAATTTTTCTCTAAGTCTGGAGTCTTCTGCAGTCTTTTGCTAGCTGGACCATGCAATGTTGACTCTAAGGACATAGTCTAAACTCTAGGACACAGACATGACCCTGGCTATACATGTTGGGTCAATAATCTTAGTTAGTGAACCTAGCCCAAATCAAGCTAGGGATCCAACATTCTTGCCAAGCAATTACTGTGCAAACCCGATGGAAGCGGGGGAATGAAGGAGTCGCCGAAGTCAGATTTCCTGGAGGCCAAACTTACTTTTGAAGAATACCGACGAGGAAGAATGAGGTCGTCGAGGAGAGTGACGAGATCCATGGCCGAAAATGAGATGTGCTTCCTACCCCTCCCTTGGTGCTAGATCTTTAGTTATAATGTAGTAGAGATGTTGACTTAAAGGAGTTGGACCTGTGCGAGATGAAGATCTCCTAGGAAGAGACCATGCTAGGACCATGTCCTAGAAAATAGTTATCTTCAACCTCTCCTCTCTTCTTTGGGAAGAGACTGGACGCGTTTCGTGAAAAGGAATGGTCTATTGAGTGTGAATAAGGGAGATGGAAGTGATGTATGTGGTTTTGATCAAATGGCTAAGGGAATAAGACGAACCGATACCGTTCGTTTTGCTTTAAGATGTGTGTAGGAACCTATTTTCTGTGCGCAACAAACGTCAAGGCTGTTTTCGGGTATGATATGACCGCATTTAGGTCTTGTGCTGAAAACTAAAGTTGTAGTCCTCAGAAATATCTTTCCAACGGATGGATACACAATTTTATAGGTGCCTTATAGCTCTGGAAATGTCCATACAGAGTTTCTTCCCTGTAATATCTTATGTGCAAAATGCTTTCGGGTTAGTGTATAACTAGTTTTGGACTAGGTAGAAGAAATATAGTAAGATGATATTGAGGTTTGGATGAGTCTAGTTATATGTAGTCGAGGTATTCAAATGGTTGGAGGAATTTAATAAACAAATGGGTTGGGGAAATTAGTGACAAATGATTTGATAAGATTAGGTTGTACAAATGGCTACTTATGTAATCCGATAGGGATGCGCGCGTTTGTAATCTGACGAATGACATAAGATTTGAAAGAGGGTGTGGTGCCTGATATTTGAATTTGTGATCTGCACCTATGTTATCTTGTTTGATGAATACAAGAAGAGTTAATATATTGCTGTGATAAATGTATGAACGCATAATTGTTTTTGAATGCTTGAATATAAGGAAGGAATCAGATGAGGTAAATAAAATGGTCATAAAATTTGTTGAATCATGATCTCAGGTATTGAAAGGGATAATTTGTATAGTCTACTGCTTAGAGTGTGTCTCCCTATGGGTAGCAGTGTGAGATTGGTATGTTGTTCAAGGTAGCTTACCACCTGTGTGGGTGCTGAACCCTTGAGTTCTTGGGAACACGAAAATGTGAAAGGGTGTAAGTGTGTGAGCATTTGAACACGCTAGATTGATAATGATGATAAGGGACTCAGTGTGGAGCCCTTGAGTGCTGTTGAGAACTGGGTTGTTAATGATGAAAAGGGACTCGGTAAGAGCCCTTGGATGGCTGATGTCCAGGCCATGTGAAATTGCATGTGGTGTGAGTTGACATGCAGTGTCATAATCCTGGGTTATGGATAGTGTGACAGGTCTACGGGCTCGCCATTCGTCATACTGATGAGAGTTGACAAATAGACTTTGGGCGGTTGGGCTTGGTTCTCGGTGCTCATTCCCGGGGCTCCTTCCATGCCAAGTTGATGGTTGGGCTTGGTCCTGTGGTAATACGCTCCAATAGGCTCCTTCCGTGCCACGATGATAGGCCAGTTTGGCTTAGTTCTCGGTGCACATCTACCAGAGACTCCTTCTGAGCCATAGTATGCTGGAAGCTCTGATGTTGTGTTCTTAGCATTGAGGTGTACAGAGACCTAAGCTTGGTAGTGTAGATGCCCGCCTAGTAGTGGAAAGCCTGTTTCACTGTCACTATCTGGCCATGACGGTTGATGCCAGAGAGGTTAGATACCTACTCGAAAAGTGGGAAGTACAAGCCTGTGTCGACATAGCAGTATGAGTGTGTGCGAGCATGGGTGAGTCATCATGTTGCATTCATATCATTGTATTACACCGCATAGATTCTTATCATATAAGTTTTATGGGTACTCTTATATGATGAGTTACTTTACTGTTAAGTCGATCCTTAACTTATAAATCTATATGGGCATTTGTATAAGTTAAGTTACTTCCCTGTTATAAATCTACATACTTCGATAAATGGATACTGCTTATGTGGAATTGCTAGAGTAGAATGTTTATAATGTTGTTATATAATGATGTTATTACCACTCATGATATGTAGAGATATTTCACCTACTTGTTACTACTACTTATGAATATTGTACCATCTTATTTTCTCCGCCCAGTGCCTAAGATTCACCGGGGGAGCGGATATGATAACCACTTAGTCTTTATGACCATCAGTTGCTACATCTTCCATTTGAAACCTCGCAGATAGAGAAGCAGCAGGTTGTGCAAGAGGGCAGCCAGGACAGGGTGACAGGGCCTGATATGACTTTACCATCGTTGCCGTCAGTTATAAATATGAGTTTTTGAGTGACTCATATTATAGCCCTTGGGGCAAATTTGTGTACTCGGATATTATAGAAGTTGTATTTGCTTCTTATTATTGTTGTACTTTTGGACTTATATGCTTGTGTGGATTTGACATTTATGTATATATTCTTTATGTTGGGTTGGCATGGATGATATTGATTTTAGCGGACAGGATAAGCGTCTTCTAGTATCAGTCAACCCGTGTATTGGCGTTACCTCAAGGTGGTTGTTCTGGGCATAAGACTTCCCTCGACCGTATCTTGTGTTCTGGGAGGGGGGGGGGTCTTACAAATGGTATCAGATTGCAACAATCCTGAACTAAAGAAGTCATTGAACAATGGGGCCAGCCGCGTTCGATTGATCAATTTGCAGATAGTCTGACATAGTAGAAGCAGTGGTGTGCCCATGTGTAATTCACACTAAGTATGTCCAGTCGTTATCCTACGATTAGCCAACCTGACCTTAGGTTTGTACATTTACTTGTAGATCCCGGCATGTATAGAGCCAATATTGGGCACTCCCGCCCCTTTTGTCCCTACCCAGTTCCAGTATTCGGAGTTGGACAGACGCTTAAGACAATTCTTTATGCTTTTAGGTCTCAACAGACCCCGATACAACAATAATTCCCGTGATCTAACTTGTAAGACCCCCCCCCCCCCCCGGATCCCAAAACACGGCACGAAGGGGGTCTTATGCCCAGAACAGCCGCATTGCTGTGGCATTAGCACACGAGCTAACCTGTACCACAAGACGCCTATTATGCCTGTGATAAGTAATATTTATGCGTATTTTTACTACAATATTTAGTTTAATATTTAGTTTTAATTAATCTTATTTTATTTATTTCGGTTAATAAATTATATCTTTTTGATATCTGTTAAATAATTTAAGTCTTATTTATTTTTGTAGGATTTATAACTATTTTTAGTATTTATTTTAGTTTAATAATTAATATAAAATTAATAATAATTTAGGTATTTTCATTTACAAATCATTTATTTTATATTTTACTTTACTAATTTAATATATATTTATTTTTGTAGGTTTATTAACGTGGTCGCGCTCCCGACGTTTGCAAAAGAAATATTTATCGAAGTCGTCATGTTGGCCAAGCAATTCATGTAGTCTACATGAAACCAAGTCAAAGTCTCGCTGCACTCATTCAAGCCGATCAAGCATTTCACGTTGCAACCACCCATTCAGCTCTTCTTCATGCAAGCTCATGACAAATATATTATCATGCATTGATGTTGCCATGCCATCATCGCCAACACTCAAAATGACCGACGCCAAGCAAGTCTTCGACATTCAACTATTTTCATCATTCTCATGCACAACGCCGTCGCCGTCACCTTTTCATGTCAAAGCCGCCACCTCATCATACAACCTACATCACCACTGCTTTCTCTCTCTAAAAACCGCCACAGTTAAATACATGCACTTTATTATTATTATTATTACTATAACCCTTTACTTCCCCTCTTCATTTCTCCAAGAAACGGTAGCTCCTCTTTATTCCATGAAACCACCATCTTTATATTCTTCTTCATTATCTCCTCCCTCCATTTACCTCCTCTTAAATATTTGATAAATATTTGATGTTTCAATTCCATCATAATTTAGTAATTATGTCCACCATTCATCTCCTCTTTATAAACTATGAAACTCCCCCATTTAATTTGGTTGTTTTTTCATATATTTCATTAATATTTAATTATTATTACCACTTTATTTTCCTCCTCTTACCCTTGGCCTTCCAACCTTTCATGTGTCTTTCATCATTTCTTTTTTTCCTATAAATAATGGCCATGGGGGAATGATGAGGGGAGTCCACCATTGGGGTTGAAAATTGGATTGGGTGGCTTATTTTCGGGATATCTTTGGAGTTAGTTTTATTTTATGCAATTTTATTTTATTTGCAATATAGTTTATATTTTTCTTTTCATGCAATTGTATTCTTTTATTTTATAGTGATAGAATGTATTTTTCAATTATGAGTAGTTAAATTTCCATAAGCACTTGATCCTGATTAACTTTGGAATGAAATAAACTTTCTTTATTTTTCACGAAATTGTAAAGCTCTCTATTTTGCTCACTAACGATTTATCTTTGATTTTTAACATTTCGAATTCATATTTCGCGGATATGTTCTTCGATCCTAGATCCGTATCTTAAATGACCGAGAGGTTGCGGATACGAGTAGATCGCTCAAAGATAAGAGGAGTTGATTGCACTCTTAGAGAGAGGATGACATAAATCTTCCGAATTGGAGTCAAATCCAATAGAGGGGTTCACCTCCTAAAGCAATCTTAGGGGTTTCGACTGGCTGAGAGGTCTTAATCGATCAACCTAAGGTTAGCGAAAAGCATGAGCTCGAGAGAGAAGCTTTTGTACTGTAGGAACCTCCACGGTCGAGTGAGCAATTTAAGAGTCTTGCGTACATGAAGGTTCATTTTAATCCAACAGGATTCTAGATCAAGTGATATCTTTTAGTTTATTTTCTAGCTTTACTTTTAATTTACCTTCAATTTATATTACGATAAAATAATATCAATTTGCGTGAGTAGTACTCAACAGGCCCCGAGTCTAATACGACATTTCCTATACTATATTTCGATAGGTGTGCTTGCCTATTTCAGGATTATAGTTTGGATATACTTTTTAAAACCATAAAATTGCTCATCAAGTTTTTGGCGTCGTTGCCGGGGAATTTTTTTTGATATTTTGAAAGCGCGAAATGTATTAATTTTATCATTCTCTTTCTCTACCCCTATTCACGTTTTCATTTTCTTTTTCGAATTCCATTTTATTAAGTACCGGTTGTTTTATTTTCTTTTTACAAAAAATGTTATCACAATTGGCCGCTACAATTGCCGAGCTTACACACAAAGTTAAACTTTTGGAAGCCGCAAGAAAGCGCCAAGTTTTGTGTAATTTTTGTGGTGCACATCATCAGAGTGAGAAATGTTATTATTTTTATCATCAAAATTATTCTTATAATTTTGATAATAATTATGAAAATAATTATTCCTACTTTAATGAGAACCCTTTATCTAATTTCCATGAAAATAACTTTTCCACTAAATTTTTCAATTTTAATGAAATTAACTTTTCAAATTTTAATGAAAATAATTTTCATGAAAATACTTTTTCAAGCTTCAATGCGAACAATTTTTCTGATTTTAGTAATTTTCCTTCTTCCTCGGATGTTGATTTCCGGCATGATCACCCGGAAAGATTCCCGAGTAATGAGGATATTTATTTAGATCCGAATTTTTGTTCTTATTTTTCCGCACCGCAAGCTTTCTCTCCTACTTTTTGGGAATCTACTCAATTTTTATTTGATTCTTCCCCCCAAAATTCGGATGAGAATTTTCTTACTTTTAGTGATTTTTTCCTTCTTCAGATAATGTTGCTAATGAGGAATATGACTCTTCATGTACCCCCGCAGTTGCTTATTCCGAAAAAGAAGAAAAAACTTTTATTTCAAGAATTTGTTAAGTGTATAGATGCGCTAGGGGGCGTAGAAGAAGAACAAGTTTCTCCTCCAACTACTCCCAATTTTCTCCTATTTATGAATTTTCAAGCGAAACGTATAAATATTTAGGAGTGAAAATTTATGATCCTGATGCGTCCGATGATTTTATTTTAAATAACTTTTCGGAAGAAAAATTAATTTTAGAAAATAAACGACCGCAGCTTGATCATTTTCTTTCACACGACCCTTCTCTGTGTTAAATTGTTTTTGACACGCTTAATTATGATTTTTCTTCTCCTAAAAAGTTTTTTGAAAGAGATGAGCCATTGCAATCTACCGTCGTTTACGATCCATTTACCGCTTATCTACAAAAATTCAAATCACCTCTGGTTTGTATAGGTGATTTGAATTTACATTTTCAAGTCAACCGCAAGGAGAAAATTCAAGAATCAAGCGGAGGAGTACCCGAGCGACCAACTTCGGCACATTTATCGAAACGCGAATTAAGGGAGTTACCCGTTTATTTCAATTTTTATTTTCCTTTCTCCTAACAATAACCGTCTAGCTTAAAGACAGAAAAAAAAACGCTCTTGGGAGACACCCCATGCTTATCTTTTAATTTTTATGACTTTTTTTCTAAATTATCACAAATTGTTTTCCCCCTCCTACTTGACTTATAAATATTAGGGATAATATTTATTTTTAAGTATGGGGTGGATCCTTATTTATTATTTTATTTAAAAAAATGTAAAAATCTTTAAAAACAAAAAAATAGAAAAATCTTTAAAAATTGATTTTTTTTCTTTTTAATATCAAAAATACAAAAAAATAGTAAAAAAAGAATATACGAAAAATATAATAAACCCCTGCTTAAATTTTTGTGACTTTTCATAAATTTATTTTGGGTAACTTATAAGAATTTTTATAATTTTTGATTTTCTAATTTATTGTTTCATCATAGTTAGTTAGATTTAATTTTTAGGTGATTTGATTTTGAGAAATACTTTATGAATTAAATTGGTTTAGAGTAATCTATTTAGCCCTTTTTCTCTTTTAATTCAAATTAGTTTTAATTTTATAGTGCTTAGTTAAATAATTTCTAGATTTTAATTATAATCACTTATGCTTCAAGATTCTTAGGAAATTTTAATTTACTATAGTTGCTCTCTAATTATTTTAATTTAATCTAAATATTGTTTAGCTTTCTCTTGTTTTTAATTTTTCTTGTTAGATCATATGTCAAGGGGATAAGAGGATAAAATTCATTATCCACTGGTACACATATGCAATTTTTTATTTTTGGTTCTATCATATGTCATGGGAATCAAATATTCCTTGGTACACATATGCAACCCCAAAAAGGAGTAAGAGGATAAAATTCATTACTCCTAAGTAATTTTGTTTTTAATTGAAGAGAAAAAATATCAAAAAGAAAAAAATTGTGTGGGGTGAGAGGATAAAATAATCACCCTCAATCTAAGATCTCTTTAATTTTCTTATTCCCAAAACCCAATAGCCAATATTATTGCTTTAGAATTAAATTAAAATTTTAAGAGAGCATAAGTAGTAGTTTAAATTTTCGTTTAAGTTTTTTTTAGTGAAAAAGTGTTAATAATTTTTAATATAACTTTGTTTGCTAAATACGTAATTTTGAGTTCTAATTAATTTATTAGAGAAAACTTTGCTAAATATTTAGCTCTTCACATTTTACTTTCATATTTTAGGGCTTAAAATTTTGAATCCCTAAAATTTTATTTTTAACTTTATTTTGGTTTAATAAATTATTAGTTTGATTAAAAATTATATTAATATTTTATAAGTACTTCTCATAGTTTTGCTCTGGAATATTAAAAGCATAAGTATGAGGGTATTTGATAAGTAATATTTACGCATATTTTTATTATAATATTTAGTTTAATATTTAGTTTTAATTAATCATATTTTATTTATTCTAGTTAATAAATTATATCTTTTTGATATCTGTTAAATAATTTAAGTCTTATTTATTTTTGTAGGATTTATAACTATTTTTTGTATTAATTTTAGTTTAATAATTAATATAAAATTAATAATAATTTAGGTATTTTCATTTATAAATCATTTATTTTATATTTTAGTTTACTAATTTAATATATATTTATTTTTATAGGTCTATTGACGTGGTCGCGCTCCCGACATTTGCAAAAGAAATATTTATCGAAGTCGTCACGTTGGCCGAGCAATTCATGTAGTCTACATGAAACCAAGTCAAAGTCAGGCTGCACTCGTTCAAGCCGATCAAGCGTTTCACATCGTAACCACCCATTCAGCTCTTCTTCATGCAAGCTCATGACAAATTTATTATTATGCATTGATGCCGCCACGCCATCATCGCCAACTCTCAAAATGACCGGCGTCAAGCAAGTCTTCGACATTCAACTATTTTCAACATTCTCATGCACAACGCCATCGCCGTCACCTTTTCATGTTAAAGCCGCCACCTCATCATACAACCTACATCACCACCCCTTTCTCTCTCTAAAAACCGCCACAGTTAAATACATGCACTTTATTATTATTATTACTATAACTCTTTACTTCCCCTCTTCATTTCTACAACAAACCGCTAGCTCCTCTTATTCCATGAAACAACCACCTTTATATTCTTCTTCATTATCCCCTCCCGCCATTTACCTCCTCTTAAATATTTGATAAATATTTGATGTTTCAACTCCATCTTAATTTTGTAATTATGTCCACCATTCATCTCCTCTTTATAAACTATGAAACTCCCCCATTTAATTTGGTTGTTTTTTTCATATATTTCATTAATATTTAATTATTATTACCAGTTTATTTTCCTCCTCTTACCCTTGGCCTTCCAACCTTTCATGTGTCTTTCATCATTTATTTTTTTTCTATAAATAATGACCAAGGGGGAATGATGAGGGGAGTCCACCATTGGGGTTGAAAATCAGGTTGGGTGGCTTATTTTCGTGATATCTTTGGAGTTAGTTTTATTTTATGCGATTTTATTTTATTTGCAATATATTTTAGATTTTTCTTTTCATGCAATTGTATTCTTTTATTTCATAGTGATAGAATGTATTTTTCAATTATGAGTAGCTAAATTTTCATAAGCACTTGATCCTGATTAACTTTGGATTGAAATAAACTTTCTTTATTTTTCACGAAATTATAAAGCTCTCTATTTTGCTCACTAACAATTTATCTTTGATTTTTAACGTTTCGAATTCATATTTTGCGGATATGTTCTTCGATCCTATATCCGTATCTTAAATGACCGAGAGGTTGCGTATATGAGTAGATCGCTCAAAGATAAAAGGAGTTGATTACACTCCTCGATAGAGGATGACATAAATCTTCCGAATTGGAGTAAAATCCAATAGAGGGGTTCACCTCCTAAAGCAATCATAGGGGTTTCGACTAGCTGAGAGGTCTTAATCAATCAACCTAAGGTTAGTCAAAAGCATGAGCTCGAGAGAGATGCTTTTGTACTGTAGGAACCTACACGGTCGAGTGAGCAATTTAAGAGTCTTGCATACTTTATGTTCATGAAGGTTCATTTTAATCCAACGGGATTCTAGATCATGTGATATCATTTAGTTTATTTTCTAGTTTTAGTTTTAATTTACCTTCAATTTATATTCCGATAAAATAATATCAATTTGCATGAGTAGAAGCACTCAATAGGCCCCGAGTATAATACGACATTTCCTATACTATATTTCGATAGGTGTGCTTACCTATTTCAGGATTATAGTTTGGAAATAATTTTTAAAACTATAAAATTCCTCATCAGTCGACTACAACCAATATCAAAATATACATGCCAACCCAACCAAAATATAAACAAGAAGTCAAATCCACACTAAGCATATATGTCCAAAGTACAACAAATAGAGAAGCTAAAACATGCTTGTACAATATCAGAGTACATCAAGTAAATGCCCAATGGGGCTACATCAAAGTCGCTGAACACTCACATCAGTAACTGACAGTAGCGACGACACCGTCCCTTCAGGCACTACCGTCCTGGCCTGGCTGTCCTGCTTTGTAGAATGCTACTGATCTACCTGCGGGGTGACCTCCTAAAAAGGAAGACGTAGCAACCGTTAGTCGAAAAGAATAAGTGGCTATCACATCCGCTCCCCCGACGACTCCTCGGTATCGGGAGGAGAAAAGAGCAAGGGTATAAAGTATAATAAATAGTATAAGCAAGTACAAGCAGGTGGTAATAGTACAATAAGATTAACAGCAATATAATCTAGCAGTTCTACCAAAGCAATAACAATCATCAAGTACGAGTAACTACAACAGGAAAGTAACTTAACTTATAACGATACCCATACAAGCTTATAAGTTAAGGATTGGTTTACATAAAGTAACTCATTGTATAAGAGTGCCCATAAAAACTTATACGATGAGGATCTTGTTGTGCAATGTTATGAAATGGTATGTATGCTATGAAATGACTCACCCATGATCACACACTTGCAACCTCTATGCCGACATAGACTAGTAGTTCCCACTATTCGAGCAGGTAGCTAACTTCTCAGGCATCAACTGCCGTGGCCAGGCTGTGATAGTAGAGCGGGCATCTCTACTACTAGGCGGGTATCCAAACTACTTCACCTAGGCCTTCGTACGCCTCAATGCTAAGAACACAACAGTGGAGCCCATACATACTATGGCCCAGCGGGGGTCTAGGGTAGATGTGCACCGAGAACGCAGCCCCGAACTCGCCTTGTGTGACCCGGAAGGGGCCTCAGAAGTAAGCACGAGGACACAACCCAACCATTCACTTGGCATGAAAGGAGCCCCGGGACGTGAACACTGAGGACCAAGCCCAACCGCCCAAAGTATAACTATCAACTCCCATCAGTGTGATGATCGGCGAGCCCGTAGACCTGCCACACTATCCTTAATCCAGGATTACGACACCGCGTGTCGACTCACACCGCATGAAATTCCACATCACCGTGGCATGGAAGGAGCCTCGAAGAAAGCACGAGGACCAAGCCCAACCATCCACTTGGCACAGAAGGAGCCCCAGGAAATTAACACCGAGGATCCAGCCCAACTGTCTGACTTTGTCTCATCTCAACGCAGTCCCAACTGGTGACGGTCAACACCGCACTTACACCCTTCCACAATGCTACCCGTAAGGAGATGACACTCTAAGCATTGGACTACTAAATTCATTCTGTTAATCAAACAATCACATAGCCATAGATTATCCTCCTATATGTCATTTCAAATGATTTCAACACATTATAAACATGACGCACATTTATATTAATCTACCAATTTCTATCAAATCATTTCGTTTAAGTATGCTTCGCTTCACAAATCAATTTCATTAGATCTAATTACTAAACTTCACCAATTATAGAACTAAGATGATTAACATAAAAGAGTTTACCCAAACCTCAAGTTAATTGCAACATTGAATCCATCGAATCCATATCCATGTTATACCGAACCCAGAATTTAAGTGCATAATTAATCTGGACAGCAAATTTGACCGGAGATTCCTGAAGCTACAGGAATCCGGTGACGGCGTGTAACCCCTCGATGGAAAGGTCTTTACATGGGTTATAACTATAATGTTCAGACCACAACCCTGATTCAATGGTATCATACTTGAAATCGGCTTCAAAGTCTGCTGCGTACATAACATAATTTCTGCATGTAGGGTTTGTCGGATGTCAAATTTGTTCAGACTTTCCTGTGGCTACGGACTTCGCCTAAAGTCGTGCAATCACTCATTGGAAAGGTAGTTTTAAGGGCTTCAACTTTAGTGTTTAGTCGAAAGCCTAGATATGGACATAGCATACCTGAAAATGGCCAAGAAGATCGCTGCGCGCAGAACACAAATTTTGCGCACATCTTAAAGCGGAATGAACGACATCGGTTCATCTTCCTCCTCAAGTCGATCTTCCAAAAGCATCTCCAGAAATTCCTCCTCCCTTATTCACCCTCATGAGGCCATTACTCTTCACAAAACCATCCCCTATCTTCGCATAGAAGGTTGGAGAGGTTGAAGACACAACTAGCCTTAGAGTACAAGCCCTAGAGCGACCTCTTCCTAGAGAAATCACCATCTCACTAGTCTATACTCTTTTGAGTCGACATCTCACCTAGATATCTACAGATCTAGCACCAAGGGAAAGGGGAGGAAGCTTACCTCATTTCCGGCAGTTCCACCATTCCCGGTCATGGACCTTATAACTGTTCGCGGCAGGATCGTCTTCTTCACGATGGCGACAGATCTCCTCCTCTTGGACTTACTCCAGCAGTTTTCCCTCTCTACAGAAGTTCTCTCAGAAAAATGGCTGGAATGAGGACTGAAAATAGCTAGAGTTTTAACAACCCTTATAGAAGAAAAGTGACACGGGTAGGGACACGCCCGTGTCCTTACCCGTGTCCTGCTCGAGCGAAATGTTGACGGTAGTTTTAGTGTCGGTTCAATACTCGACATGGGTAGGGACATGCCCGTGTCCCGACCCGTGTCCACATGACACGACCGTGTTCTCTGGCTGTGTCCTTCTCTGGACATGCTTCGTCGAACTCAACTCGACACGCACACGGGTAGGGACACAGACGTGTCTCTACCCGTGTCCTTCTCGGGCACTCTTCGTCGATCTCAACTCGACGCACACGAGTAGGGACACTCCCGTGTCTCTACCCGTGTCCTCCTTGGGACACACCTCGTCGAGCTCTACTCGACACACATGGGTAGGGACACGTTGTGTCCCTACCGTGTACACATAATATAGGTAGTGACACGCCTGTGTCACTACTCGTGTCCTTCTCTGGACATACTCGAGTCATCGACTCGAGAAATGGGGTCCCCCATACGGGTAAGGACACACCGGTGTCTATACCTGTGTCCTATTCTAGACTGACTTCTCCTCCTATTTACAAGTGCAGCCCCGCTGCCAACACTTCCCTGAGCCCAAGTCAGCTCTCCTGACTCAAAAACTCACACGAGGGGCCTAGTGTGAATCGGGACGTTACAAATCCTATAAACAAAATAAAAGATTTTGTCCCCGAAATCAGGCTAAGGCTATGGAGAGAAAAGCATAACAAAAAATAAAATATGCTTTTAAGAATTACCTTGAGCAAACAACTCTGGGTAACTTTTTTGCATCAAGTCCACCGACTCCCATGTATACTCCTCCTTCTGATGATTCGACCACAACACCTTTACCAAGGGAACACTTTTGCGGCGTAAAATCCTTGTCTTGTTGTCTACGATCCGCACCGGCTCCAGTCGCAAAGACCTATCAGTCGCCACTGCACCATCAGGGGTGGGGATATAATGATCGGGTCGCAATAGTGCCTTTTGAAGCAAAGACACATGGAACATATCGTGGAGATTCTCTAGCTCTGGCGTTAACACCAATCGATAGGCCAAAGGGCCAATCCTTTCCAATATAGTTTAAGGCCCAACGTACCTTGGGCTGAGATTTTTCACACCACGCACCCGTAACACTCTATGCATCAGCCGAATCTTCAGAAACACCTTATCACCCACTTGAAACTCCACCATCCAGTGCTTTGAACTATAATACTTCACCTGCAGACTTTGAGCCTCCAACATACGATCCCGTATCAGTCTAACCATGCCATGCCCAGGATGATGTTAATTTCCGGCATTCTCAAGACCGTGGCAGGTGTATCAAAGGCCTTTCCCCCACTGAATATCTTTAGCTCGCACTTAGCAGTTGCGGTCATCTCAGAGCCGTCCTGGAGGCGTACTCGTCGTGCTATACCGGTAAAGTATTGCACTCCTTTTAGGTTTTTAACGAACTCTGCCACACAAATGAGTGTGTATCACCGGTATCGAATAAAGTGTAGGCCGGTTTCTTACTAACCATTACGCCTAAGTATCAGAATTGTGAAGGCTCAAGCCAGATTCCTAGAACAACTTAGGCAGACTAAGGATGAATGCTTAATCTCTTCCTCGTAGTCCTCGTCCTGGAGCTGGGTCCTTCTTCAATTACTCCTTCAGCAAGTATCTTCACGCTTGTCTGAACACACAAAAGAACAGCTTCCAACCACTTTACCATATCCATTATCTCCACCAAGCTCGAGTCTGCTATAAACAAAAGTGGTTGCCCTAGTAAATCTGCCATGTTTACTATCTCCGCTAGATTTAAAATCCGCTATAAACAAAAGTGCTTGCCCTAGGGGATCCGTATAAAGGTACATACCTAAGGTCAGGTTGGCTAATCGTAGGGTCAAAGTTGGACATACATAGTGTGAATTACATATGGGCACACCACTGCTTCCGCTAAGTCAGTTTGTCCCCAAACTGAATAATCGAATGGGGGTGGTACTATTGTTGAATGATTTCTTTAGTTAAGGATCGTAGTAAGCTGATACCATTTGTACGAACTGTTAGAATTCAACAAACCGCAGACGCCCCCTTGGATACCCTATTGAATACTCAACAAACCGAAGGAGAATACGCCCACTTATAATGTTGAAAGTTTTCCCGGATCGTGGAGTTAGCAGGGGTTATCTCAACTAAGCAGTAACAACCAGCAACACATGCAGCACAAGCTTCTTTATTGATCAAGAGCAAACTTCTTTACAAGGCGAGACATACATGGCGAGACATGCTTCACCAAAACCCAACACCGGGAGAGCAGAGACAGTTACAAAGACAAGAACAAAAAATAAGCCGCGCGGACTCAATCAACAAGCCGCCGACCTACTGCTGTGGAGTCCGCTCAGTCCGCCAGGTCGCCAGACCGCAACCCAAGCCGCGCGGACTCACCCCTTATTCCAATGCTTAGCTCTTCACCGCCGATCTGGACGCCGCCAGACCGCACAAGCTGCATCACCGAATGGAACAGTCCGCCTAAAGCAGGCGACTTCCTGAAACCCGAACCAAGTCACCAAAGAGAAGACCGCCTGGTCGCTATCCGCGACCTGCTGTTTACCGCCTGTTGCTTAACCGCAGAGTCCGCACTGTCACTGACCGCAATCAGAGCCAAGTTCTGGCTTTCCAGCGCTATCCACACAACCTGCACAGCACAACCGGGTCAACCCTCTATCCGCGCGGACACAAAGTCCAGACCGCAGCAACTTACGCGAGCTCAATTACTGTTCACTTACTTCGGTCTAGGTTTTTTTTTTGTTCCTGATGTGACATGGGTCCTATTTATAGGCACGATGATGAGTATGGTCACCGCCCTAGCCGATAGGATCACCGCCACAACCCGCAGCTAGAACAAGTGTGTCCGCAAGCCCGCGGACACACATTCCAGTTCGCCGCTCCTGTGCAGATAGCCAGTCCGCCCCAGCTTCTCCAAGGCCGGACTCCAATATCCAGACCGCCTTGCCGCCAGAGACCAAGCCAGGACCACCACAGCCGGACTCCACAACAGCCGCGTCCGCCATTCTGCGGACAAGGCATCAGCCCGCAAAACCTGAGCCCGCAGCCTCGCCATCAAGGCACCTGCCGGACTCAGCGGCCACCCGGCTTCCGTCCGCATATCCCAAGTCCATTGCCTCATTGCCAAGGCACCTCCGGACTTAGCGGACACGCCAATCCAGTCCGCTAATAGCAGACTCCAGTCCGCAACTCCTGAGTCAACCTCATCACAAGGCTAAACCGGACTCAGCGGACTCCGGCTCCAGTCCGCACGCTCCTGCACAAGCAATTCTCCAGTCCGCATTTCCCCAAGCTAGCAAACAAGGCAACTGCACTTCTACTACGCTTGGCGGACTGAGAAACCAGCCCGCGCTCCACTGCGCGATCTCCCCGGACTGAGCCATCCTGGACTTGGTTCAATTCCCACCAAGTCCAGTCCGCTGGCCACAAGGGCCAGTCCGCACTTACTGGCGAACACTGGATCTAGCTCGCCATACCGGGCGACCTCCAGTTTCTGTCCGCGCTGACCGGCGGTCTCCGCGGCTTCCACTTGCCGCTTCACTGGAGCAAGACCAAGGCAACTGCCAAACCGGTCTGCCGAGCTCCAGTTCTTCAGTCCGCTTCATGCCAGACTCCGCGGATAACATTTCTATCCGCTCGGTTACTTCCTGGGAGTCAACCGCCTGCTGAGCATACACTGGCCTGTCAGACCGCTGCTGTTGTCCGCGTAGTCCGCGCGAACAGACCGCCCAGGCCGCCACAGAGCAAACCGCCTGCAACATCCCTGCCGACCTAGCAGTCCGCCAACCCTGTCTGCATAGTCCGCGCGGATAGGTTTCCCAAGCCTTCCATTCACCCACTTTCACTTCACAGAATTCAACACTCCCCCTTGAAGTGAGAAGTGGTGAATAACTCCAGCAGCTCCCGTAACCATGCACCTGGTCCTTCCGATAGCATCTACGAAGATATGTCCAAGACATAGTCCTCGCCCCGCATATCTTGGACCATGAGGGAGCCCTCCAGCATCTCCCAAAAGGAGCCATGCTTCCCTCTGCCTTCTTCAGCTTCAACCTCCACTCATGCATCACAGGAGTATCACCAACTTCCTTGGACACTGAAGTCCAAGCCTCGTTGCCTCTGAGAGAAGTCACCTCTTCAGACTTGGTGTCAACCACCTCCTTGATTCTAGTGGGGTCATCACAGCCAGAAGTCCCTTGCTCGACCTGAGGGCTAACAAGGAAACACGGGACCAAGTCCGTCGTGTTCCCTTCACAATATCGAGCTGGTGGCTTACTGATCCTCTTCGATCTTCGAAGAACCTGATCATGGCTAACCACCTCCGCTGCTATTGAACCAGCTCCGTTCCCGGGCAAACCCGGAACAATGCTCCCTTTGCTCCCTGAACAAGACGCCTCCTTAGTGGAACCAGAAGCACCTAGAGCAACGCTCCCCCTGCTACCTGAACCAGAAGACTCCCCTCTTAAACAAGAACTGCCTGGAACATCGCTCCCTTTGCTTCCTGAACCGGAAGCCTCCGCCTTCGAGCCAGAAGATCCTGGAGCATCGCTCCCCCTTCTTCCCGACTCTGACGCCTTTGCCCCGGAGCTAGAACAACCTGGAGCACCTGGTGACTCAGGCAACTCCACTTCCTTAGTAGCAGCCTCCTTCAGCCCACCATCTGACCTGCTTATCTCTAGCTCCACATAAGAGCTACCCCAATACGACGTCAACTCATCAAAAACAATGTCTCTCGACACTATGAGTTTCTTCGTCGTAGGATCCATACACCTCCATCTTCTTCTCTGCTCACCATACCCAACAAAGACTAGCTTTGTCTTGAGAGCACCCGGAGAGTGTAAATAGCAGGTAGATCCAAACACCCGAAGGTGCTTCACTGAGGGCTTCACTCCGAACATCAGTTCATAAGGAGTCTTCATTATGATCGGACTAAGAGGCATCCGGTTGATGACATGAGCAGCACAGGCTATTCCCTCCGCCCAAAGAGCCTTCGGAACGCCTTTACTCTGAAGCCAACACTTGCAGGTCTCCGTTAACCAATGGATCATCCGAGCTGCAATACTACCCTGTTGTGAAGTATGTCCACAAGAAAGCTCCATCCGGATCCCTTGCTTCCTGCAAAAGCGTGAGAACTCGGGTGAGCCAAACTCACCACCGAAGCATGTCCTCAACACCTTGATCCTTCGGCCAAGCTGGCCTTCCACATGCTTCTTGAACTCCACAAACAAGCGTACCATGTTGGACTTCTTCTTCATAAAGTATACCCAAGTATACCCAGAATAGTCATCAACCAATATCAGCATGAACCTGCTGCCTCCAAGACTGGCCGTGACGGTCGGTCCCACCAGAGCACAATGGACAACCGCCAATGGTGCATTACATCTGGATTGTGCTTTGTCGACCATGAAGCGATAGGCTCCACTTTCCTGACATCCCGCACACCCCCGACCATCGCCATAGGATGACAATCTAGGCAAGCCTCTTACGAGTCTTCTTTCCGCCATTGCTTTCAGCTTGTCCATCCCTACATGCCCCAGTCTTTCATGCCAGATAGCTGCACTATCACTGTCATTCCTCCGATCAACTCCAGAACTAGTTGAAATCCCAACTACGTTCTTCTCCTTCCTCCCTACCTGAGCTACGTTCGCCGAGAGCAAGACAACCTTGCACTCCTTCCGAAGATGACCTTGCTGCTTGCATTTATAGCACCTTGGTCCTTCCTTCCTCTTCCTATCACGCCTAGGAGAAGCACTCCTTTCTTCCTGATACGAAGTAGAGGGACCATCATCAGCAGCAACCTTCACCTTCTTCCTGAACAACCCATCAAGGGAAGTCCAAACCTCCGCAGCTGACCGACATCCACTGATGTGGTCCAAGAGCTCCGATGAGATCACCTGCTTGAGAATAGACTCCGCTTTCGCATTTGCCTCCTTCCAAGCTCTCATCGCCTCAGCATTGCCAACAGTATCCTCTTGTCTTCCTGCTCCGCATACAACCTCCCAAAGGTCCTCGCCAAGAAGAAAGCTCTTCATACAGGACTTCCACCGTTCACAGTTCGTCTCTGTAAGAAGATCAATACCAAGACAACTTGAATCCTCCACTGCCATGGTTCTACCACTGGTTTCCTCTTCAGAAGAGCAACTACTTCCATTGAGCACTGCTTGACCACTCCAACAACCTGGCTCTGATACCATGTTAAAATTCAACAAACCGCAGACGCCCACTTGGATACCCTGTTGAATACTCAACAAACCGAAGGAGAATACGCCCACTTATAATGTTGAAAGTTTTCCCAGATTGTGGAGTTAGCAGGGGTTATCTCAACTAAGCAATAACAACCAGCAACACATGCAGCACAAGCTTCTTTATTGATCAAGAGCAAACTTCTTTACAAGGCGAGACATACATGGCGAGACATGCTTCACCAAAACCCAACACCGGGAGAGCAGAGACAGTTACAAAGACAAGAACAAAAAACAAGCCGCGCGGACTCAATCAACAAGCCGCCGACCTACTGCTGTGGAGTCCGCTCAGTCCGCCAGGTCGCCAGACCGCAACCCAAGCCGCGCGGACTCACCCCTTATTCCAATGCTTAGCTCTTCACCGCCGATCTGGACGCCGCCAGACCGCACAAGCTGCGTCACCGAATGGAATAGTCCGCCTGAAGCAGGCGACTTCCTGAACCCCGAACCAAGTCGCCAAAGAGAAGACCGCCTGGTCGCTATCCGCGACCTGCTGTTTACCGCCTGTTGCTTAACCGCAGAGTCCGCACTATCCCTGACCGCAAACAGAGCCAAGTCCTGGCTTTCCAGCGCTATCCGCACAACCTGCACAGCATAACCGGGTCAACCCTCTATCCGCGCGGACACAAAGTCCAGACCGCAGCAACTTACGCGAGCTCAATTACTGTTCACTTACTTCGGTCTAGGTTTTTTTTTTGTTCCTGATGTGACATGGGTCCTATTTATAGGCACGACGATGAGTATGGTCACCGCCCTAGCCGATAGGATCACCGCCACAACCCGCAGCTAGAACAAGTGTGTCCGCCAGCCCGCGGACACACATTCCAGTTCGCCGCTCCTGTGCAGATAGCCAGTCCGCCCCAGCTTCTCCAAGGCCGGACTCCAATATCCAGCCCGCCTTGCCGCCAGAGACCAAGCCAGGACCACCACAGCCGGACTCCACAACAGCCGTGTCCGCCATTCTGCGGACAAGGCATCAGCCCGCAAAACCCGAGCCCGCAGCCTCGCCATCAAGGCACCTGCCGGACTCAGCAGCCACCCGGCTTCCGTCCGCATATCCCAAGTCCATTGCCTCATTGCCAAGGCACCTCCGGACTTAGCGGACACGCCAATCCAGTCCGCTAACAGCAGACTACAGTCCGCAACTCCTGAGTCAACCTCATCACAAGGCTAAACCGGACTCAGTGGACTCTGGCTCCAGTCCGCACGCTCCTACACAAGCAATTCTCCAGTCCGCATTTCCCCAAGCTAGCAAACAAGGCAACTGCACTTCTACTACGCTTGGCGGACTGAGAAACCAGCCCGCGCTCCACTGCGCGATCTCCCCGGACTGAGCCATCCTGGACTTGGTTCAATTCCCACCAAGTCCAGTCCGCTGGCCACAAGGGCCAGTCCGCACTTACTGGCGGACACTGGATCTAGCCCGCCATACCGGGCGACCTCCAGTTTCTGTCCGCGCTGACCGGCGGTCTCCGCGGCTTCCACTTGCTGCTTCACTGGAGCAAGACCAAGGCAACTGCCAAACCGGTCTGCCGAGCTCCAGTTCTTCAGTCCTCTTCATGCCGGACTCCGCGGATAACATTTCTATCCGCCCGGTTACTTCCTGGGAGTTAACCGCCTGCTGAGCATACACTGACCTGTCAGACCGCTGCTGCTGTCTGCGTAGTCCGCGCGAACAGACCGCCCAGGCCGCCACAGAGCAAACCACCTGCAACATCCCTGCCGACCTAGCAGTCCGCCAACCCTGTCCGCGTAGTCCGCGCGGATAGGTTTCCCAAGCCTTCCATTCACCCACTTTCACTTCACATTATTCAACACGAACTCCCCGGATCCAAAAACACGGCATGAAGGGGTTCTTATGCCCAGAACAACCGTCTTACGGTAGGATTAGCACACGAGCTAACCTGTACCACAAGATGCCTATTCTGCCGGCTACAACCAATATCAAAATATACATGCCAACCCAACCAAAATATAAATAAGAAGTCAAATCCACACCAAGCATATATGTCCAAAGTACATCAAATAGAGAAGCTAAAACATGCTTCTACAATATCAGAGTACAACAAGTAAATGCCCAACGGGGCTACATCAGAGTCGCTCAACACACACATCAGTAACTAATAGTAACGATGTGATGAGTTGTAAATATTCATATTTTTATGTACATAAATTTAGTCGGTTCTGTGTTTTTTCCTTTATTTTTAGTTATTTTTGTTCAATAAAATGCTCCTTTTATTGTAAATATTTTGCTAATTTACTTATTTTATTTTTCAGAAAAAAGTACAAAAAAATGCCAAAAACAGTAAGTACATGCCCATGTACTTACTGGTCACACCCGTTTCCAGGGCGTGACACGGCAAAATCCAGCAAAATGAACAAATTTTGAAGAAATAGCTTGACACGCCCGATCACACGCCCGTGATATAACCTGTGTCCAGCGCTCGACGATATCCGCTCGACGATGTTCGCGCTCGCCGATTTCCACTCGACGATCGTCGAACAACCATCATACCCGTGATCTGGGGCGTGACCACTTCAGCAAGCTCGATGATTTGCGCGCTCGACGATACTCCGCTCGATGATTATCTGCTCGATAACTGCCGCTCCACGATCGTCGAACCCATTTTCACACTCGATGATTTGTCATCTCGACGATCGTCGACCAACCCGACATGCCCAGAGTCACGCCCGTGACATGGGGCGTGTACTTCTCCACCTGGCCCGACAAACCGCCGCCGACGACTTTCGATACAAATGACGCCCAGTTCAACCTCCCCGTCACCCCGTGTCCTTACTGGTCACACCCGTGACCAGGGGCATGACTGCCACGTGGACCTCCTGAAGTCAACAACGCCGTCAAATCTCCGAATTCTGATGATAAATAAAGCCGACACGCCCAATGCCACGCCCGTGACTAGGGTGTGACCGCCGCGATTTCAGCCGCCAAGTCAAATCTCCAGTCAATTGACGACCACCATTTAAATAGTGTCGACACGCCCACTGACACGCCCGTGTCCGAGGGCGTGTCCGATGAAATTTTATCTATAAATTACAGCCTTCTGTTTGAGCTGCTGTTCCACTTTTTGAACCACTTTGCTTAGGTTAGGGCTGTTCTTGGGGGCTGTTTATGCATTTTAAGGGAATTTTCTCTCCCCCCCTTTTCTATGTATTTGTTTTATGTTTATTGTAACCCTTTTTTACTTAATAGAAATGTTCATTTTCTCCTCTATGATGTATGAAAATCAGCCCAAGCGCCCTACCTTAAGTAATTCTTCGTTTCCTTTTTTGTGCTTTTTATGTTTTTCCTTAGCTTTTGTAATTAGTTTAACTTAGGAATTTATCAATTTTCTACCCGTTATAATCATAATTTTATTTCCATGCTCCGTACATGTTTAGGTTTAGTTTGTTATTTCTACGTAGTTTTCATTCCTATGGGTTTATAAAATGTTTTAAAAAATGGTTTTTAAATTTCTTTAACTTAGGCTCATTAGGATTGTAAAACTTTTCGTTCTCTTTTAGTTTTATTACCACTTTTTATGCATTTCTATAAAGTTATAAGAATGAAAACATAATCGTTTTAATTTTTCGAGCATTCTCATTTTCACTTTTATTTTCAAAAAATTTTACCCGTTTAAATTTTATTTCTTCTTTTTACGCATTTCTACCGCATTCCATCGGTAGAAATGTATTCATTTCAATTTTTCAAGCACTTGCACTTTTCGTTTATTTGCAAAAACTTTTGCTCCTTTAAATTTTATTTTCACTTTTTATTCATTTCTACCGCATTTTAGCTTTAGAAATGTAGTCGTTTTAATTTTTCAGCAACTTCGTTTTTCCTATTTTTTGTACGTGTGCGTGCATGTAGGAGTTAGTTTTTATTGCTTTCGTTCAATTCTGAAGAGTGCGTGTGTGTGTTGCAATTATTTTCGCCTACTCGTTAAGAGTTAAATGGCGTGCTTTTATTTCCCGCCTACTCGTTTGAGTAGGACTTGTACGTGTGCGTTTTCATTTCTGTCGTGTGTGTGTGCGTATTTTAATTCCGGTAGAGTGTGTTTACTTTTTGTAGAGTGGGTGTGTTTTAATTTTATGTCGAGTGCGTGAGTGTTAGCTTTTATTTTCCACCTACTCGCTAGGAGTTAAATGGCTGGATTTTATTTACCGCCTACTCACTTGAGTTAAATGGCTGGTCTTTATTGTAATAATTAGAATGGACTTGTAAATGCATTTATTTTCTCCTACTCATTTGAGTAGGACTTGCTTTCTTTTTCCCGCCCACTCATTTGAGCCGGGACTTGCACTTTTACAGCCTTCATTTCAGTCCTACTCGTTTGAGTAGGACTTGCAATTTATTGCTTTCCATTTACTGCTTTCATTTTCCTTTTTTATTTTACTGCTTTAATTTTCTGCTTTTTCACCGCTGCCGTCCCCAATCCGATAAGTGGCTAACCGTTCTTAGCACTCAGTATCGAAGAGCATTGGGACAAATAAAATAACTTAAAATAATTAAAGATCTCATTTTTCTAATTAATTAAAAACACTTAAGGTTTGCCCGGGGTTTACGACGCGTAGGACCACATAATCGATGTGTGGGACCTATTTCCGTAGTCTAGACGATAGCTAGCCGAGAGGCCGTGCGTGTGGACCGATCACCCCTTGGTAAATGGAGTTCCGCACTAACCCTCGAGAGAGGAGGCGCGCCAACTCTACCGGATTGGGTTCCCCACCCAATAGCAGGGTTCTTAGCATAATGCGGGCATTAAGAGGAATCCTTCGTTGGATGAGAGCCCGGTCGAATAGTCTTAATGTTCAGGTGAGCGATAGTTCTAGAGATAGGTGAGCTCATTTTAGTGGAACCTCCACGGCCAAGTCTCCGCCCTAATTATTTAGAAACTTAGGATCTCTTTTTTATTAAAAGTCTATTTTAGTTCGAATTTAATTCGGTTCCATCGAGCTAAGCTCTTCGTCCGCTCCACCCTTTATTATGCTTTTATTTTCTGCCTTTTGTTTATATATATTACCCGACAAGTAATTATCGGTAAAATAATAGTCCCCTCCAGGGAAGTGTAGAAATAATCGAACCGACCCCGAGAACAATACGACCTCGATATTCCACCCGGAATATCCTGTACTACTCACGATAGGTGCACTTGCCTCCTTTCGTTAAAACTCGATCACACCTTTTTATATCCAAATAAATAAATACGCGCGCCCCGTTTTCTAAATAAAAACCAAATCCGCCTTTCTACTTAAATAAAATCGCCCGGGGCGCCGCGCATCCTCAACTATTTTTGGAGTTTTAACCGCATTAAGTTTTCGGACTTGATACGAAAAATATCAATCAAGTTTTTGGCGCCGTTGCCGGGGATTTTTCGAGTCGTTATTTTGAATCTTGGAAATCTATTAATTTTACTTATATATATTTATATATATATATAAAAAATAGTTTGGCCAACTAACAAAAAAGATACTAATAATAATAATCATCATAAGAATCATAATAATAAAACTAAAAAACTTACAAAATTTTAAAACTAAAAAAATTAAAAAACCCATAAAACTGAAAAAATCGAAAAACCTCTAAAAAACCAAAAAAAATCTACAAAATGAAAAAAACTTAAAATTTTTTTTCATTATTTTTATGAAAAAACTATAAACAAAGTAAAAAATAAATAAAACTTAAAAAACCTAAAAAACTAAAAAACCCTCAAAACCTAAAAAAAAACTAAAAAACCTACCTCAAAAATCAACTAAAAAATAAAAAATCTACTTTAAAAAACACAAAAAAATAATAATTTGATTTAAAAAAATGTATATATTTTGCTTATTTTATTTTCACTTGTTTTGCTTCGGCACCCTTCCCATTTTTGTGCGCGCTAGGGGAGCGCGTTTCTATCACACTCTTATAGCTAAGACGTTAGCTTACGAGTCACCACACACATGCCCCCGCACCCACCCACAATCTTTTCGTCGGGTTTATATTTTCGTTTTATTTTTTTTTTGTTATATTTTTGCTTGTTTCTTCTTCTTCTAACAATACTGCAGGGTTTCGAACCGGGTCTCCCGGATTCGTCTTAAGGGAAGCTTCTACCCTCACTTTTTCATTTTTGTCCATATTATTTTTTATATTTATCGTTCAGCATACTTAGATTACAACATTGGGGACAATGTGGGGTTTAAGTATGGGGTTGTTTTCCTATTTTGCATTTTTTTTATTCTTTATACTAATAAAAATACAAAAAAATTACAAAACTTAAAACATAAAAAAATTTCCTTGTTTTTTATAATCAAAAAACTCAAAAAAAATCATAAAACAAAAAAATCACAAACTAAACTTATAAAACAACAAAAAAATTCAAATTTTTTTTGTCTTTTTCATTGTAAATAGTTTTTGTAAAAATCTCCCCCCTTCTTCTTATTTATAAGCACTCACATTTTGCCTCCCTGGGGCGTTCAACTCATCGAACCAACCACCCAACTAAGAGTCTGTTTGCGGGCCGCCCTCGATTTTTTTTTCCTTTGTATATTATCTGAAAACAAAAAAAAACAAACAAACAAAATTTCTCTTTTCCCACTATCTTCTTTGTAAAATAACCTCTTTCTTTCCTCCTTTTTCTAAATAACTTATCAAAATACAATAAAAAACTCAAAAAACATTTAGCAAAACCAAAAAAACTCATAAAAAAAAGACAATAATTTTAAAAATTCACAAAAAAAGATGATAATCACAAAAATACAAAAAAAAAGAGATAAAAACCCTAAAAATTTCAAAAATAAAAAATAATGATAATCAAAATCCAAAAAAATAATTAAAACCCCGAAAAAATCCAAAAATATTTTGTAATGAATAAATCGAATAACTCATTCTTAACCTTTTTCGCTCTCCAACAATCTAGTTGCGAAATAATTTATAAGCGAATTCTTTTAATTCTTTGCTTACTATTCGTTTATTAATTGGAGATCGATAGATTTAGATATCTGGGGTTAAGTTTTAAAAATTTTCGTATGTTTTTTTATTTATATAAGGTACCTGTTTTCAGCACTACTTCTAACTTATCTAAATAGTTACATATTTATTTTGTTAGAAATAATAATCTTAGATTTCAAGTTATGATAACTCAAAGATTTTTTTTTTGAAATTTAGGAATGTTTAATTTATAAAGGCTGCTCTCAAAAGTTTTTTTATTAAATCTAGTTTTATTTTTGAACAACCCTATCACTTTTTTCATGTCATACTTGACATGAAAACAATCTTAAAAGATCCTATGTCAATGAGAATAAGATTTCGTTCCGTAAACATAGGCATCCAATATTTGAAAAGATTATATGTTATGGAGTAAGAGGATAAAATTCATTACTCCTACACATGTACATTGAATTATTATGAAGATGTTAAAAATTATTATGTTATGGAAAATAAGATTTCATTTTCCTAACATCCACATTCAAACAAAAATTTCATTAGAGGTTCGAGCGAAAAAATATATCCTCGCCTCTAAACCAAAGCCTTCTTCATATACCATGATATCTCTCTCCGCCAAATTCAAAAAAATTCTAGATTTATTTTTAAAATCTTTTTGAGAGCATAATTTTTAAATTAAATTATTTCCTTTAATTTTTCCAAGCTACAGTTTCATAAATCCAATCTATTTTTGTTAGCCTCACAAATAAAATTTTTGCTATCTATTTGCTTATAACGAGAAGTCTTTTGCTGAAACTCTTCCTTAATTTACATTTTTATCATAATCTAGGATTTAACACTTAAACCCCCAGATATTCATTTTGATCTTTCTTTCAATTAAGTCAAGCGGTAGATAAATTTAGGATTTCTTTAATTCATTATAAATTCATCTCCAACTTTTGCTTTGGAATAGCAAAAGCTTAAGTATGGGGGTATTTGATGAGTTGTAAATATTCGTATTTTTATGTACATAAATTTAGTCGGTTCTGTGTTTTTTCCTTTATTTTTAGTTGTTTTTGTTCAATAAAATGCTCCTTTTATTGTAAATATTTTGCTAATTTACTTATTTTATTTTTCAAAAAAATGTACAAAAAATGCCAAAAACAATAAGTACACGCCCGTGTACTTATTGGTCACGCCCGTGTCCAGGGCGTGAAACGGCAAAATCCAGCAAAATGAACAAATTTTGAAGAAATAGCTTGACACGCCCGGTCACACACCCGTGACATGACCCGTATCCAGCGCTCGACGATATCCGCTCGACGATGTTCGCACTCACCGATTTCTGCTCAACGATCGTCGAACACCCGTCACGCCCGTGATCTGGGGTGTGAACACGTCAGCAAGCTCGACGATTTGCGCGCTCGACGATACTCCGCCCGACGATTGTCTGCTCGACGACTGCCGCTCCACGATCGTCGAACCTATTTTCCCTCTCGACGATTTGTCAGCTCGAAGATCGTCGACCAACCCGACACGCCCAGAGTCACGCTAGTGACCTGGGGCGTGTACTTCTCCACCTGACCCGACAAACCGCCGCAGGCGAATTTCGATACAAATGACGTCCATTTCAACCTCCCAGTCACCCCGTGTCCTTACTGGTCACGCCCGTGACCAGGGGCGTGACTGCCACGTGGACCTCCCGAAGTCAACAACGCCGTCAAATCGCCAAATTCTGATGATAAATAAAGCCGATAAGCCCAATGCCACGCCCGTGACTGGGGGTGTGACCGCCACGATTTCAGCTGCCAAGTCAAATCTCCAGTCAATTGACGGCCGCCATTTAAATAGTGTCGACACGCCCACTGACACCCCCGTGTCTGAGGGCGTGACCGATGAAATTTTTTGTCTATAAATTGCAGCCTTCTGTTTGAGCTGCTGTTCCACTTTTTGAACCACTTTGCTTAGGTTAGGGCTGTTATTGGGGGTTGTTTATGCATTTAAGGGAATTTTCTCTCCCCCCTTTTTATGTATTTATTTTATGTTTATTGTAACCCTTTTTTACTTAATAGAAATGTTCATTTTCTCCTCTATGATGTATGAAAATCTGCCCAAACGCCATACCTTAAGTAATTTTTTGTTTCCTTTTTTGTTCTTTTTATGTTTTTCCTTAGCTTTTCTAATTAGTTTAACTTAGGAATTTATCAATTTTCTAGCCGTTGTAATCGCAATTTTATTTCCATGCTCTGTACTTGTTTAGGTTTAGTTTGTTATTTCTACGTAGTTTTCATTCCTATGAGTTTATAAAAATGTTTTAAAAGATGGTTTTTAAATTTCTTTAACTTAGGATCTTTAGGGTTGTAAAACTTTTCGTTCTCTTTTAGTTTTATTATCACTTTTTATGCATTTCTATAAAGTTATAAGAATGAAAACGTAATCATTTTAATTTTCCGAGCATTCTCATTTTCACTTTTATTTTCAAAACATTTTGCCTGTTTAAATTTTATTTCTTCTTTTTACGCATTTCTACCTCATTCCATCAGTAGAAATGTATTCATTTCAATTTTTCGAGCACTTGCACTTTTCGTTTATTTGCAAAAAAATTTTCTCCTTTAAATTTTATTTTCACTTTTTATTCATTTCTACCGCATTTTAGCGGTAGAAATGTAGTCGTTTTAATTTTTCAGCAACTTCATTTTTCCTATTTTTTGTACGTGTGCGTGCATGTAGGAGTTAGTTTTTATTGCTTTCGTTCAATTCTAAAGTGTGTGTGCGTGTATTGCATTTATTTTCGCCTACTTGTTAAGAGTTAAATGACGTGCTTTTATTTCCCTCCTACTCGTTTGAGTAGGACTTGTACGTGTGCGTTTTCATTTCTGTCGTGTGTGTGCGTATTTCAATTCCAGTAAAGTGTGTTTACTTTCTGTAGAGTGGGTGTGTTTTAATTTTATGTCGAGTGCGTGAGTGTTAGCTTTTATTTTTCGCCTACTCGCTAGGAGTTAAATGGCTGGATTTTATTTACCGCCTGCTCACTTGAGTTAAATGACCGGTCTTTATTGTAATAATTGGAATGGACGTGTAAATGCATTTATTTTCTCCTACTCGTTTGAGTTGGACTTGCTTTCTTTTTCCCGCCCACTCATTTGAGCCCGGACTTGCACTTTTACAGCTTTCATTTCAGTCCTACTCGTTTGAGTAGGACTTGCAATTTACTGCTTTCCATTTACTGCTTTCATTTTCCTGCTTTATTTTACTGCTTTAATTTTCTGCTTTTTCACCGCTGCCGTCCCCATTCCGATTAGTGGCTAACCGTTCTTAGCCCTCAGTATCGAAGAGCATTGGGACAAATAAAATAACTTAAAATAATTAAAGGTATCAATTTTCTAATTAATTAAAAATACTTAAGGTTTGCCCGGGGTTTACGACGCGTAGGACCACATAATCGATGTGTGGGCCCTATTTCCGTAGTCCATACGCTAGCTAGCCGAGAGGCTGTGCGTATGGACCGATCACCCCTTGGTAAATGGAGTTCCGCACTAACCCTCGAGAGAGGAGGCGCGCCAACTCTACCGGATTGGGTTCCCCACCCAATAGCAGGGTTCTTAGCATAATGCGGGCATTAAGAGGAATCCTTCGTGGGATGAGAGCCCGGTCGAATAGTCTTAATGTTCAGGTGAGAGATAGTCCTAGAGATAGGTGAGCTCATTTTAGTGGAACCTCCACGGCCAAGTCTCCGCCCTAATTATTTAGAAACTTAGGATCTCTTTTTATTAAAAGTCTATTTTAGTTCGAATTTAATTCGGTGCCATCGAGCTAAGCTCTTCATCAACTCCACCCTTTATTATGCTTTTATTTTCTGCCTTTTGTTTATATATATTACCCGACAAGTAATTATCGGTAAAATAATAGTCCCCTCCAGGGAAGTGTAGAAATAATCGAACCGACCCCGAGAACAATACGACCTCGATATTCCACCCGGAATATCCTGTACTACTCACGATAGGTGCACTTGCCTCCTTTCGTTAAAACTCGATCACACCTTTTTATATCCAAATAAATAAATACGTGCCCCCCGTTTTCTAAATAAAAACCAAATCCGCTTTTATACTTAAATAAAATCGCCCGGGGTGCTGCGCATCCTCACCTATTTTTGGAGTTTTAACCGCATTAAGTTTTCGGACTTGATGCGAAAAATATCAATCACGACGGCACCGTCCCTTCAGGCCCTGTCGTCCTGGCCTGGCTGTCCTGCTGCACAGTGTGTGGCTACTCTACCTGCGAGGTGACCTCCTAAAAAGGAAGACGTAGGAACCATTATTCAAAAAGACTAAGTGGCTATCACATCCGCTCCCCCGACGACTCCTCGACACCGGGCGGAGAAAAGAGCAAGGGTACAAAGTATAATAAATAGTATAAGCAGGTACAAGCAGGTGGTAATAGTACAATAAGATTAACAACAGTATAATCTAGCAGTTCTAATAAAGCAATAACGATCATCAAGTACGAGTAACTACAACAGGAAAGTAACTTAACTTATAAGGATGCCCATACAAGCTTATAAGTTAAGGATCGGTTTACATAAAGTAACTCATCGTATAAGAGTGCCATACAAACTTATACGATGAGGATCTTGTTGTGCAATGTTATGAAATGGTATGTATGCTATGAAATGACTCACCCATGATCACACACATGCAACCGCTATGCCGACATAGACTAGTAGTTCCCACTATTCGAGCAGGTAGCTAACCTCTCAGGCATCAACCTCCGTGGCCAGGCGGTGATAGTAGAGCGGACATCTCTACTACTAGGAGGGTATCCACACTACTTCACCTTGGCCTCCGTACACCTCAACGCTAAGAACACAACAATGGAGCCCATGCATACAATGGCCCAGCGGGGGTCTCGGGTAGATGTGTACCGAGAACACAGCCCCGAACTAGCCTTGTGTGACCCGGAAGGGGCCTCAGAAGTAAGCAAGAGGACACAACCCAACCGTTCACTTGGCACGGAAGGAGCCCCGAGACGTAAATATCGAGGAACAAGCCCAACTGCCCAAAGTATAACTGTTAACTCCCGTCAGTGTGACGATCGGCGAGCCCATAGACCTACCACACTATCCTTAACCTAGGATTATGACACCGCGTATCGACTCACACTGCATGAAATTCCACATCACCGTGGCATGGAAGGAGCCTTGGATAAATCACGAGGACCAAGCCCAACCATCAACTCGGCACGGAAGGAGCCCCAGGAAATGAACACCGAGGACCCAGCCCAACCGTCTGACTTTGTCTCATCTAAACGCAGTCCCAACTGGTGACGGTCAACACCGCACTTACACCCTTCCACAATGTTACCCGTAAGGAGACGACACTCTAAGCATTGGACTACTAAATTCATTCTATTAATCAAACATTCATATGGCCATAGATTATCCTCCTACATGTCATTCCAAATGATTTCAACACATTATGTAACATCCCATGTTACTTCTGGACCCTCAACTTAGATTGGGTTAGGCATGGGGTGAGATTTAAGGAGATCAACTAGGTTTGACCCTAGGTAGTGGGTGGTAGCCATGTGGAGCCCACTATAGGACCAAAGTCAAACTAGGTCAAACTAGCCTAAATAGGGACCCTAGCCACACCATGACCCCACCACATTGCTCTAACCCTAAAAACAATCTAAGTGGACCCTAGGGCATGTCACTAGGTCAACACCTTGACCCCAATTGACCAAAGTCAACCTTGGGCTTAATTTGGTCAAACCCACACTCATAGGCCTAATTAGCCTAAGTAAGACACCCCCTTGAGCCAACCCAAGTTGGGTGGTGCCACTAGACCCATTTCCACCAAGTAGGGTCAGTCCACCCACCATGGTTGACCAGTCAACCCTAAAAGTCAATTTGGTCAACAAATTGACCTAAAGAGAGAAAATGAAGGCCAAGCCCAATTCCATTGGGCTAAGCCCATCCAAGTCAGCCCAAGCCCAACCTAAGTGGTCAAAGACAATTCATAACCCCCAAGATCAGGAAAGAGAATACATGCAAAGGGGTAGAAGAGGAATTTGGAGAAGAAGAGGAGAGAGAAAAGGGAAAGAGAGGAAATGGTGGCCACATGGCCACCCCATCAGTGATTTCAGCTGCCCAAAACCAGGTGGACGACCTCCCCTCTTCATTTCCAGCAGAAAACTAGGGATGTGAGCCACTTGGCAGCTGGGTGAAGCCTCCAAAGCTCAAAACCGAGCTAACTTTGGAGTTAACTCCACATATAGCCCACCTCAGCCCAATTCACCCCCTCCATTAGCTTCAGAGAGCTCAGGCGAGTAGAAATCGACTACTGGATCGAAGGAAACAGTGCAGGAACCATGAATCCAAGAAATCTCGCCGGAGCAAGGTCGGGAATGGCCACCCGCCGTCAAACTCACCGCTGCGCCGCCATTCAGGTCCGTTTCACTTCACCTCTACCCGTACTAGAATCCTAGATCAACTAGGGGAGATATCGGGCTCCATTGAGCCCGATGCCATGGACGAAATGAGAGAATTTTCCAAGCTTTCTAAACCACTCGGGATCTCCATCGCCGCCGTCTTCTGCCGCCCCATCACCGGGAAACGATAGCCACCACTACCGTGAAGGTGATGGCACCGTTGGCCGGGGGTGGCGCCGCCTCAGCTGGCCGGAAACAGCCAGCAAAGGTGCTCCAACCAGATTCAATCCCTGTCATTGGCTGGAGGTAGGAGATAAACGGATGCCGTTAAAATGCGCTTTAAGATTCGTGCGGCTGATATTTAAAAATCAAATTATTTGATATAGATTAATGAAATGAATTGAAAATCCTGTCACACTTTTACAGTCACCTTGCATGTTGATTTTAGGCCTCTTAGAGGCATTTTCAGAACTTCGTCTCTTGATGAAAATTGTAGCCAAGGGTCTTACCTTTAATTTGCCACCCTAAACATGTGATGTTGTGTAGTGTGCTGTCCTGTAGAACATTTCTCCTAGGACTGGTCCTAGGGTAGGGCAGAAATTATATTGGATGCCCAGGTCAAACCATTAGTCACCATGGCCCTAACTTTTGGGCACATGCATTACTAGGGCATATTTATCCCCTGCCAAAACCTAGGAATTTTTAGAGAATATTTTCCTATAGTTTTTGCTAAAATATCAAAATACTAATAAATGAAATATAAGGAGTTCTACTCCTCCCCATGACCCCAAATCTTGGTGGTAGGTCAGTGGGGTCATCCTTGGTGCATGATAAAATTTTCAGCACCTTGGGTTCACTGCATGTTGGAGAATCCACTTGCATGTGCTAGCCTATGTTATGCCTTGGTGTGCAAATAGCAAAAATGCAAATTTGGTGTATTTAGCCCAATGGTGACATGCAAAGGTCTTGGAATTATTTACCGTTGTTCATTAGGGTAAATGTCATCCCTCAAATTAATAATGGAATTTTTGGAATCAAAAATTCCATTTATTGGAATTTATTTTAAATATAGCTATTTTGGAAATAAAATTGGAAAATAGGATTTCCTCAAGTACAAATCCAAACATTTTGCCAAGGCATAGATAATGTCACATTTGACTTAGAAAAAAATATGATTCCTCTGTTTTGAAGAACTTTTGGAGTAGATATCTTATATTGCCCATTTTACCCTTATCTTATTAATTCTTGAAATGATGGATATATACCTCTGAAAAATTTGGAATTTATTCTACTGTTGTAAAAGGGAATTATTCGTTTTGCATGAATTTCTCAGAATTAATGGATGCATTGTTAGTCGTTAGATTAATATAATGGCATTTTTGGTAAATATGTTATAATGGAATTTTATAGGCCATTACACAATAAATACTGATGATACTCTGTCAATAGTCATAAATTAGTGTTCTAAAAGTTCTGTAATTTTCCTGGAATTTTTGTTTACATAATGCCTATACTTCATTTGGAAAAATGGGATTTGTGTGGAATTGATATTAAATAGGAAATGGGAATAAACAATTTAAGGAAAATTATGAAACTCTGTAGGCATCCATATTTTATCAATATACATCTCAGGAAAAATGGCCTAGGTCAGAGGATGCTAAATCATAGTACTTCATGTGTAAAGTGACCTAGCGTTTAAATTAAAAGATTTAATTAAAGGACTATTTGGCCAAGAAAAATTATGAGAATTTTTAGGGTAGTTCCCTTAGTCCATAACACCTTAGGATAAATATTTAGAGGCAAGATGCCCTAAGGTTTGGAAGATCACATTTTAGGGTAATCATAGGTCATGGTCTGCATATAACACAAATAGGTCTTGCCTTAAGAGTTACAAGGGGATTGATTATCGGATGAAATAAAAGTGTTCAACATGAGTAACCCTGGTGGGTAGAGTTGTCTTAGTGAGGGATCAAAGTGCAAGTCTTAGTTAGCAACTGGAGTGGGGGTCGGCGGAAGACCGTCGGCATCCCGGTAACACCTTAAGTCACTAGGGTTGTACTAGAGCAATAAGGAGAGCTGGGGAGATACATGGGTAGCCATCAACTAAAATAAGTATCCTTGCGAAAGGGAACGCTGGGCATAATCCCAACACAGTTCCTAGTGCCCCTTGAGAGCTCTTCACAGGGAATACCGGGGGCAGTCCTGGGATTAACCTTAAATCTCTAAGTATAATAAACCGTAGACAAGAGTAGTTTAATAGGTTAGGACATTGTTGTACCTTCTCGCCTGTGTAGGGTTAGAGAGATTCATGATATATGCTCACCCGTTTAGGGTTGGAGAGAGTTGGTATAAAGGCACTGATGTGCGATCTCACCCGTTTAGGGTTGGAGGGAGTTCGTATAAAGGCGCTAATGTGCGTTCTCACCCGGGTTTGGGTTTGAGGGATTCAGGACGGGTTTGGTCCTGCGAGCGGGAGGCTCGGTATGAATTACTTGCATGTGTATAAATATCGTGGCGGGGCACGCAGTACTGGCCATTCGTCACACCGATGACAGTACGGTGCACCAGGCGGTTGTGAGAGTTAGAGGGGCCAGTGGGTGGTTTTTACACTGCGGTCTGGAGGATGATCCCCGATAACACACATCCGACCCAACAAGACTGACGGGTTTGTCAGCAAAGTACGTACGCGAGACTCTAGAGTGCACCTTGGACGTGTACAGAGGCGTATGAGAGGGGTCTAAGGCTTGGTAGTGTGCATACCGGTCTAGAAGCAGAGACTCCCGCTCCGCTGCTGCCGTAGCCACAGCGGTGGTACCCGAGAGTGATGCTAGCTCTCAAAAAGTGGGAACTAAAGGTCTGTGATCATAGAGTCGTTGTGTGTGAGTTGCACTTGCCTGCGCATAAAATTGCATCATATCATTCATTCATATTAGGTCATACGCTTCATAGATCCTTATCATATAAATTAGTACGGGCTCTTTTATATGATAAGTTAAATTTCATGGAAACCCTAACTTATATATTTGTATGGGCATTTATATAAGTTAGGGTACGTTTGTGATGATAGCATAGTGGTAGTTTAGTTTAATTACTTGTCATATTACTGTTCTTTACTTTCCTTTACTGCACCGCTCTTACTTATTACTTGTACCGTACTTAGAACTGCTAGAGTAGAATTACAATACTTATTACAACTCTAGTTAGATATTGTCACCTGCTTCCACTTTACTACCCCTTGTTGTCCTCCGCTTCGTCCTTCCGCTCGGTGCCTAGGAGCTGCGGGGCGAGGTGCGGAGGAAATGACTTAGTCTTTTGACTAATGGTCGGTGACCAACTATTTTTAGGAGCCCGTGGAGATGGAGCACCAGCACGTCGAGGAGGTAGGACATGAGGAGCAGATACCGCTTCAGCAGGCTACTACCACTACTGTGCGTCCTCAGGTGGGACGAGATCTGATGTTCTAGCATAGCTTCCGCATTTATGATTTTGTGAGAGAGAGATTTGATGTACTGGGCATAAGCCCTTTTTACTCTTTCATTTGTACTCTATTGTGGACTATTGTGATGTACTATTCATTTCTTTTACATGATTGTACTATGTGACTTGTGGACTGATAGTTTTACATATACAGTTTACTTCTTTCTTCTCATATTGGCCTACAGGATAATGATCATACTAGCCGGCAGAATCGGCGTATTGCGGTGTCGACTAACCCGTGAGTTAGTGCCACCGTAAGACGGCGGTTCTGGGCATAAGATCCGCTAGCCCTCCTTGGTAAGGGGGAGGGGGGTCTTACAAACTGGTATCAGAGGGAGGTTTCGATCCTCCGACTTGTGGGTTATGGGCTTGGGCTTGGGCTGACTTGGATGGGCTTAGCCCAATGAAATTGGGCTTGCCCTTCATTTTCTCTCTTTAGGTCAATTTGTTGACCAAATTGACTTTTAGGGTTGACTGGTCAACCATGGTGGGTGGACTGACCCTACTTGGTAGAAATGGGTCTAGTGGCACCACCCAACTTGGGTTGGGTCAAGGGGGTGTCCTACTTAGGCTAATTAGGCCTATGTGTGTGGGTTTGACCAAATTAAGCCCAAGGTTGATTTTGGTTAATTGGGGTCAAGGTGTTGACCTAGTGACATGCCCTAGGGTCCACTTAGATTGTTTTTAGGGTTAGGGCAATGTGGTGGGGTCATGGTGTGGCTAGGGTCCCTATTTAGGCTAGTTTGACCTAGTTTGACTTTGGTCCTATAGTGGGCTCCACATGGCTACCACCCACTACCTAGGGTCAAACCTAGTTGATCTCCTTAAATCTCACCCCATGCCTAACCCAATCTAAGTTGAGGGTCCAGTAGTAACATGGGATGTTACAAATTCCAATAAACAAGAAAATAATTTCGTCCCCGAAATTTAAGTTCGGGTCTACGGGGTTCTATTCGCAAGAATCATCAAGAATTTAAAGTCACAACTTAAAAGTACCTGATGCGAATAGCTCCGGGTGTTGCTCCAGCATCAGATCCCTCGGCTCCCAAGTGTGCTCCTCCCGTCCATGGTTGGACCACAGCACCTTCACAAGAGGGACCTTCTTCTTCCGCAACACTCGGATGGCTGTATCGTCAATCCGGATCGGCTCCAATCTCACTGATCTGTCAGGCTCTACTGGTCCGGCTGTAGTAGTAATGTGCTGCTCTGGCCGAAGGAGAGCTCTTCGCAAGGAAGAGACATGAAATACGTCATGTAATGCACCCAACTCCGGTGGCAGCTGCAGTCGGTAAGCCAGGGGGCCGATCCGCTCCAGTATCAGGTATGGCCCCATGTATCGTGGACTGAGCTTCTTGTGCCTCCGTACCCGAGAGACACCGTGTACTGGACGTATCTTCAAGAATACCCTGTCTCCAACCTGGAACTCCACCTTCCGGTGCCGAGCATCATAATACTTCACTTGAACAACGATCATATGAGAAAGAAGTCCACAACATGGGACCACCCACGCCCGAGCATTAGTTTGCGGACAAACTATGCAGCGGAAGCAGTGGTGTGCCCATGTACAAAAGTCACATGAATGGTCCACAAAGTACAATGAGTTAGGCCAGTTTTGTTTTTAACCTTACCTTTATGCAACCTCCACAGGTCGCCGCGCCGCAAAATGCGGCTCCTCCCCCTCCAGCTGCCACTCCATTCCTACATACGGAGATGGGGCAGACCTTGACGGTGATTCTGGATGCCTTTAGAGCCCAGCAAGTCCCGGCTCCACAGCCAAATCCGGGGTCGAGCTGGCTGAGTGCATTCAAGAGCATGTCCCCACCGACGTACCGTGGGACAGAGGATGTGGTGAAGACGGAAGAATGGCTGGAAGCCATACACGAGATCTTAGCAGGCATCAGCTGCCCAGTCGGCGAGGCAGTACCTCTAGCCACCTCTGTGCTGGAGGCTCATGCAAAGAGATGGTGGAAATCAGTCCGGGAGTCTACTTATGCGGACTTTGAGCTGTCAGAGATATCTTGGGAGGAGTTTGGCGATGTGTTTCTGGAGCACTTCGTCTCTGCCACGGACAGAGATGCTTTGGAGGAGAGGTTTTTGAACCTCAAGCAGGGGACTAGATCGGTGATAGAGTACCAGAGAGAGTTCTCCCACTTGGCCAGATTCGCGGGGATTCAGGATACCGATGATAGGAGGTATGCCAAGAGGTTCTACCGGGGCCTAAGGGATGATTTGAGGCAGGCCTTGCTGTTTATTTCTCATGGCACATCTAGGCAAATCATTGGGATGGCGAAGAAGCTGGAGGCTGACCAGCTGATGGTGCGAGCCGGAGGGAAGAGACCATTTGATGGGTCGACATCAGGAGAGAGCAGTAGGGGCTCTCAAAGAGGCAGGACCATCGGATACAGGAAGGGTGGGGGACGTCGTCGTCCCAACTTCAGGCAGAAGCAGGGGCCTCCTCCTACATTGGCTCCCCCACCTCTACAGATGCATGATCCGAGGAGACAGGATGACCGAGGCCATCGACAAGTGGTTTGTTACGGATGCCGCCAGCCCGGGCACATCAAGTCGGAGTGCCCGCACCGATTCCATCCCCCTCCTCCTCCACCTCCAGTGGCCCCAGTATAGTAGGGCCGAGGACGAGGCTGAGGACGAGGCCGAGGTCGGGGATATCACGGCAGGAGATGCGAGCAGGAACAGATATACGCCTTGGACCTCACAGAGCCGAGGAATCCCGAGGAGGTTATCACGGGTACTTAAAAATTAATTATGGGTTTCCTTGGATTTTCAATTATATATATAGTACCTGGAACTATAGGATAACAATTAACTTTCATAAAAACAAACCTCAGGCATATTTATGATCAGCGGCAAGCCCGCTCATACTCTCTTCGACACGGGTGCTTCGCACTCGTTCGTATCCGAGGCCTTCATTGACGGACTCGAAGGCGTAGATAGGTTCCCTGGACTAGAGATGAGGGTGCGTCTACCCGATGGGTCGGAGCTGCGGACCACTACACATTGTGATATGGAGGCCGAGATTGGCGGCAAGGCATTTGAGGCGCCGGCAACTATTCTGAAGCTGCAGGACTTTGACTTGATCTTGGGCATGGCCTGGTTGCATCGGAACCATGCCCAGATAGATTGCCCGTCCAAGAGGATCCCGCTAAGGCATGACGACTCTCATGTTATCGTTGAAGGTATCCAGCCTATCTGCCACCTACTGTTATCTTCTATACAGGCTGTGAAGGCCCATGAGCAGGGTGAAGAAGTTTATCTTGTCTGCTTCGAGATGGTGGGAACAGAGGCGACTATCTCAGATATTCCGGTGGTCCGGGATTTCTCCGACGTATTCCCGGAGAAATTGCCCGGGCTACCGCCTGCTAGAGACTTGGATTTCAGGATTCAGCTAGTACCGGGAGCGAAGCCGGTGTCCCGGGCACCCTACAGGATGGCTCCCAGGGAGTTAGCAGAGTTCAGGACTCAACTGCAGGAGCTAGTCGAGTCAGGATTTGTACGGCCCAGTTCATCGCCATGGGGAGCGCCAGTTCTCTTTGTGAAGAAGAAGGACAGATCACTGCGATTATGTATAGATTACCGGGAGCTGAACCGGTTAACGGTCCGCAACACTTATCCTCTGCCTCGGATAGATGAGTTATTTGACCAGCTACAGGGAGCCTTCTGGTTCTCCAAGCTAGATTTGCGATCCGGCTACTACCAACTCCGTATCAGGGAAGAGGACATACCGAAGACGGCATTCAGTTCACGCTATGGATTATACGAATTCACGGTGATGCCTTTTGGGCTCACGAATGCTCCCGCCGCATTCATGTGTCTAATGAACCGTGTATTCGAGCCTTTCCTAGACCGCTTCGTGATTGTATTCATCGACGACATCCTTATATATTCTCGGACTCAGGAGGAGCATACGAAGCACCTGGCACAGGTCCTGCAGAGGCTGAGGGAGACCCAGATGTACGCAAAATTTTCGAAGTTCCAGTTCTGGTTGCAGGAGGTGGCTTTCCTGGGGCACACGATCAGTGGGGCTGGGTTAGCAGTGGACCCAGCCAAGATAGAGACAGTGAGGGATTGGCCACAGCCGAAGACCGCATCTGACATCCGCAGTTTCTAGGGACTAGCAGGGTATTACCGCAAGTTCGTGGAGGGGTTCTCGAGGATAGCACTCCCCCTCACATCCTTGACGAAGAAGGACACAGATTTTGTTTGGTCAGAGCGGTGTGAGACGGCTTTTCAGGAGCTGAAGGACCGACTCATCTCATCCCCCATTCTTGCGCTTCCATCCGGGAGCGAAGGATTTCAGATCTACACGGACGCCTCTTATCAGGGGATGGGTGCAGTCCTGATGCAGCATGGACATGTTATTGCTTATGCTTCGAGACAGTTGAAGAAGCATGAGCATAACTATCCAGTACATGACCTAGAGCTCGGGGCTGTGGTTTTCGCCCTAAAGATATGGAGGCATTATTTATACGGAATTCATTGTGACATCTTTTTGGATCACAAGAATCTCAAGTATATCGATACACAAAAGGACCTAAACCTGAGACAGAGGAGGTGGTTGGAGTTCCTCTGCGATTATGATTACAAGATCCACTATCACCTGGGGAAAGCGAACACGGTTGCGGATGCTTTGAGCAGGAGGGCCGGCACTTCTGGACCGGAGCCCCGATTGATGTCTATGGAGCTGCTACAGATGATGGAGGACATGCACATTACCATGGTGTCCGAGACCGAGCCAGTAGTATAAAGAGAGTATTTGAGCTCAGTGATCAGTGGCGATGATATACAAGAGCGCGTCCGAGCACATCAGAGGCTGGATGCTGCGTTACAGCCGATTTTCAGTGCCTTAGAGAGGGGCAAGGTCGAGGACTACACGCTACAGGATGATCTTCTTCGGTTCCATGGGCGCATCTACATACCAGCAGGAGGCAATATCCGGGAGGACATACTCAGAGAGGCACATTGCTCGAGATATTCAGTACACCCCGGCATCACCAAGATGTGGGCAGATTTGCGGAGGTCTATGTATTGGCCCGGGATGAAGAGGGAGATCACGGATTTTGTGACCCATTGTGAGACCTACCAGCGTGTGAAGGCAGAATGCAAGAGCCCGGGAGGTTTACTACAGCCACTGCCAGTTCCAGAGTGGAAGTTCGAGGACATTGCTATGGACTTTGTACACGGATTGCCTCGCTCCCACTTTGGGCATGATTCTATATGGGTTATAATGGATAGATTGACCAAGGTAGCGCGGTTTATTCCAGTTCGAAAGGATGCCCCAGTTGCAGTTCTGGTGAGATTATTTGTGGAGCAGTACGTCAGATATCATGGTATCCCCAGGACTATTGTTTCGGACCGTGATGGTCGGTTCATTTCGAGCGAGTGGAGGGCCGTGCATGCTTACTTGGGATCTCGGCTTACCTTTAGTACCGCCTTCCACCCGCAGACCGACGGACAGACCGAGCGGACCATCCGGACCATGGAGGACCTGCCCAGACTATGCATATTGGATACGGGGAATGCTTGGGAGAGGCTGCTGCCATTGATTGAGTTCTCGTATAATAACAGCCACCAGGCTAGCATCAGGATGGCTCCATACGAGGCACTTTATGGGAGGAGATGTCGGACACCACTATCATGGGTTCAGGATGTGGATGCCAGGGCTCTTGGATCTGATTATATAGAGGACACTGAGGCTCAGATTCGATTGATCAGAGATCGGCTACTAGAGGCCCAGAGCAGACAGGCAAAGTATTATGATGCGCGGCACCGGAAGGTGGAGTTCGAGGTTGGAAACAGGGTATTCTTGAAGATACGTCCAGTACACGGTGTCTCTCGGGTACGGAGGCACAAGAAGCTCAGTCCACAATACATGGGGCCATACCTGATCCTGGAGCGGATCGGCCCCCTGGCTTACCGACTGCAGCTGCCACCGGAGTTGGGTGCATTACATGACGTCTTTCATGTCTCTTCCTTGCGAAGAGCTCTCCTTCGGCCGGAGCAGCACATTACTACTACAGTCGGACCAGTAGAGCCTGACAGATCAGTGAGATTGGAGCCGATCTGGATTGACGATACATCCATCCGAGTGTTGCGGAAGAAGAAGGTCCCTCTTGTGAAGGTGCTGTGGTCCAACCATGGACGGGAGGAGCACACTTGGGAGCCAAGGGATCTGATGCTGGAGCAACACCCGGAGCTATTCGCATCAGGTACTTTTAAGTTGTGACTTTAAATTCTTGATGATTCTTGCGAATAGAACCCCGTAGACCCGAACTTAAATTTCGGGGACGAAATTATTTTCTTGTTTATTGGAATTTGTAACATCCCATGTTACTTCTAGACCCTCAACTTAGATTGGGTTAGGCATGGGGTGAGATTTAAGGAGATCAACTAGGTTTGACCCTAGGTAGTGGGTGGTAGCCATGTGGAGCCCACTATAGGACCAAAGTCAAACTAGGTCAAACTAGCCTAAATAGGGACCCTACCCACACCATGACCCCACCACTTTGCCCTAACCCTAAAAACAATCTAAGTGGACCCTAGGGCATGTCACTAGGTCAACACCTTGACCCCAATTGACCAAAGTCAATCTTGGGCTTAATTTGGTCAAACCCACACTCATAGGCCTAATTAGCCTAAGTAGGACACCCCCTTGACCCAACCCAAGTTGGGTGGTGCCACTAGACCCATTTCCACCAAGTAGGGTCAGTCCACCCACCATGGTTGACCAGTCAACCCTAAAAGTCAATTTGGTCAACAAATTGACCTAAAGAGAGAAAATGAAGGCCAAGCCCAATTCCATTGGGCTAAGCCCATCCAAGTCAGCCCAAGCCCAACCTAAGTGGTCAAAGACAATTCATAACCCCCAAGATCAGGAAAGAGAATACATGCAAAGGGGTAGAAGAGGAATTTGGAGAAGAAGAGGAGAGAGAAAAGGGAAAGAGAGGAAATGGTGGCCACATGGCCACCCCATCAGTGATTTCAGCTGCCCAAAACCAGGTGGACGACCTCCCCTCTTCATTTCCAGCAGAAAACCAGGGATGTGAGCCACTTGGCAGCTGGGTGAAGCCTCCAAAGCTCAAAACCGAGCTAACTTTGGAGTTAACTCCACATATATCCCACCTCAGCCCAATTCACCCACTCCATTAGCTTCAGAGAGCTCAGGCGAGTAGAAATCGACTACTGGATCGAAGGAAACGGTGCAGGAACCATGAATCCAAGAAATCTCGCCGGAGCAAGGTCGGGAATGGCCACCCGCCGTCAAACTCACCGCCGCGCCGCCATTCAGGTCCGTTTCACTTCACCTCTACCCGTACTAGAATCCTACATCAACTAGGGGAGATATCGGGCTCCATTGAGCCCGATGCCATGGGGGAAATGAGAGAATTTTCCAAGCTTTCTAAACCCCTCGGGATCGCCGTCGCCGCCGTCTTCCGCCGCCCCATCACCGGGAAACGATAGCCACCACCACCGTGAAGGTGATGGCACCGTTGGCCGGGGGTGGCGCCGCCTCAGCTGGCCGGAAACAGCCAGCACAGGTGCTCCAGCCAGATTCAATCCCTGCCGTTGGCTGGAGGTAGGAGATAAACGGATGCTGTTAAAATGCGCTTTAAGATTCGTGCGGCTGATATTTAAAAATCAAATTATTTGATATAGATTAATGAAATGAATTGAAAATCCTGTCACACTTTTACAGTCACCTTGCATGTTGATTTTAGGCCTCTTAGAGGCATTTTTAGAACTTATTCTCTTGATAAAAATTGTAGCCAAGGGTCTTACCTTTAAATTTCCACCCTAAACATGTGATTTGGTGTAGTGTGCTGTCCTGTAGAACATTTCTCCTAGGACTGGTCCTAGGGTAGCGCAGAAATTATATTGGATGCCCAGGTCAAACCATTAGTCACCATGGCACCAAAGTTTGGGCACATGCATTATTAGGGCATACTTAGCCCCTGCCAAAACTTAGGAATTTTTAGAGAATATTTTCCTATAGGTTTTGCTAAAATATCAAAATACTAATAAATGAAATATAAGGAGTTCTACTCCTCCCCATGGCCCCAAATCTTGGTGGTAGGTCAGTGGGGTCATCCTTGGTGCATGATAAAATTTTTAGCACCTTGGGTTCACTGCATGTTGGAGAATCCACTTGCATGTGCTAGCCTATGTTATGCCTTGGTGTGCAAATAGCAAAAATGCAAATTTGGTGTATTTAGCCCAATGGTGACATGCAAAGGTCTTGGAATTATTTACAGTGGTTCATTAGGTAAATTTCATCCCTCAAATTAATAATGGAATTTTTGGAATCAAAAATTCCATTTATTGGAATTTATTTTAAATATAGCTATTTTGGAAATAAAATTGGAAAATAGGATTTCCTCAAGTACAAATTCAAACATTTTGCCAAGGCATAGATAATGTCACATTTGACTTAGGAAAAATATGATTCCTCTGTTTTGAAGAACTTTTGGAGTAGATATCTTAAATTGCCCATTTTACCCTTATCTTATTAATTCTTGAAATGATGGATATATACCTCTGAAAAATTTGGAATTTATTCTACTGTTGTAAAATGGCATTATTAGTTTTGCATGAATTTCTCAGAATTAATGGATGCATTGTTAGTTGTTAGATTAATATAATGGCATTTTTGGTAAATATGTTATAATGGAATTTTATAGGCCATTACACAATAAATACTGATGATACTCTGTCAATAGTCATAAATTAGTGTTCTAAAAGTTCTGTAATTTTCCTGGAATTTTTGTTTACATAATGCCTATACTTCATTTGGAAAAATGGGATTTGTGTGGAATTGATATTAAATAGGAAATGGGAATAAATAATTTAAGGAAAATTATGAAACTCTGTAGGCAGTCGCATTTTATCAATATACATCTCAGGAAAAATTACCTAGGTCAGAGGATGCAAAATCATAGTACTTCATGTGTAAAGTGACCTAGCGTTTAAATTAAAAGATTTAATTAAAGGACTATTTGGCCAAGAAAAATTATGAGAATTTTTAGGGTAGTTCCCTTAGTCCTTAACAACTTAGGATAAATATTTAGAGGCAAGATGCCCTAAGGTTTGGAAGATCACATTTTAGGATAATCATAGGTCATGGTCTGCATATAACACAAATAGGTCTTGCCTTAAGAGTTACGAGGGGATTGATTATCGGATGAAATAAAAGAGTTCAACATGAGTAACTCTGGTGGGTAGAGTTGTCTTAGTGAGGGATAAAAGTGCAAGTCTTAGTTAGCAATTGGAGTGGGGGTCGGCGGAAGACCGTCGGCATCCCGGTAACACCTAAAGTCACTAGGGTTGTACTAGAGCAATAAGGAGAGCTGGGGAGATACATGGGTAGCCATCAACTAAAATAAGTATCCTTGCGAAAGGGAACGCTGGACGTAATCCCAACACAGTTCCTAGTGCCCCTTGAGAGCCCTTCACGGGGAATACCGGGGGCAGTCCTGGGATTAACCTTAAATCTCTAAGTATAATAAACCGTAGACAAGAGTAGTTTAATAGGTTAGGACATTGTTGTACCTTCTCGCCCGTATAGGGTTAGAGAGATTCATGATATATGCTCACCCGTTTAGGGTTGGAGAGAGTTGGTATAAAGGCACTGATGTGCGATCTCACCCGTTTAGGGTTGGAGGGAGTTGGTATAAAGGCACTAATGTGCGTTCTCACCCGGGTTTGGGTTTGAGGGATTCAGGACGGGTTTGGTCCTGCGAGCGGGAGGCTCGGTATGAATTACTTACATGTGCATAAATATCGTGGCGGGGCATACGGTACTGGCCGTTCGTCACACCGATGGCAGTACGGTGCACCACGCGGTTGTGAGAGTTAGAGGGGCCAGTGGGTTGTTTTTACACTACGGTCTGGAGGACGATCCCCGATAACACACATCCGACCCAACAAGACTGACGGGTTTGTCAGCAAAGTACGTACGCGAGACTCTAGAGTGCACCTTGGATGTGTACAGAGGCGTATGAGAGGGGTCTAAGGCTTGGTAGTGTGCATACCGGTCTAGAAGCGGAAACGCCCGCTCCGCTGCTGCCGTAGCCACAGCGGTGGTACCCGAGAGTGATGCTAGCTCTCAAAAAGTGGGAACTAAAGGTCTGTGATCACAGAGTCATTGTGTGTGAGTTGCACTTGCCTGCGCATAAAATTGCATCATATCATTCATTCATATTAGGTCATACGCTTCATAGATCCTTATCATATAAATTAGTATGGGCTCTTTTATATGATAAGTTAAATTTCCTGGAAATCCTAACTTATATATTTGTATGAGCATTTATATAAGTTAAGGTACGTTTGTGATGATAACATAGTGGTAGTTTAGTTTAATTACTTGTCATATTACTGTTCTTTACATTCCTTTACTGCACCGCTCTTACTTATTACTTGTACCGTACTTAGAACTGCTAGAGTAGAATTACAATACTTATTACAACTCTAGTTAGATATTGTCACCTGCTTCCACTTTACTACCCCTTGTTGTCCTCTGCTTCGTCCTCCCGCTCGGTGCCTAGAAGCTGCGGGGCGAGGTGCGGAGGAAACGACTTAGTCTTTTGACTAATGGTCGGTGACCAACTATTTTTAGGAACCCGTGGAGATGGAGCACTAGCATGTTGAGGAGGCAGGACATGAGGAGCAGATACCGCTTCAACAGGCTACTACCACTATTGTGCGTCCTCAGGTGGGACGAGATCTGATGTTCTAGCATAGCTTCCGCATTTATGATTTTGTGAGAGAGAGATTTGATGTACTGGGCATAAGCCCTTTTTACTCTTTCATTTGTACTCTATTGTGGACTATTGTGATGTACTATTCATTTCTTTTACATGATTGTACTATGTGACTTGTGGACTGATAGTTTTACATATACAGTTTACTTCTTTCTTCTCATATTGGCCTACAGGATAATGATCGTACTAGCCGGCAGAATCGGCATATTGCGGTGTCGACTAACCCGTGAGTTAGTTCCACCGTAAGACGGCGGTTCTGGGCATAAGATCCGGTAGCCCTCCTTGGTAAGGGGGAGGGGGGTCTTACACATTATAAACATGATGCACATTTATATTAATCTACCAATTTCTATCAAATCATTACGTTTAAGTATGCTTCGTTTCACAAATCAATTACATGAGATCCAATTATTAAACTTCACCAATTATAGAACTAAGATGATTAACATAAAAGAGTTCACCCAAACCTAAAGTTAATTGCAACATTGAATCCACCGAATCCATATCCATGTTATACCGAACCCAGAATTTAAGTGCAGAATAAATCTGGATAACAACTTCGACTGGCGATTCCCGAAGCTACATGAATTCAGTGAAGGAGTGTAACCCCTCGATGGAAAGGTCTTTCCATGGGTTACAACTTTAATGTTCGGACCACAACACAAATTCAATGGTATCATACTTGAAATCAGATTCAAAGTCCGCTGCGTACAGAACACAATTTCTGTATGCAGGGTTTGCCGGATGTCAAATTCGTTCAGACTTTCCCGTGGCTACAGACTTTGCCTGAAGTCGTGCAACCACTCGTTGGAAATTTATTTGCAAGAGCTTTAACTTTTGTGTTTAGTCGAAAGCCCAGATCTGGCCATATCATACCTGAAAGTGGCCAAGAAGATCGCTACACGCAGAACACAGATTTTGCGCGCATCTTAAAGCGGAATGAACGACATCGGTTCATATTCCTCCTCAAGTCGTTCTTCCAAAAGCACCTCCAGAAATTCCTCCTCCCTTATTCACCCTCATGAGGCCATTACTCTTCACGAAACCATCCCCCATATTCGCATAGAAGTTTGGAGAGGTTGAAGACACAACTAGCTTTAGAGCACAAGCCCTAGAACGACCTCTTCCTAGAGAAATCACCATCTCGCTAGTCTATACTCTTTTGAGTCGACATCTCACCTAGATATCTACAGATCTAGCACCAAGGGAGAGGGGAGGAAGCTCACCTCATTTCTAGTGGTTCTACCATTCCCGGTCATAGACCTTGTAACTCTTTGCGGCGAAATCTTCTTCTTCATGACGGCGGCAGATCTCCTCCTCTTGGACTTGCTCCAGCAATTTTCCATCTCTATAGAAGTTCTCTCAGAAAAATAGCTGGAATGAGGAGTGAAAACGGCTAGGGTTTTCATAACCCTTATTAATGAAAAGTGACACGGGTAGGGACACACCCGTGTCCTTACCCGTGTCCTGCTCGGGAGAAATGTTGACGACAGTTTTACTGTCGGTTCAATACTCGACACTGGTAGGGACGCGCGGGCGTGTCCCGACCCGTATCCCCATAACACGGTCGTGTTCTCTGGCCTTATCCTTCTCTGGACACGCTTCGTCAAACTCAACTCGACACGCATACGGCCGTGTCTCTACCCATGTCCTTCTCGGGCACTCTTCGTCGATCTCAACTCGACGCACACGGGTAGGGACACGCCCGTATCTCTACCGATGTACTCCTATGGACACACCTCGTCGAGCTCTACTCGACACATATGGGTAGGGACACGCCGTGTCCCTACCATATCCACATGACACGGGTAGTGACACTCTCGTGTCACTACCCGTGTCCTTCTCTGGAAATACTCGAGTCGTCGACTCGAGAAATGGGGTCCCCCACATGGGTAGGGACACGCCCGTGTCTATACTCGTGTCCTATTCTGGACTGATTTCTCCTCCCATTTACACATGCAGCCCCGCTTCCAGCACTTCCCTGAGCCCAAGTCAGCTCTCCTGACTCAAAAATGCACACGAGGGGCCTAGTTCGAATCAGGACGTTACATAACTAGATGAGTACCTTCCGAGTCCTCTCCCTGTCTGTTTACCATAGTATGGAGTCGGATGTCCGAACTGAAGAATGGCTAGACACGGTGTAAGAGCTAATGGCCAGAATCAGATATCCAACCAATATGGCTGTGACCTTAGCAGTGCCAGTCTTAGAAACACACGTGAAGAGGTGGTGGAAGTCCCTCATGGGCTACACTTTCCAAGGCCAAGTATACATTGAGATCAGTTAGAAGGAGTTTTCTGAAGCCTTCTTAGAACACTTCATTCCTTCTGCCGCTCGAGATGAGCTTGAGGAGATATTCCTGCAGCTAAAGTAAGGATCGAAGTCTGTGACAGAATACCAAAGGGAGTTTCAACACCTTGCAAGATTTTGCTGACTCCTACGAGTTCGATGATCGTGATTATGCGAACCGATTTTACAAAGGCTTGCGAGATCCCATATGGCAAGAACTTTTGTTTATACCGGAAGCGAGCTTGATGGAGATAATCGATATGGCAAAAGGTTGGAGGCAGATCACTTGAGAAGTAGTAAGAGGCCCGCCGAGGGTGTGATGGAAGCAGGCCCCATCTATAGGAAGAGACCAAATAATAGTGGTGGAGGATGGTACCAAAGGGGTGGCGGCCGTTTCCACCAAAATTTTAGGATGGAACGCCCGACTCCGCAACTAGTACTACCTCCATCTCAAAAAATGTATCAACAGCCTAGAGAGCAGAACGAGCAAGTTTGCTTAAAGTGTAATCGGCTGGGCCATATCTTGCGTTATTGCCCGCAGTTAAGAGGATATGCTCCCCCTATTTTTCCTTCGACAGCCCCGCGAGGACGAGGACATGGTCGTGGTCAAGGGCGAGGACCATGCAAAAGGAATCCTGAACCTGCTAGAGAGTAGGTGTTTGCTCTGGACATGTCTCAGGACCGAAATCCTCAAGATGTGATTGCAGGTATGTCATGATTTGATTAATACATTACAAGCATTCGTCCTTAAATTACTTGAGATGCGCTAGGAATCTAGCTTGAGTCTTTATAATTGATACTTAGGAACCGTGGCCATTAGTTGGAAACTGTCTTACACCTTATTTGATACCGATTCCACACATTCATTTATCTCATCGGACTTCGTAAAAGATTTAGATGGGGTGCAGTATGATGAGCCCGCGAACAAACTCTAATGTGGGTGGTTAGTTCGATGAGTCGAACGCTGCGGGCTTGCTAAGGGACGCAAGTGCACCTATCGCAAGTAGTACTCGATATTCGGGGGAATACTGAGGTCGTATTATTCCCAGGAATGGGTTGATTATCCCTACTATTCCGAAAGCACTATTATTTTACTGAAATAGTAAGTTGTTGATTTTTAATTAAGAAAAGCTGGAAATAGATTATAAGTAAAGTCGATGAAGAGATAACACTCAGTATCGAATTATGTTAGGATTAAAAATAATTTGAATAACTAGAGATCTAAAGTTTCAATTTAATTAAAGCAGAAACTTGGCCGTGGAGGTTCCAAAATAATGAGCTCACCTATCTCTAGGAATATCGCTCACCTGGACATTATGACTATTCGATCGGGCTCTCGTCCGACGAAGGATTCCTCTTAATGTCCGCAGTATGCTAAGAACCCTGTTATTGGGTGGGGAACCCAATCTGGTAGAGTTATCGCTCCTCCTCTCTCGAGGGTTAGTGCGGAACTCTTTTTACCCAGGGGTGATCAGTACATACGCACGACCTCTCGGCTAGCTAGCGTATGGATAACGGAAATAGAGCCCACACATCGATATGTGGTTCTATGCATCGTTAACCCGGGGTAAACCTTAAGTTTTTAATTAAATAGAAAAATAAGAATTTTAGTTATTTAAAACATTTTTTATATCCCAATGCTTTCGATACCGAGGGCTAAAAGCGATTAGCCACTCATGGGAATGAGGATGGCTTATGAGTTTGGTTAGGTGAACGTTCTAAACTATTCGTTGAAGGGTTATAAAGAAAATAAGAAGAAAAGCAAGATAACCTAATTTTAAAAAAGTTACTACAAATAAAAACACCCGCATTCATCCAAACACATAATAAAGAGACAAAAATAAAACTAAGTTACAAGTAAGAGAAAATTGCATAATTGAAATTTCAACTCCCACTCAAACGAGTGGGCGGGAAATATAAGCTGAAAATTTGCAAGTCCTACTCAAACGAGCAGGACTGAAATGAAAGCAAGTCCTACTCAAACGAGTAGGCGGAAATAAATGCGATTACAAGTCCATGTCAAATATTTACAGAGAAATAAAGTCCGGCCATTTAACTCCTAGCGAGTAGGCGGAAGATAAAAACTTGCCATTTAACTCAAATGAGTAGGCGGTAAATAAAAGCTGAAAATTGCAAGTCCTACTCAAACGAGTAGGAGGGAAATGAAGTCCAGCCATTTAACTCCTAGCGAGTAGGCGGAAAATAAAAACACACAAGTCCTACTTGAATAAAATCCAGCCATTTAACTCAAATGAGTAGGAGAAAAATAAAAACACACAAGTCCTATTTGAATAAAATCCAGACATTTATCTCAAATGAGTAGGCGGAAAATAAAAAACACACACTTGCTGAAATTAAAACAAACACACACACACACACACACGACAAAAAATGAAATACTCACACTGCAAAAAGTAAATACTTACACTTGCAAATCCTACTCAAATGAGTAGGTGAAAAACCTAAAAAGAGACACCATTTAACTCTTAACGAGTAGGCAAAAATAAATGCGCACACGCACACACTCTACATAATTGGAGAAAGCAATAAACTTATCTCATACACGCACGCACGCAAGCGAAAAAATTAAGAAAAACCAAGTTATCAAAAAATTAAAACAACTGCATTTCTACCGCTAGAATGCCGTAGAAATGCATAAAAAGGCAAAATAAAAATTGTTTGAGCAAAAAGTTTTCAAACTAAAGCGAGAAAAATAAGTGCCTGAAAAATTAAAATGTTTGCATTTTTACCGTTAGATGTTGAGAGAAATGCATAAAAAAGTTGAAATAAAAATTATTTGAGCAAAAAATCTTTTTACGTATTTGCTAAAATCAAAGTTGTTGAAAAACTAAAATTACGCATTATGTATTCTTATATATTTGTAAAAGAGTTTAAAAAGTAGCAGAAAATGAAAATAAAAATCACAATTCTAACCAATTTTGATAAGAAAAACGGCTATAATAACGGCTAGAAATTTTGATAAAAATGAAAATTAGGCAAACAGTTTTTCATTTTAAAGAATAAATTTCACAATTTTAACTCATACACGCACACACACAATATGAAAATGAAAACAAAAGTACATAAGATTGATGAAAAGGAGGCCTTCAAAGACATTCCAAAGCTTTGTAAGTATAAGAAAAATAACGATTTTATTAACAAAACAAGTTGATTACAAAAGCTTAAGCAAACAAACTTCAAAATGAGGGGGGGGGGGGAGAATCCTTACATAGCACTACAATAGCTCCAAACAGCAGCCCTTACTCATCAAAATGGTTCAAAAATTTGGAACCCTTACCTCATACATCAGCTGGCCATTTATAGGCAAAAATTTCCAAGTACACGCCCTCCGACACAGGCGTGTCGGGTGGGCATGTCAGCACTATTCACATCAGATTTCGGTGACTGACGACGATTTGACATTGCGGCTAAAAACACGGCGGTCATGCCCCAGGTCACGGGCGTGATGGTGGGCGTGTCGTTCGGCGATTGATGGCGTTGTTGACTTCAGGAGGTCCACGTGGAAGTCACGCCCCTGGTCACGGGCGTGACCCAAAGTACACGGGCGTGACGGGGAGGTTGAACTGGGCGCCGTCTGCATCGAAAGTGGCCTGTGGCAGTTTGTCGGCTAGGTGGAGGAGTCACGCCCGAGGTCACGGGCGTGACTCTGGGCGTGTCGGCTTGGTTGCCGATCGTCGAGCGAATTTCATCTAGCTTGAGTGTCACGGGCCATGGTCACGGGGCATGTCAAATGATACGGGCGTGACCCCGGGCGTGTCAAACTTTTCTCATCAAAATCTTCTGATTCCACTTGAAATGAAGTGTCACGGCCTGGTCACGGGCATGACCCAAAGTACACGGGCGTGTACTAGGGCGTGTGATGATTTTTCTTGCTAACAAGTAATAATTCAATGTGATTTCATTCTACATTCTAATACAATTATGTAGATGGACTTAACTAGATTGAATTAGCATTCAGGCAAGCGCACCTATCAATCGTAATATATGAGAAATCTACATCTCGTGTCGTATTCCACAGGGTCGTTTCAACTATTCGTACTCACCCTCCCTTTATTTTCATACCTCTAAACAAAAGTGATATTTAAAATACATTATCCTAACTATGACCAATTGGATAATTCAATATTGGAGAGATAAGAACGATAGAACATGAAGCTTTCAAATAATTACATGAACAATTTCATTTACTAGTTCAATTCTAAGCAATCATGATATGAAAATACTATTAAATTTGTGCAATGTAAAGGTTAATTTTTCATCAAAATTCTCTCTCGAGCAATTCCAAATCTAAACCTAAGATAGTAAATTTTCTCTCAAACAATTCACAACACTCAAGTTCGCATTAAACAACATACCTTTATTACTACATAAATTCATGGATTTTATTTCTAAATTAACATGAATTCTTTTATCCGTGTTCTAATTTTCCAAACAAAATATCTCTCGATCATAGAGTTTGAAATACAAAGTGAATTATCATCACAATATGAACATACTAAATTCACTGCAAATAACCAATTTCTCAATCTAGCCAATTGCAAATTATGTAAAACAAATAAGCAATTCAAAGGGATGATTAAACTCTTTGTTTGATTGCATAAACACAAATAAAATGCTACAAATATAACATGAACAAGGTGATACATGATTACTAAAATGTTCAAAGCAAAATTCATGCAAATTAAAACACAAATTGAAGATGGATCATCAAGAGAAAGAAAGGATTTAAGGGATTAATGATTGAATAAAAAAAATACATAAGAATACCCTTCAATCCTCCTTGTCTTGAATGCTCCCCTTCGGCCTCCAGCAGTTCTCCAATGCAGAAATGATCCAAAAGTTCTCAGTAAATTTTTCTACAGGAAATTTATAGTTCCCTTGCAAACAGGTCGGACACGGGGTCGCACACGGCCGTGTGCCAGGCCGTGTGGACGGTTCCTAGACGGTTCCTGGGCAGTTTCCCACGAAAAGGCGTGTCTGGTAGTGGGCCGTGTCAGATGACACGGTAATAGACACGGCCGTGTGTGTGGCCGTGTTCCACATACACGGGTTGGTCGGCAGCCGTGTGCAAAGCTGACACGGGTATGCACACGGGCGTGTGCCATACCCGTGTGAGGCTCCTCTGTCTGCGCCCAAATTCTTCAGCTCCAGGTGCATAGGACACGGGTATGCACACGGCCGTGTGCCTGGCCGTGTGCATCAAATTTCTGTCCTGTCATCAGCCATGTAGACTCCGTGAACTCCTCTGTTTGCTCCGAAACTTTTAGGTCCATTGGTTGGCATTACCTGCAATAGAAAAATAATAGACTCAGTAAATGGTTTATTATAAGAACTGCCGAAGATTTCTAAATATGCTCTTCTATCTATGATACGACAATTTCTTTGATATTATCATGAAATCAACACCAAAAGGGGCAGGAAATGGTAGATATGATTACAATTATGATAGTAAAAAGCCTATCATAATCGTACTCATCAAATACCCCCAGACTTAGATGTTTGCTTGTCCCTAAGCAAACTAATTCAAACACCGGGGTTACCATTAAATAATTTTGCCTCCGCACATTGGTTGCTATGAATTTAATAGAACTTTGATGATGTAATTGCATAGGAAATAATTTAGCAGACTTTTCTAAATATAGATTTATCTTAACATTCCTCTAATATATTATTTTAACTATCTCTCACTCGCTTTTAGAAATAAAAGTATAGTCATCTTTAACAAATATGAGGAGAAAATAACAATCTCTATAAAATACGTATTAGTGTTTCAAAGCTTATAAGTACTCGTACTGATATTCATGAACTTACCCTTTTTACACCCTCATCACAGCATAATTTAGAATTAGTAAGGTTGGATCCTTAGGACTTGAATTTTGGTGTAGCCTTTTTGGCTTAGGATAGAAGATTAAAGGTGAGGTAATCAAGGATAATTTTGATAAAGTTTCACACCTAAATCTTGATTGAGCCTTATGTTGGAAAATACCTTAACATATTTCAATTTTATGTAAACACCCCCAGACTTTGCAATTTGTATATTTCCCACATTTTGAAGGGCACTCTATTTTTTATATACATTTTTTTTTAACCAAGGGACCATAGTAGGGATCATTCTAAGCGGGTGCAAGTATACACGCACTCAGGCCACATATCACTATGTCTTTTTTTTTGGGTTCAAAGTAGGGATCATTCCAAGTGGGTGCAAGTATACACGCACTCAGGCCACATATCACTATGAACAAATCATTCCAAGCAGGCATCAATGATAGGTGTGCTAATAGGTAAGGATTTGGCCTTGGTGAATTTTAATAGTAGAGCATCAAAAGGATGGGGATTAGGTTCAAATGGGGTGTGCAAGGGTATCATGTTAAAGGTGTTGGGATAACAAGGCTCAAGCTATCCAATAGGAGGCCTAAGTCATTTCCGCCTTTACTAATTAACTTATGTAATGTTTTGAGGAATGCTAGAGGGTGAGTCCTAGACATCAATAGGGAGTAATTTTTAATTTTAAAATTCTAATACCAAATTATAAAAAATGTTACACTCATCGACTCACTTTATTATAGATAAATATAATTTCTAAAATAGAGTGTTGGATAGTTACTAATATAGAGGAGTAATCTTAAAATTAAATTATATAGAGAAAATTAAGCTAAACAAAATTTCTATGCTTAATTACGAAATCAACAAAGTTGAATACTCTATGAGTCTACATCAATTCATTTTAATCAGTGTGCGAAGGTAAATTAAATATTTATAATCCCACATGAATGAATAATGAGAGCTTAAAAGGTCAAACAAAAATTTTTAAAGGGTGGTATAATAACTTGAGTATTATGATAAGCAGGTTAGAATTAATTGTAACCACATGAACAACCATTCTACCCCCAGACTTAAGATTTGCAATGTCCTCAGTGCAATGTAAAAAGCGGACATAGAGTGATTTCATGATGATATATAAAAAGGAACTGCTATCATAATAAGTAGAAGAGCACAGTAAAGAAATAGGAGCTGTAATGAAATACTCTGATATATAATTGCTGATTCAACTGAATACACTGATAAAAAAAAATACAAGATACGATATATAAAGATAGAACTACATCGATACAAATCAGAAGTACTCATGGTGGCCTGTCGAATCGTCCGGGTAGGAAGGCGGTGCTGGAGCTGGCGGCTGGCGAGGGGCGATCCCAAGGTAGTCTCTAATCTGATGAAGGAGATCCTTAATTTCCTGATGTTCCTCCTTAATTTCCTGAAAGCGTGGCGAGAGCTCGGTGTCGAAAAACTGTCGGAACTCGCGCGAGTATCGTGACTGAGGTGGAGGAGGTGCAGTAGACGACTCGCCATGAGCGTAGGTGGAACGGGGTGGAGGCACCAACGGCTCGTCGAGGTCAGGATCTATCTCATCATCACTGTCGGCCTGTACATGCGGTCCTCGTCGAGCAATAGAATATATGACCCCTCCCCGGCCCTGACGGGCGGTGACGAGGCGGAGGGCGCGAAGACTAGCCATCGTGATAGGCACGGTCTTTGCTACCACTGTCATCTGGGGGAGGGCTAAAAAGATGCCCATATTCTTCACGAGGCGAGTAATATAGGGTGCTACACAAATAGACCCTATACGAGTGGTGTCAGCCTGATGAAGAATAAACTAGGCTAGAAGATAACCGAGATGTAGAGGATATCGTGATGTCATGCTGTAGAGGTATAACAGATCCTGCCTACTAACAACTCCGGAGCTTTCGCCCCGACCGCTCAACGTGTGGCTGAGTAGATGGTGGATGTAATGGAGGGCGGGGGAAATCAATTTGGATGCCTTAGATCTCTTGGCCTCGTAGGCGCCAGTGTCGAAAGAAATCTGGCGCCAAATACCACCGGCCATATCGCGGTTGGGGAGCTCAAAGTGGAGTTCGGGGTAGGCGGCACTAAAAAGGAACGACTCCTCATACACCCCTAAATATTGGGTGAATTGGAGCATGGTGAGTGTGTAAAATGTGCCACCCACTCGAAATGAAACAATCCCCTCGGGCGCGTGCGGTGCGTCGATGAAATTTGGCCTAAAACTGGAATAAAATGATGATAGGAACTCTAAGGTGAGTTCCCTAAAGCCTAATTCTTCTATGGCAAAAAATTGACTCCACCCCGTTACAGAAATCAGCCCCCTGACATCTCCTGCCAGGTTTATCTCCTCAAGTACGCTCCAATCTATCATGCGTATGTCTTGAAATTTTTTGGATTGCAAGCGGTTGTAGCGGGCGGTATGCGATGCATCAGTGAAAATTAGCGGAGTAGCGGCATCCCGCCTCTCCGTGGAGACTTGTAATTCCGGTCGGCGACGGCGACCTCCACTTCTTCCGGAAGACATAGTGTAGATGGGGAGAAATGCGAGTGAAGGGGGACGAGAAATGGAAAAGGTGGTGCCTTGAGGATCAGGCCACGGGATGACTGGTGGTGGGAGAAGGTTTGGAGTGAGCAGGAAAGAAAACCACACGGCCCCTATTTATACATGTTGAACACGGGTTCGCACACGGGCGTGTGCGCGCCCGTGTTAGGGAATCTTTAACCTCGTGGAACACGGGGTGCGTCGGTCCGTGTAAAATAATGGAACACGGGTGCGCACACGGCCGTGTGTGCACCCGTGTTAGGGGATCCAATGCCTCGTGGAACACGGGCCTGCCTCGGTCCGTGTGGTCAAATCGGCTGGGGTCAGTGCGTCAGGTGGACACGGGCGACAACACGGCCGTGTGTCGCCCCGTGTCGCATCTGGCACGGTACATGAACACGGGTAGGTAGGAGACACGGGCGTGTGTAATCCGACACGCCCGTGTTCGATGTCTCGACACATCGGTCTCGACGATCGTCGAGACCGATGCACACGGCACTGCACACGGGTTGGTGCGTACCCGTGTTGTGCTCGGGATGAAAATGCCCTAATGCCGAATTAATTCCACACGGCTGGGCCTGAGCCTGTGTCACGTACACGGCCACGCACACGGCCGTGTGTGTAGCCGTGTGCCACTCCAGAAAAAATTTTTTCAGAAACATTTTTTTTTCTTTTTCTCATTAAAATTTGATGGAAAATTTTTTTTTTCATTAACATTTTTTCTTTAATTTTTCATTACAACTAATTAGACTTATACTAAAGCAAGAATATTTAGAAACACCTATTATACTTAATATTAAATTAATCTAGCCGGAGGCAGGTTTCTAGACGAGCGAAGTCCATAGGGATTTCACCATAATAAGGTTTAAGTCGGTGACCATTAACCTTAAAATCTCCCTTCTCTGGGTGAGTTAACTCGACGGTACCGTAGGGAAAGACTTCTTTAACTTTAAAGGGTCCGGACCACTTAGACCTTAACTTCCCTGGGAATAATCGTAATCTGGAGTTATAAAGGAGGACTTGGTCACCTTTTTGGAATACCTTGGGTTTACGAAGGTGACGGTCATGAAATAGTTTAGTTTTCTCCTTATAAATCCGGGAGTTCTCATAGGCCATAGTTCTCCACTCATCTAATTCGTTAAGTTGAAGTTTACGCTTTTCACCTATAGAACTAGCGTCAAAATTTAAGGAGCGTATTGCCCAATATGATTTGTGTTCTAATTCTATAGGTAGGTGACAAGATTTACTGTAGACTAATCTAAAGGGGGTGGTCCCTATAGGTGTTTTGTAGGCGGTCCTATAAGCCCATAAACAGTCGTTAAGTTTCCTAGACCACTGTTTTCTATTCCCTTCTATAGATTTTTCTAAGATTCTCTTAAGTTCTCTATTGGAAACTTCAACTTGTCCACTAGTTTGAGGATGATACGGAGTGGCTATCCTATGTGTAACTCCATATTTTTCTAATACTTTGTCTAGTTGTAGATTACAAAAATGTGAACCCCTATCGCTAATAAGTGCGCGTGGTGTGCCAAATCGTGCGAATAAGGATTTCAAAAATCTAATTACAACCCTACTATCATTAGTAGGCAAAGCTTGCGCTTCAACCCACCTTGATACGTAATCTACAGCTACCAAAATATATTTATTCCCAAAAGAAACTGGGAATGGTCCCATAAAATCTATACCCCACACATCGAATAATTCACATTCAAGGATAAACTTTTGAGGTATTTCATGTAATTTAGAAAGATTACCTGATTTTTGGCAAGAATCACATGAAAGCACATACCTTTGGGCATCCCTGAATAGAAGGGGCCAATAAAAACCGGAATCAAGAACCTTTTTAGCGGAGCGATTCGCTCCATAGTGACCACCAGCAGGACCTGAATGACACTGCTCCAAAATCTTCCAACCTTCCTCCGCTGATACACACCTTCTTATAACATAATCTGCACATATCCGAAAAAGAAAAGGGTCCTCCCAAAAGTAATATTTCAAGTCAGAGAAAAATTTCTTTTTCTGCTGATATGAAAAGTCTTTTGGAAGGACCTTAGCCACAAGATAGTTTGCATAATCTGCAAACCATGGATAATCTAGTTGTATATTGGTAGATATGGCAAATAATGATTCCTCAGGAAATGTATCAGAAATTTCAGACTCATCTAACATTGATCGTAGTGGGTTTTCTAAACGTGAAAGATGATCTGCCGCTAAGTTTTCCGCTCCTCGTTTATCCCTAATTTCTAGATCAAATTCTTGTAGAAGAAGAACCCATCGGATTAAACGAGGCTTTGCTTCCGCTTTGGCTAGCAAATATCTAAGTGCAGAGTGATCCGTATAAACTACCACTTTGGATAATGTTAAATAAGATCTAAATTTATCAAAGGCAAATACCACTGCTAAGAGTTCTTTTTCAGTAGTTGTATAATTCTCCTGTGCATTATTAAGTGTTTTACTAGCATAATATATTGGGTGAAAATGTTTGTTTCGGCGTTGTCCTAAAACAGCCCCTACCGCAAAACTACTAGCGTCACACATGATCTCAAATGGTTGACTAAAGTCAGGTGCGATCATAATAGGAGAATTAATTAATTTTTCTTTTAAGAACTCAAAGGCGTGTAGACACTCTTGTTCAAAAATAAAAGGTGTGTCTTTTTCTAAAAGTCTTGTAAGTGGTTTAGCTATTTTGGAGAAGTCTTTAATAAAACGGCGGTAAAATCCTGCGTGTCCTAAGAAACTTCTCACCGCCTTTACGGAGGTTGGTGGTGGCAATTTTTCTATGGTCTCTATTTTTGCTTTATCTACTTGAATTCCTTGGCTTGAAATTTTATGGCCAAGTACTAACCCTTCTTGTACCATGAAATGGCACTTCTCCCAACTAAGCGCTAGGTTCGTCTCCTCACACCTCCTAAGAACTTTCTCTAAATTATTTAAACATAACTCAAAGGAGTCGCCAAAAACCGAAAAATCATCCATGAACACTTCCATGATATCTTCAACATACTCGTTAAAGATGGCTAGCATGCACCTTTGAAATGTGGCGGGCGCATTACATAACCCGAAAGGCATACGTCTATAGGCAAAGGTACCAAATGGGCAAGTAAATGTTGTTTTCTCTTGGTCTTCTGGTGCTATAGGAATTTGAAAGTATCCAGAAAGTCCATCTAGAAAACAATAGTAAGAGTGTCCTGATAAGCGTTCTAATATCTGGTCGATGAAGGGAAGAGGGAAATGGTCTTTCCTAGTGGCATCATTTAATTTCCTATAGTCTATACAGACACGCCAACCTGTTACTGTTCGCGTTGGAATTAATTCATTTTTATCATTTGCTACTACGGTCAGGCCACCCTTCTTAGGAACTACTTGGACAGGACTAACCCATGAACTATCCGAAATAGGATATATAATACCAGCATCTAATAACTTTACAATTTCAGCCTTAACTACCTCTTTCATATTAGGATTTAGCCTACGTTGCGGTTGAATAGACGATTTATAGTTTTCTTCCAATAGAATTTTATGGGTGCAAAAACTAGGATTAATACCCTTTATATCAGATATTTGCCACGCTATTGCACCTTTACATTTCTTCAATACGGTTATCAATTTTTCTTTTTCAAGTTTGGAAAGATTTGAAGATATGATAACTGGGTACGAAGAGTTTGTTCCTAAGAATGCATACTCAAGATGATCCGGTAATTTTTTTAATTCTACTATTGGTGGATTCTTAGTATTATTCTTAAGAATTTCATGATCTCCTTCAGTAATTAAACTATATTCCGTTTTTCTATTCATAGCAACACAATTTTCTAGAAAAAATAAATGTTCAATAATGTCATCATTTTTATCATCTTCTAGATAATTGTTCGTTATGCAAATTTCTAAAGGATCTTTATAATAAAAATTAGAATTTATAGAAGATATAAAATCATCAATACCATGAGAAAAATAGCAATAATCATCATTTTCTAAAGATTGTTTCATAGTTTTGCCAATTTGAAAAGTGACTTCATCTTCTCCTACTCGCAATACTAATTTACCATCAAAAACATCAATAAGTGCTCTAGATGTAGCTAGAAATGGACGACCTAGTATGAGTGGTACTTCGATATTTTCATCCATATCTAAAATAACAAAATCAGCAGGAAATATAAATTTATCTACCTTAACTAATACATCTTCCACTATTCCTCTAGGATACTTAACCGATCGATCTGCTAATTGAATACTCATTCTTGTTGGGCTAAGTTCTCCTAGGCCTAGTTTCAGATATAAATTATAAGGCATTAAATTTATACTTGCTCCTAGATCTGCTAAAGCCTTATTTACTTGTAAATCACCGATTAAGCATGGAATTGAAAATGAACCGGGATCCTTAAGTTTTTGTGGCAATTTATTTTGCAAAATAGCAGAACATTCTTCACTTAATGTTACTAATGATAATTCTTCTATTTTCTTTTTATTAGAAATAAAATCCTTAAGAAATTTTGCATATTTAGGCATTTGAATAATTTCAGAAAAAGGTAAATTAACATGTAATTGCTTAAACATAGATAAAAATTTACCATACTGCGCATCCATGCGCTCCTTGCTATGCTTTGCTGGGTATGGTAATGCTGGTTGGTACTCCATCGGTTGTACATTCATGTCGCTTGGTCCTTCGCCGCTAGACTCCATTTTGGGTGCTTCTTTTGCAGGCCTTGGGTCTTGTAACTCCTTTCCGCTCCTCAATTGAACGGCTTTTGCATGCTCCCTTGGATTTATCTCTGTATTCCCTGGAAGTGCTCCTTGCTGCCTTTCAGAAACCATCCTTGCAAGCTGACCAATTTGATTTTCCAAGTTCCGAATTGAACCCTCTTGATTTCGGAAGGCTACATCGGTAGTTTGCATAAATTTGGTAAGCACATCTTCCAATGTAGGCTTCCTTGGTTCCAACTGTGGTTGTTGTCCAAACATGGGCTGCTTCCCTTGATTTCCTTGTCCTCCCCAAGAGAAATTGGGGTGGTTTCGCCATCCAGGATTATATGTAGAGCTATATGGGTTATTGGCTTGATTGAAAGGTGGCCTAATATTGTTACCCATATAGTCAACATGCTCTTGAACTTGCGGTTCACAACTAGGCATTCCAGTGCATGAAGGGTCCCATTGTTGAGGTGCCATGGAAGGTGATGCTAAGGCAAGGTTGTCCATCTTTTGGTGAAGTTTCTCCACTTGAATTGCTAAGGCGGTGACGGCATCTACTTCATAAATTCCTGCGGGCTTGCTAGGCTTTTGTCTTACGGTAGTCCATTGGTAATTGTTCATTGCCATGTCCTCTATCAACTGCTGAGCCGCTTCAGGTGTCTTGTTGTTCAAAGTTCCTCCACTAGCCGCATCAATCATTTGTTTGGTGGCTGGATTTAGACCATTATAGAAGGTCTGAATCTGAAGCCATGAAGGTAGAGCATGGTGGGGGCATCTCCTTAACAACTCCTTGAATCGTTCCCATGTGTCGTACAACGATTCAGACTCCAATTGAATGTATGTAGAGATGTCATTCCTTAACTTCGCAGTCTTTGCAGGTGGAAAATACTTCATTAGAAATTTCTCAACCATCATGTCCCAAGTAGTGATCGACCCTCTAGGTAAGGAATTCAACCACTGCTTCGCCTTATGCCTTAAAGAAAATGGAAACAATCTCAATCGAATGGCATCGTTGGAAACACCATTGATCTTAAATGTGTCACATATCTCTAAGAATCCGGCCAAGTGAGTGTTAGGATCCTCATCTTGCAAGCCATCATACTGAACATACTGTTGAACCATCTGTATTACACTAGGCTTCAATTCAAAATTGTTGGTAGCTATCGGTGGTCTAACGATGCTTGACCCGGTTCCTTGGAGATTAGGTCTCGCAAAGTCAGACATGGTTTGCTCATTTTGGTTGGCCATAGTATCTAAGTTTTCAAGATGATTCTCTCCTTGGTTTACTGTCTCCTCTTCTAATAGTCCGTTTGAAATATCTGTGGTATTAATTCCTACGTCCCTTAAGTTAGTGTTATGGAGAATTCGTTCTGGGTCAGGATGAAATGGTACTAGCCCAGAATTTTTGCCCCTGGTCATAGACTAACAGACTACAAAAAAAAAATATTACGCAAAATAATTATTCAAATTCTAATTTACAACTATACAAATAAAAATTGGTAGATCAATAAAGATTAGGATTTCAAAATATTGAAAGCGATCCCCGGCAACGGCGCCAAAAACTTGATGATTTTTCTTGCTAACAAGTAATAATTCAATGTGATTTCATTCTACATTCTAATACAATTATGTAGATGGACTTAACTAGATTGAATTAGCATTCAGGCAAGCGCACCTATCAATCGTAATATATGAGAAATCTACATCTCGTGTCGTATTCCACAGGGTCGTTTCAACTATTCGTACTCACCCTCCCTTTATTTTCATACCTCTAAACAAAAGTGATATTTAAAATACATTATCCTAACTATGACCAATTGGATAATTCAATATTGGAGAGATAAGAACGATAGAACATGAAGCTTTCAAATAATTACATGAACAATTTCATTTACTAGTTCAATTCTAAGCAATCATGATATGAAAATACTATTAAATTTGTGCAATGTAAAGGTTAATTTTTCATCAAAATTCTCTCTCGAGCAATTCCAAATCTAAACCTAAGATAGTAAATTTTCTCTCAAACAATTCACAACACTCAAGTTCGCATTAAACAGCATACCTTTATTACTACATAAATTCATGGATTTTATTTCTAAATTAACATGAATTCTTTTATCCGTGTTCTAATTTTCCAAACAAAATATCTCTCGATCATAGAGTTTGAAATACAAAGTGAATTATCATCACAATATGAACATACTAAATTCATTGCAAATAACCAATTTCTCAATCTAGCCAATTGCAAATTATGTAAAACAAATAAGCAATTCAAAGGGATGATTAAACTCTTTGTTTGATTGCATAAACACAAATAAAATGCTACAAATATAACATGAACAAGGTGATACATGATTACTAAAATGTTCAAAGCAAAATTCATGCAAATTAAAACACAAATTGAAGATGGATCATCAAGAGAAAGAAAGGATTTAAGGGATTAATGATTGAATAAAAAAAATACATAAGAATACCCTTCAATCCTCCTTGTCTTGAATGCTCCCCTTCGGCCTCCAGCAGTTCTCCAATGCAGAAATGATCCAAAAGTTCTCAGTAAATTTTTCTACAGGAAATTTATAGTTCCCTTGCAAACAGGTCGGACACGGGGTCGCACACGGCCGTGTGCCAGGCCGTGTGGACGGTTCCTAGACGGTTCCTGGGCAGTTTCCCACGAAAAGGCGTGTCTGGTAGTGGGCCGTGTCAGATGACACGGTAATAGACACGGTCGTGTGTGTGGCCGTGTTCCACATACACGGGTTGGTCGGCAGCCGTGTGCAAAGCTGACACGGGTATGCACACGGGCGTGTGCCATACCCGTGTGAGGCTCCTCTGTCTGCGCCCAAATTCTTCAGCTCCAGGTGCATAGGACACGGGTATGCACACGGCCGTGTGCCTGGCCGTGTGCATCAAATTTCTGTCCTGTCATCAGCCATGTAGACTCCGTGAACTCCTCTGTTTGCTCCGAAACTTTTAGGTCCATTGGTTGGCATTACCTGCAATAGAAAAATAATAGACTCAGTAAATGGTTTATTATAAGAACTGCCGAAGATTTCTAAATATGCTCTTCTATCTATGATACGACAATTTCTTTGATATTATCATGAAATCAACACCAAAAGGGGCAGGAAATGGTAGATATGATTACAATTATGATAGTAAAAAGCCTATCATAATCGTACTCATCAGCGTGTTAGGTTAATTTTTTTGACGTTTTTTTGAAAAATTGCAGGAATCAAAATTAAGTTAATTTAGTACAAAAAGAAAGTAATTTATCAAATAAAACTAACTAAAAAAGACAAAATTAAACAAAAATGACATAATAAAAATACTATAAAATAGATATATTTACAACTCATCACAGTACTTCACTGGTATCACTCGGAGAGCACGCCTCCTAGACGGCTCCGAGATGGCATCGTCCGCCAAGTGCAACTTGGAAGTATGCATTGGAGAAAAGATTTTTGACACCCCTGCAATTGTGTTGAGAATGCCAGAATTCGATCTTATTTTGGGCATGATTTGGTTGGACTGGCACCATGCTAGAATTGATTGTGCGGCAAAGTAAATCACTTTGAGGCATGAATACTTTGAAGACGTCTTCTAAGGTATTAAATTCGCGCCTCGAATGTTGTTATCTTCAATCCAGGTCCTTAAGGCCCATATGAAAGGGGATGAAGTATATATGATATGATTTGAATTAAAAGAGATGGCAACAAGTATGAAAGATGTGCAGATAGTACGTGATTTCCCCGAGGTGTTTCCCGAGAAGATATCAGGCTTACCCATGCATAGAGAAGTGGACTTCCAAATTATGCTAGTACTAGGTGCCAAGGCCATCGCTCGGACCCCTTACCGAATGGCTCCAAAGGAACTCGCTAAGTTTTGAGTTCAGTTGCAGGAGTTAGTGGAATCAGTGTTTGTTCGCCCCAGCTCATCGCCTTGGGGAGACCCTGTAACATCCCATGTTACTTCTGGACCTCTCAACTTAGATTGGGTTAGGCATGGGGTGAGACTTAAGGAGAACAACTAGGTTTGACCCTAGGTAGTGGGTGGTAGCCATGTGGAGCCCACTATAGGACCAAGTCAAACTAGGTCAAACTAGCCTAATTAGGGACCCTAGCCACACCATGACCCCACCACATTACCCTAACCCTAAAGACAATCTAAGTGGACCCTAAGGTATGTCACTGGGTCAACATTTTGACCCCAATTGACCAAAGTCAACCTTGGGCTTAATTTGGTCAAACCCACACTCATAGGCCTAATTAACCTAAGTAGGGCACCCCCTTGACCCAAACCAAGTTGGGTGGTGCCACTAGACCCATTTCCACCAAGTAGGGTCAGTCCACCCACCATGGTTGACCAAGTCAACTCCCTAAGTCAATTTGGTCAACATATTGATCTAAAGAGTGAAATGAAGGCCAAACCATTTCCCCTTGGACCAAGCCCACCAAAATTGGCCCATAGTCAGCCCAAGTGAACAAGACCAGTCCTACCCCTCTAAATCAGGAGAGAGAATACATGCAAGGGGGTAAAATTGGAATTTTTAGGAGAAGAGGAGAGAGAAAGGGGAATGAAGAAAATGGTGGCCACATGGCCACCCCATCAGTTGGTTTTGGCTGCCCAAAACCAGGTGGCTGACCTCCCCTCTTCAATTCCAGCAGAAAACCAAGGCAGTGAGCCACATGGCACCATGGGTGAAGCCTCCAATGCTCAAACCGAGCTCACCTTGGAGTTAACTCCACTTATAGCCCACCTCAGTCCAAACAGAGCTCAACATTAGCTTCAGAAGGCCGAAAGGAGTGGAATTTGACTGCTTAATCATAGAGAATGGTGGAGATTTGAGCTTTCGGGGTGGAGCTAGCCGGTGCACCACCACCACGGCAAACCGCCGCCTGACCCGCAGCCAAGCCTCGATTCAGGTGCGTTTCACTTCACCTCTACCCGTACTAGCATCTTAGATCAAATAGGAGAGATATCGGGCTCAACTGAGCCCGATGCCATGTGAGAAAATCGAGAGAATTCCAAGCTTTTGAAACCGCTCGGGATCGCCGTCGCCGCCGTCTCCCGCCGCCCCATCGCCGGGAAATGATAGCCACCACCACCGTGAAGGTGATGACACTGTTGGCCGGAGGTGGCGCCGTCTCAGCTGGCCGGAAACCGCCGGCAAAGTTGCTCCAGGTCGGCTCGATCTCAGCCGTTGGCTGGAGGTAGACGATGACCAGATCCCGTCGGATAAGCTTTAAGATTCGTGCGAAGTTATTAATATGAATTAATTTAATGTATTAAATAGTATGATTTCTGTCACACTTTTTCAGTCACTTTGCATGTTAAATATAGGCCTCTTAGAGGCATTTCCAGAACTTTGCCCCTTAATGAAAAATGTAGCCGGGGGTCTTACCTTTAATATGCCACCCTAAACATACATTTTGGTGTAGTGTACAGTCCTGTAGGACATTTCTCCTAGGACTGATCCTAGAGTAGGGCAGAAATTAAATTGGATGCCTAGGTCAAACTATTGCTCAACATGGCCCCAAATTTTGGGCACATGCATGATTAGGGCATACTTAGCTCCTGCCAAAATGTAGGAATTTTTAGAGAATAGGTTCCTATAGTTTTTGGTAAAATAGAAAAATATAAATAAATGACATATATGGAGCTCTACTCCTCCCCATGGCCCCAAATTTTGGTGGTAGGTCAGTGGGGTCATCCTTGGTGCATGATAAAATTTTCAGCACCTTGGGTTCACTGCATGTTGGAGAATCCACTTGCATGTGCTAGCCTATGTTTAGACTTGGTGTGCTAATAGCAAAAATGCAAATTGGTGTATTTAGCCCAATGGTGACATGCACGGGTCATGGAATTATTTATAGTGGTTCATTAGGGTAAATGTCATCCCTCAAATTAATAATGGAATTTTTGGAATCAAAATTCTATTTATTGGAATTTATTTTAAATATAGCTATTTTGGAAATAAAATTGGAAAATAGGGTTTCTTCAAGTACAAATTCAAACAATTTTGCCAAGGCATAGATGAGATCACATTTGACTTAGGAAAAATATGATTTCTCTGTTTTGAAGAACTTTTGGAGTAGATACCCTAAATTCCCCATTTTACCCTTATCTTGGTAAATTCTTGAAATGATGGATATATACTTCTGAAAAATTTGGAATTTATTTTATTGCTATAAAATGTTATTATTAGTTTTGCATAAATTTCTCAGAATTAATGGATGCATTGTTTGTTGTTAAATTAATAAAATGGCATTTTGGTAAATATCTTATAATGGAATCCTATAGGCCATTTTACAATAAATGTTGATGATACTCTGCCAATAGTCATAAATTAGTGTCCTAAAAGTTCTGTAATTTTTCTGGAATTTTTGAGTACATAATGCCTATACTTTATTTGGAAAATGGAATTTGTGTGGAATTGATATTAAATAGAAAATGATAATAAATAATTTAAGGAAAATTATGAAATTCTGTAGGCAGCAATATTTTGTCAATATACATCTCAGGAAAAATTCCCTAGGTCAGTGGATACTTAATCAAACTACTTCATGTGTAAAGTGACCTAGCTTTTAAATTAAAAGAATTAATTAAAGGACTATTTGGCCAAGAAAAATTACGAGGGTTCTTAGGGTAGTTCCCTTAGTCCATAACACCTTAGGATAAATATTTAAAGGCAAGATGCCTTAAGGTTTGGAAGATCACATTTTTAGGGTAATCATAGGTCATGGTCTGCATATAACACAAATATGTCTTGCCTTAGGTGATTACCAGGGGATTGATTATCGGCAGAAATAAGAGAGAGTTCAACATGAGTAACCCTGGTGGGTAGAGTTGTCTTAGTGAGGGATCAAAAGTGCAAGTCTTAGCTAGCAACTGGAGTGGGGATCGACGGAAGACCGTCGGTTTTCCCGGTAATACCTTAAGTCACTAGGGTTGTACTAAAGCAATAAGGAGAGCTGGGGAGATACATGGGTAGCCATCAATTAAAATAAATATCCTTGCGAAAGGGAACGCTGGGCGTAATCCCAACACAGTTCCTAGTGCCCCTTGAGAGCCCTTCACAGGGAATACCGGGGGCAGTCCTGGGATTAACCTTAAATCTCTAAGTATAATAAACTGTAGACAAGAGTAGTATAATAGGTTAGGACATTGTTGTACCTTCTCGCTCGTATTGGGGTTGGAGAGATTCATGATATATGCTCACCCGTTAGGGGTTTGAGGGAGTTGGTATAAAGGCACTAATGTGCGTTCTCACCCGGGTTTGGGTTTGAGGGATTCAGGACGGGTTTTGGTCCTGCGAGCGGGAGGCTCGGTATGAATTACTTGCATGTGCATAAATATCGTGGCGGGGAATGCGGTACTGGCCGTTCGTCACACCGATGGCAGTACGGTGCACCAGGCGGTTGTGGGAGTTAGAGGGGCCAGTGGGTTGTTTTACACTGCGGTCTGGAGGACGACCCCCGATAACACACATCCGACCCAACAAGACTGACGGGTTTGTCAGCAAAGTACGTACGCGAGACTCTAGAGTGCACCTTGGACGTGTACAGAGGCGTATGAGAGGGGTCTAAGGCTTGGTAGTGTGCATACCGGTCTAGAAGCGGAGACGCCCGCTCCGCTGCTGCCGTAGCCACAGCGGTGGTACCCGAGAGTGATGCTAGCTCTCAAAAAGTGGGAACTAAAGGTCTGTGATCACAGAGTCGTTGTGTGTGAGTTGCACTTGTCTGCGCATAAAATTGCATCATATCATTCATTCATATTAGGTCATATGCTTCATAGATCCTTATCATATAAATTAGTATGGGCTCTTTTATATGATAAGTTAAATTTCCTGGAAATCCTAACTTATATATTTGTATGGGCATTTATATAAGTTAGGGTACGTTTGTGATGATAGCTTAGTGGTAGCTTAGCTTATTTACTTGTTCATACTGCTGTTTCTATACTTTCCTTTACTGCACCGTTCTTACTTACTACTTGTACTGTACTTAGCATTGCTAGAGTAGAATTTCATTACTTAGTACCACTCTAGATAGATATTGTCACCTGCTTCCATTTTTCTACCCCTTGTTGTCCTCCGCTTCGTCCTCCCGCTCAGTGCCTAGGAGCTGCGGGGCGAGGTGCGGAGGAAACGACTTAGTCTTTTGACTAATGGTCGGTGACCAACTATTTTTAGGAGCCCGTGGAGATGGAGCACCAGCACGTCGAGGAGGCAGGAAATGAGGAACAGATACCGCTTCAGCATGCTACTACCACTACTGTGCGTCCTCAGGTGGGACGAGTCTTGATGTTCTAGTATAGCTTCCGCATTTATGATTTGTGAGAGAGAGATTTGATGTACTGGGCATAAGCCCTTTTTACTTTTCATTTGTACTCTATCGTGGACTATTGTACTATTCATTTCTTTTACATGATTGTACTGTGACTTGTGGACTGATGGTTTTTATATACAGTTTACTTCTTTCTTCTCATGTTGGCCTACAGGTTAATGATCGTACTAGCCGACAGAATCGGCGTATTGCGGTGTCGACTAACCCGTGAGTTAGTGTCACCGTAAGACGGCAGTTCTGGGCATAAGATCCGGTTGCCCTCCTTGGTAAGGGGGAGGGGGGTCTTACAAACTGGTATCACTTGAACAACGATCATATGACAAAGAAGTCCACAACATGGGACCACCCCCGCCCCAGCATTAGTTTGCGGACAAACTATGCAGCGGAAGCAGTGGTGTGCCCATGTGAAAAGTCACATAAATGGTCCACAAAGTACAATGTGTTAGGCCAATTTTGCTCTAACCTTACCTTTATGCAACCTCCACAGGTCGCAGCGCCGCAAAATGTGGCTCCTCCCCCTCCAGCTGCCACTCCATTCCTACATACGGAGATGGGGCAGACCCTGACGGCGATTTTGGATGCCTTTAGAGCCCAGCAAGTCCCGGCTCCACAGCCAAATCCGGGGTCGAGCTGGCTGAGTGCATTCAAGAGAATGTCCCCACCGACGTACCGTGGGACAGAGGATGCGGTGAAGACGGAAGAATGGCTGGAAGCCATACACGAGATCTTAGCAGGCATCAGCTGCCCAGTCGGCCAGGCAGTACCCCTAGCCACCTCTGTGCTAGAGGCTCATGCAAAGAGATGGTGAAAATCAGTCCGGGAGTCTACTTATGCGGACTTTGAGCTGTCAGAGATATCTTGGGAGGAGTTTGGTGATGTGTTTCTGGAGCACTTCGTCTCTGCTACGGACAGAGATGCTTTGGAGGAGAGGTTTTTGAACCTCAAGCAGGGGACTAGATCGGTGATAGAGTACCAGAGAGAGTTCTCCCACTTGGCGAGATTCGCGGGGATTCAGGACACCGACGATAGGAGGTATGCGAAGAGGTTCTACCGGGGCCTCAGGGATGATTTGAGGCAGGCCTTGCTATTCATTTCTCATGGCACATCCAGGCAGATCATCGAGATGGCGAAGAAGCTGGAGTCTGACCAGCTGATGGTGCGAGCCGGAGGGAAGAGACCATTTGATGGGTCGACGTCAGGAGAGAGCAGTAGGGGCTCTCAGAGAGGCAGGACCATCGGATACAGGAAGGGTGGGGGACGTCGTTGTCCCAACTTCAGGCAGGAGCAGGTACCTCCTCCAGCATTGGCTCCCCCACCTCTACAGATGCATGATCTGAGGAGACAGGATGACCGAGGCCATCGACAAGTGGTTTGTTACGGATGCCGCCAGCCCGGGCACATCAGGTCGGAGTGCCCGCACCGATTCCATCCCCCTCCTCCTCCTCCACCTCCAGTGGCCCCAGTACAGCAGGGCCGAGGACGAGGCCGAGGTCGGGGATATCACGGCAGGAGGCGCGAGCAGGAGCAGATATACGCCTTGGACCTCACAGAGCCGAGGAATCCCGAGGAGGTTATCACAGGTACTTGAAGTTAATTATGAATTTTCTTGGATTTTCAATGATATATATAGTACCTGAAACTATAGGATAACAATTAACTTTCACATAAACAAACCTCAGGCATAGTCATGATCAGCGGCAAGCCCGCTCATACTCTTTTCGACACGGGTGCTTCACACTCGTTCGTATCCGAGGCCTTCATCGACGGACTCGAAGGCGTGGAGAGGTTCCCTGGACTAGAGATGAGGGTACGTCTACCCGATGGATCGGAGCTGCGGACCACTGCACATTGCGATATGGAGGCCGAGATTGGCGGTAAGGCATTTGAGGCGCCGGCAACCATTCTGAAGCTGCAGGACTTTGATTTGATCTTGGGCATGGCCTGGTTGCATCGGAACCATGCCCAGATAGATTGCCCGTCCAGGAGGATCACGCTAAGACATGGCGACTCTCATGTTATCGTTGAAGGTATCCAGCCTATCTGCCACCTACTGTTATCTTCTATACAGGCTGTGAAGGCCCATGAGCAGGGTGAAGAAGTCTATATTGTCTGCTTCGAGATGGTGAGAACAGAGGCGACTATCTCAGATATTCTGGTGGTTCGGGATTTCGCCGACGTATTCCCGGAGAAATTGCCTGGGCTACCGCCTGCGAGAGATTTGGATTTCAGGATTCAGCTAGTACCGGGAGCGAAGCCGGTGTCCCGGGCACCCTACAGGATGGCTCCCAGGGAGTTAGCAGAGTTCAGAACTCAACTACAGGAGCTAGTCGAGTCAGGATTTGTGCGGCCTAATTCATCGCCATGGGGAGCGCCAGTTCTCTTTGTGAAGAAGAAGGACGGATCACTGCGATTATGTATAAATTACCGGGAGCTGAACCGGTTGACGGTCCGCAACACCTATCCTCTGCCTCGGATAGATGAGTTATTTGACCAGCTACAGGGAGCATTCTGCTTCTCCAAGTTAGATTTGCGATCCGGCTACTATCAGCTCCGTATCAGGGAAGAGGACATACCGAAGAGGGCATTCAGTTCGCGCTATGGACTATACGAGTTCACGGTGATGCCTTTTGGGCTCACGAATGCTCCTGTTGCATTCATGAGTCTAATGAACTGTGTATTCGAGCCTTTCTTAGACCGCTTCGTGATTGTGTTCATCGACGACATCCTTATATATTCTCGGACTCAGGAGGAGCATACGGAGCACTTGGCACAAGTCCTGCAGAGGTTGAGGGAGACACAGATGTACGCAAAATTTTCGAAGTGCCAGTTCTGGTTGCAGGAGGTGGCCTTCCTGGGGCACACGATCAGTGGGGCTGGGTTAGCTGTGGACCCAGCCAAGATAGAGATGGTGAGGGATTGGCCACGGCCGAAGACCGCATCTGACATCCGCAGTTTCTTGGGACTAGCAGGGTATTACCGCAAGTTCGTGGAGGGGTTCTCGAGGATAGCACTCCCCCTCACATCCTTGACGAAGAAAGATACAGATTTTGTTTGGTCAGAGCGGTGTGAGACTGCTTTTCAGGAGCTGAAGGACCGACTCATCTCATCCCCCATTCTTGCGCTTCCATCAGGGAGCGAAGGATTCCAGATCTACACGGACGCCTCTTATCAGGGGATGGGTGCAGTCCTGATGCAGCATGGACACGTTATTGCTTATGCTTCGAGACAGTTGAAGAAGCATGAGCATAACTATCCAGTACATGATCTAGAGCTCGGGGCTGTGGTTTTCGCCCTAAAGATATGGAGGCATTATTTATACGGGATTCATTGTGACATTTTTTCAGATCACAAGAATCTCAAGTATATCGATACGCAGAAGGACCTAAACCTGAGACAGAGGAGGTGGCTGGAGTTCCTCTGTGATTATGATTACAAGATCCACTATCACCCGGGGAAAGCGAACACGGTTGCGGATGCTTTGAGCAGGAGGGCCGGCACTTCTGGACCGGAGCCCCGATTGATGTCTTTAGAGCTGCTACAGATGATGGAGGACATGCACATCACCATGGTGTCCGAGACCGAGCCAGTCGTATATAGAGAGTATTTGAGCTTAGTGATCAGCGGCGATGATATACAGGAGCGCATCCGAGCACATCAGAGGCTGGATGCTGCGTTACAACCGATTTTCAGTGCCTTAGAGAGGGGCAGGGTCGAGGACTACATGCTACAGGATGATCTTCTTAGGTTCCGGGGACGCATCTAAATACCAGCAGGAGGCAGTATCCGGGAGGACATACTCCGAGAGGCACATTGCTCGAGATACTCAGTGCACCCCGGCATCACCAAGATGCGGGCAGATTTGCGGAGATCTATGTATTGGCCTGGGATGAAGAGGGAGATCACGGATTTTGTGACCCATTGCGAGACCTGCCAGCGTGTGAAGGCGGAATGCAAGAGCCCGGGAGGTTTACTACAGCCACTACCAGTTCCAGAGTGGAAGTTCGAGGACATTGCTATGGACTTTGTACACGGATTGCCTCGCTCCCACTCTAGGCATGATTCTATATGGGTTATAGTGGACAGATTGACCAAGGTAGCGCGGTTTATTCCAGTTCGGAAGGATGCCCCAGTTGCAGTCCTGGTGAGACTATTTGTGGAGCAGTACATCAGATATCATGGTATCCCCAGGACTATTGTTTCGGACCGTGATGGTCGGTTCACTTCGAGCGAGTGGAGGGCCGTGCATGCTTATTTGGGATCTCGGCTTACCTTTAGTACCGCCTTCCACCCGCAGACCGACGGACAGACCGAGCGGACCATCCGGACCATGGAGGACCTGCTCAGATTATGCATATTGGATACGGGGAGGCCTTGGGAGAGGCTGCTGCCATTGATCGAGTTATCGTATAATAACAGCCACCAGGCTAGCATCAGGATGGCTCCATACGAGGCGCTTTATGGGAGGAGATGCCGGACACCGCTGTCATGGGTTCAGGATGTGGATACCAGGGCTCTGGGATCTGATTATATAGAGGACACTGAGGCTCAGATTCGATTGATCAGGGATCGGCTACTGGAGGCCCAGAGCAGGCAGGCAAAGTATTATGATGCTCGGCACTGAAAGGTGGAGTTCCAGGTTGGAGACAGGGTATTCTTGAAGATACGTCCAGTACACGGTGTTTCTCGGGTGCGGAGGCACAAGAAGCTCAGTCCACGATACATGGGGCCATACCTGATCCTGGAGCGGATCGGCCCCTTGGCTTACCGACTACAGCTGCCACCGGAGTTGGGTGCATTACATGACGTCTTCCATGTCTCTTCCTTGCGAAGAGCTCTCCTTCGGCCGGAGCAGCACATCACTACTACAGCCGGACCGGTAGAGCCTGACAGATCAGTGAGATTGGAGCCGATCCGGATTGACGATACAGCCATCCGAGTGTTGCGGAAGAAGAAGGTCCCTCTTGTGAAGGTGCTGTGGTCCAACCATGGACGGGAGGAGCACACTTGGGAGCCGAGAGATCTGATGCTGGAGCAACACCCGGAGCTATTCGCATCAGGTACATTTAAGTTATGTCTTTAAATTTCTTGATGATTCTTACAAATAGAACCCCGTAGACCCGAACTTAAATTTCGGGGACGAAATTATTTTCTTGTTTATTGGAATTTGTAACATCCCATGTTACTTCTGGACCCCTCAACTTAGATTTGGTTAGGCATGGGGTGAGACTTAAGGAGAACAACTAGGTTTGACCCTAGGTAGTGGGTGGTAGCCATGTGGAGCCCACTATAGGACCAAGTCAAACTAGGTCAAACTAGCCTAATTAGGGACCCTAGCCACACCATGACCCCACCACATTACCCTAACCCTAAAGACAATCTAAGTGGACCCTAAGGTATGTCACTGGGTCAACATTTTGACCCCAATTGACCAAAGTCAACCTTGGGCTTAATTTGGTCAAACCCACACTCATAGGCCTAATTAACATAAGTAGGGCACCCCCTTGACCCAAACCAAGTTGGGTGGTGCCACTAGACCCATTTCCACCAAGTAGGGTCAGTCCACCCACCATGGTTGACAAAGTCAACTCCCTAAGTCAATTTGGTCAACAAATTGACCTAAAGAGTGAAATGAAGGCCAAGCCATTTCCCCTTGGACCAAGCCCACCAAAATTGGCCCATAGTCAGCCCAAGTGAACAAGACCAGTCCTACCCCTCTAAATCAGGAGAGAGAATACATGCAAGGGGGTAAAATTGGAATTTTTAGGAGAAGAGGAGAGAGAAAGGGGAATGAAGAAAATGGTGGCCACATGGCCACCCCATCAGTTGGTTTTGGCTGCCCAAAACCAGGTGGCTGACCTCCCCTCTTCAATTCCAGCAGAAAACCAAGGCAGTGAGCCACATGGTACCATGGGTGAAGCCTCCAATGCTCAAACCGAGCTCACCTTGGAGTTAACTCCACTTATAGCCCACCTTAGTCCAAACAGAGCTCACCATTAGCTTCAGAAGGCCGAAAGGAGTGGAATTCGACTGCTTAATCATGGAGAACGGTGGAGATTTGAGCTTTCGGGGTGGAGCTCACCGGCGCACCACCACCACGGCAAACTGCCGCCTGACCCGCAGCCAAGCCTCGATTCAGGTGCGTTTCACTTCACCTCTACCCGTACTAGCATCTTAGATCAAATAGGAGAGATATCGGGCTCAACTGAGCCCGATGCCATGTGAGAAAATCGAGAGAATTCCAAGCTTTTGAAACCGCTCGGGATCGCTGTCGACGCCGTCTCCCGCCGCCCCATCGCCGGGAAATGATAGCCACCACCACCGTGAAGGTGATGGCACCGTTGGCCGGAGGTGGCGCCATCTCAGCTGGCCGGAAACCGCCGGCAAAGTTGCTCCAGGTCGGCTCGATCTCAGTCGTTGGCTGGAGGTAGACGATGACCAGATCCCGTCGGATAAGCTTTAAGATTCGTGCGCAGTTATTAATATGAATTAATTTAATGTATTGAATAGTATGATTTCTGCCACACTTTTGCAGTCACTTTGCATGTTAAATTTAGGCCTCTTAGAGCCATTTCCAGAACTTTGCCCCTTAATAAAACATGTAGCCAGGGGTCTTACCTTTAATATGCCACCCTAAACATACATTTTGGTGTAGTGTACAGTCCTGTAGGACATTTCGCCTAGGACTGGTCCTAGAGTAGTGCATAAATTAAATTGGATGCCTAGGTCAAACTATTGATCAACATGGCCCCAAATTTTGGGCACATGCATGATTAGGGCATACTTAGCTCCTGCCAAAATTTAGGAATTTTTAGAGAATATGTTCCTATAGGTTTTGGTAAAATAGCAAAATATAAATAAATGACATATATGGAGCTCTACTCCTCCCCATGGCCCCAAATTTTGGTGGTAGGTCAGTGGGGTCATCCTTGGTGCATGATAAAATTTTCAGCACCTTGAGTTCACTGCATGTTGGAGAATCCACTTGCATGTGCTAGCCTATGTTTAGACTTGGTGTGCTAATAGCAAAAATGCAAATTGGTGTATTTAGCCCAATGGTGACATGCAAGGGTCATGGAATTATTTATAGTGGTTCATTAGGGTAAATTTCATCCCTCAAATTAATAATGGAATTTTTGGAATCAAAATTCTATTTATTGGAATTTATTTTAAATATAGCTATTTTAGAAATAAAATTGGAAAATATGGTTTCTTCAAGTACAAATTCAAACAATTTTGCCAAGGCATAGATGAGATGATGCCTATACTTTATTTGGAAAATGGAATTTGTGTGGAATTGATATTAAATAGAAAATGATAATAAATAATTTAAGGAAAATTATGAAATTCTGTAGGCAGCAATATTTTGTCAATATACATCTCAGGAAAAATTCCCTAGGTCAGTGGATACTTAATCAAACTACTTCATGTGTAAAGTGACCTAGCTTTTAAATTAAAAGAATTAATTAAAGGACTATTTGGCCAAGAAAAATTACGAGGGTTCTTCGGGTAGTTCCCTTAGTCCATAACACCTTAGGATAAATATTTAGAGGCAAGATGCCTTAATGTTTGGAAGATCACATTTTTAGGGTAATCATAGGTCATGGTCTGCATATAACACAAATAGGTCTTGCCTTAGGTGATTACCAGGGGATTGATTATCGGCAGAAATAAGAGAGAGTTCAACATGAGTAACCCTGGTGGGTATAGTTGTCTTAGTGAGGGATCAAAAGTGCAAGTCTTAGCTAGCAACTGGAGTGGGGATCGGCGGAAGACGGTCGGTTTTCCCGGTAATACCTTAAGTCACTAGGGTTGTACTAAAGCAATAAGGAGAGCTGGGGAGATACATGGGTAGCCATCAATTAAAATAAATATCCTTGCGAAAGGGAACGCTGGGCGTAATCCCAACACAGTTCCTAGTGCCCCTTGAGAGCCCTTCACAGGGAATACTGGGGGCAGTCCTGGGATTAACCTTAAATCTCTAAGAATAATAAACTGTAGACAAGAGTAGTATAATAGGTTAGGACATTGTTGTACCTTCTCGCCCGTGTGGGGGTTGGAGAGATTCATGATATATGCTCACCCGTTAGGGGTTTGAGGGAGTTGGTATAAAGGCACTAATGTGCGTTCTCACCCGGGTTTGGGTTTGAGGGATTCAGGACGGGTTTTGGTCCTGCGAGCGGGAGGCTCGGTATGAATTACTTGCATGTGCATAAATATCGTGGCGGGGCATGCGGTACTGGCCGTTCGTCACACCGATGGCAGTACGGTGTACCAGGCGGTTGTGGGAGTTAGAGGGGCCAGTGGGTTGTTTTACACTGCGGTCCGGAGGACGACCCCCGATAACACACATCCGACCCAACAAGACTGACGGGTTTGTCAGCAAAGTACGTACGCGAGACTCTAGAGTGCACCTTGGACGTGTACAGAGGCGTATGAGAGGGGTCTAAGGCTTGGTAGTGTGCATACCGGTCTAGAAGCGGAGACGCCCGCTCCGCTGCTGCCGTAGCCACAGCGGTGGTACCCGAGAGTGATGCTAGCTCTCAAAAAGTGGGAACTAAAGGTCTGTGATCACAGAGTCGTTGTGTGTGAGTTGCACTTGTCTGCGCATAAAATTGCATCATATCATTCATTCATATTAGGTCATACGCTTCATAGATCCTTATCATATAAATTAGTATGGGCTCTTTTATATGATAAGTTAAATTTCCTGGAAATCCTAACTTATATATTTGTATGGGCATTTATATAAGTTAGGGTACGTTTGTGAAGATAGCTTAGTGGTAGCTTAGCTTATTTACTTGTTCATACTGCTGTTTCTATACTTTCCTTTACTGCACCGTTCTTACTTACTACTTGTACTGTACTTAGCATTGCTAGAGTAGAATTTCATTACTTAGTACCACTCTAGATAGATATTGTCACCTGCTTCCATTTTGCTACCCCTTGTTGTCCTCCGCTTCGTCCTCCCGCTCGGTGCCTAGGAGCTGCGGGGCGAGGTGCGGAGGAAACGACTTAGTCTTTTGACTAATGGTCGGTGACCAACTATTTTTAGGAGCCCGTGGAGATGGAGCACCAGCACGTCGAGGAGGCAGGACATGAGGAGCAGATACCGCTTCAGCAGGCTACTACCACTACTATGCGTCCTCAGGTGGGACGAGTCTTGATGTTCTAGTATAGCTTCCGTATTTATGATTTGTGAGAGAGAGATTTGATGTACTGGGCATAAGCCCTTTTTACTTTTCATTTGTACTCTATCGTGGACTATTGTACTATTCATTTCTTTTACATGATTGTACTGTGACTTGTGGACTGATGGTTTTTATATACAGTTTACTTCTTTCTTCTCATGTTGGCCTATAGGTTAATGATCGTACTAGCCGGCAGAATCGGCGTATTGCGGTGTCGACTAACCCGTGAGTTAGTGTCACCGTAAGACGGCGGTTCTGGGCATAAGATCCGGTTGCCCTCCTTGGTAAGGGGGAGGGGGGTCTTACAGACCCTGTTTTGTTTGTTAAAAAGAAGGACTAATCACTATGATTGTGCATAGACTACCCGGAACTCAACCGAATAACGGTGCAGAATGTTGGTATTACCATTATGACATGGAAGTGATCAATCATGGGGTCTCACTACCAACGCAATAGAGCCTATGAGGTCGTACATAAGAGCTCTTGAGAAGTTAGAAAGGTTTGTGTTGGCCTTGATCATATGTGATATGAGTGAAGGACCAAGCCTATGACATTTTGGATATGGAGTAATTTCATTCCGGGACCTGTATTGTGAATATAGGTCATCAGGTATGTGGTAAAAATTATCTAAGGGAAGTTCGTCGAGTATAGCTGAGAGGTTTTGATGAATGGTGTGAATTCATCGAATATCATCGTGACATCTCAACGCTTCTATCTCAGATTCGTCGAGTATTGTGATGCCAATTTCGGCAAATTAGACTCATTTGTCGAGTATCGTGATTTGTCGAGTATCGCAATTTGTCGAATATCCTCTTGATACGTGGATGATTTGCCCAGTCTTGATTCGTCGAGTATACTCATGTTATTTCGACGAATATCTTCTGATTCATCAAATATCGATGTGATACTCGATGAATTTTGTTTCATCCGATTTCTTTCCTTTAAGTCCGGTTCGACCAATCTACTGTTTATGTGCCTTTTCTTTGGACTTTTTAATTAGGATTTCTACAGTAAATATATATAGGCAACTATTCATTCTCTTGACCTAAGCAAGCGATGGCTTCTCCTCCTATACGAACAAAAAATGGAAGTCCGGAAAATGGACAAACAGAAATTTTTGTATACCAAAAAAGGTATCAATTACATGGTATAGCCTCCCTTTTATAAAACGGAGGAGATGAGAGAGATTACAAATAAACAATGTGGGACTAAAAAATATCATGTACAAGCGGTTTAACATAAAAACAAGTCGCCAAGCCGTGCGGTTTGGTGAATGGGAAAACCGCCCGGCAACCATAAGAGAAAGATACCAAGCCGCCAATCTAGACCACCAGGTCGCCCGGTCTCCAAGTCGCCAGTGATAGAATGACAAACCGCTAGAGCACCAACAACAACAGTACAACAACAAACCGTAGGAGAGAACCCGACAGACCGCCCAGACTACAACCCGCCAGAGTCAGACCGCCAGACTGGCCGGTCTCTAATCTGCAAAAATCCCCCTCAAGCTGGAGCATATATATCAATCATGCCCAGCTTGTCGCAAATGTGATGAAAAGAGGCGGATACTGGCTTGGTGAAAATATCAGCCAACTCTTTACCGGAGGTGACGAACGGAGTACAAATTTGTTCCTTCAGAATTTGTTGGATCCCTAGTTGATTTGGGCTAGGTTCACTAACTTAGGATGTGACCCAACATGTATAGCCAGGGTCAAAGTTGTGTCCTAGAGTCTAGGCCAAGTACTTAGAGTCAACATCAGATGGACCAGCTATCAACAAGACTGCCAGAGACTCAAGACTCAGAAGATTTCAAGACTAAGTAAAAATGAGTTCGACATTCGTCGAACTCAGGTCAATGAAAGACGTTCTCAGCTCAACGATCTTGAGATATTTCTCTGAGCTGAGCTCGACGATCTTCATTATCTGGTCGACAAAAATTGGGATACTTCAACAAACTAAAGTCAGGATAACTCCAGATTATTCTAAGTCCAACTTCAGACTTTGGTCGACGAACAAGATTCTGAGCTCGAGGAACATGGATCTCAAGTTCACAACTTCTCAGGTCGACGAAGTCAACTTCTCAGGTCGACGAACTCAGTACTCTACTCGATGAATTCTGGAATCAGAAGATCTGTGTCGACACTTAGAGCATGTGTCGACACCAACTTATGTCGACACCAGAATACTTGTGTCGACACCAAGACTAATCAGTCGACATTTGATGCTTAAGATCACGACAGTGAACCGGTCGCACAAGTAATATAAAATGGGGGTTTTCCCAAGTATCGATCTCACAAGGAACACAGTAAGGTGGAGTTAATTTCGAGGAGGACTTGAGATTGAAGTCCTCAGGTCGGAGCTATCTAAGGGGAGGTTTTGATGTTGCGGAAACAAAAAACAAAAGGCTAACAACTACTCCTATGCAACGCCGCTATGCGATGCTTCGCCAGGCGGGATGGAAGACTAGTCGGGCCGCTATGCACCGAATCGCTAGGTGGATGGGCGAGTAGGCTTGCGGATGAGGTGGTGAGAACGGCAGAATGAGGGTCGTGAGCACCTCTTCGCAATGCACGCCACTAGCAATTGCTAGTGCGGCAAGGGTGGATGGTGGTGGATGGAATATGGCGCACCTCAAGCAACTAAAGTTAAACAAACACAGAATCACATAGACATGAATGTAGTAAAGTTTACATCTAACGTGCAACAACATCAATATAAATGAAGTTTTAACACACATATACAACAATAAAGGAAGAACAAGGCAAGAGATCGACCGAATCCGAAGTCTTGCTGAGGATTCACAGTTGGAATCGTCGGGTTGTCAATCTGCGTCCAAGCTCAGTCCTCAACTGCGTCCGGGGTAGAGAAGGGCTGTCACCACCTTCCAATGGCCCGCCTTCTTCGTCTCACGATAGCGGACGAAAGTTTCAAGCTTCCCTTTGCTTGATGGCTATGGCGTTGAAACTTGAAATGAACCCAAGAGATGATGGAGGAGGCCGAGAGGAAGCTCCGGCTTGGATTTGGCGGTGAAAGCTTGCCCGGAGCACCTCCATAGGGTGGAAGATGAAGGGGAGCGGCGGAGATAGCGGAAAACGGCGGAGAAATGTCGAGCTCCGGATCCTCTGTTCATTACGGCGAGACCTGCACTATTTATACAAAGCAGAAATGAACAATGCGCACGATCACAGGCGCACGACCAATGGTCGTGCGCACTATGTCCTGTGCTCGTGCCCACTGGCATGGAATATCAGGAAGAAGAACATGGATAATGCGCACGAGTAGTGGCGCACGACCAGTGGTCGTGCGCACTAAGTCCAATGGTCGTGCGATTACCCAGACAAGACTACAGAAAAGAGGAATCAATGCACACGATCAGTGGCGCACGACCGGTGGTCGTGCGCAATATGTCCAGTGGTCGTGCGCTTACCCCAGGCTGATTCTGGAAAACGAAGAGTAGTGCGCACGATCAGGGGTGCACGACCAGGTGTCGTGCGCATTAGATCCCATGATCGTGCGCAGTATTCTTGTTTCACAACCATCCCGGAACACGCACACGACCTCTGTACCGAAAGGAAAAACCAATCACTAATATGTGCAGACATTCCAGGAAATCACAAAAAGGAGTACAGACTATAAAAATAACAAAATACACAACCACGGGCCTAAGTGTGCACTTCCTAGGGAAATAAAGATAAGATGAGATATGAACGATATAGAACTAAAAGTGAAGTGCAAACGCGTGAAAACTAGCACAGATGAGTCCGAAAATAGGTATATAAAGTGGACTCATCACACCCCCAGACTTAACTATTTGCGCGTCCCGAGCAAACAAAATCTAAGCAGATAGGGAAAAATACTAGTTAACAAAGAAATTGCGATACGAAGTACCATGCGAAGTCGCATGCTCGCGCGCATAAAAATATAATAGAAGAAATTTATAAGTATACAAAATAGTTTATATTTTTCACAATGCGTATCAAAATTTTATTATTAATCAAAAATAGAATCACGGTGAATCATCCGGTCATGCGTAGGGAGAAAGTAGACTAATCGCTAGGCGAGCATTGCCAAAGATCGGGGCTCCGGATAACCTCCAAAGGAATCCACCAATGTCGGTGACCATATGCTTGCCCTTTCGCATTCTCTCCACGACACTGGTTTGGTTCACACACGTATCAGTAGGACTTTAGGTGAAGAGATGGGGCTTGGGTTTCAGTGAGGTAAACAAGGATAAACAAGAAGGCTATGCACCTAACCCAAATGAGCTAGTATGAAAGGAATCCCTCTACTAAGCAAAATACACGCGGGTACACCACACCCCCAAACTTAACTTTTAACATATGAGTGTGTGCACCGCCTACTCCAAATATAATCACATTTCCAAAATGATTTTCAATTAAAACTTTTTCTTTTCATTCATATATTTTTTTTTCTTTACAAATATATATATATATTTTTTCTTTTTCTTCATTTTATTTTCACAATTCAGCAGATATAACATTGCAGCACATCCACATAATCACAAGTAAAATCACCACATCACATCCCAACATTAAAATGTAAACACTAAAGCTCAACCTGGGAGTGTGACTAGGATTGCTTTGAGGCTTTGGTGAAATAAAGGTGGAGCTGAATCAAAAGAATGGGTAGGCACAACGGGGCTAGCGAGGATAAGACGTTAGGAATGGTACAAAGCTCAACCGGGCCAAAATGATGGCCTACATCACACTCATGCATGACTAACCTATACCCATGCTTCAAGAATAGCTTGGGGCAAGTTCTTAGCCAACGAGAAAGACTATCCATCCTCCCGACTCGAGCAATATGAACCTAACGGCCGTCTACACACATCCCTAAGCTACCGCCGGATTCACACCGGATTCACCAACTTTTGAGTAGAATAAAAAGTATTTACGCAATTAGAAAAATATAAAACTAAAAGCATACAGAAAAATTAAATCTACTCCAATTTCTACACGAGACGAGAGCAGTTGACTAGGAGCACAGCAAGGTCAACATTTTACTCCGTCTCACAATCCTATGTCAGCACCATAATTTTCCCAAATCTAACGAAGAAATGAGTTTAACTCGCAGCACGTAAAAAGCTAAGCACGCGCTCATGTGGGTGCAGTGGTGTGCAGTGCAATAAACTAATCAAAATAAAACTATAAAAGCTTCTAGTATGCACATGAGATGTGTACGTGCAATAGGTAACAGATCTCTTCCCCAGACTTAAGCTAAGCAATACAGTATATGATATAGAAATTAAAATCAGATAGAAATGAGGGGAGAGGTTACCCAATGCTCAGCTAGTGAGCATACCAGAAGACGCGTGAAAAATTGAAGCAGGTCCGCCATACGAAGAATCAGAACCCCGCCAGTGTGATGTTGTCAAGAATACCTGCAGGGGTGAGCTCCGCAAAAACAAAACAAAAATATACAAACTACAAATAAATACTAAAACTAAATAGACATGAAAAATAAAAATTGCAGAAAATAAAAGATAAATACTGGGGTTATTGTCATCCCAGCACGACTTATTAAATTCTAAACATTTCTAGCTTATAGGCCTATGAAATAAAAAGTGCACAGGTAACTGGCCTAATATCCGTTTCGGTAACGGGTACCGATACTGTGATAGAGCAGTTAACCCTCTATCTAAATAGTAATACCTGCCCAACACAGGTAGAGGAAATAGGAAATAAGAAGAGGAGGAGGCCTGGTCCTCACTCATCTTATCACAAAAAATATCCTCGCCTAGTAAGGCATTGTCAACCATAGGTGTGCAGGGTACGATGGCAACGACAAGAACACCAGGCTCATCATCATCCCAGCATACCCGTGGAGACTCAGCCTGCACAGGGTCAGATAGAGAAGGGGGATCAAGAATTAAAGTAGACGAAGAACTCAAATAATCAGAAAATGGGAGAGTGATCCCGGTATCACTCTCAGCAGGATCCAAGCAGAGATCACTGTCGGTGTCATATGAGTCGTACCGAGGGGAATCCGAGAACTCGAGGTCCGCGGTGGTAAGAGGAACGACCTCATCCAATAAGGAGGTGCAAACCTCCGCATCGGAAAGAGGGTATTCCTCATCCAACCGGGGTGCGTAAAAGTGTTCCGAAGATCCACCTTCTTCGTCGGAGATAGAGGAATCATCAACCCACTTCGGCGCAACCTCGGGCACCAAATCATCCACAATCACGGCATCATCAACCGACTCACAAGAAAGAGGAATAGCACAATCCGGCAAAAATTGCGGAGGGGCAAGGATGCTCTCAAAATCAAGCACTGAATGAGCAGGCCCCATCGCAAAATCATTCACTGACGCCACCCCGTCGATGACCGGAACAATCTCATTGTCCCATACAGGAGCGCCCATGAGTTCCTGCTCCTCTTTTTGTTGGCTAACACCAGAGTGATCATCATCACTCGAGGAAAGCTCGTAAAAAGGGATCGAGGGACCCATGAAAGAGCTGTATGCGGCCAGAGATTCTTCAGTAATCTCAACGGGTAAAGAATGAGTAAAGTGCGTTATATCAGTGTATGGGCCAGGAAACACCCTGGTAGGCCTGTCCACAACAATCTTCCGCGAACGGGAGGTTGTTGTGCACACGCCCTCAGAGGGAGAAGGCTTGCACAAACGAGGGCAATCCTTCAACATGTGGCCCACACCTTGACATAACAAACACCGAATGCAATGCTCGGCATTCATAACAGCAATGGTATCGATGGATCGGCGCAAAGTGTCAAGGATACGGCACTCAGCATCAGAATCCATCACGAACAAAAATAATTGTTGAAAAAGTGCTACACAGCTAAAATGAAAATAGCACGGATCTGCTATCTAAATCAAAAATCAGAAAAGGGTAAAAAGAAATAAGCAAAATAAAAATTCTAATAACCAAAGCAAATAAATAAAAAAAAATTATATGCACAAATGGAAAAGGGATTCAATCTATTATCTCCCTCTCCACAAACTCACACAACTGTGTCCCCAGGCAACGGCGCCAAAAACTTGATGCTTAAGATCACGGCAGTGAACCGGTCGCACAAGTAATATAAAATGGGGGTTTTCCCAAGTATCGATCTCACAAGGAACACAGTAAGGTGGAGTTAATTTCGAGGAGGACTTGAGATTGAAGTCCTCAGGTCGGAGCTATCTAAGGGCAGGTTTTGATGTTGCGGAAACAGAAAACAAAAGGCTAACAACTACTCCTATGCAACCCCGCTATGCGATGCTTCGCCAGGCGGGATGGAAGACAAGTCGGGCCGCTATGCACCGAATCGCTAGGCGGATGGGCGAGTAGGCTTGCAGATGAGGTGGTGAGAACGGCGGAATGAGGGTCATGAGCACCTCTTCGCAACGCACGCCACTAGCAATTGCTAGTGCGGCAAGGGTGGATGGTGGTGGATGGAATATGACGCACCTCAAGCAACTAAAGCGTAAACAAACACAGAATCACATAGACATGAATCTAGTAAAGTTTACATCTAAAGTGCAACAACATCAATATAAATGAAGTTTTAACACACATATACAACAATAAAGGAAGAACAAGGCAAGAGATCGACCGAATCCGAAGTCTTGCTGAGGATTCATGGTTGGAATCGTCGGGTTGTCAATCCGCGTCCAAGCTCGGTCCTCAACTGCGTCCGGGGTAGAGAAGGGCTGTCACCACCTTCCAATGGCCCGTCTTCTTCGTCTCACGATAGCGGACGAAAGTTGCAAGCTTCCCTTTGCTTGATGGCTATGGCGTTGAAACTTGAAATGAACCCAAGAGATGATGGAGGAGGCCGAGAGGAAGCTCCGGCTTGGATTTGGCGGTGAAAGCTTGCCCGGAGCACCTCCATAGGGTGGAAGATGAAGGGGAACGGTGGAGAAGGCGGAAGACGACGGAGAAATGTCGAGCTCCGGATCCTCTGTTCATTAGGGCGAGACCTGCACTATTTATACAAAGCAGAAATGAACTATGTGCACGATCACAGGTGCACGACCAGTGGTCGTGCGCACTATGTCCTGTGCTCGTGCACACTGGCATGGAATATCAGGAAGAAGAACTGGCATAATGCGCACGAGTAGTGGCGCACGAGCAGTGGTCATGCGCACTAAGTCCAATGATCGTGCGATTACCCAGACAGGACTCCAGAAAAGAGGAATCAATGCACACGATCAGTGGCGCACGACCGGTGGTCGTGCGCAATATGTCCAGTGGTCGTGCGCTTACCCCAGGCTGATTCTGGAAAACGAAGAGTAGTGCGCACGATCAGGGGCGCACAACCAGTGGTCGTGCGCATTAGATCCCATGATCGTGCACAGTATTCCTGTTTCACAACCATCCCGGAACACGCACACGACCCCTGTACCAAAAGGAAAAACCAATCACTAATATGTGCAGACATTCCAGGAAATCACAAAAAGGAGTACAGACTATAAAAATAACAAAATACACAACCACGGGCCTAAGTGTGCACTTCCTATGGAAATACAGATAATATGAGATATGAACGATATAGAACTAAAAGTGAAGTGCAAACGCGTGAAAATTATCCCAGATGAGTCCGAAAATAGGTATATAAAGTGGACTCATAAACATCCACCTGTGTTGACACCAGAAGATTCATGTCGACACACAGAATATCAATCAACACAAAATACTCGACTAAGTCCAGAATGGTTGCTAAACTCCAGTCGATGAAGTTACAAACTTAGCTCGACGAACTTCAGAAAGAAAAGGCAAAGGATCTGAAGCATGTAGCTCTGTTATCAGCTCGACATTCTTGGAACTCAGCTTGACGAACAAGAAGCCATCTGGTCGACGAATTCAATATCTCAGTTCGACGAATTGGTAATTCAGTTCGACGAATTCTGCCAATTGTTCGACGATTCTAGACTTAGCCATTTCCGGCCTTCTGTCCCCATTCTAATGCAGAAATTCCTGAGTAATTAATGCTTTACATTCTCTGAATGTATCCGTTAGAAAGAGCATTGATTACGGTTTTCTTCAGGAATATTACTTGCCGAATTTCCACGGGACAGTTGAGTAAATGATTCAATGATGATTATTCTCAAGGCGTCAGCATTAATTATAGAGGATTCAAATTTTTGAAAAGAGAGAGAAGAAGACAAGATCGATAATAGTCAGTAAGAAAAAGATACTCAGTCAGAAAAACAGAGACAAAGACTGACTGCAAGAATTCACATAGCAGCAGAAAAGCTTTACACAGAAATCATACTGAAGCTTACAGTGACAGGCAGTGATCTTCATTCAGAAGAAGAAGAACAATCATACAATATCAAGAGTCTTCTTCTTATATATTCTCTCCAGGACTTCCAAAGGCAACAGATATCAAATCAGTCAAGAAGCTCCTGCATCACTGCTTGTCAAGAACTTTGATTGAAGACCTATCACCCTACAACAAAGCTTCCAAATCTTCCTGAACCATTCAATAATTCAGGGGCAGCTTTTGCTAAACATCAATCCACATAAGTCTTCTCAGTTTATTAAGAAAGAGAAGACAAAATCACTCTCTCACCCCCTCCTGTATAAAGGGTTGTCATCTCCCTTCAAAAGTGATTCCTGGTTGCAAGTCTCCTAATTAAAAGACTTGAGTTGGTTTTTGGGGACCTGATCAAAATCCATTGGTGACAGGCACCTGATCAAAAACTTGAGTGGATTCCTACCAGGGTGGTGGAAGAGTGGACTACCCAGATTTGGGGAACCACTATAAACTTCTTGTGTCGTCTGGTTGCCTATCATTTTCTTCTTATTCTTGCTGTGTGGCTGTGATTAGGTTTATTATTTTCTGTTTTCTAGTTTCTTAATTACTGCACCCTTTCAGTTTACAACAAAAGCTATAGAAATACCTCTATAGGGACCTAATAAATTTTAAATATACTCTATTCACCCCCCCCCTCTAGAGTATTGTAGACCTAACCCTCACTTTCAATTGGTATCAGAGCAGTTTCCTTTGGTTGCACAAGTTAAATCTTGAACCAAAAGATCCCTTGTTAGATCTACACATCACCTTCATTCACATTTAACTATTAAAGTAGAAACACAGCCATGACACAGAATAAAGATTATGCAAGCACCAGACTTCCAGTTTGCAACTTACAAAAGTTTGGAATCTGGAAGGCAAGAATCAAGCTATATATGAACTCTATTGATGAAGATATCTTTGCTTCTATCTTAATAAGAGTACCTTCACCACCTGCTGCTCCTCCAACCACTTCTATAAATATAACTGCAGTACTTCCTCCAGATTATAATGATGCCTACAGAAAAGCCAACATGGCTGATGCAAAAGCCAAGAACATATTGGCACAAACAATGTCTGATGACATTTTCTAGAAGGTTGCTGAGTGCACATCAGCAAAAGCCATTTGGGATTCCCAAAACTAAATGGTTGATGGATCAGCTGATGAAAGGAAGGATAGGAGATCAAATCTCATATCCCAATATGAGAATTTCAAGAAACAGGAAGCTGAGACAGTTTCAGAGATGTATAACAGATTAAGCTCAATTATTAATGAGCTAAAAACTCTGGACAAGGTCATCACTCTCACTGAAGTGAATGACAAAAATCTGATGTGCTTCCCAAGCTCATGGGACACAAGAATTTGGCCCATCAAGGAGGCCAGATGCCTAAATGAGATTTCAACTGAATATCTATTGGGTAAACTAAAGTCTTATGAGCAGTTAGTAAAGACAAGGGAGGCTGCTGAACAAAGAACACCTCCAGCAGCTAGAAGAGAACAGAACATAATCTTCAAAGCCTCAGAAGAATCAGAATCTTCAACATCAAATGAAGAACTTATAAGTCTCTTGTCTAAGAGATTTTTCAAGATGGCTAGAAAGGACTTCAGAATAAAGTCATCAAGAAAAGATGACAGGCCAAAGTATGATAAGACACCAACAAAGGAAGTGGTGTGCTATGGATGCAGGAAGCCTGGGAACTTTCTCTCTGAGTGTCCAGAGAACCAGAAGAAAGAAAAGAGAAGAGAAAATGAAAAGGATTCCAGGAGACAGTACATTAGCAAACCCACTTCCAGTAAACACAAGAGGAAGGAAAAGGGATTTGTGGCCGAGACCTGGAGTGAGACTGAAGAAGAGTCAACATCCTCAAGCTCCAGTGAAGATGAGGAAGAAGAAAGAGCAAAGAAGGTTTGCCTCATGGCAATTGATGCCTCAAGAAGCAACTCAGAAGGAGATTCAGAAAATGAGGAAGCTTCTGAATTAGAAGCTGATTAGGTATTATCATGGTTTGACTATAGTTCAGAATCTTTTAAATCAGATTTAAAAATCATGTATTTAGATTTAATCAACTCTGAGAAGGAAATTAAACTTCTCAGAGATAAACAAGTTAACTATGATAGTTTAGTTTTAGAAAACACTAAATTAAAAAATGAAATAGACATGTTTAGTGAACAAATCATTTTTCTGAAAAATGAATTAAGTAAAGCAAAACAGGTAGAAGAAGCACTAAATGGAAGAAGCAAACAACTAGCAGTAATCACCAACATATCTAATGCTAGATTTAATGGAAGTAAGTTAGGATTAGGTGCATCATCTAGTGAACCACCTATTATTCAGAAAAACCACGTGTCACAACCCATAAATTTTATTTCTGAGAAAGAAAAGAAGAATACTGATCAAGTATATAAGGTAAATAAAATTCTTGAACAAATTTAAACTAAGGACAAAATTGAAAAGTAGAAAACACACAATAAAAACAAAGTTCAGCAATTTTCGTCGACCTCAGATCGATAAAAAGGGGCCAGTTCGTCGAACCCAGATCGACGAACTCTGAATGCCAACTATAGTTATTATTATTCGTCTAACTGTGATCGATGAATCTTGTATGGTTTGTCGAGTAGATCTCGACGAACTTGGGACACATAGAATTAACATGTTCATTCTCTAGGCGGAGATCAACGATCTCAACCCAATTCGTCGAACTCTGATTGACGAACTTACATAAATTCATCGAATCCAGGAAGACTTAGTCAAAACTATAACTTCAACAGAAACTTAAATACTTCTAGGAAACAATTTAATCCATTGGCTGACTGGACCATTCCACCTAGGAGATATCACCCCCTAGGATATAAATCCCAGCCAGAATTTTCTATTATTTCTAGTATCTCTTATCAGTCATACAAAGGGCCCAAGGTAACCTGGGTCAAAAATCATTAACTGTTTGTATTGCAGGTGAGAAATTGTCCAAGGGTAAATCAAACTTGGTACCTGGACAGTGGCTGCTCCAAGCATATGACTGGCAACAAGGACATTCTATTCAATTATAAGTCCAAGCTGGGTCCAAAGGTTATCTTTGGTGACTCAAAATGTGGTCAGTCAGAAGGAATTGGAGAAGTGAGAATAGGAGCTGTCACATTCAGAAAGGTGACATATGTAAGTGGACTGAAGTATAACCTCATCTCCATATGTCAATTATGTGATGGTGGTTATCAGATATACTTTAACCCATCTACCTGCTCTATCATTGATAAAAATAACCAAACTGTTTTAACTGGAAGTAGACAAGGAAACATTTACTTAGTAAATTTTCTTTCTGCCACAACTGATATCTGTTTACTGAATTTAACTAGTAATCAGAATGACTTATGACACAAAAGACTATGACATGTAAACCTGAAAAACATTGCTAGGTTATCTAAGCACAACCTTGTTAGAGGTCTACCTTCTGCTCCCTACAAGAGGGAAGGTCTCTGCAGGGCTTGTCAACTAGGCAAGCAAACTAAAACTAGTTTCAAATCAATTAATAAGAGTGATTCACCTAGGATCTTGTACTTGCTACACTTGGATCTTTTTGGACCCATTGCTGTACAAAGCCTAGGAGGGAAATCCTACACTTTAGTTATAGTGGATGACTTCTCCAGGTTCAGTTGGGTATTCTTTCTAAGAACAAAGTCAGATACATTCAAGGTTCTTACAGATTTTCTCAGGACCATATAAATTGAGTTCTCTACTCATGTTGCATTGATCAGAAGTTATCATGGCACAGAGTTTGAGTATTTTTTTATGCATGAGTTCTGTGAGAAGGAAGGTATCAGGCATTGCTTCTCAGCTCCTAGAACTCCCCAACAAAATGGGGTTGCTGAAAGGAAAAATAAGACACTCATTGAAGCTGCAGGTACATTGCTTGCTGATGCATACATGACACTAACCTTTTGGGTAGAGGCTGTAAGCACTGCAAATTATGTCCTGAATAGGAGTTTAATTCACAAACTGAAGAACAAGACTCCCTATGAATTGCTCAAAGGGAAGAAACCTAAAATAAACTATTTTAAAGTTTTTGGTTGTACATGTTATATACATAATAACAACAAAAAATATATTAGAAAGTTTGAATCTAAGGCTGAAGTGGGAGATTTTCTAGGATACTCCCAAGCAAGCAAGGCTTATAAGCTATTTAATAAATCAACATTAAAGTAGAAGAGTCAATTAATGTTTCTTTTGATGAAACTAACATGTACTGCAAGGAGAAAGAAGTTTCTACCAGTAGCAACTTGCAGGTACCCCACTTGTGTGAGACATTGGATGGACTAAACCTCACCCAAGAGGTTCCCACTCATCCCTCTCCGCAAGTCATTGAAGATAATGAAGAAGATGAAGCTGAAGAACATGAGCCTCAACCAACAGCAAATATAATTCCACAAGAGGAATTTATTCAAAATGTTGTTGCACAACCAACTCCACCCACTGATTTTGTCACACTTAGGGATCACCCCAGATCTCAAGTAACTGGAGACATATCAGCAGGTGTACAAACAAGGCATCAAATCAACCAAGACTTGATGAATGCCTGTTTTCTCTCTCAGGTTGAACCTCTAACCATTCATGATGCTGAGCAAGATCTGTTGGAACACCCTATTACTAATTTGGGTCAGGATCACTATGTCTTTAGGAAACCTGTTTTTGACCTCATTGTATAGATCTAAAGGTCAATTAGAATTGAGTCTAAGGGTTAGTAGTTAGGTTTGGAAGCTGCCCTCAAAACCTTGGTCTTGAGGGCAGCTTCCAAACCTAACTACTAACCCTTAGACTCAATTCTAATTGACCTTTAGATCTATACAATGAGGTCAAAAACAAGTTTCCTAAAGACATAGTGATCCTGACCCAAATTAGTAATAGGATGTTCCAACAATCTCCCCCTATTTGGGTTAGGATTACTATTTACAAAAATTGGAGAAATTAAAAACATCATACAAAGCAACAATATACAAAGCAAAAATGCAATAAACAAGAAATTGCAGAAGCACAGATATATCTCAGACAGATCAGAAATCAGAATAATTGTCACCTTATAGAATTACTCTTTCTCCTTGCTCTTCATAATTTTTATTTCTCTATTTGTATCAAGAGCTTCCTTCTTTGATCTTCTGTCATCAGCTGCACCTAGAGATGTTTGTTGTTTGGGCCTTTGTACCACAGCTTCAGGGTGCAGCTCCATGTATCTTTCAGAATAAAAAAACTTGCTGGAAGCATATCTTTCAAGTTCCTTCTTTCTTTGTTCTGACAAGGTAGTAATGCTGGAGGTGTCCTTGCCTTGCTCTCTGGCTTTCTTAATTTGATCCATGCAGCTAATTCCTTCATTCTAGTAGTCCATGTAGTAGGATTATTCTCTGGATCCTCAAAAGGCACTAGAGGCTCATATCTGTTGGAAGGATTATCTGGAGGAGCTCTGGATGAGACTAATTCTTTCAACTTGTAGGGAAAAGGACCTGAAGTAGTGTCAGATGAAGCTTGTCCTTCCCTTGATTAAGGATGTTGCCTTGAATAGCCTTTTGAATAGACCTAAAGTTCTCTTTGGTTTCCTCTATAATTTCCTCTCCTTGATTGAGAACCTCTGGATTGGCCTCCCCTATATTGAGATCTTCCATGAGGCTGATAGGGGGTTTGGCTTCTAGCAGAAGGATGAACAGCAGAGCTACCACCTGTACCTGTATCAGGAGGAGTAGGTGGAGGAGGATGATGGAACTGAGAGGAACCTTTCTTTTATTTTCTCTTCTTTTTCATAGCCTTTAATTGATTCTTGAAATATTACATCCAATGTTCAGTTATAGGGCAGTCATGAAGAATATAGTAAGGAATATCATTGGTATCTTTTACTTTAGCTGGAAGAACTCTTTTCATTGCCTTGCTTCTTGCTTTTCTTTTCCTGGCTATAGTAGCAGAAGAATCATCAGAATCAGTTCTTAACTGATCACTTTCAGAGCTTTGTTCATCATATAAAGCATCAATCCTTTTAAGAAAGTCTTTTTGAAGTTGGGTTGGAGCAGATGAAACAGTAGTGACAGCAATTGTAGCAGCAGCAGTAGAAGGAGAAATAGAAGCAGCACTAGCAGAGGAGATTACATCAGCAGATATATGACTTTCAGGAGCAACATTCTCAGAAGATACAACAGCAGTAGTAATAGCAGCAACTGGGGCAACAACAGATTCAGAGAAAACAGTTTCAGATACAAAAACATCAACATGGGCAACAACAGCAGTGACAGCAGGCTCAAAATCAAATGCCTCTGTCTGCATATCCTCAGAAATTGAAACATCAGCAGCATCAGAACAAACAGAAACAGCAACATTTGCAGCAGCATAAACTAAATTTACAAAGGAATGTATAACACTGGTGTCACAGCTTGAAAAGGGCACAATGGCCTTGGAGAGGTCTTCAGATGGCTGGACTGCAGTGCTTACTGGAAGACAACTGAAATATATTGAATCAAAATCTGATAATAAGGACCTGAGGTCCACTGAGAAGACTACAACTTGAGATGGTGTTGAGGCTGGAGCTTGAGCTGAGGTAACAGTAGCTGCAGGCAATCTTACCAATTCATGAGGCATCTCCCCCTGCCTAGATTCAGTCAAGACTGGATCAATGCACCCAGATGAAGGGATTTCCTGAGGAATGAGAGAAGATAGCCTGGCAGAAAGGTCTGCAACTGACTTTAGGAGTGGAGCCATGGAGGTCTCCAATAGAAGTGATAGCCTGGGAGCTATCAGCTCATAAAGTCTGTCAGCTAAGGCTGGAAGATCTACATGCTCAACAGGGATTTGAGCAGAGGTAGAGAAGGATGGTGGAGCAACTGGTGATGTTGGTGGAGAGCTGGTGTATGGGGGAAAGGAAGGTTGAGGTGTGGGGATTGTGGAAATGGAAGAAAGTGGAATGGAAATAGAAGGTGTGAAGGAGGGTTGATCAATGATATCTTGCAGAAGTTGTTGGTAAGATGTGGATGAAGAGGGTGGATCAGGAGGGGATGAAGGTGAATCATCCATAAAGGAATCATCTTGAAGTGTGAAAGATGGAATGTGGGATGATGTGTCAATGTCTGGGTGAGGGTAGTGATGTAAAGGATGGAAGATTTCTTCTGTGAGAGTAGGGATTGGAGATGGAATTGAAGTAGGAGGCGAGCTGGAAATAATGATGGTGGATGAAATTTGAGTGGTGGAGGTGAATGGTGGAGATGAAATAGGAGGAGGAGGAGAAGCAGCAGGCAAGTCTTCTACAGGGGCAGAGACTTGAGGGGAAGAGACTGTTACAGTCCTTGTACCTGAAGTAGTGCTTGCAGAGGGCCTGCTGGGCTTCACTATCTGTCTGTCCCACTGGCCAAAGAGGGCACAGGAGAGCCTCTTAGAGGCAATGATATGCATCCCATTTGATACAAGCAGGGCAGGGCATCTATTATGAAGAAACAGCCCTAGAATCCTTCCATAATTTACAAAATTCTTATTGATCTTCTTCTTAATCAGATCAAAGAAGATCTCTTCGCAGTTTAATTGTTTCTTATCCAATAAGGCTCCCATCAAGCACAGCTGATACCTGGAGATGGTATCATGTGCTGAATGCTTGGCCAACAAGACCTTCCCACTACATCAGCTAAAAATCTATATTCAACAGCTAAGTTCTTTTTCAGTAGCTTGCTAGGGTTTGAATCAGAATGACCCATTCTAGCAAGTAAATCAGAAAATTCTTCTCCTGACAACTCAGCAGAATCCTCTCCAGAATTCAATCCAAAAATCTCTGTCAGAATAGTAGAAGTCAGAGGGACCTGGGTTCCAGAAATTGAACCAACCACTGTATTTTGGTCCTGGTTGTGGGCAGTATAGACCCACTCCTTGATCTCATCAGCAGCCAATTTGATTCTTGTGGACATGATAGTAACAAGCTTTTGTTCATTAAACAGTTCCAGAATGTCTTGAAAAATTTGATCATTGGTGCTGAAAGACTCCATGTCTATATCAAATCCTGCATCAAACTTCATTTCGGCTAGAACGACAAATGAGACGGCCATTGTTACCTGCAAAAATCAACAAACAAACTACCAAGTGTAGAGAAGTTTGGAGGGGAAGAGAATTTTTGCAGAGAGAACGAAGGCGCAAAGAGAGAACGACGGCCGAAAAATGAATTTTATATAGGGTTCGATGCAGAAAAGGAAAGATCGTTGAACTCAGTTCGACAATCGGGGCTTCTAAAGGAATCTGAAGGGTTTTCAATATCGTCGATCTCCGTTCGACGATATTGTAAAGCGTCGAGCTCCGTTCGACGATAGTTCAGAAAACAAAATCGTCGAGCGTCGTTCGACGATCGTTGACCTAGAGGGATGGTTGAACACTATCTGAGAAGCGCTGAACTTAGGTCGACGATTTTGGAAAGCATCGATCTCCGTTCGACGATCTGGGGGAAAATCGTCGAGCGCAGTTCAGAGACCAGAAATACACTCTAGACACTAGAAAAATCAAGATGTTTGCCTAGTCTTGGTCATTTTTAGAGTTTCAAAATCTTGGATATTATTTTAGACTTCCTCCATCTAACATTCCTAACTGATTTAGGAAGAAGGTGTGTTTCTTTTCATCCAAGGGTTTGGTGAAAATATCTCCCCTTTGCAAATCAGTTGGGATATATTGAAGTTCAATTTTGTTCTTCTCAACATTATCCCTTAAGAAGTGATGCCTAATTTCTATGTGTTTTGTCCTACTATGGAGGACTGGATTTTGAGCTATAGAAATAGCACTAGTATTATCACAAAAGATTTTAGACTTCTCTAAGTTGTAGCCATAGTCTAGGAGTTGGTTTTGAATCCACAATATTTGTGAATAGCAACTACATGCAGCCATATATTCAGCTCAGCAGTTGAAGTTAACACAGATGTTTGTTTCTTGCAAAACCAAGAGATAAGTCTGTCACCAAGAAACTGACAAGTTCCACTGGTGCTTTTCCTGTCAATTCTGCATCCAGCATAATCAGCATCAGAAAATCTAGTTAAGTCAAATGCTGAATCTTTTGGATACCAGAGACCTAGATTTGGACAACTTTTAACATACCTGAGAATCCTTTTTACTAATGTTAGTTGTGACTCTCTAGGGCTCACTTGGAATCTAGCACATATGCATGTAGCAAACATTATGTTAGGTCTACTAGCTGTAAGGTACAGTAAAGAGCCAATCATTGCTCTATACATTGTCTGATCAACAGGTTTCCCGTGTTCATCAGTATCCAATACAGCATTGGTAGGCATAGGTGTTCTCATACAAGATGCTTCAGACATACCAAATTTCTTGACCAATTCTTTTGCATACTTGGTTTAAGAAATAAAGATGCCTTCAGCATGTTGTTTGACTTGAAATCCTAGAAAGAAGGATAGCTCACCCATGCTACTCATTTCAAATTTAGAATGTATTAGGTTGGAGAACCTTCTGCACAAATTTGAATCAGTGGAGCCAAAAATAATATCATCCACATAAATCTGTGCTAGTAGGGTATGAGACTTATGAGTTCTAATAAAAAGAGTTTGGTCTACTCTACCCCTTATAAATTCATTTTCCAGAAGGAAGCATGCTAGGGTCTCATACCATGCTCTAGGAGCTTGCTTGAGACCATATAATGCTTTATTCAATTTAAAAACATAATCAGGATGGGTTGGAGAGATAAAACCTGAAGGTTGTCTGACATAGACTTCTTCTTTGATGTCTCCATTTAGAAAGTCACTCTTTACATCCATCTGATATACCTTGAAGCCTTTGTGTGCTGCATAAGCTAAGAAGATTCTGATGGCTTCCAATCTTGCAACTGGTGCAAAAGTCTGGTCATAATCTATGCCTTCTTCTTGAGAGTATCCTTGAGCAACTAGCCTTGCCTTGTTCCTTACAATTACTCCTTGATCATCCAATTTGTTTCTTAACACCCACTTTGTTCCAACAATGGAGTGATCCTTAGGCCTTGGCACTAATTCCCAAACTTTGTTCCTTTAAAATTGATGCAACTCTTCTTGCATTGCAATGATCCAGTGTGGATCTTGCTCTGCATCTTGAATGGATTGAGGTTCAATTTGAGATAGGAAGCAAGTGTGCAACAAGTTTTGGTTGACCTGATTTCTAGTTTGCACACCAGCTGAGATGTCTCCAATTACTTGGGAAATTGGATGGTCTCTTGATGTTACTAAATCAACAGGGGGTGTTGATTGTTCACCAACCTGTGTTGTTGTTTACTCTTGTGGTACAACAACTGGCTCTTCAAGTTGTTTCTCTTCAATATGTTGAATGTCTTCTTCATCTTCACTGCTTTCCTCTTTTTGAATGATCTGTAACCTGTTCAAATCTTCAGCAAGAGAATGTACCTGCAAAGGTTCTATGGTAGAAGTGTTCTTCTCCTTGAAAGACATGTTAGATTCATCAAAAGATATATGAACAAATTCTTCAATTTTAAGAGATGATTTATTATAAACCCTATAAGCCTTACTGATCATGGAGTATCCCAGAAACACTCCTTCATCAGCTTTAGCTTGAAATTTTGCTAAATATCTCTTGTCATTATTATGAATATAACAAATACATCCAAAAATTCTAAAATAATCATCTTTAGGTTTCTTCCCTTTGAGTAATTCATAGGGAGTCTTCCCCTTTAGTTTATGTATTAAACTTCTGTTCAGCACATAGTTGGAGGTGTTCACTGCCTCTGCCCAAAAAGATAGAGGAAGGTGAGCATCTGACAAAAATGTAGTGGCAGATTCAATAAGGGTTCTATTTTTCCTTTCAGCTACCCCATTTTGTTGAGGAGTTCTAGGAGCTGAGAAAGTATGCTTGATCCCTTCACTCTGACAGAACTCTTGCATAAGAAAAGAATCAAACTCTGTCCCATGATCACTTCTGATCAGGGCAATGTGAGTATTGAACTCAATCTATATACATTTGAGAAACTCTGTCAAACACTTAAAGTTATCAGACTTCTTCCTTAGAAAGAACACCCATGTGAATCTAGAGAAGTCATCTACAACTACTAAAGTGTAAGATTTCCCTCCTAATCTTTGTACTGTAATGGGTCCAAAAAGATCCATGTGTAACAGACACAAAATCCTAGGTGAATCACTCTTATTAAGTGACTTGAAACTATTTTTAGTTTGCTTGCCTAATTGACAAGCCCTGCAGAGTCCTTCGTTCTTATAGGGGCCAGAAGGTAGTCCTCTGACAAGGTTGTCCTTGGATAGCCTAGCAATGGTTCTAAGGTTTATATGTCCTAATCTCTTATGCCATAAAACATTAGGTCTACAAACAGAATTAAACAGGCAAATATCTACTTCTGTTGAAAGAGAATCTACTAAATAGATGTTACCTTTCCTTTTACCTGTCAACACAGTTGTGTTGTCCTCTGACTTGATCTTGCATAAGGCTTTGCTGAAAGTCACCAGGTAGCCTTCATCACATAGCTGACTGATGCTGATCAAATTGTGCTTCAGTCCTTCCACATAGGCTACCTTCTTGAATGTGACTGTGCCAATTTGGACTGCACCATATGCTTTAGTTTGTCCAAAGTTTGAATCACCAAATATGACTATGGGTCCAAGCTTGGCTTTAAAGGATGTGAGGTTGTCCCTATTTCCTGTCATGTGCTTTGAACACCCACTATCCAAATACCATTGTTGGTTTGATGTTGGATAGGTCTTCACCTGCACATAAAATAATTCACTTGTTTTTGACCCAGTTTACCTTGGGCCTAGGTTGATAACCTTTAAATTCAGAAATAAAAGACATCCCAGGTTGACTCTTATAACCTTCAGGATGATATCTCCTTGGAGGTATTATCCATTCAGTATAAGGGTTAAAGCTTTGGGATGAAGGACCCCTAGGATTGGATTTTGATTTACCCTTGAAAAAATTTCCAAAGCTCTGATCTCTGTTCGACGATCGTGGAGCTGCGTTCGACGATCTTGGGTCAGATCGTCGAGCACCGTTCGACGGTCGACTGTGGCAAAGTTTAGGAATTAGAGATCTTCGACCTGAGTTCGATGATTTTGCCTGAGATCGTCGATCTGCGTTCGACGATCGTCGAGCTCCGTTCGACAATTTCTGCTGGAACTTGGTTTTCTTAGGTAGATCAGAATTTTTCATAGCTACCTCTACAAATCCCTTCCCTTTATCAGAAATAAACTTAATTGGGGTGATTAGAACTATAGGTTGGCTGGATGAAGCACCCAAGCCCAGTGTACTATTGAATCTGGAGTTCACTGTGCTTGTGATGTCCATCAGCTTGATACTTATCCCATTAAGGGATTCTTCAAGCTTCTTGGCCTCTGATAGCTCACCTTTCAGTGAAGCTATCTGCTCCCTACAGCACTCCAACTCCTGAGAGAGTTTGAGGTTTTCTGACTTTAAGATACTATGTTCAGATAATTGATTTCTGAGAGAAATAATTTCCTTCTCAGATTTTAGTAAGTCTAAACATAATGCTTTAAACTCAGACTTAAAGTCCTCAGAATTGAAATCAAAAGAACTAATTACCTGGTCCTCTTCAAGTTGAGTCTCTGAGTCTGACTCTGACTCTTCTGCATCTGAATTGTGTTGAGAGGCATTGATTGTCATCATGCAGAACTCCTTTTCTTCAGCATCATCTTCATCATCACTCGAGCTGGATGAAGCTTCTGATTCTTCTTCAGTTTCACTCCAGGATTCAGCAACAAATCCCTTCCTTGTGTGTTTGTTCTTGCTTGAGGAGGGTTTGCCATTGCCATTATTCTTGAAGTCTTTGTCCTTTCTTCTTTCTTTCTTGTCCCTTTTATCCTTGTTTTTGTTTTCTGGACAGTCAGACACAATATGGCCTGGTTTCCTGCAACCAAAGCAAACAAGTTCTTTATTATTTGACTTATCATACCTTGAATTATCATGCTCTTTGTATGATCTCTTTCTGAAGTCCTTTCTGGCCATCTTGTAAAATCTTTTGGCCAATAGACTAAGCAGCTCATCATTGCCTGTTACCTTGTCTTCAGGCTGATCTTCAGTGGATTTGAAAGCTATTGTCTTTTCCTTTCTTGTGGATGGTGAGGCAGCCTTCTGCTCTTCTTCTCTATTTTTGATGAACAGCTCATAAGATTTGAGCTTGCCCAAGAGAGCTTCTGTGGTGATCTCATTCAGACTTCTGTCATTCTTGATTGGCCAGATCCTTGAGTCCCAAGTGCTTGGGAAGCACATTAGGATTTTATCATTTAGTTCAGTCAGTGAGATCTCTTTATCCAAAGTCTTGAGTTCATTGACTATCAGACTGAGTCTATTATACATATCTCCAACTGACTCAGCTTCTCCCTTCTTGAAGTTCTCATATTGGGATATGAGGTGAGATCTTCTGTCTTTTCTTTCATCAGCAGATCCTGAGACTATTTCAGAGAGCTTATCCCAGATTTCCTTTGCTGAGTTGCATTCAGCCACCTTTTGGAATATGTCATCAGACATGGTCTGGACTAAGATATTCATAGCCTTTACATCTGCTACTTTCCATTTCTTGATATCAGTATCTGTTCCTGATGGAGGTGGAACAGCATTTGTGCTTGTGTTCTCTGGAGGTCTTGGACAAACTGTCAAAACAGAATTAAAAATGTCCTCATCAATAGAATTCATGTAGAGTCTAATCCTTGCTTTCCAAAGTGCAAACTTAGACAGATTGCACACTAGAGGTCTGGTGCTAGCATAATCTTTGTTTTGGGCCATGTTTTGTGAAGAAATAATCTAATAACAAAATCTAAAAAAGCAAATCTAACTAGAGGGATCTTTGGGTTCAGGTGTTAGCCTGTGCAACCACTGAGATGTGGTATTTTTAACCAACCTCGCTTTGATACCAATTTGGGTCAGGATCACTATGTCTTTAGGAAACCTGTTTTTGACCTCATTGTATAGATCTAAAGGTCAATTAGAATTGAGTCTGAGGGTTAGTAGTTAGGTTTGGAAGCTGCCCTCAAGACCAAGGTTTTGAGGAGATTGTTGGAACACCCTATTACTAATTTGGGTCAGGATCACTATGTCTTTAGGAAACCTGTTTTTGACCTCATTATATAGATCTAAAGGTCAATTAGAATTGAGTCTAAGGGTTAGTAGTTAGGTTTGGAAGCTGCCCTCAAGACCAAGGTTTTTTCAGTTTGGAAACTAAGTCATTTTGTCGAGCTCAGTACGACGAATCGTCGAACTCCAATCGACGATCGTTGAGCTCACTTCGACGGATCGTCAAACTCCATTCGACGATCGCTGAGCTCAACTTCAACAAATCGTCGAACTCCATTCGTCGATCTTCGAGCTCAGTTCGACGATCTTGACTCCAGTATTGATTCTCTATCTCTGAGCTCAGTTCGACGATAGTTGAGCTCAGATCGACGATCTTTGTTGTTGTATAAGTCCAGATCGCTGAGCTCAGTTCGACGATAGTGGAGCTCAGTTTGACGTTTTTCTGAAGAGTTAAATGATTTTCAAGATTCAAAATTCAGAACAGTTAAGGAGTTATTCTCAGCAATTAATTCAGAAGATCTTGTAGCTGTTTTCATTTATTCTGGAGCAAGTTTCAAGGAATTATCAAGGAATGTTTCATTGGACTTTCCCCCAGAAGACAAAAGAAATTAAGGATGTAATTAAAGACAGGCTAACGGCTATTCTGGATAGAGGATCATTTCTATTCAGAACAAAAGGAATAAAAGATAAGATTTTTGAATTCCTGACAAGAAGAGAGTGTACATGAAGAAGAAGAACAAAAATCTTCTCTGGAACATCTTTCTCAACAACAATCACTCAAGAGAAAAAGAAAAAGAGCTGTAGACATTCTCTGTCTCAAAGAATTCACATAAGAACACCATCACCAAAAGGAGATCAACAAATCTGAAATCTTCAGATCTCTTTTGATTCAAGTGTTCAAGGCCATCATTATTCAAGACTCCAGACATCTCACATTTCAGCTATTGCTGAAATCATCATTTGCTGGAGATCAATTTTTTGAAGTCCTATCACCCTACTACAAAGCTTCATTTCCTGAACAACTACAGATCTCAGGGGGAGCTTTGACAACATCATATCCACATAGTCTTCTCAGCTGCTTTGAGAAAGAGAAGACTTCCATCACTCTCTCATCCCCACCTCTGTAATGGGTTTTTCAAACTCCCTTCAAAAGTTTGTGTGTGGTTTTTGAGCACCTTATCAAAAGCTCATTGGTGGCAAGACACATGATCAAAAAATCTAGTTTGGTTTTTGAGCACCTTATCAAAAGCTCATTGGTGCCCAGGACACCTGATCAACTCATTCTGTAGTGGATTCCTACCTAGGGTGGTAGAAGAGTGGATGTACCCAAGTTTAGGGGAACTACTATATCTCCTTGTATCTTTTGGTTGCTTGTCTTTATTTTTGTTTCTGGCTGTGATTGTTTTGTGACTAGGTTGCTCTGTGATTAGATAGGTTTTGTGATTAGATTTACTATTTGCTTCCCTATTCACTCAGATTACAACAACTATTGTAAACAGATTTTAAGCACCATACTCTATTCACTCCCCCCCCTCTAGAGTATATCAGATCTAGCTTGCACTTTCAAGATCCTCACTGGATTCTTACAATGTAAGAGGATCTAAACCAATTTGAGAGATGCAGAGTTTGGGATTTGGTTCCAAGACCCCAAAACTACCCAGTTGTTGGAACAAATGGGTTTTCAGGAATAAGCTTGATGCCCAAGGAGTCATTGTGAGGAACAAGGATAGGCTTGTTGCTCAAGGATATAGGCAAGAGGAAGGAATTTACTATGATCAGGCCTTTGCACCTGTTGCAAGGCTGAAAGCTATAAGGATCTTCCTTGCCTATGCAACATTCAGAAGGTTCAAAGTTTTTCAAATGGATGTGAAAAGTGCTTTCTTAAATGGAGTATTACAAAAAGAAGTTTATGTAGAACAAACTCCAGGTTTTGTTTCTCCAACTTATCCCTCTTATGTTTTTAAATTAAATAAGGCTCTTTATGGTCTAAAGCAAGCTCCAAGAGCTTGGTATGAGACCTTAGCAAGTTTCTTATTAGAGCATGAATTTACAAGAGGAACTGTAGATAAAACCCTTTTCACTAGACATCATAAGGACCAAATCTTATTAGTACAAATCTATGTAGATGACATTATATTTGGCTCTACAGATTCAAAATTATGCAAGAGGTTTTCTGACCTCATGCATTTTAAATTTGAAATGAGTAGCATGCGAGAGCTTTCATATTTGCTTGGTCTCCAAGTGAAACAGCTTCCTGATAGCATCTTCATCTCTCAAGCAAAAATATGCTAAAGAACTTCTAAAGAAGTTTGGGATGGCTGATGCCTCAGCTAAGAAAACTCCCATGGCCACCAATGCTGTTGCGGACTCTGATATACCAGGAAAACCTGTAGATCAGAAACTTTATAGGGGCATTGTTGGGTCCCTATTATACCTCACATCAAGTAGGATAAATATTATATTTGCTACATTCCTTTGTGCTAGGTTCCAAGTGAACCCTAAAGAATCTCATCTAATTTTCTTAAAAAGGATTTTAAGATATATAAAGAGTTGTCCTAATCTAGGCTTATGGTATCCTGCTGAATCAGAGTTTGAGTTAACTGGATACTCTGATGTTGATTTTGCTGGATGCAGGGTTGATAGAAAAAGTACTTCAGGAACTTGTCAGTTCCTGGGTATGAGATTAGTATCATGGTTCTGTAAAAAACAAACATCAGTGTCAACTTCAACTGCTGAAGAAGAATATATTGCAGTAGGCAGCTGTTGTTCACATATGCTGTGGATACAAAATCAACTTCTAGATTATGGGTTCAACTTAAATAATTCAACCATATTCTGTGATAATACTAGTGCTATAGCCATAGCACAAAATCCAGTTCACCATAGTAGGACAAAACATATTGATATAAGATATCATTTCATTAGGGAGTGTGTAGACAAAAATAAGATTAAGCTTGTCAATATCTACACTGATTTACAAAAAGCTGATATATTCACAAAACCTCTGGATGAGAAAAATCATGCTTTCTTTCTAAATCAGCTGGGAATGATCAATGGAGAAGACTTAGTTTAAGTTCTGTCTGCATTCGACGAATTTTCTAGTGTTCGTTGAATGGAGTTCGACGAACCAGGAAAAATTTGAAAGATACTCGTCGAACGGAGATCGACGAACTCTCTGTGAGTGAAATAATTTTCGTCGACCAGCGATCAACGAATGTTGCTTCAGAAGATATTCGTCGACCTAAGTTCGACGAACTGTCTTCAATTCTTTTGTTGAGCTCGACGAATTATTTAACTCTAAACTATTTCGTCGACCTCAGTTCGAAGAATTAATTTTATTTTTGTGGAATGGAGTTTGTCGATTCATATTCTGGAAAACCTTATATCTAGGTTTTCTTCGACCTCCATCCCGCGCTTTCTGTTCCCTTGCACTTGATCACCGTTTCTGTGTCTTTCTTGCAGGTGATTTCAATGGCGACTCTGGCAAGCACTATCACAGGAATGAAGTTTAATACAGGATTCGACGTAGATTTCGATTTATTTCAGCATTCTGATCCAATCTTTCTGTATATCCTGGAACTTCTTGAAGAACAGGAACTAAAAACCCTGATGACGAGAAGGGTCAAACTACACAGCATGAAAATCAGGGAATGGGTATACACACTGTCGTCCATAGAAGAGAATATCATGATGGGCACCGTCGCGGGTAACTCCATCTCTTTAACCCCCGCTATCTTAACTGAGATTTTTGGATTGAGAAAAGGAGTAGAGGACCTCGAAATTGAAATAGAGGAGTATGATATGATGTTGAGCCTCATGGAGTATGCTGGAGATAATCCCACCAAACTGTTGAAGAAACACTTGTCTGCTCCCTATAAATTTTTAGCAGTCTTGGTTGGCAAAGTATTACTGGGGAAACACACTGCCCATGATTATATCACCAAACACCAGTTTCTGGTTATGTGTGCAATCATCAACAAGAAGCAAATCAACTGGGAAACACTTATGTTTGATTTGATAAAGAAGAAGAACACCGAGAAGGAAGTCTGTTTTGGAAGAATTCTAGGCATCTTCCTACAGGAAAAGGTTGTTGAATCTCTGGTCTCCCAAACCATATTCATAAATTCCAGTAGAAGGCTGACATGTGCCTTATTTGGCAGATGGAAGAGGACCATCACTAAGCCCTCTAAGGCTTCCCCCTCTTCCACCAAAGCTTCTGAAGGCACCAGGGCTATTAAAGCCACTCCCCACCCTGCTGAAGAGAACATTCCTTCCACATATTCTCTTCCAACCCCCCTTCCAACAACAACACAATCCCCAGTCACTTTATCTTTACCAATCACCATCACTGACATTCCCTCTTCCTCCCTTCAAGAAAATTAACCACCCACACCTCCTAAATCCCCTCATGACACATACATTTCTACACCACCACAGTCTCCACTTCCCCCACATCTATCTTCCATACCATCTTACATCCTACCATCAGACACCATGATGCAAGATGCCACCCTTCCATCCCCATCAACATCTCACCTTCACCTACCTGATGTTCCACCCTCTATTCCATCAATAGTTGCCACCTCTTCCATACCAACTGCAACACCATCTACCACTGTCTCATTGGACCCCTCTAACATATCCTCTATCATCACCATCATCACTCCCCTTCTTAAATCACTTATATCATAGGCCATTACACCTCTTGCTACTACCATTACCTCTTTATCTGCCCAAATATCTGCTCTCACTGCTGCCCCCTCCTCAGTCAGAGGCCTGGCCTCAGTCCCCACTGAAACCAGGCAGGGGGAGATGCCTGATGATGAAGCAGCAGCTACAGCTTTAGAGTCTTCAGCTCCAGCACCAATAGATACTCCAATCTTCACAGCAGAATATACAGATGGTATAAGTAAAGAGTTAATTGATTTCATTGATACTGACATGGATTTTGATGAGTCAGATTATGAAGGTTTCAAAACTATTGGTGATTTTATCCTAAATCCCAGAGTTAACTTACAAGAATTGCTGAAAACTTTTGATACTATATATATGCATGCTCTCCCTGCAAAATTCACTAAGCCACATTTGGCTATTGTGCCTTATACATTTCCTGTCAGTCTAGCAGTTGCTAAGCAACTATGTGATAGCCTTGTAATTCTAGTATCTGCCCCAACCTCTGCAGTCATTCCATTCCCCCAGAAGCTATCTCAGCACCAATCTTTGTGATGGATGACTCCCCTATGCCAAATCTAGATGAGTTGATCTTGGCTGACATTGCAGAAGAAACAAAAGCAGTTGAAAGCTCAGTTTAGGTTCCAACTGAAAAAGCTATTATATCTGAGGAAATCTTGAGAGATATAGATGCTTTATATGATAATCGTCAGGATTCAGATGATGATGATGATGAAGAAGATTCAGATGAAGAAGCTGCTAAGAAGAAGAAGAAAATGTTGTCAAAGAAAAGGAAAGCCCCTCCTCCTCCTGCTGCTAAGCCAAACCCAAAGAATGACACTCCATTCTATATCCTCCAAAATATTACTCCTTACAAAGGAATGCCAGCATGGATGTGGTTGTCTAAAAATCAGCAAAAGGAGAAGAAAAGAAGTAGAAATATTCTCCTCCTCCAGTTCAGAGATATAGAAAAGATCCACCTCCTCCACCTCCTCCAGCAGCTGGTGCTTCTGGCTCTAGCTCTCACAGGTCTGCCCCTATTCAAACCTATCAGAGACACCAAGGGAGACCTTCTGGAAGTAGTCAGCAAAGACATCACTCTTCAGGAAATCAACAGCAGCAACATCAACAACAGCAACATCAGCAGCAGCAGCAAACTTTCTCTGCAGAATAGAAAACTGACAGTCCCAACAGGCCAGATTCACCTCTTGTTCCTTTTGAAGATCCAAAAACAGCCAACATAGCTAAAATGACCAGATTCCAGGAACTTGTTGGTCTCTCTATGATCAACAAAGCAAGAGCTGAAGGCAAGGATATCTCAGGATACTCCACTATGTCTAAGTACAGAAAAGAAGAACTCAAGAGATTTAATAAGGCAATCAAATTCTTCAATGTTGATGACTACATGAAGCTGCACCCAGAAGCAGTTGTCCCCAGGGCCACATCCTTGAAGATTATTGGGGCAGCTGACATGACAATGACACAGGCACAGGCTTTGAATCCAAATAGAGAAATTATCTTTATAAAGCCAGGAGAAAAGACAAAAGAAGACAAGCCCACATATAAGTAGAAGAAATAATCTTTACAGTGCTTCAATTTCTTTTCTGCATTAGCTTTAAAACTGATTTGTCTGTTTAAAACAAAGCTCATGTACATATATATCTGATGCATGTGTTAGTAAATCTCTGTCAGATATACCTTTTTCCCCGCTTTGTTTATTGTTATATTTTTGTTTTGAGTCTATTAGTGACCTCACCCAAATAAGGGGAGATTTTTGGATCCCTAGTTGATTTGGGCTAGGTTCACTAACTTAGGATGTGACCCAACAAGTATAGCCAGGGTCAAAGTTGTGTCTTAGAGTCTAGGCCAGGTCCTTAGAGTCAACATTAGATGGACCAGCTATCAACAAGACTGCCAGAGACTCAAGACTTAGAAGATTTCAAGACTAAGTAAAAATGAGTTCGACGTTCGTCGAACTCAGGTCGATGAAAGACGTTCTCAGCCCGACAATCTTGAGATATTTCTCTGAGCTGAGCTCGACGATCTTCATTCTCTGGTCGACGAAAATTGGGATACTTCAACAAACTAAAGTCAGGATAACTCTAGATTATTATAAGTCCAACTTCAGACTTTGGTCGACGAACAAGATTCTGAGCTCGCCGAACTTGGATCTCAAGTTCGCAACTTCTCAGGTCGACGAAGTCATCTTCTCAGGTCGACGAACTCAGTACTCTACTCGACGAATTCTGGAATCAGAAGATCTGTGTCGACACTTAGAGCATGTGTCGACACCAACTTATGTTGACACCAGAAGACTTGTGTCGACACTAAGACTAATCAGTCGACATCCACCCGTGTTGACACCAGAAGATTCATGTCGACACACAGAATATTAGTCAACACAAAATACTCGACTAAGTCCATAATGGTTGCTGAACTATAGTCGACAAAGTTACAAACTCAGCTCGATGAAATTCAGACAGAAAATTCAAAGGCTTTGAAGCATGCATCTCTGTTATCATCTCGACGTTCTTGGAACTCAGCTCGACAAACAAGAAGCCGTCTGGTCGACGAATTCAATGTCTCAGTTCGACGAATTCTGTCAACTGTTCTACGATTCCAAACTTAGCCATTTTCGGCCTTCTGTCCCCATTCTAATGCGGAAATTCCTGAGTAACTAATGCTCTACATTCTCTGAATGTATCAGTTAGAAAGAGCATTTATTACGGTCTTCTTCAGGAATATTACTTGTCGACTTTCCACACGACAGTTGAGGAAATGATTCAATGCTGATTATTCTCAAGGCGTCAGCATTAATTACAGAGGATTCAAATTTTTGAAAAGAGAGAGAAGAAGACAAGATCGATAATAGTCAGTAAGAAAAAGATACTCAGTCAGAAAACAGAGACATAGAGTGACTGCAAGAATTCACATAGTAGCAGAAAAGCTTTACACATAAATCATACTGAAGCTTACAGTGACAGGAAGTGATCTTCATTCAGAAGAAGAAGAACAATCATACAATATCAAGAGTCTTCTTCTTCCATATTCTCTTCAGGACTTCCAAAGGCAACAAATATCAAATCAGTCAAGAAGCTCCTGCATCACTGCTTGTCAAGAACTCTGATTTAAGGCTTATCACCCTACAGCAAAGCTTCCAAATATTCCTGAACCATTCAATAATTCAGGGGGAGCTTTTGCTAAACATCAATCCACATAAGTCTTCTCAGTTTGAAAGTGTGAGTTAGATCTGATATACTCTAGAGGGGGGGTGAATAGAGTATGGTGCATGCTAAAAACTTTTACAACAGTTGTTGTATTCTAATGTGAACAGGGAAGCAAATAGTAAATCTAGCCACAGAATAATCACAATCTACAAAAGAAACTAATCACAAGCCACAGCCAGAAACAAAAGAAACACAAGCAACCAGAAGACACAAGGAGCTATAGTGGTTACCCAACCAATCTGGGTACATCCACTCTTCTACCACCCTAGGTAGGAATCCACTGCAGGATGAGTTGATCAGGTGTCCTGGGCACCAATGAGCTTTTGATAAGGTGCTCAAAAAGCAAACCAGATTTTTTAATCAGGTATCTTGCCACCATTGAGTTTTGATAAGGTCTCAGAAACCAATCACAGACTTTTGAAGGGAGTTTGAAAAACCCTTTACAGAGGTGGGGATGAGAGAGTGATGAAAGTCTTCTTTTCTCAATCACAGTGAGAAGACTATGTGGATTCAGTGATGTTGTCAAAGCTCCCCCTGAGATCTTGAGTTGTTCAGGAAATGAAGCTTTGCAGAAGGGTGATAGGCCTTCAGAAAATTGATCTCCAGCAAATGATGATTTCAGCAGCAACTGAAATGTGAGGTGTCTGGAGTCTTGAATGATGATGGCCTTGAACACTTGAAAAAGAGATCTGAAGATATCAGTTTGTTGATCTCCTGTTGGAACACCCTATTACTAATTTGGGTCAGGATCACTATGTCTCTAAGAATCTTTTCTTGACCTTCTGTATAGCTTAATAGATCAATTAGAATTGAGTCTAAGGGTTAGAAGTCTAGGATTGGAAGCTGCCCTGAAGTCCAAGTTTTTCAGACTGGAGACTAAGTCTGATCGTCGAGCTCAGCATGACGATTCGTCGAACTCAGATCGACGATCGTCGAGCTCAACTTCGACATATCGTCGAGCTCCACTCGACGATCGCTGAGCTCAACTTCACAATATCGTCGAACTCCATTCGACGATCGGTGAGCTCAGGTCGACGATTTTGACTCTACTTTGGATCTTTATCTCTGAGCTCAGTTCGACGATCTTTGAGCTCAGATCGACGATTATTTTGCTGCTTGAGTTTTCCAGTTCGTTGTGCTCAGCTCGACGATAGCAGAGCTCAGTTCGACGATTTCAGATATCTTCCAGAATTCAAATTCAAATCAGACAGGAGTTATTCTGCAATTAATTCAGAAATTTGCTAGCCGTTTTCATTTATTTCTGGACCAAGTTTCAAGGGATCTTTCAAGGAATAATTCTGTGGACTTTCCTCTAGAAGAGATTATGCAATTAAGGATGCAATCAATGCAGACCAACGGCTATCTTTGACAGAGAATGATATTCTATTCTGGAACAGAGAATAAAAGACAGAATGTTTTTTGAATCAACAGAGATTAACAAGAAGAGATCACACAATATAGAGTACAGAGACTCTTTCAAAATCTTCTGTCAAAAAGAATTCTGAAGAACACTCATCAAACAGATCAAGCTTTCAAAATCTCTTCATCTTTCAAAGTGTTCAAGGCCAACATCATTTCAAGACTCCAGACACTCAACATTTCAGCCATTGCTGAAACCATCTATTGCTGGAGTTCTACCTTTGAAGGCCTATCACCCTCAAGCAAAGCTTTTCTTCCTGAAGATTTCAAGGATTCAGGGGGAGCTTTGACATCAATCCACATAGTCTTCTCAGTTGTTTGAGAAAGAGAAGACTGCCATCACTCTCTCACCCCCAGTTTGTAAAGGGTTTCTCAAACTCCCTTCAAAAGTTTGAATCTGGTTTTTGAGCATCTTGTCAAAAGCTCATTGGTGGCAAGACACCTGATCAAAAAATCTGCTTTGGTTTTTGAGCACCTTATCAAAAGCTCATTGGTGCCCAGGACACCTGATCAACTCATCATGCAGTGGATTCCTACCTAGGGTGGTAGAAGAGTGGATGTACCCAAGTTTGGGGAACCACTATATTTCCTTGTGTCCTCTGGCTCTGCTTGTTTACTTTTTGTTTCTGGCCTTGATTTGTCTGTGCTTAGTTTTTGCATAGCTTAGTTCTGTGATTAGATTTATATTTGCTTCCCTGCTCACACTTATTACAACAATTGTTGTAAAAGTTTTTAAAAGTACTAAAACACCATATACTCTATTCACCCCCCTCTAGAGTATATCAGATCTAGTTGCACTTTCAATTGGTATCCGAGGGAGGTTGGTTAAACATACCATATCTGATTGGTTGTACAGGCTAACACCTGAACCCCAAGATTCCAAACTAGATCTATTTTTCTTTTGTATTTTATTATCAGTTTTTGTTTGCACAAATCATGGCCCAAAACAAAGATTATGCCAGCACCAGACCTCCAGTGTGCAATCTTTCCAAGTTTGCACTTTAGAAAGCAAGGATTAGACTTTACATGAATTCTATTGACGAAGATATTTTCAATTCTGTTTTGACAGTGTGTCCAAGACCCCCAGAGAGCACAAGCACAAATGCTGTTCCACCTCCATCAGGAACAGATGCTGACATCAAAAAATGGAAAGTAGCTGATGCCAAGACTATGAACATCCTAGCCCAGACAATGTCAGATGATATATTCCAAAAGGTAGCTGAATGCAACTCAGCCAAGGAGATTTGGGACAAGCTCTCAGAAATTGTCTCAGGCTCAGCTGATGAGAGAAAAGACAGAAGATCCCATCTCATCTCCCAATATGAGAACTTCAAGAAGGGAGAGACTGAGTCAGTGGGAGACATGTACAACAGATTGAGTCTAATTGTCAGTGAACTAAGGACATTGGACAAAGAGATTTCTCTGACAGAACTTAATGACAAGATCCTAATGTGCTTCCCCAGCACTTGAGATTGAAGAATCTGGCCAATTAAGGATGCCAGAAGTCTAAATGAGATCACCACTGAAGCCTTGTTGGGTAAACTCAAATCTTATGAGCTACTCATCAAGAATAGAGAGGAAGAACAGAAGGCTGCTTCACCAGCCACAAGGAAAGAGAAAACCATAGCCTTCAAGGCAACTGAAGATCTGCCTGAAGAAAAAGCTACATGCAATGATGAACTTCTCAGCTTGTTGGCCAAAAGATTCTACAAGATGGCCAGAAAGGACTTCAGAAGAAGATCATACAAGGAGCAGGATAAGCCAAGGTATGACAAGTCCATTGGCAATAACAAAGACATTATTTGCTTTGGTTGCAGGAAACCAGGGCATATAGTTCCTGACTGTCCAGAAAACAAGAACAAGGACAGAAGGGATAGAAAAGAAAGAAGAAAGGAGAAGGACCCCAAAAGGAATGGAAATGGCAAACCTTCTTCAAGCAGGAATAAGCATACAAGAAAAGGGTTTGTTGCTGAATCCTGGAGTGAGACTGAAGAGGAGTCAGAAGCCTCTTCCAGCTCTAGTGATGATGAGGATGATGCAGAAGAAAAGGAGTTCTGCATGATGGCAATCAATGCCTCACAGCACAATTCAGAGGAAGAAGAGTCAGAGTCAGACTCAGAGACTCAACCTGAAGAAGATCAGGTAATTAGTTCTTTTGATTTTAGTTCAGAAGATTTTAAATCTGAATTTAAAGCACTGTGTTTAGACCTGTTAAAGTCTGAGAAAGAGATTATCTCTCTCAGAAATCAATTATCTGAACAAAATGTTTTAAAGTCAGAAAACCTCAAACTCTCTCAGGAGTTGGAGAACTGTAGGGAACAGATAGCTACACTGAAAAGTGAGCTCTCTGAGGCCAAGAAGCTTGAAGAATCCCTCAATGGGAGAAGCATCAAGCTGATGGACATCACAAGCACAGTGAACTCTAGATTTAACAGTACACTGGGCTTGGGTGCTTCATCCAGCCAACCTATTGTTCTAACAACTCCCATCAAGTTCATTTCTGACAAGGGAAAGGGAGTTGTAGAGGTTGCCAGGAAAAATTCTGATCTGCCTCAGAAAACTTAGTCCCAGCAGAAATCGTCGAACGGAGATCGACGATCGCCGGATGAAGATCGACGATCGCCGAACGCAGCTCGACGATCTCAAGAAAAATCGTCGAATGCAGGTCGACGATCTCAGCCAAAGTCGTCGAACGCAGGTCGACGATCTCATATACCTGACCTCACCCATAGTCGACCGTCGAACGGAGCTCGACGATCTGACCCAAGATCGTCGAACTCAGCTCCAAGATCGTCGAACAGAGGTCAGAACTCTGGAAACTTTGTCAAAGGTAAATCAAAATTGAATCCTAAGGGTTCTTCATCCCAAACCTTTAACCCTTATACTGAATAGATTATACCTCCAAGGAGATATCATCCTGAAGGATATAAGAGTCAACCAGGGATGTCTTTCATTTCTGAATTTAGAGGTTATCAACCTAGGCCCAAGGTAAACTGGGTCAAAAACAAGTGAATTGTTTTATGTGCAGGTGAAGACCTATCCAACATCTAACCAGCAATGGTACTTGGATAGTGGGTGCTCTAAGCACATGAAATGGAATAAGGACAACCTCACATCCTTCAGAGCCAAGCTTGGACCCAAAGTTATCTTTGATGATTCCAACTTTGGACAGACTAAAGGATATGGTACAGTCCATATTGGTTCAGTAACCTTCAAGAAGGTAGCATATGTGGAAGGACTGAAGCACAACCTAATCAGCATCAGTCAGCTATGTGATGAAGGCTACCAGGTGACCTTCAGCAAAGCCTTATGCAAAATCAAGTCAGAGGACAACACAACTGTGTTGACAGGTATAAGGAAAGGTAACATCTATTTAGTAGATTTTCTTTCAACTGATATAAATATTTTCCTGTTTAATTCAGTCTGTAGACCAAATGTTTTATGGCATAAGAGACTAGGACACCTAAACCTTAGAACTATTGCTAGGCTATCCAAGGACAACCTTGTTAGAGGACTACCTTCTGGCCCCTACAAGAAGGGAGGACTCTGCAAGGCCTGTCAATTAGGCAAGCAAACTAAAAACAGTTTTAAGTCACTTAATAAGAGTGATTCACCTAGGATATTGTATCTGTTACACATGGATCTATTTGGACCCATCACAGTACAAAGCCTAAGAGGGAAATCCTACACTTTAGTAGTTGTAGATGACTTCTCTAGATTCACTTGGGTGTTCTTTCTAAGGAAGAAGTTTGATAACTTTAAGTGTCTGACAGAGTTTCTCAAATGTATACAGATTGAGTTCAATACTCACATTGCCCTGATCAGAAGTGATCATGGGACAGAGTTTGATTCTCTTCTTATGCAAGAGTTCTGTCAGAGTGAAGGGATCAGACATACTTTCTCAGCTCCTAGAACTCCTCAACAAAATGGGGTAGCTGAAAGGAAAAAATAGAACCCTTATTGAATCTGCCACTACATTATTGTCAGATGCTCATCTACCTCTATCCTTTTGGGCAGAGGCAGTGAACACCTCCAACTATGTGCTGAACAGAAGTCTAATACATAAACTGAAGGGAAAGACTCCCTATGAATTACTCAAAGGGAAGAAACCAAAAGTTGACTATTTTAGAATTTTTGGTTGCATTTGCTATATTCACAATAATGACAAGAAATACTTAGCAAAATTTCAAGCCAAAGCTGATGAAGGAGGGTTTCTGGGATACTCCATGATCAGCAAGGCCTATAGGGTCTATAATAAATCATCTTTGAAAATTGAGGAATCTGTTCATATTTCATTTGATGAAACTAACATGTCTTTCAAGGAGAAGATTTCTTCTACCATAGAACCTTTGCAGGAACACTCTCTAGTTGAAGATATGAACAAGATACAGGTTGCTCAAGAGGATGAAAGCAGTGAAGATGAAGGGAATGCTCAACATATTGAAGCTCAACTTGAAGAGCCAGTTGTTGTACCACAAGAGGAAACAACAACACAGGTTGGTGAACAATCAACACCCCCTTTTGATTTAGTAACATCAAGAGACCATCCAATTACCCAAATAATTGGAGAACTCTCAGCTGGTGTGCAAACCAGAAATCAGGTCAACCAAAACATGTTGCACACCTGCTTCCTTTCTCAAATTGAACCTCAGTCCATTCAAGATGCAGAGCAAGATCCACACTGGATCATTGCAATACAAGAGGAGTTGCATCAATTTGAGAGGAACAAAGTATGGGAACTAGTGCCAAAGCCTAAGGATCATTCCATTGTTAGAACAAAATGGGTATTCAGAAATAAACTGGATGATCAAGGAGTAATAATAAGGAACAAGGCAAGGCTAGTTGCCCAGGGATATTCTCAAGAAGAAGGAATTGACTACGACCAGACTTTTGCACCTGTTGCAAGATTAGAAGCCATCAGGATATTTCTAGCTTATGCAACTCACAAAGGCTTCAAAGTCTATCAGATGGATGTCAAAAGTGCTTTCTTGAATGGAGACATCAAAGAGGAAGTTTATGTCAGACAACCTCCAGGTTTTATCTCTCCAACTTATCCTGATTATGTTTTTAGACTGAACAAAGCATTATATGGTCTCAAGCAAGCTCCTAGAGCATGGTATGAGACCCTAGCATGCTTTCTCCTAGAAAATGGTTTTATAAGGGGTAGAGTAGACCAAACTCTTTTTATTAAAACCCATAAGTCCCATACCCTACTAGTGCAAATTTATGTAGACGATATCATTTTTGATTCTACTGACTCAAAATTGTGCAGAAGGTTTTCTAACCTGATGCATTCTAAATTTGAGATGAGTAGCATGGGTGAGCTATCCTTCTTCCTAGGATTGCAAGTCAAACAACATGCTGAAGGCATCTTTATTTATCAAACCAAATATGCTAATGAACTGGTTAAGAAATTTGGTATGTCTGAGGCATCTTGTATGAAAACACCCATGCCTACCAATGCTGTATTGGATGCTGATGAACATGGGAAACCTGTTGATCAGACAACATATAGAGCAATGATTGGCTCTTTACTGTATCTTACAGCTAGTAGACCAGATATAATGTTTGCTACATGTATATGTGCTAGGTTCCAAGTAAGCCCTAGAGAGTCACACCTAACATTAGTAAAGAGGATTCTCAGGTATGTTAAAAGTTGTCCAAATCTAGGTCTCTGGTATCCAAAAGATTCAGCATTTGATTTAACTGGATTCTCTAATGCTGATTATGCTGGATGCAGAATTGACAGGAAAAGCACCAGTGGAACTTGTTAGTTCCTTGGTGACAGACTTGTCTCTTGGTTTTGTAAGAAACAAACATCTGTGTCAACCTCAACTGCTGAAGCTGAATATATGGCTGCAGGCAGTTGTTGTTCACAGATATTGTGGATTCAAAACCAACTCCTAGACTATGGTTACAACTTAGAGAAGTCTAAAATCTTTTGTGACAATACAAGTGCTATTTTTATAGCTCAAAATCCAGTCCTCCATAGTAGGACAAAACACATAGAGATTATGCATCACTTCTTAAGGGACAATGTTGAAAAGAATAAAATTGAATTACAATATATCCCAACTGATTTACAAAGGGGAGATATTTTCACCAAGCCTTTGGATGAAAAGAAACACACCTTCTTCCTAAATCAGTTAGGAATGTTAGATGGAGGAAGCATTAAATAATATCCAAGATTTTGAAAGCTAAAAATTGACCAAGACTAGGCAAAAATTCTGATTTTTCTTAGTGTCTAGAATTTTTCTGATCTCTGAACTGCGCTCGACGATTTCCCCTAAGATCGTCGAACGGAGATCGACGATTTCCAGAACCGTCGAACTGAGTTCAGCGCCTCTAAGATAGTATGAACTATCTCTTCCGGTCAACGATCGTCGAACGTCGCTCGACGATTATGTTCACTGAATGATCGTCGAACGGAGCTCGACGCTTTCCAAGATCGTCGAACGGAGATCGACGATGTTGGAGTCTCTTCAGATTCCTTTAGAAGCCTCGATCGTCGAACTGAGTTCAACGATCTTTCCAATTCTGTGTCGAACCCTAATATAAAACTCATTTTTCACCGTCATTCTCTTTTGCGCTTTCGATTTCTCTGCAAGAATTTTCTTCCCTCCAAACAGTTCTACTCTTGGTCGTTTTGTTTGTTGAATTTTTGCAGGTACAATGGCTGTGTCAGTTGCAGTTCTAGCCGCCATGAAGTTCGATGCTGGATTCGACATTGATCTGGAATCTTTCAACACTACTGATCAAATATTCCAAGACATTCTGAGTTTATTCAAGGATCAGAACTTGTCTGCCCTCATGACCACCAGGATAAAGCTGGCCTCAGATGAAATCAAGGAATGGGTCTACACTGCTCATAATCTAGACACCAACACAATAGTCGGGACTATTGCTGGAACCCAGGTACCCTTGACCCCATAGTTTTAACAGAGGTTTTTGGACTGAGAAATGGAGAAGAATCTGCTGAGTTATCTGGGGAGGAGTTTTCTGACATACTTGCCAGGATGGGTCATCCAGAGGGAAACCCTAGCAAGCTATTCAAGAGGAATCTATCTGTTGAATACAGATTCCTAGCAGATGTTGTAGGAAAAGTGCTGCTGGCAAAGCACTCTGCACATGATACTATATCCAGATACCAGCTCTGCCTCATGGGAGCTCTGGTGGATAAGAGAAGTTTGAACTGGGGAGAGGTCTTCTTTGACCTAATCAAGAAGAAAATCAACAAAAGCTTTGTTAACTTTGGAAGGATTCTTCGAGTCTTCCTACAAAACAGGTGCCCTACCTTGCTGGTCTCCTCTAGAGTGCACATAAATGCCTCCAAGAGACTCACCTGTGCCCTCTTTGGCAAGTAGGACAGGCAAATCAGCAAGCCAAGCAGGCCCTCCTCTAGTGCTCCTTCAGGCACCAGGACTCAAAGAGTCACTCTCCCACAGGTCTCTGCTCCTGCAGAAGACCTGGCTGCTGCTGTTGCTGCCTCTTCTCCTCCTCCAATTCCAACCCTACCTCTTCCATCCACCATTCCAGCTTCATCCACCATTACCATCTCTAGCCCATCTCCAACATCAATTCCATCTCCAGCAACCATTTCATCACCTCCAGTAGACCACTTCCACCCATTGTTTTCATACCCCCACCAGATATCACATCATCACCATCCATACCATCTTTCACCCTTCTGGATGACTCCTACATGGATGATTCCCCCTCATCTCCTCCTGAGTTACCCTCCTCCTCCACATCTTTTCAAGATCTCCTCCTCCACATCATTGACCAACCAACATTCACTCCATCCATATCCATCCCCTTGTCCTCCATATCCACCATCCCCAAACCTCAGCCATCCATCCCTCCACTCTCCAGCCCTCCACTTCCAGCATCCTCAGCTATCCCTATTCCATCTACCTCTGCTCCTGTTGTTGAGCATGTAGAACTCTCAGCACTGGCTGACAAGTTGTATGAGCTAATTGCCCCCAGGCTCTCTCTGCTCTTAGAGACCTCTTTGGCTCCTCTACAACTGTCAGTGGCAGCTCCCTCTGCCAGGCTTTCCTCCCTCCTTCCTCAGGCAGCACCTCCAGCAGTGTGCCTTGATACAGATGTATCTGCATCTAGGTAGGGGGAGATGCCATATGAAGCAAGCCTTCATGTTGTTGCTGCTGCTGCTTCTGCTCCTGCTGCTGATGATACTGCTGCTGCTGCTGAGATTTCTGTGTCTGCTGCCTCTTCTGCTACTATTGCTGTGCCTCCAGAATGTCAGGCTCCTACTGCAGTTCTGGCAATAGACCTACAGTCTTTGCTTTCTGCCTTTGATCCTGCCTTCTTTAGCCATCTCCCAGAGGTTAATGCTGTCCAGCCCTCAGAAGACACCTGATCAAAAAATCTGCTTTGGTTTTTGAGCACCTTATCAAAAGCTCATTGGTGCCCAGGACACCTGATCAACTCATCCTGCAGTGGATTCCTACCTAGGGTGGTAGAAGAGTGGATGTACCCAAGTTTGGGGAACCACTATATTTCCTTGTGTCCTCTGGCTCTGCTTGTTTACTTTTTGTTTCTGGCCTTGATTTGTCTGTGCTTAGTTTTTGCATAGCTTAGTTCTGTGATTAGATTTATATTTGCTTCCCTGCTCACACTTATTACAACAATTGTTGTAAAAGTTTTTAAAAGTACTAAAACACCATATACTCTATTCACCCCCTCTAGAGTATATCAGATCTAGTTGCACTTTCAATTGGTATCAAAGCTGCTGACAAAGCACTCAAGAGGAATCTATCTAGCTTGGAAACCCTAGCAAGCTATTCAAGAGGAATCTATTTGTTGAATACAGATTCCTAGCAGATGTTGTAGGAAAAGTGCTGCTGGCAAAGCACTCTTCACATGATACTATATCCAGATACCAGCTCTGCCTCATGGGAGCTCTGGTGGATAAGAGAAGTTTGAACTGGGGAGAGGTCTTCTTTGACCTAATCAAGAAGAAAATCAACAAAATCTTTGTTAACTTTGGAAGGATTCTTGGAGTCTTCCTGCAAAACAGGTGCCCTACCTTGCTGGTCTCCTCTGGAGTGCACATAAATGCCTCCAAGAGACTCACATGTGCCCTCTTTGGCAAGTGGGACAGGCAAATCAGCAAGCCAAGCAGGCCCTCCTCTAGTGCTCCTTCAGGCACCAGGACTCAAAGAGTCACTCTCCCACAGGTCTCTGCTCCTGCAGAAGACCTGGCTGCTGCTGTTGCTGCCTCTTCTCCTCCTCCAATTCCAACCCTACCTCTTCCATCCACCATTCCAGCTTCATCCACCATTACCATCTCTAGCCCATCTCCAACATCAATTCCATCTCCAGCAACCATTTCATCACCTCCAGTAGACCACTTCCACCCATTGTTTTCATACCCCCCACCAGATATCACATCATCACCATCCATACCATCTTTCACCCTTTTGGATGACTCCTACATGGATGATTCCCCCTCATCTCCTCCTGAGTTACCCTCCTCCTCCACATCTTTTCAAGATCTCCTCCTCCACATCATTGACCAACCAACATTCACTCCATCCATATCCATCCCCTTGTCCTCCATATCCACCATCCCCACACCTCAGCCATCCATCCCTCCACTCTCCAGCCCTCCACTTCCAGCATCCTCAGCTATCCCTATTCCATCTACCTCTGCTCTTGTTATTGAGCATGTCGACCTCTCAGCCCTGGCTGACAAGTTGTATGAGCTAATTGCCCCCAGGCTCTCTCTGCTCTTAGAGACCTCTTTGGCTCCTCTACAACTGTCAGTGGCAGCTCTCTCTGCCAGGCTTTCCTCCCTCCTTCCTCAGGCAGCACCTCCAGCAGTGTGCCTTGATACAGATGTATCTGCATCTAGGCAGGGGGAGATGCCATATGAAGCAAGCCTTCATGCTGTTGCTGCTGCTGCTGCTTCTGCTCCTGCTGCTGATGATACTGCTGCTGCTGCTGAGATTTCTGTGTCTGCTGCCTCTTCTGCTACTGTTGCTGTGCCTCCAGAATGTCAGGCTCCTACTGCAGTTCTGGCAATAGACCTACAGTCTTTGCTTTCTGCCTTTGATCCTGCCTTCTTCAGCCATCTCCTAGAGGTTAATGCTGTCCAGCCCTCAGAAGACCTATCTAAGGCACTAGTGCCTTTCTCTGGCTGTGACCCCAGCATCATCTCTTCTTTTGTACACTCAGTGATTGCTGCTGCTGCTGCTGTTGAAGAAAGGACTGCCTTTGCTTCTGAAATTGTTGATGCTGCTGCTGAAGATGTTCTCACTGCTGCTGAAATCCCAATTGTTTCTGATGAGCCAATATCCAAGGATTTTCTGATGACAGAGGCCACTGTTTTTGAGCCTGCTGCAGATTTTGTTGATGTTACTGCTGCTGTCACCACTTCTGCTGTTGCTGTTATTGTTTCTGTTTCTCCTCCTGTATCTGCTGCTGTATCTGCTCCTGTCTCTGCTGCTGTCCCTGCTGCTGCTGGTTCAGCTTCTGCCTCTTCTGCCTCTGTTCAATTAAAGAAAGATCTTTTGAAGAAGATAGATGCTATATATGATGACCAGAGTTCTGAGACTGATTAATTCAAAACAGATTCTGATGATTCAGCTGCTACTATTGCAAGGAAAAGGAAAGCTAGGAGCAAGGCAATGAAAAGGGTTCCTCCTGCAAAAGTCAAGGATAATAATGATATTCCTTATTATATTCTGCATAACTGCCAAATTACTGAACATTGGATGCAGTATTCTAAAAACCAGTTGAAAGCCATGAAGAAGAAGAGAAAGTATGAAAAGGGCTCATCCCAGTTCCAGCACCCTTATCCTCCTCCACCACCTCCTCCTGATGCAGGTGCAGGTCGCAGCTCTGCAAGTCAAGCCCCAGCTAGAATCCAGGCTCCCTATCAACCCCATTCCAGATCCTAGCAAAGGGAAAGCCAGTCTAAGGGTTCTTATTCTAGGAGAGGAGGATACAGGGGAAATCAGAGAGATTTTCAGGTTTATTCTAAAGGGCATTCCAGGAAGCACCCATACTACAGGGGAGGACATGTTTCAGCTGATACTACTTCTGGTCCCTTCCCCTACAAGCTCAAAGAGACAGTGTCTGCCAGGCCTCCTCAAGACAATTCTTCCAACAGGTATGAGCCACCTGTACCATTTGAGGACCCTGAAAAGAATCCATCTGCTTGGACTGCTAGGATGAAGGAAATGGCTGCATTAGATCAGATAAAGAAGGCCAAAGAATAAGGGCTAGACACTTCCAATATTTCTACTATGTCAGAGCAAAGACAAAAGGAGTTAGAGAGATATGCTTCCAGCAAATTCTTTGATGCAGACAGATATATGGAATTGCATCCTGCTGCTGTGGTTCCCAGGCCTGCAAAGCAAACTTACTTGGGTGCAGCAGATGACACCAGGTCCAACAAGGAAGCCCAAAACCCTAACAGAGAAATCAAGATGGTTAAAGGCAAAGAGAAGAAGTGACTTTGTAAGGTGACAATCTTTGGATTTTCTGACTGCTATCTGGATGTCATATACATATATATATATATATATCTCTGTGATGTTTCTGCCATGTCTAGCTGTTGTTTTTATGCTTTTCTAATTATATGTTGTTATTTGACTTTCCAAAGTCTGTAAATAGTAATCCTAACCCAAATAGGGGGAGATTGTTGGAACACCCTATTACTAATTTGGGTCAGGATCACTATGTCTCTAGGAATCTTTTCTTGACCTTCTGTATAGCTTAATAGGTCAATTAGAATTGAGTCTAAAGGTTAGAAGTCTAGGATTGGAAGCTGCCCTGAAGTCCAAGTTTTTCAAACTGGAGACTAAGTCTGATCGTCGAGCTCAGCACGACGATTCGTCGAACTCAGATCGACGATCGTCGAGCTCAACTTCGACAGATCGTCGAGCTCCACTCGACGATCACTGAGCTCAACTTCACAATATCGTCGAACTCCATTCGACGATCGGTGAGCTCAGGTCGACGATTTTGACTCTGCTTTGGATCTTTATCTCTGAGCTCAGTTCGACGATCTTTGAGCTCAGATCGACGATTATTTTGCTGCTTGAGTTTTCCAGTTCGCTGAGCTCAGCTCGACGATAGCAGAGCTCAGTTCGACAATTTCAGATATGTTCCAGAATTCAAATTCAAATCAGACAGGAGTTATTCTGCAATTAATTCAGAAATTTGCTAGCCGTTTTCATTTATTTCTGGACCAAGTTTCAAGGGATCTTTCAAGGAATAATTCTGTGGACTTTCCTCTAGAAGAGATTATGCAATTAAGGATGCAATCAATGCAGACCAACGGCTATCTTTGACAGAGAATGATATTCTATTCTGGAACAGAGAATAAAAGACAGAATGTTTTTTGAATCAACAGAGATTAACAAGAAGAGAACACACAATACAGAGTACAGAGACTCTTTCAAAATCTTCTGTCAAAAAGAATTCTGAAGAACACTCATCAAACAGATCAAGCTTTCAAAATCTCTTCATCTTTCAAAGTGTTCAAGGCCAACATCATTTCAAGACTCCAGACACTCAAAATTTCAGCCATTGCTGAAACCATCTATTGCTGGAGCTCTACCTTTGAAGGCCTATCACCCTCAAGCAAAGCTTTTCTTCCTGAAGATTTCAAGGATTTAGGGGGAGCTTTGACATCAATCCACATAGTCTTCTCAGTTATTTGAGAAAGAGAAGACTGCCATCACTCTCTCACCCCCAGTTTGTAAAGGGTTTCTCAAACTCCCTTCAAAATTTTGAATCTGGTTTTTGAGCACCTTGTCAAAAGCTCATTGGTGGAAAGACACCTGATCAAAAATTTTGCTTTGGTTTTTGAGCACCTTATCAAAAGCTCATTGGTGCCCAGGACACCTGATCAACTCATCCTGCAGTGGATTCCTACCTAGGGTGGTAGAAGAATGGATGTACCCAAGTTTGGGGAACCACTATATTTCCTTGTGTCCTCTGGCTCTGCTTGTTTACTTTTTGTTTCTGGCCTTGATTTGTCTGTGCTTAGTTTTTGCATAGCTTAGTTCTGTGATTAGATTTATATTTGCTTCCCTGCTCACACTTATTACAACAATTGTTGTAAAAGTTTTTAAAAGTACTAAAACACCATATACTCTATTCACCCCCCTCTAGAGTATATCAGATCTAGTTGCACTTTCATCTCCTTTTGGTGTTGGTGTTCTGTATGAATCTTGGGACTGAGAAATGTCTGAAGCTCTTTTTCTTTCTCTTGTGTGATTGTTGTTGTGAGAGTTGTTGCAGAGAAAATTCCTCTTCTTTTCTTTCTCAGAGTTCTCTACTGAATTGATATTACAGAAGTTGAAGAATTATCTTTTATTTCTTCTGTCTAAATAGAAATTGTCCATTGTCCAAGATAGCCATTGGCCTGTCATCAATGACTTCCTTAATTGCATTTGTATTCTGGAGGAAAGTTCAATAAAAACATTCGTTGATAATTCCTTGAAACTTGCTCCAGAATAAATGAAAACGACTTTAAGATCTCTGAATTAAATGCTGACAGTTATTCCACAGCTGTCCAAATTTGAATCTTGAAAATCGTTGAACTCTACAGAAAAACGTCGAACTGAGCTCCACTATCGTCGAACTGAGCTCAGAGATTTGGACTTAGACAGAAACAGAGATCGTCGATCTGAGCTCAACTATCGTCGAACTGAGCTCAGAGATAGAGGATCAAACTGGAGTCAAGATCGTCAATCTGAGCTCGAAGATCGTCGAATGGAGTTCGACGACTCGTCGAAGTGAGCTCGACGATCGTCGATTGGAGTTCGACGATTCGTCGTACTGAGCTCGACGAAATGAGTTAGTCTCCAAACTGAAAAACCTGGTCTTGAGGGCAGCTTCCAAACCTAACTACTAACCCTTAGACTCAATTCTAATTGACCTTTAGATCTATACAATGAGGTCAAAACAGGTTCCTAAGAGACATAGTGATCCTGACCCAAATTAGTAATAGGGTGTTCCAACAATCTCCCCCTATTTGGGTTAGGATTACTATTTACAGATATTGAAAAAATTAACAACATACAAAGCATCAAAATAACAAGACATTGCAGAATCACAGATAATATCTCAGACAGATCATAAAACAACAAATATTGTCACCTTACAGAATTACTCCTTTTCTTTGCTCTTTATAAGTATAATTTCTCTATTTGGATTAAGAGCTTCCTTCTTTGATCTTTTGTCATCAGCTGCACCTAGAGATGTTTGTTGTTTAGGCCTTGGTACTACAGCTTCAGGGTGCAGCTTCATGTAGCTTTCAGAATCAAAGAATTTGCTAGAGGAGTATCTTTGCAATTCCTTTTTCCTTTGGTCTGACAGAGTAGTGATGTTTGAAGTATCTTTGCCTTGTTCTCTGGATTTCTTAATCTGATCCAAAGCAACCAATTCTTTCATCCTGGCTGTCCAAGAAGTTGGATTGTTTTCTGGATCTTCATATGGCACTGGAGGCTCATATCTATTTGAAGGAATGTCTTGAGGAGCTCTGGAAGGAACTAAATCTTTCAACTTATAAGGAAAAGGACCTGAAGTTGTGTCAGATGGACCTTGTCCTTCCCTTGAGTATGGATGCTGTCTGGAATAACCTTTTGAATAGACTTGAAGTTCTCTTTGGTTTCCTCTGTAGTTTCCTCTCCTTGATTGATAGCCTCTAGATTGGCTTCCGCTATGTTGAGATCTTCCTTGAGGCTGATAGGGGGTTTGACTTCTGGCAGAGGGATGAGATACAGAGCTACCACTTACACCTGCACCAGGTGAAGGAGGAGGAGGAGGAGGAGGATGATGGAACTGAGATGAACCTTTATCATACTTTCTCTTTTTCTTCATAGCCTTTAATTGATTCTTGGAGTATTGCATCCAATGTTCTGTTATAGGGCAGTCATGCAAAATATAGTAGGGAATGTCATTTGTATCTTTTACTTTTGCTGGTGGAACTCTTTTCATGGCTTTGCTTCTTGCTTATCTTTTTCTTGCAATAGTGGCTGAGGAGTCATCTGAATCAGTCCTGAACTGGTCACTTTCTGAGCTTTGATCATCATAAAGTGCATCAATCCTCTTAAGATAGTCTATCTCTTGTTGGGTTTGAGCAGAGGTAACAGTAGTGACATCAGTTGTAGCAGCAACAGTAGAAGGAGAAATAGAAGCAGCACTAGCAGAGGAGATTACATCAGTAGATACAAAACTTTCAGGAGCAACACTCTCAGAAAATACAGCAGCAGTAGTAACAGTAGTAACCGGGGCAGCAGCAGATTCAAAGATAACAGTTTCAGATACAAGAACATCAGCAGGGGCAACATCAGCAGTGACAGCAGGCTCAAAATCATATGCCTTTATCATATGTATATCCTTAGAGACTAAATCATCAGCAGTATCAGAACTATCAGACACAACAACAGTAGCAGAAGCATCAATAACAGCAGTAGGGGCAGCAGCAACAGAACCAGCAGGGGCAGCAGCAGGGCAGCAGCATAAATTGAATTTACAAAGGAATGTATAATACTGGTGTCACAGCTTGAAATGGGCACAATGGCCTTGGAGAGGTCTTCAGATGGTTGGACTGCAGTATGCTCTCGAAGACAGCTGAAATATATTGAATCAAAATATGATAATAAAGATCTGAGACCCATTGAGAAAACAACAACTTATGGTGTTGAGGATAGAGCTTGAGTTGAAGTAACAACAACTTGAACTGAGGAAATGGCAGCAGCAGGCAATCTTTCCACTTCATGAGGCATCTCCCCCTGCCTAGATTCAGACAGGACTGGATCAAGGCACCCAGAGGAAGGGATTGCATGAGGAATGAGAGAAGATAGCCTGGCAGACAGGTCTGCAACTGACTTTAGGAGTGGATCCAAGGAGGTCTCCAACAGAAGTGATAGCCTGGGAGCTATCAGCTCATAAAGTCTGTCAGCTAAGGCTGGAAGATCTACATGCTCAATAGGGACTTGAGTAGAGGTAGAGACTGTAGGTGGAACAGCTGGAGATATGGGTGGAGAATTGGTGGATGGTGGAAATGAAGGTTGAGATATGGGGAGTGTTGAAATGGAAGATAGTGGAATGGAAATAGAAGGTGTGAAGGAGGGTTGAGCAATGATGTCTTGGAGTAACTGTTGGTAAGATGTGGATGAAGAGGGTAGATCAGGAGGGGATGAAGGTGAATCATCCATAAAGGAATCATCTATCAGATTGAAGGATGGAATGTGAGATGATGTGTCAAGATCTGGTTGAGGGTATTGATGTAGAGGATGGAATAGTTCTTCTATTTGAGGTGGAGTTGGTGAAACTGAAGTTGGAGATGGGGTTGAAATTATGATGGTGGATGAAATTTGAATGGTGGAGGTGACTGGTGGAGATGAAATAAGAGGTAGAGGAGGAGGAGAAGCAGCAGGCAAGTCTTCTCTAGGGGCAGAGACTTGAGGGGAAGAGACTGTAACAGTCCTTGTGCCTGAAGTTGCAGTTGTAGAGGGCCTGCTGAGCTTCACAATTTGTTTGTCCCACTTGCCAAATAGGGCACAGGAGAGCCTCTTGGAGGCATTGATGTGCATCCCATTTGATACTAGCAGAGCAGGGCATCTGTTTTGAAGAAACAGCCCTAGTATCCTTCCAAAGTTAACAAAATTCTTATTTATCTTCTTCTTAATCAGATCAAAGAAAATCTCTCCCCAGTTTAATTGTTTCTTATCTACAATAACACCCATCAAACATAGTTGATACCTGGAGATGGTATCATGGGCTGAATGTTTGGCCAAGAGCACTTTTCCCACAACATCAGCTAAAAATCTGTTTTCCACAGATAGATTTTTCTTCAGAAGCTTGCTAGGGTTTGCATCTGAGAGACCCATTCTTTGAAGTACATCAGAAAATTCTTCTCCAGAAAGTTCAACAGAGTCTTCTCCAGAATTTAATCCAAAAATTTCTGTCAGGGCAGCAGGTGTAAGAGGTACCTGAGTTCCTGACACTATACCAATAACCGTATTCTGGTCCTGGTTGTGTGCAGTATAGACCCACTCCTTGATTTCATCAGTAGCCAATTTGATTCTGGTGGACATTATAGTGACTAGTTTTTGCTCCTTGAAAAGTTCTAAAATGTCTCTGAAAATCTGATCACTGTTGTTGAACGAATCCATATCAATATCGAATCCTGCATCAAATTTCATGGCGGCCAGAACGGCGACGAAGACGACCATTGCTCCCTGCAAAACTCAACAAACAAACGACCAAGTGTAGAGATGTTTGGAGGCAAAAGAAAATTTGCAGAGAGAACGAAGGCGCAAAGAGAGAACGATGGCCGAAAAAAGAGTTTTATATTAGGGTTCGACGCAGAAAAGGAAAGATCGTTGAACTCAGTTCGACGATCGGGGCTTGTAAAGGAATCTGAAAGGTCTTCAATATCGTCGATCTCCGTTCGACGATATTGGAGAGCGTCGAGCTCTGTTCGATGATAGTTCAGAAAACAAAATCGTCGAGCTTCGTTCGACGATCGCTGACCTGGAGAGATAGTTGAGCACTATCTGAGAAGCGCTGAACTCTGGTCGACGATTTTGGAAAGCGTCGATCTCCATTCGACGAACTGGGGGAAAATCGTCGAGCGCGGTTCAGAGACCAGAAACACTCTTATGCACTAGAAAAATTAAGATGTTTGCCTAGTCTTGGTCATTTTTAGATTTTTGAAAATCTTGGAACTTATTTTAGACTTCCTCCATCTAACATTCCTAACTGATTTAGGAAGAAGGTGTGTTTCTTTTCATCCAAGGGTTTGGTGAAAATATCTCCCCTTTGCAAATCAGTTGGGATATATTGAAGTTCAATTTTGTTCTTCTCAACATTATCCCTTAAAAAGTGATGTCTAATTTCTATGTGTTTTGTCCTACTATGGAGGACTGGATTTTGTGCTATAGAAATAGCACTGGTATTATCACAAAAGATTTTTGACTTCTCTAAGTTGTAGCCATAGTCTAGGAGTTGGTTTTGAATCCACACTATTTGTGAACAACAACTACCTGCAGCCATATATTCAGCTTCAGCTGTTGAAGTTGACACAGATGTTTGTTTCTTGCAAAATCAAGAGACAAGTCTGTCACCAAGAAACTGACAAGTTCCACTGGTGCTTTTCCTGTCAATTCTGCATCCAGCATAATCAGCATCAGAAAATCCAGTTAAGTCAAATGCTGAATCTTTTGGATACCAGAGACCTAGATTTGGACAACTTTTTATATACCTGAGAATCCTTTTAACTAATGTTAGGTGTGACTCTCTAGAGCTCACTTGGAATCTAGCACATATGTATGTAGCAAACATTATGTCAGGTCTACTAGCTGTAAGGTACAATAAGGAGCCAATCATTGCTCTATATGTTATCTGATCAACAGGTTTCCCATGTTCATCAGCATCCAATAAAACATTAGTAGGCATAGGTGTTTTCATACAAGATGCTTCAGACATACCAAATTTCTTAACCAATTCCTTTGCATACTTGGTTTGAGAAATAAATATGCCTTCAACACGTTGTTTGATTTGCAATCCTAAGAAGAAGGATAGCTCACCCATGCTACTCATTTCAAATTTAGAGTGCATTAGATTGGAAAACCTTCTGCACAAATTTGAATCAGTAGAACCAAAGATAATATCATCTACATAGATTTGTACTAGTAGGGTATGGGACTTATGAGTTCTAATAAAAAGAGTTTGGTCTACTCTACCCCATATAAACTTATTTTTCAGGAGAAAGCATGCTAGGGTCTCATACCATGCTCTAGGAGCTTGCTTGAGACCATATAATGCTTTATTCAATTTAAAAACATAATCAGGATGAGATGAAGAGATAAAACCTTGTGGTTGTCTGACATAGACTTCTTCTTTGATGTCTCCATTTAGAAAAGCACTCTTTACATCCATCTGGTATACTTTGAAGCCTTTGTGTGCTGCATATGCTAAGAAGATTCTAATAGCCTCCAACCTTGCAACTGGTGCAAAAGTCTGGTCATAATCTATGCCTTCTTCTTGAGAGTACCCTTGAGCAACTAGCCTTGCCTTGTTCCTTACAATGACTCCTTGATCATCAAATTTGTTTCTGAACACCCACTTTGTTCCAACAATGGAGTGATCCTTAGGCCTTGTTACTAGTTCCCAAACTTTGTTCCTTTCAAATTGATGCAACTCTTCTTGCATTGCAATGATCCAGTGTGGATCTTGCTCTGCATCTTGAATGGATTGAGGTTCAATTTGAGATAGGAAGCAAGTGTGCATCAGGTTTTGGTTAACCTGATTTCTAGTTTGCACACCAGCAGAGATGTCTCCAATCACTTGGGAGATTAGATGGTCTCTTGATGTTACTAAATCAACAGGGGGTGTTGATTGTTCACCAACCTGTGTTGTTATTTCCTCTTGTGGTACAACAACTGGCTCTTCAAGAAGTTTCTCTTCATGATGTTGAATGTCTTCTTCATCTTCACTGTTTTCATCCTTTTGAGTAATTTGTATTCTGTCCAAGTCTTCAGCTAGAGAGTGTACCTGCAAAGGTTCTATGGTAGAAGTGTTCTTCTCTTTGAAAGACATGTTAGATTCATCAAAAGATATGTGAACAGATTCTTCAATTTTAAGAGTTGATTTATTATATACCCTATAAGCCTTACTGATCATGGAGTATCCTAGAAACACTCCTTCATCAGCTTTAGCTTGAAATTTTGCTAAGTACTTCTTGTCATTATTGTGTATGTAACAGATACAACCAAAAATTCTAAAATAATCTACTTTAGGTTTCTTCCCTTTGAGTAATTCATAGAGAGTTGCCATTTAGTTTATGTATTAAACTTCTGTTCAGCACATAGTTGGAAGTGTTCATTGCCTCTGCTCAAAAAGATAGAGGAAGGTGAGCATCTGACAACAATGTTGTGGCAGATTCAATAAGGGTTCTATTTTTCCTTTCAGCTACCACATTTTGTTGAGGAGTTCTAGGAGCTGAGAAAGTGTGCCTGATCCATTCACTCTGACAGAACTCTTGCATAAGAAGAGAATCAAACTCTGTCCCATGATCACTTCTGATCAGGGCAATGTGAGTATTGAACTCAGTCTGTATGCATTTGAGAAACTCTGTCAAACACTTAAAGTTATCAGACTTCTTCCTCAGAAAGAACACCCATGTGAATCTAGAGAAGTCATCTACAACTACTAAAGTGTAAGATTTCCCTCCTAAGCTTTGTACTGTAATGGGTCCAAAGAGATCCATGTGTAACAGATACAAAATCCTAGGTGAATCACTCTTATTAAGTGACTTGAAACTATTTTTGGTTTGCTTGCCTAATTGACAAGCCCTGCAAAGTCCTTCCTTCTTGTATGGGCCAAAAGGTAGTCCTCTGACAAGGTTGTCATTGGATAGCCTAACAATGGTTCTAAGGTTTATATGCCCTAGTCTCTTATGCCATAAAACATTAGGTCCACTAATAGAGTTAAACAGACAAATATCTACATCTGTTGAAAGAAAGTCTACTAAGTAGATGTTACCTTTCCTTTTACCTGTCAACACAGTTGTGTTGTCCTCTGACTTGATCTTGCATAAGGATTTCCTGAAAGTCACCTGGTATCCTTCATCACATAGCTGACTGATACTGATCAAATTTCGCTTCAGTCCTTCCACATAGGCTACCTTCTTGAATGTGACTGTGCCAATCTGGACTGCACCATATCCTTTAGTTCGTCCAAAGTTTGAATCACCAAATATGACTTTGGGTCCAAGCTTGGCTTTAAAGGATGTGAGGTTGTCCATATTTCCTATCATGTGCTTTGAGCACCCACTATCCAAATATCATTGCTGGTTTGATGTTGGATAGGTCTTCACCTACACATAAGCAATTTACTTGTTTTGACCCAGTTTACCTTGGGCCTAGGTTGATAACATTTAAATTCAGAAATAAATGACATCCCTGGTTGACTCTTATAACCTTCAAGATGATATCTCCTTGGAGGAATTATCCATTCAGTATAAGGGTTAAATCTGGATGAAGGACCCCTAGGATTTGAATTTGATTTACCCTTGAAGAAGTTTTCAAATCTCTGATCTCTGCTCGACGATCGTTGAGCTGCGTTCAACGATCTTGGGTCAGATCGTCGAGCTCCGTTCGATGGTCGACTGTGGCAGAGTTCAGGAATTAGAGATCGTCGACCTGAGTTCGACGATTTTGCCTGAGATCGTCGATCTGCGTTCGGCGATCGTTGAGCTCCGTTCGATGATTTCTGCTGGATCTTGGTTTTCTTAGGTAGATCAGAATTTTTCCTAGATATCTCTACAACTCCCTTCCCTTTATTAGAAATAAACTTAATTGGGGTTGTTAGAACTATAGGTTGGCTGGATGATTCACCCAAGCCCAGTGTACTGTTGAATCTAGAGTTCACTGTGCTTGTGATGTCCATTAGCTTGATGCTTCTCCCATTAAGGGATTCTTCAAGCTTTTTGGCCTCTGATAGCTCACTTTTAAATGAAGCTATCTGCTCCCTACAGCACTCCAACTACTCAGAGAGTTTGAGGTTTTCTGATTTTAAGGAACTGTGTTCAGATAATTGATTTCTGAGGGAGATAATCTCTTTCTCAGATTTTAATAAATCTAAACATAGTGCTTTAAACTCAGACTTAAAGTCCTCAGAATTGAAATCAAAAGAACTAATTACCTGGTCTTCTTCAAATTGAGTTTCTGAGTCTGACTCTGACTCTTCTGCATCAGAATTGTGTTGAGAGGCATTGATTGCCATCATGCAGAACTCCTTCTCTTCAGCATCATATTCATCATCACTGGAGCTTGATGAAGCTTCTGATTCTTCTTCTGTTTCACTTTAAGATTCAGCAACAAATCCTTTCCTTGTGTGTTTATTCTTGCTGGAGGAGGGTTTGCCATTGCCATTCTTCTTGTAGTCTTTTTCTGTTCTCCTTTCTTTCCTATCCTTTCTGTCCTTGTTTTTATTTTCTAGACAGTCAGACACAATGTGGCCTGGTTTCCTGCAACCAAAGCAAATAATATCTTTATTATTTGATCTATCATACCTTGTCGCGTCATGCTTTTTGTATGATCTCTACCTGAAGTCCTTCCTAGCCATCTTGTAAAATCTTTTAGCCAGTAGACTAAGCAGCTCATCATTGCCTGTGACTTTGTCTTCAGGCTGATCTTTAGTGGCTTTGAAAGCTATTGTCTTTTCCTTTCTTGTGGCTGGTGAGGCAGCCTTCTGCTCTTCTTCTCTGTTCTTAATGAGCAGCTCATAAGACTTGAGCTTGCCCAAGAGAGCTTCTGTTGTAATCTCATTCGGACTTCTAGCATCCTTGATTGGCCAGATCCTTGAGTCCCAAGTTCTTGGGAAGTACATTAGGATTTTGTCATTTAGCTCAGTCAATGAGATCTCCTTGTCCAAGGTTTTCAGCTCATTAACTATGCGACTGAGTCTATTGTACATATCTCCTACTGACTCAGCTTCTCCTTTCTTGAAGTTCTCATATTGGGTTATGAGGTGAGATCTTCTGTCTTTTCTTTCATCAGCAGATCCTGAGACGATTTCAGATATCTTGTCCCAGATGTCCATTGCTGAGTTGCATTCAGCTATCTTTTGGAATATGTCATCAGACATAGTATGGGCTAAGATGTTCATAGCCTTTGCATTTTCTACCTTCCACTTCTTGATCTCTGCATCTGTTCCTGAAGGAGGTGGAACAGCATTTGTACTTGTGTTCTCTGGAGGTCTTGGACAAACTGTCAAAACAGAATAAAAAATGTCCTCATCAATAGAATACATGTATAGTTTAATCCTTGCTTTTCAAAGTGCAAACTTAGACAGATTGCATACTAGAGGTCTGGTGCTAGCATAATCTTTGTTTTGGGCCATGTTTTGTGAAGAAAAATTCTAATAACAAAATCAAAACAAGCGGATCTAACCAGAGATCTTTGGGTTCAGGTGTTAGCCTGTGCAACCACTGAGATGTGGTATTTTTAACTAACCTGGCTCTGATACCAATTGAAAGTGTGAGTTAGATTTGATATACTCTAGGGGGGGGGGGGTGAATAGAGTATGGTGCTGGCTAAAAACTTTTACAACGGTTGTTGTATTCTAATATGAACAGGGAAGCAAATAGTAAATCTAACCACAGAATAATCACAATCTACAAAAGAAACTAATCACAAGCCATAGCCAGAAACAAAAGAAACACAAGCAACCAGAAGACACAAGGAGCTATAGTGGTTCCCCAACCAATCTGGGTACATCCACTCATCTACCACCCTAGGTAGGAATCCACTGCAGGATGAGTTGATCAGGTGTCCTGAGCACCAATGAGCTTTTGATAAGGTGCTCAAAAACCAAACCAGATTTTTTGATCAGGTGTCTTGCCACCACTGAGTTTTGATAAGGTCTCAGAAACCAATCACAGACTTTTGAAGGGAGTTTGAAAAACCCTTTACAGAGGTGGGGATGAGAGAGTGATGAAAGTCTTCTTTTCTCAATCACAATGAGAAGACTATGTGGATTCAGTGATGTTGTCAAAGCTCCCCCTGAGATCTTGAGTTGTTCAGGAAATGAAGCTTTGCAGTAGGGTGATAGGCCTTCAGAAAATTGATCTCCAGCAAATGATTATTTCAGCAGCAACTGAAATGTGAGGTGTCTGGAGTCTTGAATGATGATGGCCTTGAACACTTGAAAAAGAGATCTGAAGATATCAGTTTGTTGATCTCCTTTTGGTGTTGGTGTTCTGTATGAATCTTGAGACTGAGAAATGTCTGCAGCTCTTTTTCTTTCTCTTGTGTGATTGTTGTTATGAGAGTTATTGCAGAGAAAATTCCTCTTCTTTTCTTTCTCAGAGATCTCTACTGAATTGATATTACAGAAGTTGAAGAATTATCTTTTATTTCTTCTGTCTGAATAGAAATTGTCCATTGTCCAAGATAGCCGTTGGCCTGTCATTAATGACTTCCTTAATTGCATTTGTCTTCTGTAGGAAAGTCCAATAAAAACATTCCTTGATAATTCCTTGAAACTTGCTCCAGAATAAATGAAAACGACTGTAAGATCTCTGAATTAAATGCTGATAGAAATTCCACAGCTGTCCAAATTTGAATCTTGAAAATCGTTGAACTCTTCAGAAAAACGTCGAACTGAGATCCACTATCGTCGAACTGAGCTCAGAGATTTGGACTTAGACAGAAACAGAGATCTTCAATCTAAGCTCAACTATCGTCGAATTGAGCTCAGAGATAGAGGACCAATCTGGCGTCAAGATCGTCGATCTGAGCTCGAAGATCATCGAATGGAGTTCGACGACGTGATGAAGTTGAGCTCAGAGATCGTCGAATGGAGTTCGACGACTCGTCAAAGTGAGCTCAACGATCGTCGATTGGAGTTCGACGATTCATCGTACTGAGCTCGACGAAATGACTTAGTCTCCAAACTAAAAAACCTGGTCTTGAGGGAAACTTCCAAACCTAACTACTAACCCTGAGACTCAATTCTAATTGACCTTTGGATCTATACAATAAGGTCAAAACAGGTTCCTAAGAGACATCGTGATCCTGACCCAAATTAGTAATAGGGTGTCCCAACACAGTTTATTGAGAAAGAGAAGACAAAATTACTCTCTCACCCCCTCCTGTATAAAGTGTTGTCATCTCCCTTCAAAAGTAATTCCTGGTTGCAAGTCTCCTAACCAAAAGACTTGAGTTGGTTTTTGGGGACCTGATCAAAACCCATTGGTGACAGGCACCTGATAAAAAACCTGAGTGGATTCCTACCAGGGTGGTAGAAGAGTGGACTACCCAGATTTGGGGAAGCACTATAAACTTCTTGTGTCGTCTGGTTTCCTATCTTTTTCTTCTTGTTCTTGCTGTGTGGCTGTGATTAGGTATATTATTTTCTGTTTCCAGTTTCTTAATTACTGCACCCTTTTAGTTTATAGCAAAAGCTGTAGCAGCACCTCTATAGGGACCTAACAAATTTTAAATATACTATATTCACCCCCCCCCCTTTAGAGTATTGTAGACCTAACCCTCACTTTCAGAATTTCCTCTCGAATGAAATGGCAGTCAACTTCTATGTGCCTAGTTCTCTCATGGAAGACCGATTTTTTAGAAATGTATATGGCGGCTTTGTTTTCACAAAACATAGGTAGAGGATGTAACACCCCCTATCCGTCGCATAACATATAGCAGTAGGTCCGGCCGGGGCCCGACGCCATGTACTACAGACAGACCGGGTGGTTACTCAATGGAAACTATCCAACCAACCCAACGTCCTACACAGAGCATTCTAGAGGAAGCAGTTTTATAAGTTGTAATTAAAGAACCCAACACAAAGAGCACGAATGTCCACTAAATCTACCAAATAGTAATGTAGTACATACACAATTACTGGCATTAAGGCCTTACAAAATTGTTTACTTAATATTACATGATTTGCAAACCACGGTACGCAGGCCGGTCATACATGTATAAAATAGTAAACACTCTAATTAGGCCTTCGAGGGCCGGTTTCGCAATTTGGGCTTTAGCCCGCTAATGACCACTTGGTCCAGCAGCACCTGCAAGCAACAAACCACCACACGGTGGCAAACAAAAGCAACGGTCAGCAATGCTGACCAAATTATAACGATACCGCCTCCAACTCGGGGCAGCGATGCTCCTTCCCTGCATTTTATTAGCATAAGCGAGCAGTGTATAAATATTCATTTCATCACAGGCATAGGCTCACACGGCCACACACCCCGTGCACTCAGGGCACATTCTCGGTGAACAGAGTCTAAGTCTGTCGACTCACCACCGTCCCTTTGGACGACCAAATAATGAGCAATTTGTCTTCCCGGCATGGGTCACGGTAATTAAAACCATAGACCGCCGAAGACCATCATCTATGTCAATGGCAAGTGCCACGTAACCTTAGGTCTCTTTAATCCGAACGACATAGAACGGGTATGGTTCCATCTAACCCGTGCTCACATCGCAGTGGTAATTTAAACGATATGCGCAGGTCAAACTTCTCCCGAGTCCCATTTCCATCACAATTCACATAACCCGGTTATGTTCAAGTTGGCTCTCAGGCCACCAAGTTGGCAAGATCACGCATCCGCCCAGTTTTCCGGGTGTACCTTTGGGTTAATCCCCAAGGCTCCTTGTAGCAATCTACCACGTAGAAAACCCGAAAAACAAACAATCGCACGGAGTCTTCTCCGGAATTAATGCAATGCAACATCACCGATCCGGACCAACATGTCCGGGTAGGCTTCACACATCATGCCTATGTGATAAGTTGTAAATATACCTATTTTTCTGTACATTAATTTAGTCGTTTTCATTTATTTTTATCGTTTTTACTTATTTTTATTCAATAAAATGCTCCTATTTTTGTAAATATTATACTAACTTTGTTTATTTTATTTTTCAGAAAAAATCAAAAATCTGCCAAAATTTGACATGTCATGCCCGTGACATATTGGTCACGCCCGTGACCTGGGCGTGACACGTCAAAAACCGTGAAATCTGCAATTTTCGGGAAGAATAGCCTGACACGCCCGGGGTCACGCCCGTGTCACCCGACACGGGGCGTGACCCAAGCCCGTGTTCACTCCACTCGACGATTTCATCTCGACGATCGTCGAGTGTCGACACCAGCCGACACGCCCAGAGTCACGCCCGTGACCTGGGGCGTGACCTTTCCAGCTAGCCCGACAAGACCTGCCCGAAGACTTTCGGCGCACACCGCGCCCAGATCCACCTGCCTGTCACGCCCCCTGTCACGCCCGTGACCAAGGGCATGACCACTGCGAGACCGACACGTGTCCAGCCAAAGTCAACTTTCCCGTCAAATCGCCGGCCGCCTTCGCAAATAGTACTGTCACGCCCCCTGTCACGCCCGTGACCAAGGGCGTGACCCATGTAAATTTTTTCTATAAATTCAGAGCTGCTGCTTAGGATTCCTGTTCCACTTTTTGGATCCATTTTGTAAGGGGAGGTGCTGCTCGGATGAGTTCCAAATGTGTTGTAAGGGATATTTTCTCCCTCTTTCTCTTTTTTTTTAGCTTTGTTATAACCTTTTTTATTAATGCAATTGTAGTTTTTTTTCCATTACAACCCTTGGACTTCATCTATGTTTCATCCCTCATGCAATCTTATTTTTTTTTGTTTTTGTTTTAACTTAGTTTTTGTTCTCTTTAAGAAGAGTGTGTGTGTATGAGTTTAAATTAGTTTTATTGCTTTCATAATCTTCATAGTTTAGCTTTTCCGTTCATATAATGTTCATCCTTATGAGTTTATAAAAACGTTTTGAAAGTGATTTTTTCTCCTTTTCGCTAGTTTTGTTCGTTTTTATCCGTAAAACTTTTTACTCCTTTTAACTTTATTATCACTTTTCTAGCATTTTTATAAAGTTATAAGAATGAAAATATAGTTGTTTTAATTTTTCGCGCACTTAGTTTTTCATTTTAACTTTTTCCTTATTTAATTTTTTCGTTCTCTTTTTATGCATTTCTACCGCATTCTAGCGGTAGAAATGTATCCGTTTTCATTTTTCGATCACTTTCCTTTTTTGTTTATTTGCAAAACTTTCTTTCCGGTTAATTTTTATTTCAGCTTTTTATGCATTTCTACCGCATTTTCGCGGTAGAAATGCAGTTGTTTTCAATTTTAGATAACTTAGTATTTTTACATTTTTTATACTTGCGCATTTATTTCCGCCTACTCGTTAAGAGTTAAATGGCGCTTGCTTATTTTACTTTCTGAAGAGTGCGTGAGTTTGTAATTTTCTTTTTTCCGCCTACTCACTTGAGTTTAATGGCTGGATTTTATTTTGGTAGCGTGTGTTTTACTTTCCTGTAGAGTGTGTGCGTTTTCATTTATGTCGAGAGAGAGTGTGCGTGCGTTGCATTTATTTTGTCCTACTCGTTTGAGTAGGACCCGTATTTATTTTCTCCTACTCATTTGAGTAGGACTTGCGTGTGTGTGTTTTACCGCTTTCTTTCTCCCGCCCACGCATTTGCGCCGGGACTCGCAATTTACTGCTTTCTTCAGTCCTACTCGTTTGGGTAGGACTTGCAATTTTCAGCTTTCCTTTACTGCTTTCATTTTACTGCTTTCATTTACTGCTTTCTTTACTGCTTTATTTTCTGCTTTTCTCGCAATCCGTCCCCATTCTGATGAGTGGCTAATCGTTCTTAGCCCTCGGCATCGAAGAGCATTGGGACAGATAAAATAGCTTAAAATAACTAAAGGTCTAATTTTTCTAAGTAATTAAAAGTACTTAAGGTTTGCCCGGGGTTAACGACGCGTAGGACCACATATCGATGTGTGGGGCCTATTTCCGTTTTCCATACGCTCGCCGAGAGGCCGTGCGTATGGACAGATCACCGCTTGGTAAAGAGAGTTCCGCACTAGCCCTCGAGAGAGGAGGCGCGCCAACTCTACCGGATTGGGTTCCCCACCCAATAGCGGGGTTCTTAGCGTAATGCGGGCGTTAAGAGGAATCCTTCGTCGGACGAGAGCCCGGTCGAATAGTCTTAGCGTTCAGGTGAGCGATAGTCCTAGAGATAGGTGAGCTCATTTTAGTAGAACCTCCACGGCCAAGTCTCCGCCTTAATTAATTAGAAATTTAGGAGCTCTTTTTATTCAAAGTCTATTTTAGTTCAATTGTTTTTTCGGTGCCATCGAGCTAAGCTCTTCATCGGCACCACCTTCAAGCTTTCTTTTTATTGCTTTCATTTTCTTTCTGTCATTTTTTGCTTTTTATTATATATAAAATATCCCGACAAGATAATTATCGGTAAAATAATAGTCCCCTCCAGGGAAGAGTAGAAATAATCGAACCGGACCCGAGAACAATACGACCTCGATATTCCACCCGGAATATCCTGTACTACTCACGATAGGTGCACTTGCCTCCTTTCGTTAAAACTCGATTTCTAAACCTATTTTATATCCAAAATAAATAAATAAATACGCGCGCCCCGTTTTCTTAAATAAAATCACTTCCGCCTTTTTCTCAAATAAAACCGCCGGGTCGCCGCGTGACCGTAAATAATTTTGGAGTTTTAACCATCAAGTTTTTGGCGCCGTTGCCGGGGACATTTTAGGTTCGTTATTTTAAACCCTGGAAATCTATTAATTTTACCTATATATATTTATATATAAAAAAAAATAGTTTGGCCAACTAAAAAAATTATTATAATATAATAATAATAATAATAATAAAAACTTAAATATATATATTTACATATTTATAAAACCAAAAAAAAAATTGAAAAACTCAAAAAAAAAAAAAAAATTTGAAAAACCTTAAAAATTAAAAATTTGAAAAAACTATAAAACCAAAAACAAAACTAAACTAAAAAAAAACTAACTAAAAATCCAAAAACATGAAAAAAAAAAATAAAAACTTAACAAAAAAAATATTTTTATTTTCATTACTGTTTTTGAACAACAAACAAAAAACACAACAACAAAAAAAACAAATAAACCAACCAATAAAAAACTAAAAAAAAATATATATTTTACTTTAACTTATTATATTTTAATTTATTTTGTTTCGGCGCGCTTTTCACTCTTGTGCGCGCTAGGGGCTCCCAATTTATCACGCTATGGTAGCTAACGCCTTAGCTACCTCCGACTCCCCCTCGCACACCCCCCTACCGCCCGCAATCTTTAGGCCGAGTTTATCTTTTTTTGTTTTTTTTTTTCTATTATCTTTTTGCTTTTTCTTCTAAATAATGCAGGGTTTCCACTTGGGCCTCCCGGACTCGTCTTAGGGAAGCTCCTACCCTCCCTTTTTCTTTTTGTACTTATTATATTTTGTTTATTATCGTTCCGCATACGTAGACTGCAACATTGGGGACAATGTTGGGTTTAAGTATGGGGGTGTTTTCCTATACTGCATTTTTTTATTCTGTACTCATCAAAACTAAAAAAAAATTTTGCAAAACTTAAAATCTAAAAAATTTTCTTGTTTTTATTATCATAAAACTTCAAAAAATTCATAAAACTCAAAAAAAAAAAAAAAATTCTCTCTTCCCCCCTCTTCTTCTTTTTTGTAAAAACTTGCTTCTTGCCTGCCCGCGACGGTCGACTCATCGAACCAACCATTCAAATAAGAGTCTGTTCGCGGGGCCGCAATCGAGTTTTTACTTTGCTTTTTTGTAAAAAAATTTCTCTTTCCCCCCTATCTTCTTTGTAAAAAACTCTTCTTTCTCTCCTCATTCTTGTAAATAATTTATCCTCATAAAACCACTAAAAATCACAAAAAAATTTGAAAATCCAAAAACCCCAAAAAGATAAAAATATCTAAAAAAATCCTAAAAAGATAATAATTAAAACACAAAAAAAATGATAAAATCCCTAAAAAAAATCAAAAAAAAAAATGTTTTGTTAAATTATGTAACAAAATAATTCGAATATACCATTTCTTAACTCTTTTTGCTTTCCAAGAATGTAGTTTCGAGTTAATTTATATGCGAATTTTAGTTATTCTTTGCTTACTATTCGTTTATTAATTAAAGTTCGATAGATTTAAGTGTCTGGGGTTAAGATTTAAAGATTTTTTTTATGTCTTTTCCTTATAATATGGAACTTGTTTTTCACCACCACTTCTAATTTTATAAATAGAAGCTCGTTTTTTATGTTAGAAAATAACATCTATGGATTTCAATTATTTCTACTTCATGCTTTTAGAAATATCGGAACGTTCATTTTAAAAAGGTTGCTCTCAAAACTTTTTTATTAAAATCTAGTTTTCCTTTTGAAAAACTAAACCCACTTCCATTTTTTTTTTCATGTCTTACTTTGACATGATTACCCCTTTATCCCTTAAAAGATCCTATGTCAATGGGAATAAGATTTCGTTCCGTAAACATAGGCACCCAATAATTTTAAAAAGATTATATAGGGAGTAAGAGGATAAAATTCATTACTCCTACAAATATACATTGGGTTAATTTTATTCTTATGAAGAAAGAAAAAATTATTATGTGTTAGGAAAATAAGATTTCGTTTTCCTAACTATCCAAGAAAAAAATTGGAGGTTCGAGAAAAAATTACCTCACCTCAATATTCAAGCCTTCTTCATAAACCACCAAACCACTTAGCCTATTTCAATGATTCTAGACTTAATTTAAAATTTTTTTGAGAGCATAATTTTTAAATTGCATTATTTCCTTTAACTTCTTTTAAGCTAAAGTTTTTTGTATAAATCCAATCCATCTTTGTTAAACTAACAAAAATAAATTTTTGCTTTCTATTTTATTTTTTCTAGAAGTATTTTTGAAACTGTTCCTCTATTCATAACATTTCATAAATTAGGATTTAATTCTTTAACCCCGGATGTTTATTTTGATCTTTCTTTTTAATTAATTCAAGCGGTAGCTAAACTTAGGATTTCTTTTATTCCTTATAAGTTCATCTCCAACTTTTGCTCTGGAATAGCAAAAGCTTAAGTATGAGGGTATTTGATAAGTTGTAAATATACCTATTTTTCTGTACATTAATTTAGTCGTTTTCATTTATTTTTGTCGTTTTTACTTATTTTTATTCAATAAAATGCTCCTATTTTTGTAAATATTATACTAACTTTGTTTATTTTATTTTTCAGAAAAAATCAAAAATCTGCCAAAATTTGACATGTCACGCCCGTGACATATTGGTCACGCCCGTGACCTGGGCGTGACACGTCAAAAACCGTGAAATCTGCAATTTTCGGGAAGAATAGCCTGACACGCCCGGGGTCACGCCCGTGTCACCCGACACGGGGCGTGACCCAAGCCCGTGTTCACTCCACTCGACGATTTCATCTCGACGATCGTCGAGTGTCGACACCAGCCGACACGCCCAGAGTCACGCCCGTGACCTGGGGCGTGACCTTTCCAGCTAGCCCGACAAGACCTGCCCGAAGACTTTCGGCGCGCACCGCGCCCAGATCCACCTGCCTGTCACGCCCCCTGTCACGCCCGTGACCAAGGGCGTGACCACTGCGAGACCGACACGTGTCCAGCCAAAGTCAACTTTCCCGTCAAATCGCCGGCCGCCTTCGCAAATAGTACTGTCACGCCCCCTGTCACGCCCGTGACCAAGGGCGTGACCCATGTAAATTTTTTCTATAAATTCAGAGCTGCTGCTTAGGATTCCTGTTCCACTTTTTGGATCCATTTTGTAAGGGGAGGTGCTGCTCGGATGAGTTCCAAATGTGTTGTAAGGGATATTTTCTCCCTCTTTCTCTTTTTTTTAGCTTTGTAATAACCTTTTTTATTAATGCAATTGTAGTTATTTTTCCATTACAACCCTTGGACTTCATCTATGTTTCATCCCTCATGCAATCTTATTTTTTTTGTTTTTGTTTTAACTTAGTTTTTGTTCTCTTTAAGAAGAGTGTGTGTGTGTATGAGTTTAAATTAGTTTTATTGCTTTCATAATCTTCATAGTTTAGCTTTTCCGTTCATATAATGTTCATCCTTATGAGTTTATAAAAACGTTTTGAAAGTGATTTTTTCTCCTTTTCGCTAGTTTTGTTCGTTTTTATCCGTAAAACTTTTTACTCCTTTTAACTTTATTATCACTTTTCTAGCATTTTTATAAAGTTATAAGAATGAAAATATAGTTGTTTTAATTTTTCGCGCACTTAGTTTTTCATTTTAACTTTTTCCTTATTTAATTTTTTCGTTCTCTTTTTATGCATTTCTACCGCATTCTAGCGGTAGAAATGTATCCGTTTTCATTTTTCGATCACTTTCCTTTTTCGTTTATTTGCAAAACTTTCTTTCCGGTTAATTTTTATTTCAGCTTTTTATGCATTTCTACCGCATTTTCGCGGTAGAAATGCAGTTGTTTTCAATTTTAGATAACTTAGTATTTTTACATTTTTTATACTTGCGCATTTATTTCCGCCTACTCGTTAAGAGTTAAATGGCGCTTACTTATTTTACTTTCTGAAGAGTGCGTGAGTTTGTAATTTTCTTTTTTCCGCCTACTCACTTGAGTTTAATGGCTGGATTTTATTTTGGTAGCGTGTGTTTTACTTTCCTGTAGAGTGTGTGCGTTTTCATTTATGTCGAGAGAGAGTGTGCGTGCGTTGCATTTATTTTGTCCTACTCGTTTGAGTAGGACCCGTATTTATTTTCTCCTACTCATTTGAGTAGGACTTGCGTGTGTGTGTTTTACCGCTTTCTTTCTCCCGCCCACGCATTTGCGCCGGGACTCGCAATTTACTGCTTTCTTCAGTCCTACTCGTTTGGGTAGGACTTGCAATTTTCAGCTTTCCTTTACTGCTTTCATTTTACTGCTTTCATTTACTGCTTTCTTTACTGCTTTATTTTCTGCTTTTCTCGCAATCCGTCCCCATTCCGATGAGTGGCTAATCGTTCTTAGCCCTCGGCATCGAAGAGCATTGGGACAGATAAAATAGCTTAAAATAACTAAAGGTCTAATTTTTCTAAGTAATTAAAAGTACTTAAGGTTTGCCCGGGGTTAACGACGCGTAGGACCACATATCGATGTGTGGGCCCTATTTCCGTTTTCCATACGCTCGCCGAGAGGCCGTGCGTATGGACAGATCACCGCTTGGTAAAGAGAGTTCCGCACTAGCCCTCGAGAGAGGAGGCGCGCCAACTCTACCGGATTGGGTTCCCCACCCAATAGCGGGGTTCTTAGCGTAATGCAGGCGTTAAGAGGAATCCTTCGTCGGACGAGAGCCCGGTCGAATAGTCTTAGCGTTCAGGTGAGCGATAGTCCTAGAGATAGGTGAGCTCATTTTAGTGGAACCTCCACGGCCAAGTCTCCGCCTTAATTAATTAGAAATTTAGGAGCTCTTTTTATTCAAAGTCTATTTTAGTTCAATTGTTTTTTCGGTGCCATCGAGCTAAGCTCTTCATCGGCACCACCTTCAAGCTTTCTTTTTATTGCTTTCATTTTCTTTCTGTCATTTTTTGCTTTTTATTATATATAAAATATCCCGACAAGATAATTATCGGTAAAATAATAGTCCCCTCCAGGGAAGAGTAGAAATAATCGAACCGGACCCGAGAATAATACGACCTCGATATTCCACCCGGAATATCCTGTACTACTCACGATAGGTGCACTTGCCTCCTTTCGTTAAAACTCGATTTCTAAACCTATTTTATATCCAAAATAAATAAATAAATACGCGCGCCCCGTTTTCTTAAATAAAATCACTTCCGCCTTTTTCTCAAATAAAACCGCCGGGTCGCCGCGTGACCGTAAATAATTTTGGAGTTTTAACCATCACTATGTCCGTTCTCTAATACGGACTCTAAACAACGGGGACTTTACATATCTACCCGAAGGAACGCTTCCAACTCACCGCAAACTCGCGAGAGCGGGCTTCCTATGCAAAGAAGGAGAGCTTCACATGCTCAAGAAGAGAATTGTTACCCTAGCGTTCTTCCTCGGTGCCATGGGAATGTAAGCGGATGAAAAGCACCGCACTCTCTTTGCCTCCGTAGATCCGAAGTTGGCTCGCGATTTGGAGCTTCGAAGCTCCTCCAATGGCCGCATCTAACCTCCTTCTTCTTCCTTTGCTCTCCTCTCTCTCTTGACTTAGAAAGAGAAACACTCAAGTAAAAGTGAGGGTTTCAAAGGCCCAATCCCGGGAATATCCCAGTAGGAGCAACCCCCAACCGTCGGATCCCAAATTAAAGAAACGAACGACCTTGATTCGGGCCTGAAATGTATAATCTGGACCGAACACGGCCTGGCACACGCCCGTGTCCAGGGCCGTGTCCCTCATTCACCGTCAAAATCGGCATGCTTGGAACAACACATGGGCATCCGACACGCCCGTGTTCGACCTGACACGCCCGTGTTCCAACTGACACGGCCGTGTGGTCGGTCGTGTGCCCCCATCGATACAGCCTGAAAACAACATGAGACTCACATGGGTTCTTGGACACGCCAGTGTCCTAACCCATATCCACTCGAACACGCCTGGGCTCCAGGCTGTGTTCACAGTCTCGACAATTCGTCGAGTGAAGTTCGTAGACTACACGACACGGCCTTGGACACGCCCGTGTCCTAGGCCGTGTGCCTTGTCTCGACACTTCGTCGAGCGAAATTCGTCGACTCCCCGGCCCGATCGTCGACACGGGCTCGACACGCCCTAGGACACGCCCGTGTCTCAGGCCATGTAACACCCCCTATCCGTCGTATAGCATATAGCAGTAGGTCCGGCCGGGGACCGACGCCATATACTACAGACAGACCGGGTGGTTACTCATGGAAACCATCCAACCAATCATAACGTCCTACATAGAGCATTCTAGCGGAAGCAGATTAATAAGTTGTAATAAAGAACCCATCACTAAAGCATGAATGTCCACTAATACCAAAATAGGAATGTTATACATACACCAGTACAAGCCTTAAGGCCTTACAAAATGGTTCACTTGATATTACATGATTTACAAACCACGGCACGCAGGCCGGTCATACATGAATAAAAACAGTAAACACTCCAAGTAGGCCTTCGAGGGCCGGCTTCACAATTTGGGCTTTAGCCCTCTATTGACCGCTTGGTCCAGCAGCACCTGCAAGCAACAAACCACCGCACGGTGGCAAAACAAGGCAACAGTCAGCAATGCTGACCAAATTATAACGATCCCGCCCCCAACTCGGGGCGGCGATGCTCCTTCCCTGCATTTTCATTAGCATAAGCGAGCAGTATAACAATATTCATTTCATCACAGGCGTAGGCTCATAGGGCCACACACCCCGTGCACTCAGGGCACATTCTCGGTGAACACAGTCTAAGTCTGCCGACTCACCACCGTCCCTTTGGACGACCAATCAATGAACAGTTTGTCTTCCCGGCATGGGTCACGGTAATTAAAACCATAGACCGCCGAAGACTCTCATCTATGCCAACGGCTCTAATCCGAACGACATAGAACGGGTACGGTTCCATCTAACCCGTGCTCACAACGCAACGGTAATTTAAACCATATGCGCCTACAACGGTAATTTAAACCATATGCGCAGGTCAAACTTCTCCCGAGTCCCGTTTCCATCACAATTCACATAACTCGGTTATGTTCAAGTTGGCTCTCAGGCCACCACGTCGGCAAGATCACGCATCCGACCAGTTTTCCGGGTGCACCTTTGGGTTAATCCCCAAGGCTCCCTGTTGCAATCTACCGTGTAGAAACCCAAAAAACAATCAATAGCACGGAGTCTTCTCCGACATTATGCAATGCAACATCACCGATCCAGACCAACATGTCCGGATAGGCTTCACACATCATGCCTATGTCCGTTCTTGCTTACGGATAACAACTCATGAAAAGTGAGGGTTTCTAAGGCCCAATCCCGGGTATATCCCATCAGGAACAACCCCCAGCCGTTGGATCACCAATTAAAGAAACGAACGACTTTGATTCGGGATTGAAATGTCCAATCTGGACCGAACACGGCCTGGCACACGCCCGTGTCCAGGGCCGTGTGCCTCATTCGCCTTCAAAATCGACTCGCCTGGAATAACACACGGGCATCGAAAATTCCCGTGTTCGACCTGACACGCACGTATTCCACCTAACACGGCCGTGTGGCTGGCCGTGTACCCCCATCGATTTATCCTGAAAACAACCCGAGCACTGCACGGGTTCTAGGACACGCCCGTGTCCATGCCCGTGTCTACCTCAACACGTCTGGGCTACAGGCCGTCTACACGGTCTCGACACTCGACACTTCGTAGAGTGAAGATCGTTGACCTGACGACACGGCCTTGGACACGTCCGTGTCCTAGGTTGTGTGCCTTGTCTCGACACATCGTCGAGCAAAATTCGTCGACTCCCCGGGACGAGTGTCGACACGGGTCGACACGCCCTGCGACACGCCCGTGTCGCAGGCCATGTGCCATGTCTCGACACTTCGTCGAGCGCAGAGTGTCGACTTCGCGGGCTGAGTGTCGACACGGGTCGACACGCCTTGCGACACGCCCGTGTCGCCGGCCGTGTGCCTAGTCTCGACACAATGCCGAGAGCAAAATGTCGACTTCGCCGGCTGAGTGTCGACACAAGCTCGACACGCCCTGGGACACACTCGTGTCCCAGGCCGTGTGCCTTCTGCCAGAACCCAAAACTGGCCCAAAACGTCCCCCGTCGTTCTTTTGAGTTTCGGTGCATTACAACTCTCCCCCTCTTAAAAGAATTTCGTCCACGAAATTATATAAAGAAAAGACATGTACAAAACCAAAATTTGTGCCTGAGTGGAACAACTCCGGATACTCGTCAAGCATAGTCTGCTCTCGCTCACAAGAGAGCTCCTCACGACCGCAATTGTCCCATTGGACTTTGACCATCCTGATCTCTTTATTGCGTAGCCACTTGACCTCCGAGTCCTCAATCTGCACGGGCTTGACCTTTGTCGTCAACCCACTATCCACTGATACTTGATCAACCGCGATCACTTGCGTAGGCTCTTGCACTGCCTTCCGAAGCACCGAAATATGGAATACATCATGTAAACCACTAAGCTCCACTGAAAGCTTCAACCGATAGCCTGCTTCACCAACTCGCTCCAGAACCTCAAACGGCCCAAGGTACCTCGGGCTTAGCGTTTTCAATCGCCGCACCCGCGAGACACCCTTGAACGGCTTGATCTTTAAGTACACATAGTCGCCTACAGCGAACTCCACGTTCCTGTGCTTGCCATTATAGTACTTCGCTTGCCGGTCCTGAGCGATAACCAACCTCTCCCGAATGGTTCTCACCAAATAAGTACCATCCTCCACTTCCAATCGCTTATACAACTTTGACTCACCCGTTTCTAACCAAGACAACGGCGTGCGACATTTTTACCATATAGGGCCTCGAAGGGTGTCATTTGAATACTCGCTTGGTAGCTATTGTTGTATGCGAACTCCACCAAATAAAGGTGGTCTTCCCATTGCTTCCCAAAATCCAAGACACACATGCGAAGCATGTCTTCCATAGTTCTATTGACCCTCTCGGTCTGCCCATCCTTTTGTGGATGGAAGGCTGTGCTGAATTTCAACTTTGTCCCCAACATTTGTTGCAATAGCCTCCAATCATTGGACGTGAACCGCCCATCTCGGTCACTCACGATGCTACGGGGCACACCATGATGCCGTACTATGTTATCCACATAAAGTTTTGCCAACTTCTCCACCGGATCATCCTTCCTATGCGGAATAAAATTTGACACCTTCGTTAGCCGATCAACAACCACCCAAATGGCGTCGTTCCCCTTTTGTGACCTTGGCAAACCGTGCACAAAGTCCATAGAGATGTCGTCGAATTTCCACTCCAGAATAGGCAAGGACTTAAGAAATTCTCCCGGCTTTTAGCACTCCGCCTTCACCAAGGCGCAAGTTTGGCACTTCGCTACGTAGAGCGCCACATCCTTCTTCAAACCCGGCCACCAAAACAGTTTCTTAACATCGTGGTACATCTTCGTGCTCCCCGGGTGAATTGAGTACTTAGTATGGTGTGCCTCGTATAACAATTCCACCCGCAAATTACCCACACATGGGACGCGCAGACGACCGTCTTTCTAAAGCAATCCGTCCTCCACAACGAATTGGGAATTTGACCCATCCAGAGCCTCTACCATGAACTGCTTCATATGGACATCCATATCCAAAGCCTGCCGAATCCGATCAGCCAGGTCATATTGGACTTCAATCCAATTCAGAACTGCTTCAGCACTTGATTGTCTATCCACACAAACAATCTCCAATGCCTCCAACTCCCGCACCAACCGCTCATCTTGCACCGATAGCCAATTGGCTTGAGCTGAGGCTCGACGACTCAACGGGTCCGCAATCGCATTCCCTTTACCAGGTACGTAGTGGATCTTGAATGTATAGTCTCCCAAGAACTCCATCCATCTACGCTATCGCATATTCAGATCCTTCTGATCGATCAGATATTTCAGGCTCTTGTGATCGGTGTAGATATCAATTTTCACACCGTACAAATAGTGTCTCCACGGCTTTAAGGCAACAATCACGGCCGCTAACTCCAAGTCATGGACCAGATAGTTCCTTTCATGTACTTTTAGCTGTCTCGAGCCATAAGCTATTACACTTCCGTGTTGCAGTAGCACGCAACCCAAACCGCTGCCCGAAGCATCACTGTAAATCTCATAGCCTTCGGTTCCACATGGAGAACTCAGCACAGGCGCTGTGGTCAGCCGACACTTCAACTCCTCAAAAGCTCGCGCGCACTCCGACGTCCAAACGAACTTCTGCTCCTTCCTCGTCAAAGTAGTGAGAGGTAACGCTATCCGCGAGAAGTTCTCTACGAAGCGCCTATAATAGCCGGCAAGCCCCAAAAAGCTCCGAACTTCCGCTACCTTAGCAAGCTCAGGCCACTCCCGTATCGCAACAATCTTCGCCGGATCCACAGCAATACCCTCTCCACTCACTATATGACCGAGGAACGCCACTGAGGATAACCAAAACTCGCACTTCGAGAACTTGGCATACAGTTGATTCCTCCTTAGCGTCTCCAAAACTAAATGAAGATGCTTGAAGTGATCTTACTCAATTTGCGAGTACACCAAAATATCGTCGATGAAGACGATCACAAAATGGTCTAAGTACTCTCTGAAAGTCCTGTTCATCAAATCCATGAACACTAACGGCGCATTAGTCAGCCCAAACGGCATGACCGTAAACTCATAATGCCCGTATCTCATACTAAACGTTGTATTCGGGATATCACTCTCCCTTATTCGCAGCTGATAGTACCTAGCCTTGAGATCCAACTTTGAGTACACCGTCGACCCGACTAACTGATCAAAAAGATCATCAATCTGGGGGATCAGGTACTTGTTCTTCTCCGTCAACTTGTTGAGCTCCCGATAATCAATACATAGCCTCAAGCTTCCGTCCTTCTTCTTAACAAAGAGAACCGGCGTGCTCCAAGGTGAAGAACTAGGGCGCACATACCCTTGCTCCAACAACTCTTGCAGTTGAACTTTCAGCTCCGTCATTTCCTTAGGTGCTAGCCAATATGGAGATCATGACACAGGCTTTGCACCTGACACTAGCTCAATCGTGAAATCTATCTCCCGCTGAGGCGGGGCTCCAGGAAGATCTATGGGGAACACATCAGGGTATTCCGATACCACTGAAATACAATCCAACGCGGGCTTCAACTTTGCAACCTCCACTAGTGTAAAGAACAGTTCTACACCGGCACGAACCGCCTTCACAACCTGAAGAGCAGACATCAATGTCTTGCTCGACCCCTTTAAGCCCGTAAAAGTCATTTCACGACTTACTCCCAGCTTGACTTCCTTGATACCGCAATCAATATAGGCCTGCTGCTCCGAGATCCAGTCCATGTCAAATATAACGTCGAACTCCACCAACGGAAGTAACGACGCCTGCAGATCGAACTCCTGATTCCCAATACGAATCTTAACATCGCAGATCCTATCCGCGCGCATCGAACACCCATTAGGCAACAACACATCCAACTTATCCTTCGCCATCGAAGAAGGGACTCCGATGCGTGATATAAATCCCTCGGACAAGAAGGATTGTGAAGCTCCCGTATCGAAGAGTGCTCTTGCCGGATTTTCACAAATCAAAACAAATCCTAAACAAGCAGTGGTAAGGTAACATGTGCATAACAAGTATTTAAAGAAATTGACTTGCTATAAATTAAACTGTACCTGTCACCACATCAGCCTGTTTGATGGCCTCCTGTTGGCCAAGATTATACACCCTTGGTTGGGCCGGAGCATAGTGGGACGCGGTTGACTCCACCGCCTTGCCCTCTCTTCATAAGTCGCTCCCGGCTTTCTCTCGGACTTAGGACGTCCGCTCCAACAGTCGTGGGAAAAGTGCCCCGTCTTTCCACAAGTAAAACATGCCCCCGGGGTCCGACTCGTAGTCGCCCCAGAAGCACCAGAAGGAGCTGGACCCGAAGTCTTATGCTTCTTGAAGAATCTTTGACAGCCAGACATTGAAGTAGTCGGCACTTTGAACCCAAATTACTTCTCACCAACGTTCTTCTTTGCTTGAACATTCTTCATGTCCTTCTCTAAAGACCGGTCCGTGTTGACCAAGGTTAAGAAACACTGCATCATTGGCCCTGAGAGTAGTAACCTCAACTCATCTCTCAACCCTTCGTAGAAGCGATTAGTCTTGCGCTCCTCATCCACAATAGTGGAGCTAGCATATCGGCTCAAACGAGTAAACTCGTGGAGATATTCATCCACGCTCTTCTCACCCTGAACCAACTTCAGAAATTCATTCTCCAACGTTATCCTCTGCGTCGAAGGAAGGTATCTAGCCAAAAACAATCTCGAGAACTCCTCCATCGAGACATCAACAAGTTGCCTACCTCTCAATAAGTGCAGCTCCAAGCCTTCCCACCAAATTCTCGCTTCACCGTCCAGAAGGAACGTAGCGATGGTGGTCATTTGCCACTCCTCCGTCTCCATTGCTGTCATGACTCTCTTCACCCTGGAGAGCCAGTCTTTAGCTTGAGATGGGTTTCCCAATCCCGAGAATACCGGAGGGTTAAAGCTCATTATATTCTTAAGCTGCCTCTCGGTTGCCCTCCTTGGCACCAACGGTTCCACTACCACTTGTTCCACTCTCCTCGGCTCAGCCTCTTGCAGCGGTACCTGCTCCATCGCAGGAGCGGGCTACTGCATTTTCCTTGCAAGCTGCGCATTAATCATGGCCAACACTGCTTCGGCCACCAATCATATGGTCTCAGCCGATAGAGGTGTTGCAGGAGCTTCATTAGGTGCACTGCTAGCCTCAGAAACTCGGCATTCCGATGGCCCAGCACCACTTCTGGTCACCTATAGTGGTACAAAACACCGTTAAGCGACCAAATAAAATTGCAAACAGCAATTATAGGAACACGCAGGTTCCTCAAACACGTGTATTTTCATTCCTAAGTGGACATTCATGGGTTCTTTTACCGTTATAACGATGACGCACACAATGTGCTCACCACCCCTTAAAAAGAATTCGGCCACGAATTCATCTTAAGCCTGACCAAAACCAGTAGTCTGATACCAAATTGTAACACCCCATATCCATCGAATAGCATATACCAGTAGGTCCGGCCGGGGCCCGACGCCATATACTACAGACAGACCGGGTGGTTACTCATGGAAACCATCCAACCAATCATAACGTCCTACACAGAGCATTCTAGCGGAAGCAGATTAATAAGTTGTAATAAAGACCCCAGCACTAAAGCATGAATATCCACTAATACCAAAATAGGAATGTTATACATACACCAGTACAAGCCTTAAGGCCTTAAAAAATGGTTCACTTGATATTACATGATTTACAAACCACGGCACGCAGGCCGGTCATACATGAATAAAAACAGTAAACACTCCAAGTTGGCCTTTGAGGGCCGGCTTCGCAATTTGGGCTTTAGCCCGCTATTGACCGCTTGGTCCAGCAACACATGCAAGCAACAAACCACCGCACAGTGGCAAAACAAGGCAACGGTCAGCAATGCTGACCAAATTATAACGATCCCGCTCCCAACCCGGGGCGGTGATGCTCCTTCCCTGCATTTTCATTAGCATAAGCGAGCAGTATAACAATATTCATTTCATCACAGGAGTAGGCTCATACGGCCACACACCCCATGCACTCAGGGCACATTCTCGGTGAACACAGTCTAAGTCTGTCGACTCACCACCGTCCCTTTGGATGGCCAATCAATGAGCAGTTTGTCTTCCCGGCATGGGTCACGGTAATTAAAACCATAGACCGCCGAAGACTCTCATCTATGACAACGGCTCTAATCCGAATGACATAGAATAGGTACGGTTCCAACTAACCCGTGCTCACAACGCAACAGTAATTTAAACCATATGCGCCCGCAACGGTAATTTAAACCATATGCGCAGGTCAAACTTCTCCCGAGTCCCGTTTCCATCACAATTCACATAACTCGGTTATGTTCAAGTTGGCACTCAGGCCACCAAGTCGGCAAGCTCATGCATCCGCCCAGTTTTCCGGGTGCACCTTTGGGTTAATCCCCAAGGCTCCCTGTTGCAATCTACCGTGTAGAAAACCCGAAAAACAATCAATAACACGGAGTCTTCTCCGGCATTATGCAATGCAACATCACCGATCCAGACAAACATGTCCGGATAGGCTTCACACATCATGCCTATGTCTGTTCTCGCTTACGGACTCTAAACAACGGGGACTCCACATATCTACCAGAAGGAACGCCTCCAACTCACCGCAAACTCGCGAGAGCGGGCTTCCTATGCAAAGAAGGAGAGCTACACATGCTCAAGAAGAGAATCGTTACCCTTGCGTTCTTCTTCGGCGCCATGGAAAAGTAAGCGGATGAAAAGGACCGCACTAGCTTTGCCTCCGTGGATCTGGAGTCGGCTCGCGATTTGGAGCTTCGCAGCTCCTCCAATGGCCGGATCTAGCTTCTTCTTCCTTCCTTTGCTCTCCTCTCTCTCTAAGCTTTAGAAAGATAACAACTCATGAAAAGTGAGGGTTTCTAAGGCCCAATCCCAGATATATCCCATTAGGAACAAACCCCAGCCGTTGGATCACCAATTAAAGAAACGAACGGCTTTGATTCGGGACTGAAATATCCAATGTGGACCGAACACGGCCTGGCACACGCCTGTGTCCAGGGCCGTGTGCCTCATTCGCCGTCAAAATCGACTCGCCTGGAACAACACACGGGCATCGAACACGCCCGTGTTTGACCTGACACGCCCGTGTTCCACCTGACACGGTCGTGTTGCCGGCCGTGTACCCCCATCGATTTATCCCGAAAACAACCCGAGCACTGCACGGGTTCTAGGACATGCTCGTGTCCTTGCCCGTGTCTACCCTAAAACCTAAACCCTAAACCCTAAACCCTAACCCTAACCTTAACCCTAAACCCTAAACCCTAAACCCTAATCCCTAAACCCTAAATCCTAAACCCTAAACCCTAAACCCTAAACCCTAAACCCTAAACCATAAACCCTAAACCCTAAACCCTAAACCCTAAATCCTAAAACCTAAACCCTAAACCCTAAACCCTAAACCCTAAACCCTAAACCCTAAACCAACCCTAAACCCTAAACCCTAAACCAACCCTAAACCCTAAACCCTAAACCCTAAACCCTAAACCCTAAACCCTAAACCCTAAACCCTAAACTCTTTTGAGTTTCGGAGCGTTACAGGCCATATGCCCTGTCTCGACACATTGTCGAGCGAAATTCATTGACTTCGCGGCCAAGTCGTCGACTCAGGCCTGACACGCCCTGGGACACGCCTGTGTCCCAGGCCGAGTGCCTCCTGCCAGATTCCAACTCTGGCACAAAACGTCTCCCGTCGCTCTTTTGAATTTCGGGGTGTTACAACTCTCCCCCTCTTAAAAGAATTTCGTCCACGAAATTATATAAAGGAAAGACAAGTACCAAAATTAAATTGTACCTGAGCGGAACAACTCCGGATACTCGTCAAGCATAGTCTGCTCTCGTTCCCAAGAGAGCTCCTCTAGACCGCAATTGTCCCATCGGACCTTGACCTTCCTGATCTCTTTATTGCGTAGCCGCTTGACCTCCGAGTCCTCAATCCGCACGGGCTTGACTTTTGTCGTCAACCCACTATCCACAGGCACTTGATCAACCGCGATCACTTACGAAGGCTCTTGCACCGCCTTCCGTAGCACCGAAATATGGAATACATCATGTAAACCACTAAGCTCCACTGAGAGCTTCAACCGATAGGCTGCTTCACCAACCCGCTCCAAAACCTCAAACGGCCCAAGGTACCTCGGGCTTAGCTTTTTCAATCGCCGCACCAGCGAGACACCCTTGAACGTCTTCATCTTTAAGTACATATAGTCGCCCACAGCGAACTCCACGTTCCTGTGCTTGGCATTATAGTACTTCGCATGCCGGTCCTGAGCGATAAGCAACCTCTCCCGAATGGTACGAACCAAAGATGTAGCATCTTCCACCTCTTGGCGCCTATACAACTTTGACTCACACGTTTCTAACAAGGACAACAACGTGCGACATTTTCTACCATATAGGGCCTCGAAGGGCACCATTTGAATACTCGCTTGGTAGCTATTGTTGTACGCAAACTCCACCAAATAAAGATGGTCTTCCCATTGCTCTCCAAAGTCCAAGACACACATGCAGAGCATGTCTTCCATAGTTCTATTGACCCTCTCGGTCTGCCCATCTGTTTGCGGATGGAAGGCTGTGCTGAATTTCAACTTTGTTCCCAACATTTGCTGCACTAGCCTCCAATCATTGGACGTGAACTTCCCATCTCGGTCACTCACGATGCTGCGGGGCACACCGTGAAGCCGTACTATATTATCCACATATAGTTTTGCCAACTTCTCCAGCGGATCATCCTTCCTATGCGTAATGAAATGCGACACCTTCGTTAGCCGATCTACGACCACCCAAATGGCGTCGTTCCCATTTTGCGACCTTGGCAAACCGTGCACAAAGTCCATAGACATGTCGTCGAATTTCCACTTCGGAATAGTCAAGGACTTCAGAAATCCTCCCGGCTTTTGGCATTCCGCCTTCACCAAGGCGCAAGTTTGGCACTTTGCCACGTAGAGCGCCATATCTTTATACAAACCCGGCCACCAAAACAGTTTCTTTACATCGCGATACATCTTCGTGCTCCCTAGGTGAATCGAGTACTTGGTATGGTGTGCCTCATACAACATTTCCACCCACAAATTGCCCACACTTGGGATGCACAGACGACCGTCTTTCCAAAGCACTCCATCCTCCACAACGAATTGGGAATTTGACCCATCCAAAGCCTCTACCATGAACTGCTTCATATGGACATCCATATCCAAAGCCTGCCGAATCCGATCAGCCAGGTCATATTAGACTTCAGTCCAATTCAGTACTTCTTCAGCACTTCATTGCTTATCCACACAAACAATCTCCAACGCCTCCAACTCCCGAACCAACCGCTTGTCATGGATCGACAGCCAATTGTCTTGAGCTGGGGCCCGACGACTCAACGCGTCCGCAACCGCATTACCCTTACCAGGCACGTAGTGGATCTTGAATGTATAGTCCCCTAGGAACTCCATCCATCTACGCAGCCGCATATTCAGATCCTTCTGATCATTGAAATACTTCAGGCTCTTGTGATCGGTGTAGATATCAATCTTCACACCGTATAAATAATGCATCCACAGCTTCAAGGCAAAAATCACGGCCGCTAACTCCAAGTCATGGACTGGATAGTTCCTCTCATGCACTTTCAGCTGTCTCGAGCCATAAGCTATCACACTTCCGTATTGAAGTAGCACGCAACCCAAACCGCTGCCCGAAGCATCGCTATAAATCTCATAACCTTCGGTCCTACATGGCGAACTCAGTATAGGCGTCGTGGTCAACCGACATTTCAACTCTTCAAAAGCTCGCGCGCACTCCAGCGTCCAAATGAACTTCTGCACCTTCCTCGTCAAAGTAGTGAGACGTAACGCTATCCGCGAGAAGTTCTCTACGAAGCGCCTATAATAGCCGGCAAGCCCCAGAAAGCTCCGGACTTTCGCATCTGATAGTATCCGGACTTGTGATCCAACTTTGAGTACACCGTCGACCCGACCAACTGATCAAAAAGGTCATTGATCCGGGGAATCTGGTACTTGTTCTTTTCCGTCAACTTGTTGAGCTCTCGATAATCGTTACATAGCCTCAAGCTTCCGTCCTTCTTCTTAACAAAGAGGACCGGCACGCTCCAAGGTGAAGAACTTGGGCGCACATACCCTTGCTCCAACAACTCTTGTAGTTGAACCTTCAGCTCCGCCATTTCCTTAGGCGCTAGCCGATATGGAGATCGTGACACAGGATTTGCACCTGACACTAGCTCAATCGTGAAATCTATCTCCCGCTGAGGTGGGGCTCTAGGAAGATCTGCAGGGAACACATCAGGGTACTCCGATACCACTGAAATACAATCCAATGCGGGCTTCGGCTTTGCAACCTCCACTAGTGTAAAGAACAGTTCTGCACCGGCACGAACTGCCTTCACCACCTGAAGAGCAGACATCAACGTCTTGCTCGACCCCTTTAAGCCCGTAAAAGTCGTCTCACGACTTGCTCCCGGCTTGACTTCCTTGAGACCACAATCAATATAGGCCTGCCTCTCCGAGAGCCAGTTCATGCCAAATATAGCGTCGAACTCCACCAACGGAAGTAACGACGCTTGTAGATCGAACTCCTGATTCCCAATACGAATCTTAACATCGCAGATCCTATCTGCGTGCATCGAACACCCATTGGGCAACAACACATCCAACTTATCCTTTGCCATCGAAGAAGGGACTCCGATGCGTGATATAAATCCCTCAGACAACAAGGAGTGTGAAGCTCCCGTATCGAAGAGTGCTCTTGCCGGATTTTCACAAATCAAAACAAACCCTAAACAAGCAGTGGTAAGGTAACATGTGCATAACAAGTATTTAAAGAAATTAACTTGCGATAAATTAAACTATACCTGTCACCACATCCGCCTGTTTGATGGCCTCCTGTTGGTCAAGATTGTATACCCTCGGTTGGGCCGGAGCATAATGGGACGCGGTTGACTCCACCGCCTTGCCCTTCTCTTCATAAGTCGCTCCCAGCTTTCTTTCGGACTTGGGACGCCCGCTCCAACAATCATGGGCAAAGTGCCTCGACTTTCCACAAGTAAAACACGCGCCCGGGGTCCGACTCGTAGTCACCTCAGAAGCACCAGAAGGGGCTGGACCCGAAGTCTTATGCGTCTTGAAGAATCTTTGATAGCCAGACTTTGAAGTAGTCGACACTTTGAACCCAGACTTCTTATCACCAATGCTCTTCTTCGCTTGTATATTCTTCATGTCCTTCTCCAAGGACCGGGCCGTGTTGACCAAGGTCAAGAAACCCTGCGTCATCGGCCCCGAGAGTAGTAACCTCAACTCATCTCTCAACACTTCGTAGAATCGATTCATCTTACGCTCCTCATCCGCAATGGTGGAGCTAGCATATCGACTCAAACAAGTAAACTCGTGGAGATATTCATCCACGATATTGTCTCCTTGAACTAACTTCAGGAACTCGTTCTCCAACGCTATCCTCTGCACCGAAGGGAGGTATCTAGCCAAGAACAATATCGAGAACTCCTCCATCGAGACATCAACAAGTTGCATACCTCTCAATAGATGCAGCTCCAATCCTTCCCACCACAATCTCGCTTCACCGTCCAAAAGGAACGTAGCAATGGTGGTCATTTGCCACTCCTCCGTCTCCGTTGCTATCATGACTCTCTTCATCCTGGAGAGCCAGTCTTCAGCTTGATATGGGGTTCCCAACCCTAAGAATACCGGAGGATTAAAGCTCATGACATGCTTGAGCTGTCTCTCGATTGCCCTCCTTGGCACCACCGCTTCCTCTACCACCTGCTCCACTCTTCGCTGCTCAGCCGCTTGCAGCGGTACCTGCTCCATCGTAGGAGCGGGCTGCTGCGTTTACCTTACAGGCTGCGCATTAATCATGGCCAACACTGCTTCGACCACCAATCGTATGGTCTCAGCCGATAGAGGTGTTGTAGGAGCTTCATTAGGTGCTCTGCTATCCTCAGAAACTCGACATTCCGATGGCCCATCACCACTTCTGGTCACCTATAGGGGTACAAAACACCATTAAGCGACTAAATAAAATCGCAAACAGCAATTATAGGAACACGCAGGTTCCCCAAACATGTGTATTTTCATTCCTAAGTGGACATTCATGGGTTCTTTTACTGTTATAACGATGACGCACACACATGTGCTCACCACCCCTTAAAAAGAATTCGTCCACGAATTCATTTTAAGCCTGACCAAAACTAGTAGTCTGATACCAAATTGTAATACCCCCTATCCGTCACATAGCATATAGCAGTAGGTCCGGCCGGGGCCCGACGCCATATACTACAGACAGACCGGGTGGTTACTCAATGGAAACCATCCAACCAATCCAACGTCCTACACAGAGCATTCTAGCGGAAGCAGTTTTATAAGTTGCAATTAAAGAACACAGCACAAAGAGCATGAATGTCCACTAAATATACCAAATAGGAATGTAGTACATACACAAGTACTGGCCTTAAGGCCTTAAAAAATGGTTCACTTGATATTACATGATTTACAAACCACGGCACGCAGGCCGGTCATACATGAATAAAAACAGTAAACACTCCAAGTTGGCCTTTGAGGGCCGGCTTCGCAATTTGGGCTTTAGCCCGCTATTGACCGCTTGGTCCAGCAGCACATGCAAGCAACAAACCACCGCACAGTGGCAAAACAAGGCAACGGTCAGCAATGCTGACCAAATTATAACGATCCCGCTCCCAACCCGGGGCGGTGATGCTCCTTCCCTGCATTTTCATTAGCATAAGCGAGCAGCATAACAATATTCATTTCATCACAGGAGTAGGCTCATACGGCCACACACCCCATGCACTCAGGGCACATTCTCGGTGAACACAGTCTAAGTCTGTCGACTCACCACCGTCCCTTTGGACACCAAATAATGTGCAATTTGTCTTCCCGGCATGGGTCACGGTAATTAAAACCATAGACCGCCGAAGACCCTAATCTATGCCAACGACAAGTGCCACGTAACCTTAGGTCTCTTTAACCCGAACGACATAGAACTGGTACGGTTCCATCTAACCCGTGCTCACATCGCAACGGTAAATTAAACCATACGCGCAGGTCAAACTTCTCCCGAGTCCCGTTTCCATCACAATTCACATAACCCGGTTATGTTCAAGTTGGCTCTCAGGCCACCAAGTTGGCAAGATCACGCATGCGCCCAGTTTTCCGGGTGCACCTTTGGGTTAATCCCCAAGGCTCCATGTTGCAAACTACCACGTAGAAAACCCGAAAAACAAATAATCGCACGGAGTCTTCTCCGCCATTTATGCAATGCAACATCACCGATCCGGACCAACATGTCCGGGTAGGCTTCACACATCATGCCTATGTCCGTTATCGAATACGGACTCTAAACCACGGGGACTTTACATATCTACCCGAAGGAATGCCTCCAACTCACCACAAACTCGCGAGAGCGGGCTTCCTATACAAAGAAGGAGAACTTCACATGCTCAAGAAGAGAATCGTTACCCTAGCATTCTTCCTCGGTGCCATGGGAATGTAAGCGGAAGAAAAGCACCGCACTCTCTTTGCCTCCGTAGATCCGAAGTCGGCTCGCGATTTGGAGCTTCGAAGCTCCTCCAATGGCCAGATCTAAGCTCCTTCTTCCTCCTTTGCTCTCCTCTCTCTCTTGACTTAGAAAGAGAACCACTTAAGTAAAAGTGAGGGTTTCAAAGCCCAATCCCGGGTATATCCTAGTAGGAGCAACCCCCATCCGTCGGATCCCAAATTAAAGAAACGAACGGCCTTAATTCGGGCCTGAAATGTACAATCTGGACCGAACACGGCCTGGCACATGCCCGTGTCCAGGGCCGTGTCTCTCATTCGCCGTCAAAATCAGTGCGCCTGGAACAACACACGGGCATCTGACACGCCCGTGTTCGACCTGACACGCCCGTGTTCCAACTGACACGACCGTGTGGTCGGCCGTGTGCCCCCATCGATACAGCCCGAAAACAACCCGAGGCTCACACGGGTTCTTGGACACGCCCGTGTCCTAACCGATGTCCACTCGAATACGCCTGGGCTCCAGACCATGTTCATGGTCTCGACACTTCGTTGAGTGAAGTTCGTCGACCACCCGACACTGCCTTGGATACGCCCGTGTCCTAGGACTTGTGCCTTATCTCGACACTTCGTCGAGCGAAATTCGTCGAATCCCCGGTCCGATCATCGACACGGGCTCGACACGCCCTGATACCCGCCCATGTCTCAGTCGAGCTAAATTCGTTGACTTCGCCGCCAAGTCGTCGACTCAAGCCCGACACGCCCTGGGACATGCCCGTGTCCCAGGCCGTGTCCCTCCTGCCAGATTCCAACTCTGGCCCAAAACGTCTCCCGTTGCTCTTTTGAATTTCGGGGCGTTACAGAGGATGGTCGTAGACCTCTCCTAAGTCAAGCATAAGAGCCCGTAACCACTTCAGCTCACACGTGGTCGATGCCATACTTCGGTATTCTGCTTCTGCACTGGAATCGGAGACTACCGTCTGTTTCTTGCTTTTTCAGTTCACAAGGTTCCCCCCCACAAAGGTGCAAAAACCTGAAGTAGACTTGCGATCACCTTTGTCATCGGCATAGCTTGAATCAGAGTATGCCTCAACCCTTAAATGACCATTCTTCTGAAAGAGAAGTCCTTTCTCGGGAGCTGATTTAATATACTCCAATATCTTCAGTGCCGGCTGTAAATGACACTCCCTAGGAGCTTGCATGAATTGGCTAACCTTTCCAACAACATAGGCAATGTCCGGTCTGGTCACTGTGAGATATATGAGTTTACCAACCAGATGTCTGTACCTCGTAACATCAGAAAGAAGAGGAGAGTCATCTATCCACGTTTTATTTTCTCCAGTCGCCATGGGACATCGGGCAGGTTTAGCCCCAGTCATCCCTACCTCTTTTAACAAGTCAAGAGCATACTTCCGTTGGGATAGGACAAGAGAAGCGGGCTTCCGAGAAATTTCTATCCCCAAAAAGTATTTTGGAGAGCTCATATCCTTTGTAACCAGGTGATGCCGAAGATGCTTCTTGGTCAAGATTATCCCAGCTTGGTCATCTCCAGTGAGAAGAATATCATCCATATATACTGCAAGCACCACTAGCCCCAGAGATGTTTTACGAGTAAAGAGGGAGTGATCAGCAGAACTCCTCATAAAACCAACAGCCGCCACAATCCCGCTAAACTTGTCAAAACAAGCGCGAGGACTTTGTTTTAGGCCATAGATAGCCTTCATGAGCCGACAAACCTGTGTCTCCCCATGAGCAACATACCTCAGAGTTTGCTCCATGTAGATATCCTCTTGAAGATCGCCATAAAGAAAGGCATTCTTCACATCCAGTTGTGAAATGGGTCAATCTCTATTGACAGACACATAAAGAAGAACCCGAATAGTGCTGAGACAAGCAACTGGAGAGAAGGTGTCAAAGTAATCAATGCCATAAGTTTGGGTAAAGCCCTTGGCAACAAGCCGAGCCTTGTAATGATCCATACTGCCATCGGGGAGGAATTTCACCACAAAAACCCAGCGACAGCGAACAACATCAGTGCTAATAGGCGGAGGAACCGGGGTCCAAGTACCCCGTTCAGTGAGAGTAGCAATCTCGTCATCCATGAAAGCCTTTCAATGTGGAATGACAAGGGCCTCCTGATAGGAATGGGGGTGGAAGTGGAAGAGATAGCCAGTGTGAAGTCCCTTCGAGTAGGCATCAGATGATCATATAAAACAACTGCAACAAGCAGATGCTGGGTACAAGCCCGGACCCCTTTGCGACGGCAATGGGGAGGTCCAGGTCAGCAGGCGCCTCAGTATCCGGAGCATCCGTGGTGGAGAGAGCTGGCCCGAGAGGAGAGAGCGACAGCAGCAAAGAGGAGGGAGATGGTGGAGGTGGAGATGGAGGAGTAGAGGATGGAGATGGAGGAGGAGGAAAGACTGCAATAGGATGGGATGGGCTGGAGGGAAGAGGAGGAGGAAGACTAGAGTCCACAGGAAGAGGATATGAGCTGTTAGAGAAATAGGGAGCATTTTCGAAGAAGGTGACATCCGCGGAGATGAATTTTTTGCGAAGGATGGGATCAAAACAACAGTAGTGTTGATGCGCGGAAACGTCGCGGGGCACCATCCAGCTAACACGGAGGGGGTGTTCGGTCTCACAAGCTAGGAGAGGAGGAGAGGAAGGAAGGAAGGAAGCCTCTGAGTGCTCGAGAGTGGAGCAAACGGCTTGTCAAAGAGGGTTGCGGGGATAGAGGAGAGAAGCTTGATCAACAGAGCGGGTTGATCAAGAGAGGAGGAGGAGGTTGATCAGGAGCTGTCGAGCAGACGGCTAATGTGACGGTTGTGCTCACAGGTTGGTTGCCGAGAAGAGCTGGACTGAGCAGGGAAGAAGTTTGCTGAGCAGAGGAGCAAGACTTGCTGAGCAGAGGAGCAAGACTTGCTGAGCAGAGAGAAGAAGAAGGGGGCCGCTAGCAGCGGCAACAACACACTTCGCCCGCCACGGCCTAAATGCCACTCTTGCGATGGGCTTTCCTTTGATTAATAGCGAGAGGTTACAAGCTTGCAGGTACACCTTTACAACAAATCAATAAAAGGGGTACAAGGAGAAGCTGGCGGCTAAGAGAGGAGAAAATGCCAGAAAGCAGAGAAGAGAAGCTGCCAGAGACTAAGTAAAAGAGTCTGCCAGCTGCTGGAGGACTGAGAAACTGAGTCTGCAGAGTCTGCTGGCAAGCTGTTGGAGAGCTGTGGAGGACTGCGCGGATAGGAAATCTGAGTCCACAGAGCTTGCTGGAAGGGTGATGACGGACTGCGCGGACTGGAAAACGGAGTCTGCAGGGTCTGCTGGAAAGCTGATGACGGACTGCGCGGACTGGAAAACGGAGTCCGCAGGGGGTGCTGGCAAGACTTGTATCCACCTTCTGGCCTCTGGAGCGATGCAGAATGAGAGGCACCATGGGCTATTTGTAGGCCCAGGGAAGTTCTTCTAGAAGCGGGGCCCAGTGACGTCAGCATGACTGTTGGGTATTGTATCCACAACGTACCTGATTTGACGAAGCCCCTGAACAAGCTAAGGTAAATAGGCAATGTTTTTGACAAAATATTTCAAGTTGTGCTTGCAGTTTTTTCCACGCTAAGTGCACACCAATGTCAGGGTGCAGTAGGTCAATATACACGGGTTTGCAAGACGTAATCCCTCGTTGAGCAGATCAGTGTGTTGCCCTACGTGTACTCTCTCTATTGGAGTGTACTTACTTTCAAGTACAGGGCTGTGATCTTGCAAGAGCAGACAAGGAGCAAGGATGGGTCAAGGAGCTCATCATGGGTGGAAAGACGAAAATTCGTCTAAGTGTAAATCGATGAGAATCGCCAAGTGATTCTCGCCGATTCGGCGAGAATCACAAGTGATTCTCGCCGAATCGTCGAGAATCAGTGGCTGATTCCCGCCGACTCGATCCAGCTACTTCAAAGCTAGCATCTCTCATTCTAAGTAAGAATCGACGAGAATCACCAAGTGATTCTCGCCGATTCGGCGAGAATCACTAGTGATTCTCCCCGAATCGTCGAGAATCACTGGCTGATTCTCGCCGTCTCGACCCAGCTGAATCAGTGCGTGCAACCAAGTCAACTTCGACGAGAATCATCTTTGATTCTCGCCGAATCGTCGAGAATCACCTTTGATTCTCGACGATTCGACGAGATTCACCTTCGATTCTCGCCGATTTTGACTTGGGTATTTTTCTGGATTAAGCTGGACCGGATTCTGCCGCTGGCGTTATGTTGAACCGGACTTAGGGTTTCTACTTGTGGGACCCACAACGGTCATCTTGAAAGTGTCTACAGTATAAATACAGGCTTATTTTTGAACAATAGAACTACGGAATAAAATATACAGAAAGAAGCCGAGCCGATCTTAACCTAGAATCGCGAATCTGCTCCGCCGCCGCCGTCGCCACGCAAGCAAGTCGTTCGCTGACCTTGATCGAGATTTCTTCCTGATCTTCTGGCGACAGAAGCTTAGCCAAGCTTAGAGTCTCACGCGTCTATCCAGAGATCCCTTGTCTCTCGATTTGTTGATCGGGAAAAACTTCCCCGTCCGAATCGATCGAGAAGACTGATCCTAGAGTGACCGTTGGTAGACCTAGCTTGCTTCGCTACGAAGTTTGGATCTCCAGAGTACAGTAGCCGCACATCGTCGTCGCCGCCGATCCTGTGAACCTAGCCGCCGCCCAACTTGCCGCCGCCGGTTCCGGGGAGATCCTCTCCAAGAGAGATCTAGGGTTGTGGACTCTTTGTGGACTTCAAGAACACGTCGTCAACAAAGAGGGACACCTTAGTCTCCAAACGTAGTTTGTATCTCTTGTACATTCTAGTTTTACTTTTGTTGTAAAGGAACGTTGGTTCCGAGTTGTAAGGGTTGGGTGCAACCCGTGTTGTGGGAGTGTTGACTCCTACGTGTGGAAGGGTTCCTTCCGATAGTGCAAGGATTGGATTTCAATCCTGTTGGTGAAGAGACAGAGTCGTCCCTTGTTGGGAGATAGGTCGAAGGGGGAAAGTGGATGTACCCAAATCGGGGAACCACTATAAATAGCTTGTGTATTCTGTGTGCTGTGTTGTTTATTTTTATTGTGCAGGTACAATCTTAAATTCCGCAAAAACGCTCCACGTCACCTATTCCCCCCCCCCCCATAGGTGAAGATAGTTGACACTATGTGGACTTTCAATGACGACCTGCGCGGACTCCGCGGACTGGGAATTTGCGTCCGCCACATTGACCGATGAAGCAAGAGGAAGGAGGCCCCTGGAGAGAACTGTAGGACACCCCCTAGCGGGCGACCTGGGCGGACTCCGGGAGGAGTCCGCCCGGCAGGCCGGAGGCCTCCCCCTAGCGGGCGGCTTGGGAGGACTCCGGGGGGAGTCCGCCCGGCAGGCCGGGCCGCCCCCTTGCGGGCGGCCTGGGCAGACTCCAGGGGGAGTCCGCCCGGCTGGATGTCGGGGCCGCCCCCTACCGGGCAGCCTGGGCAGACTCCAGGGGTAGTCCGCGCGGCAGGCCGGGTCGCCCCCTTACGGGCGGCCTGGGCGGACTCCAGGGGAGTCAGCCCGGCTGGATGCCGGGGCCGCCCCCTAGCGGGCGGCCTGGGCGGACTCCAGGGGGAGTCCGCTCGGCAGGCCGTGCCGCCCCCTTGCGGGCGGCCTGGGCGGACTCCAGGGGGAGTCCGCCCGGCTGGATGCCGGGGCCGCCCACTAGCGGGTGGCCTGGGCGGACTCCAGGGGGAGTCCGCCCGGCAGGCCGGGCCGCCCCCTTGCGGGCGGCCTGGGCGGACTCCAGGTGGAGTCCGCCCGGCTGGATGCCGGGGCCGCCCCCTAGCGGGCGGCCTGGGCGGACTCCAGGGGGAGTCCGCCCAGCAGGCCGGGCCGCCCCCTTGCGGGCGGCCGGGGAGGACTCCAGGGGAGTCCGCCCGACTGGATGCCGGGGCTGCCCCCTAGCGGGCGGCCTGGGCGGACTCCAGGGGGAGTCCACCCGGCAGGCCGGGCCGCCCCCTTGCGGGCGGCCTGGGCGGACTCCAGGGGGAGTCCGCCCGGCTGGATGCCGGGGCCGCCCCCTAGCGGGCGGCCTGGGCGGACTCCAGGGGGAGTCCGCCCGGCAGGCCGGGCCGCCCCCTTGCGGGAGGCCAGGGCGGACTCTAGGGGGAGTCCGCCCGGCTGGATGCCGGGGCCGCCCCCTAGCGGGCGGCCTAGGCGGACTCCAGGGGGAGTCCGCCCGGAATGCCGGCAGAGGCCGCCCCGGGTGGGCGGCCTCGGCGGACGGCGGCAGGAGGCCGCCGCCCCTCGGGCAGCAGGGAGGCCGCCCCTGGTGGGCGTCCTCGGCGGATGGCGGTTGAAGACCACCACCCCTTGGGCGAACTAGGAGGCCGCTCCTGTAAATGCTTTTGGCGGACTCCTGCAAGGAAAAGTACTGCATGATTAGCGGACCTAACCGCATGTCCCGCGAGGGTGAGCCATGGGAATAGCCCGCCGTCCCGTAGGTCACGCGTTTGCTAGGAGACCTAGGCGGATAGGGAAAACTGTCCGCCTACGCTGGGGCTCATCGTGATCAAAAGAGAGAATCTAAGGGTCGCTATTAGCCAGCTGTCCACCTTGGGAAGGATCACCGATTTCTGGGTTAACATAATCCCCGCACTTTTTCAAGTTCCGAAAAGAACTTTGAAAAAGTTGGAGACCCACGAAAATCGTGATCCACCCCAACGGAAAAAGAGGAGCAAGGAGAGACAGAACCTGAAGACTCTCCTTACAAGCTTGGTGCTTCCTGTCTATTTTCCTGCAAGAGGAAAGTTAGGGTAAGCATGTAGGGGTGGCACATCGAGTGTGTACCTGAATTTGCTTTTGCAAAACGAAGAAGTAGTGTCTTCTGTAAATATTCTGCAAAACAAAAGTGAGGAAAACAGAAAGACATAACAACTCGCAAGTACCTGAAAGGGACCTGCAAGTCTTTGCTGGTTTCTGCAAAGGAAGAGTTAAGAGTATGCACAATATATGCGAGTAACTTGGAAGTACCTGTGAAGAAACTTGCAAGGGTTTGCTGATCTCTGCAAGAAGAGAGTTAGAAGCAGGTATTGTATATAAAAATAAGCTGCAAGTACCTTAATGAGGCTTGCAGTTGTCTGTTGTTCACTGTAGAGAAAAGGGTGATTAGCAGATATAAAATAATGATTTAGACTGCAAGTACCTGGATGAGGCTTGCAGGTGTTTGCTAATCTCTGCAGGGAGAGGAGTTAGAAGCAACTAAGACATGAAAATAACTTGCAAGTACCTATGAAGAGAAGACTTGCAAGTGTTAACTGTTGACTGTTGACGAGATAAGGCCGATATGACCAATTAGAAGGGAGAATGCCTGATGAATACTATTATGAAGCCCAGATCAATAAACTGAGTGTTAACTACTGACAGATATGACTGGATTGCAATAGCATGGCTGATAGCGCTTGAGCAAACAATGTATAGGAGATGAGAGCAATAGAGCTTATATAGGTAGAGTGCGAGTCATCATCCGATAGAGCTTTGAATAAGCAATTCATATAGGATGAGCATGAGCAAAGTGATTGCTGGAAATCCTTTCGGTAGGTTGGAATAACCTGTCCACCTGTGAAAGAAGGCAATAGACGAAAAAGGGGAGGTCTATACTCGGAATGACTGAAGAAGGTTGAATGCTGCCACAGGTGTTCCCCGTGGGCCTTATGCATCACTTTCCTGAAAAATCATCCCGAGTATAGTCCTACTCAAAGCGGGCTGGCCGCGCATCCTGAAGGAGGGAAAAAGAAAAGGTCCATATTCGGAATGACTAAAGAAGGTTGAATGCTGCCACAGGTGTTCCCCGTGGGCCTTATGCATCACTGTCCTGAGGAAATCATCCCGAGTATGGTCCTGCTCAAAGCAGGCTGGCCGCGCGTCCTCAAGGAGGGCATAGAAGAGAAAAGCAAGGGAAGGTCCTGAGAAGGACTGCTAGAAGCAAGGAAGATCCTGAGAAGGATCACTAGAAACACTGCTCTCTTGCCTTGGGCACAAGCATCACTGGTCAACGAGACAGGTTGCGCCAAGAGCCCTATATTGTATGTGTATTGATTAGTGGAGTTGTGAGACCCGAGAGGCACGGATCGAGGGTACCGGAGAGTGCTCGGCCACCACAGTTGAAGGATGATCAAAGAGACAAGGCTACGCTTGATCGCCATTGCTTGTCCAGCGAAGATCATCCTAACCGTAGTGTTTCCTATAAGACGCACAGCAGAGCTAACACATGGGGCTCCCCTAGCACACACTCTATGTCAGATGCCGGCTAGGATCCTAAGTCTGAAGCCCATAATCGTAGAGTGAACTGCTCCCACTACACATATGGGTATACTCCCGCCATATGTGGTCGAAGCGGTAGTGCGAGAACAAACTACGGAGGGAATATTTCAGACTCGGCAATATCTCATTGGCGTACTGATCCCAAAGAGAGAGAAGAAGAGGAAGGGGCAACACAAAAAGGGAACTGTGTCAGTACGGGATCCCTGAATAAAAGCTTTGTAGAAAGGCAAGAAAAGAACACTGAGAAGTGTTGCAATGGAAATGTTTGAAGAGAGAGAGCAAGGGTTGAGATAACCCCCTGAAGGTTGTAAGAACCTCTGGAGGACTGTGAAGTCCATCGCTTTGGAGGACTGTGAAGTCCCTGCTAGTTTAGAATAGCCTTCCCAGCACGCCCTCGTCATCGGCATCGAAGCATTCGACGGTTGGGTTAACAACGAGGAGAGGAGGCTCTTCGATGTGGTTCACTCCCCGTGAGGAGCAAGGAACATCTGAAATTTCTTTGCCCTTTGAAGTTGACGGATCAGGGCGATCTTCTTTAGGAATCAAGTCATGCATCTTTCCCTGCTGGAGCATCCTTTGCACAAGCTGGCGGAATGCTCGGCAGTCTTCTGTTCGATGGCCTGACTCTTTGTGGAATTCACAATAAGGCTCTGAGTTTCTAGACCTCTGATCGGTCGGCCGATAGGGCTTCTTGTAGTTGGCCCTGTCTGTCATGATCTGGGTTACTTCTTGCACGACGTTGTCGAGATCTGACTCATGCAAGTCATCGTCCTGCTGTTGTTGAACAGCTGCTGTTTGAGAAGGAGCTAGTGGTAGCAATGGATCTTGAGCATCGCGGCTCGGGAAGGAGTATCGCTGGCGATGAAGCCTTCTCTCCTTCCTTGAGTGAGTTGGGAAATGATTACAAGGAGACCTTGGAGGCTGCTTGCGGAACGGATCTTTCTCTGATACGAGCTTGGAGACGAAGCCTGGATTACTCTTCTCGCCTCGGATGTACGAGTTGGCTAGAGCAATCAGCTCTTGGTACGTCCTTGGAGCACGGACATTGGCTTCAAATTTGAGAGGCCCTTCACGAAGACCGTGGATAAGAGCCACTCGGTACATTTCTTGATCAACGATTTCGATGTCCAGAATCTCTCTCTGGAATCGATCAACAAATTGAGACCAAGTTTCATCACTGCGCTGTCTGATCTCAAAGAGGGCTTCAGGACCGCCCTTTCTCTTGGAGGAGGTAGAGAATCTGAGAAGGAACTCTCTGTGAAGATCAAGGAAGGAAGTGATGGAGTGAGGACAGAGGCCATAGAACCAGTCCCTCACTTGCCCATCAAAGGTTGTCACAAGGAGCTTGCACTTGGTTGCATCTGAAAGAGTCTTGAGAGCAACGACTGATTCAAAAGCTTGAAGATGCTTTACTGGATCAGTCTCTCCGGTATTGATTGGCAGTCGGGGCTCTCTGAAGTTTGCTGGAGTAGGTTCAAGGCGAACGCTCTCAGTAAAGGGCGATGGCTCTTCCTACTCTCCCACAGCGTAGGGATTAAAGGGAGCATAGGCTGCAGCTGCAAAAGAAGCAGGGGGGGTGGAAAGGAAAAGTTGCTGCAGGAGGAGCAGAGGCAGGAGCTGGGGGGTAAGGATGACTTCCTTGAAATTTAAGAAATCTTGCAGGACTTCCCCGGGCTGCTTGCCGGAAGAAGTTTTGGCGAGCAGCGAACTCTTCATCTTGAGTTCGCAGAGGAGTAGCAGTGTAACGTCCCGAATCGCTCTAGCCCCCTAGTGTGTGTGTTTTGAGTCAGGAGGGTTGACTTGAGTCCTGAGAGTGCAGGGAATTGGACTGCACTTGTGGAGAAGTGGAGAATCAGTGTAAAAAGGTAGTGACACGGGTAGGGACACGGCCGTGTGCCTACCCGTGTGCGTCGAGTTGAGCTCGACGACCCGTGTCGAGATCGTCGAGCTGTGTCGACACCAAGGGACACGGGTAGTGACACGGCCGTGTCCCTACCCGTGTGCGTCGAGTTGAGCTCGACGGGAGGTGTCGAGATGCAACCCGAGAAGTACACGGCAAATGACACGGCCAGGCACACGGCCGTGTCATGTGAACACGGGTTGGGACACGGGCGTGTCCCTACCCGTGTCAAGCATTGAATCGACATGGAAACCGCCACGGCCGTTTCGCGGAAGCGGGACACGGGTACGGACACGGCCGTGTCCCTACCCGTGTCATATTTTATTTATATAAGGGACAGAAAACCCTAGCCGTTTTCATGCTCTTTTCATCCCCTATTTCCAGTGAGAACCCCTGTGAGAGGGAAAACTGCAGGAGCAAGTCCTACCGAAGGAGATCCGCCATCGCCGTGAAAGAGAAGATGCCGCCGAGGAGAACTACGCGATCCATGGCGAGAAATGGTGGTAACGCTGGAGCCAACGTGAGTTTCCTACCCTCTCCCTTGGTGCTAGATCTATAGTTATTTTCCTAGGCGAGACATCGACTCAAGAGAGTCTTGATGGTGAGGAGGAGTTTTCTAGGAAAGGTCATGCTAAGACTTGTGTCTTAGGTTTAGATCTCTTCAACCACGCCCCTTTTTCAATGGATGATAAGGGATGGTTTCGTGAAGGGTTTTGGCCTCTTGAGGGTGAATAAGGGAGGAGGTTTTCTGGAATGATTTTTGGAAGATCGCCTTGAGGAGGAAGATGAACCGATGCCGTTCATTCCGCCTTAAGATGCGTGCAGAATCTGTATTCTGCGCGCAGCGAACTTCGTGACCATTTTTAAGTGTATTATGGTCAGATCTGGGCTTTTGACTAAACACGAAAGTTGAAGCCCTTGAAAATACCTTTCCAACGAGTGGTTGCACGACTTCTAGCGAAGTCTGTAGCCACGGGAAAATCCAAACGAAAATGGTGTTTAATAAATCCTGCATGCAGAAACTGTGTTCTGTACGCAGCGGACTTCAAGTCCGATTTCAAATAGGATAATGTCAAATCTGGGTTGAGCTCTGAATATGAAAGATGTAGTCCATGGAAATACCTTTCCATCGAGGGGTTACACAACTTCACCGGATTCCTGTAGCCTCGGGAATCTCCGGTCGAAGTTGCTGACCAGATTCAACCTGCGCCTAAATTCTGGGCTTAATGGAAAAATGGATTTTGTTTCGGTGAAATTATTATGCAAGATACTTGCCTTGGATGAACCCTTATGATTAATCATTTGTTGTGTGATTGAAGTATCTTATTAATCATATTTCATATTACCAAATTGTGAAACAAACTTGTTTAAAAGAATTGAACTGGTAGGAATTGGAAGATTGAATATGGTACACTTCATGTTTAAGTTATGATATTACTAAAAAGGATGATGTGATAGATCTTATATGCGCATTACGTTATTTTACATTGTCATCATTTGGAAAGTCATATAGATGAATAGACCATGGCCATGGATATGTTTGACTAATGAAATGAGTCTAGTGGACCAATACTTAGAGCGTTGTCTCCCTACGGGTAGTATTGTGTAAGTTCGTAAGTGCGGTGTTGACCGCCACTTGTTTGGTTGTGTTGAGATAAGGTGCGGATGGATGGTTGGGTTGTGCCTCGTGTTTACTTCCGAGGCCCCTTCCATGTTGTGTTGATATGGTGTTTGCATGTGGTGTGAGTCGACACACGGTGTCGTAATCCCGGGTTAAGGATAGTGTGGCAGGTCTACGGGCTCGCCAGTCGTCACACCGACGGGAGTTGGCAGTTAGACTTGGTCGGTTTGGGCTGTGTCCTCGGTGTTCACTTCCCGAGGCCCCTCCGACCATGTGAACGGTTGGGCTGTGTCCTCGTGCTTTCTTCCGAGGCCCCTTCCGGGTCACGCAAGGCCAGTTCGGGCTGTGTTCTTGGTGCACATCTACCCAAGACCCCGCTGGGCCATAGTACGCATGGGCTCCGCTGTTGTGTTCTTAGCGTTGAGGCGTACGGAGGCCTAGGTGAAGTAGTGTGATACCCGCCTAGTAGTAGAAGTGCCCGTTCTACTGTCACCGCCTGGCCACGGCGGCTGATGCCTGAGAGGTTAGCTACCTGCTCGAAAAGTGGGAACTACAGTCTGTGTCGACATAGCAATTGCATGGGTGTGCATGGGTGAGTCATTGCATAGCATTCATAGCATTTCATTGCACAACAAGATCCTCATCGTATAAGTTTGTATGGGCACTCTTATACGATGAGTTACTTTATGTAACCCGATCCTTAACTTATAAGTTTGTATGGGCATTCTTATAAGTTAAGTTACTTTCCTGCTGTAGCTTTCTTACACTTGTTATTATACCTTGATAGCTTTTGTAGAACTGCTAGTTATACATTGATACTCATGTACCTTGTCACCTGATTGTACTTTTATACTTACTGCTATATATTATACCCTTGTTTCTCTTTCTCCGCCCGGTGCCGAGGAGTCGCCGGGGGAGCGGATGTGAAACCACTTAGTCGTTTCGACTAACGGTTGCTACGTCTTCCTTTTTAGGAGGTCACGCCACAGGTAGAGCAGCCGCAGACTACGCAGCAGGACAGCCAGGCCAGGACGACAGGGCCTGATGTGACGGTGCCGTCGATACCGTCTGTTACTGATGTTAGTTTTGATTACTCTGATGTAGCCCGTTTGGGGCAATGTTTAGCTGTACTCTGATATATAGTAGAAGCATGTTTTAGCTTCTCTTTATTGATGTATTTGGACTTTATATAACTTAATGTGGATTTGACTTCTGTTTGGTTTACTTATTTGGTTGGGTTGGCATGTTATATTGATATGGTTGTAGCCGGCGGAATAGGCGTCTTGTGGTACAGGTTAGCCCGTGTGCTAATGCTACCGCAAGGCGGCTGTTCCGGGCATAAGACTCCCCCTTCGTGCCGTGTTTTGGGATCCGGGTGGGGGGGGGTCTTACAAATGGTATCAGAGGGAGGTTTCGATCCTCCGACCTGTGGGTTATGGTACAAATGGTATCAGTTTGCCACGATCCTCAACTAAGAAGTCATTCAACAATGGTGCCACCCCCGTTTGGTTAGTCAGTTTGGGGACAAACTGACTTAGCGGAAGCAGTGGTGTGCCCATATGTAATTCACATTAAGTTTGTCCAACTTTGACCTTAAGTTTAGCCAACCTGACCACAAATTTGTCGTGTATGTGTAGGTTCCACTGCATGTTGAGCCGATGGGGGGTACTCCTACCCCTCCCATACCCATGCAGTTCCAACAGTCTGAGTTGGGGCAAACGCTTACCGCCATTCTTGATGCTTTTAAGGCACAGCAGGCTCCGGTGCAACAACAAGCTCCGAGCTCCAACTGGCTGAGCACCTTCCGGGCTCTCTCCCCTCCCGTCTACCTTGGGACGGAGTCAGCCATACGTACAGAGGAATGGCTAGACACGATAGAAGAGTTGCTGGCTGGTATCCGTTGCCCGGCCAACATGGCCGTGACATTGGCAGTGTCCGTCTTGGACTTACATGCGAAGAGGTGGTGGAAGTCCCTCATGGGCTCTACCTTCCAAGGCCGGATCTACACAGAGATAAGTTGGAGTGAATTCTCGGGTGTTTTCTTGGAGCACTTTATCCCTACATCGGCCCGAGATGAGCTTGAGCAGAGGTTCCTTCTATTAAAGCAGGGATCAAAGTCGGTTACAGAATACCAGCGGGAATTCCAGCATCTCGCAAGGTTTGCGGACTCTTATGAGTTGGATGACAGAGGTTATGCCAAGCGCTTCTATAAAGGGCTGCGAGATCCCCTAAGGCAGTCCCTTTTGTTTATAGCGGATGGTAGCTTGGCGGAGATCATTGATATGGCGAAAAGATTGGAGGCAGACCACATGGGTTGTAGCAAGAGGCCTGCGGAGGACGCGATGGAAGCCGGCCCAAGTAATAGAAGGAGACGGGACTTCAGAGGAGGACGAGGTTATCAAAGAGGTGGAGAGCGTGTCCACCGAAACTATAGGGTGGAGCATCCAGTTCCGCAGCCGCCTGCGTTGCCTCCACCCCCACAGCCTCAGCGATTCCAACAACCGGAAGGGCGGCGTGGTCTGGTGTGCTTCGAATGCAACCAGCCGGGCCACATCCGGCGTTTTTGCCCGCAACTATATGGGAACGCCCCTCCTGCTCTCCCTCCTGCTCTCCCTCCTGCTCTCCCTCCAGCAGCTCCACGAGGGCGAGGATATATGCGCGGTCGAGGACGAGGACCGCCAAGAGGAAACCCCGGACCAGCCCGGGATCAGGTGTACGCGCTTGACATGGCGCAGGAAAGGAACCCACAAGATGTGATTGCAGGTATGATTTAATTAATTTACATATTTGCATGATCTAGCTTGAATTGATTAGAACTTACTAGCCACTAGCAATAAGTTTTGGTTATTGGTACTTAGGCACCGTGATTATTGGCGGGAAGACAGCCTATGCGCTGTTCGATACCGGTGCCTCACACTCCTTTGTGTCCGAGGATTTCATAAAAGACTTGGGGGGTGTACAGTACTTCACCGGCATAGCCCGACGTGTACGCCTTCCGGACGGCTCGGAGATGATCGCGACCGCCAAGTGCGAGTTGGAGTTATTTATTGATGGGAAGGCCTTTGATACGCCGGCCACGGTTCTGAGGATGCCGGAGTTTGACATCATTTTGGGCATGGCATGGCTGGACTGGCACTTCGCGAGGATCGACTGCGCGGAGAAGCGGATCTATTTGAGGCATGGAGACTCTGACGTCATCTTCCAAGGTATTGGCTTCGCGCCACGTATGATATTATCTTCTATTCAGGCTGTAAAGGCTCACATGAAGGGGATGAGGTCTTCATGATCTGGTTCGAGTTGAAGGAAGCAGCGTTGGAATTAAAGGATGTACGGGTAGTGCGGGATTTTCCTGAGGTATTTCCCGAGAAGCTACCAGGATTACCCCCGCATAGAGAGGTTGACTTCCAGATCAATCTAGTACCAGGTGCCAAGCCTGTGTCCAAGGCTCCGTACAGAATGGCTCCGAAAGAACTCGCGGAGTTCAGAGTTCAATTGCAAGAACTGGTGGATTCAGGGTTCGTTCGCCCCAGTTCATCACCATGGGGAGCCCCTGTGCTGTTCGTGAAGAAGAAGGATGGAACACTGCGATTGTGCATAGATTATCGGGAACTCAATCGGTTGACGGTGCGGAACACTTATCCACTACCGCGGATCGATGAGTTGTTCGATCAATTAGTGGGAGCACATTGGTTTTCTAAATTGGATTTGCGCTCCGGGTACTATCAGTTGAGGATACATGAGGGGGACATTCAGAAAACAGCATTCAGTTCGAGATATGGTTTGTATGAGTTCACAGTAATGCCGTTTGGGCTCACAAATGCCCCTTCGGCCTTCATGAGTTTGATGAACAAGGTGTTTGAACCGTATTTGGACATCTTCGTCATTGTTTTCATCGACGACATCTTGGTCTACTCAAAGACGGAGGAGGAACATGTCGAGCACCTGACCTTGGTTTTGAAGAAATTGAAGGAGCATGCCTTGTATGCCAAGTTTAGCAAGTGTGAATTCTGGCTTAAGGAGGTAGCCTTCTTGGGGCATGTGATCAGTGGAGCAGGATTAGCGGTGGATCCAGCGAAGGTGCGAGCCGTGAAGGAGTGGTCGCCCTTGAAGTCGGCGGCTGATGTACGAAGCTTTCTTGGACTTGCTGGCTACTACCGCAAGTTCGTGAAAGGATTCTCCAAGATTGCCCTTCCTCTTACCTCCTTGACGAAGAAGGGAGTGCCATTTGAGTGGACACCTAAATGTGAAGCAGCATTTCAAGAGTTGAAGGATAGGCTTACCTCCGCCCCCATCCTTGCACTTCCGTCGGGGAAGGAAGGATTTCAAGTTTACACGGACGCTTCATATCAAGGGATGGGAGCGGTATTGATGCAGCATGGGCACGTGATCGCATATGCTTCAAGGCAGTTAAAGAAACATGAAATTAATTACCCGGTTCATGATTTGGAGTTGGGAGCAGTGGTGTTCGCTTTGAAAGTCTGGAGGCATTATTTATATGGCGTGCACTGTGAGATCTTTCCGATCACAAAAACTTGAAGTATGTTCACACTCAGAAGGAGTTGAACCTGAGGCAACGGCGGTGGTTGGAATTTCTATGCGACTACGAGTTCACCATGAACTACCACCCCGGGAAAGCGAACTCGGTAGCCGATGCCTTAAGTAGAAAAGTGCCAGGCTCTAGCCCAGAGTCTCGGCTGATGAGCATGGAGTTGGCTCGGATGATCGAGGAGATGGAAATTACTCTAGTATTCAAGGATCCTTCGGCAGAGTATGCGGAGTATTTGGCCAACATGAGCATAGTTTGTGATATCCGAGACCGGATTCGGGTGGAGCAAGGAATGGATGCGGCCTTGGCCCCGGCAATCAAGGCAATTGAAGATGGGACCACCGATGAGTACATACTCAAAGACGGCCTCATTTATTTTCGTGGCCGACTCTATATTCCCAAGGGCGGCAAAATTCGGGAAGATATATTGAGAGAGGCGCATTCCTCTCAATATTCAGTGCATCCGGGTATTGCTAAGATGTACGCCGGACTGCGGAAGACCATGTGTTGGCCGGGAATGAAGAAGGATGTCCGCTACTATGTTACACATTGCGAAGCTTGCCAAAGAGTGAAGGCTGAATGCAGGAGTCCCGGTGGTTTGTTGCAGTCATTGCCCATCCCCGAATGGAAGTTCGAGGATATCTCCATGGACTTTGTTCATGGGTTACCTCGTTCCCGCTCCGGGAATGATTCAGTATGGGTTATTGTGGATCGACTGACAAAGGTGGCCCGGTTCATTCCAATGAAGAAGGAAGCACACGTGGATGCTTTGGTACGCCTTTTTGTGGAGCAATTTGTACGGTATCATGGCGTGCCCAAGACAATTGTTTCAGATCGGGATGGTCGGTTTACATCCAATGAGTGGAAGGCGGTACAGGCGTATTTGGGCTCACGCCTAACCTTTAGTACCGCATTTCATCCACAGACGGACGGGCAGTCAGAGCGGACCATCAGAACACTGGAGGATTTATTGAGGTTATGTGTGTTGGACAGAGGAGAGCCATGGGAAAGGCTCTTGCCACTAGTGGAATTCTCCTATAATAATAGCCATCAGACGAGCATCGGCATGGCGCCCCATGAAGCCCTTTATGGAAGAAGGTGCAGGACTCCCTTGTCTTGGGTACAAGATGAAGATCCGAAGGCATTGGGAAACGAATACATAGATGATACTGATGCGGCGGTCAGATTGATACGGGATCGCATGTTGGAGGCTCAAAGTCGACAGGCGAAGTATTACAATAAAAAGCACCGGATGGTGGAGTTCCAAGTGGGCGAAAAAGTGTTCCTTAAGATTCGGCCGATGCATGGAGTTTCGCGGGTGCGTGGAGTGAAAAAGCTCAGCCCGAGGTATGTTGGGCCTTATACTATTTTGGAAAGGATTGGCCCGTTGGCCTATCGGTTGGAGTTACCACCGGAATTGGAAAATCTTCACGACGTGTTCCATGTATCGTCGCTTCGAAAAGCACTGTTGCGGCCCGACCAGTATATTCCCACTACTGATGGTGCGGTGGCATCAGATAGGACTGTGCGACTAGAGCCGGTACGAATTGTTGACAGCGAGACAAGAACATTACGCCGCAAAAGTGTTCCCTTAGTGAAGGTGCAATGGATGAATCATGGGAAGGAGGAGTACACTTGGGAGCCAATGGATTTAATGCGGCAACGCTACCCGGAGTTGTTTGCTCAAGGTAATTTTATTTAAAAGCATATGTTAAATTTCCTGTTATACACTTCTCCCCACAACCTAAGCCTGATTTCGGGGACGAAATCTTTTATTTTGTTTATAGGATTTGTAACGTCCCGAATCGCTCTAGCCCCCTAGTGTGTGTGTTTTGAGTCAGGAGGGTTGACTTGAGTCCTGAGAGTGCAGGGAATTGGACTGCACTTGTGGAGAAGTGGAGAATCAGTGTAAAAAGGTAGTGACACGGGTAGGGACACGGCCGTGTGCCTACCCGTGTGCGTCGAGTTGAGCTCGACGACCCGTGTCGAGATCGTCGAGCTGTGTCGACACCAAGGGACACGGGTAGTGACACGGCCGTGTCCCTACCCGTGTGCGTCGAGTTGAGCTCGACGGGAGGTGTCGAGATGCAACCCGAGAAGTACACGGCAAATGACACGGCCAGGCACACGGCCGTGTCATGTGAACACGGGTTGGGACACGGGCGTGTCCCTACCCGTGTCAAGCATTGAATCGACATGGAAACCGCCACGGCCGTTTCGCGGAAGCGGGACACGGGTACGGACACGGCCGTGTCCCTACCCGTGTCATATTTTATTTATATAAGGGACAGAAAACCCTAGCCGTTTTCATGCTCTTTTCATCCCCTATTTCCAGTGAGAACCCCTGTGAGAGGGAAAACTGCAGGAGCAAGTCCTACCGAAGGAGATCCGCCATCGCCGTGAAAGAGAAGATGCCGCCGAGGAGAACTACGCGATCCATGGCGAGAAATGGTGGTAACGCTGGAGCCAACGTGAGTTTCCTACCCTCTCCCTGGTGCTAGATCTATAGTTATTTTCCTAGGCGAGACATCGACTCAAGAGAGTCTTGATGGTGAGGAGGAGTTTCTAGGAAAGGTCATGCTAAGACTTGTGTCTTAGGTTTTAGATCTCTTCAACCACGCCCCTTTTTCAATGGATGATAAGGGATGGTTTCGTGAAGGGTTTTGGCCTCTTGAGGGTGAATAAGGGAGGAGGTTTTCTGGAATGATTTTTGGAAGATCGCCTTGAGGAGGAAGATGAACCGATGCCGTTCATTCCGCCTTAAGATGCGTGCAGAATCTGTATTCTGCGCGCAGCGAACTTCGTGACCATTTTTAAGTGTATTATGGTCAGATCTGGGCTTTTGACTAAACACGAAAGTTGAAGCCCTTGAAAATACCTTTCCAACGAGTGGTTGCACGACTTCTAGCGAAGTCTGTAGCCACGGGAAAATCCAAACGAAAATGGTGTTTAATAAATCCTGCATGCAGAAACTGTGTTCTGTACGCAGCGGACTTCAAGTCCGATTTCAAATAGGATAATGTCAAATCTGGGTTGAGCTCTGAATATGAAAGATGTAGTCCATGGAAATACCTTTCCATCGAGGGGTTACACAACTTCACCGGATTCCTGTAGCCTCGGGAATCTCCGGTCGAAGTTGCTGACCAGATTCAACCTGCGCCTAAATTCTGGGCTTAATGGAAAAATGGATTTTGTTTCGGTGAAATTATTAATGCAAGATACTTGCCTTGGATGAACCCTTATGATTAATCATTTGTTGTGTGATTGAAGTATCTTATTAATCATATTTCATATTACCAAATTGTGAAACAAACTTGTTTAAAAGAATTGAACTGGTAGGAATTGGAAGATTGAATATGGTACACTTCATGTTTAAGTTATGATATTACTAAAAAGGATGATGTGATAGATCTTATATGCGCATTACGTTATTTTACATTGTCATCATTTGGAAAGTCATATAGATGAATAGACCATGGCCATGGATATGTTTGACTAATGAAATGAGTCTAGTGGACCAATACTTAGAGCGTTGTCTCCCTACGGGTAGTATTGTGTAAGTTCGTAAGTGCGGTGTTGACCGCCACTTGTTTGGTTGTGTTGAGATAAGGTGCGGATGGATGGTTGGGTTGTGCCCTCGTGTTTACTTCCGAGGCCCCTTCCATGTTGTGTTGATATGGTGTTTGCATGTGGTGTGAGTCGACACACGGTGTCGTAATCCCGGGTTAAGGATAGTGTGGCAGGTCTACGGGCTCGCCAGTCGTCACACCGACGGGAGTTGGCAGTTAGACTTGGTCGGTTTGGGCTGTGTCCTCGGTGTTCACTTCCCGAGGCCCCTCCGACCATGTGAACGGTTGGGCTGTGTCCTCGTGCTTTCTTCCGAGGCCCCTTCCGGGTCACGCAAGGCCAGTTCGGGCTGTGTTCTTGGTGCACATCTACCCAAGACCCCGCTGGGCCATAGTACGCATGGGCTCCGCTGTTGTGTTCTTAGCGTTGAGGCGTACGGAGGCCTAGGTGAAGTAGTGTGATACCCGCCTAGTAGTAGAAGTGCCCGTTCTACTGTCACCGCCTGGCCACGGCGGCTGATGCCTGAGAGGTTAGCTACCTGCTCGAAAAGTGGGAACTACAGTCTGTGTCGACATAGCAATTGCATGGGTGTGCATGGGTGAGTCATTGCATAGCATTCATAGCATTTCATTGCACAACAAGATCCTCATCGTATAAGTTTGTATGGGCACTCTTATACGATGAGTTACTTTATGTAACCCGATCCTTAACTTATAAGTTTGTATGGGCATTCTTATAAGTTAAGTTACTTTCCTGCTGTAGCTTTCTTACACTTGTTATTATACCTTGATAGCTTTTGTAGAACTGCTAGTTATACATTGATACTCATGTACCTTGTCACCTGATTGTACTTTTATACTTACTGCTATATATTATACCCTTGTTTCTCTTTCTCCGCCCGGTGCCGAGGAGTCGCCGGGGGAGCGGATGTGAAACCACTTAGTCGTTTCGACTAACGGTTGCTACGTCTTCCTTTTTAGGAGGTCACGCCACAGGTAGAGCAGCGCGCAGACTACGCAGCAGGACAGCCAGGCCAGGACGACAGGGCCTGATGTGACGGTGCCGTCGATACCGTCTGTTACTGATGTTAGTTTTTGATTACTCTGATGTAGCCCGTTTGGGCAATGTTTAGCTGTACTCTGATATATAGTAGAAGCATGTTTTAGCTTCTCTTTATTGATGTATTTGGACTTTATATAACTTAATGTGGATTTGACTTCTGTTTGGTTTACTTATTTGGTTGGGTTGGCATGTTATATTGATATGGTTGTAGCCGGCGGAATAGGCGTCTTGTGGTACAGGTTAGCCCGTGTGCTAATGCTACCGCAAGGCGGCTGTTCCGGGCATAAGACTCCCCCTTCGTGCCGTGTTTTGGGATCCGGGTGGGGGGGGGTCTTACAAGCAGGACCTTGCGGGAAGGTTGGGGTGTAAGGCGGATAGAACGGCGGGCAAGCTTGAGAATAAGCTTGATTATGCTCCGATGTTGGTGTTAGATTGATTGGAGCAGCTGGAGCAGCTGCTGGATGAGAGTCTAACCGCTGCGTGATTACAGCAAGGACTTGGTTGATTGCTTGGAACTGTTGAGCATTCTCACGGCGTGACTGCTCAAAGGCTTCCTAGAGAGGATCTTCACTGAGACTTGGAGCAAAGTTCTCGGCTGATTGATCTGACATGGCTAACTGTCGCTGTTCACCATCTGACCGGATCTGAAGGTCGCGTGTTAACTGTTGATGCGCGAAAACGTCGCGGGGCACCAGCCAGCTAACACGGAGGGGGTGTTCGGTCTCACAAGCTAGGAGAGGAGGAGAGGAAGGAAGGAAGGAAGCCTCTGAGTGCTCGAGAGTGGAGCAAACAACTTGTCAAAGAGGGTTGCGTGGATAGAGGAGAAAAGCTTGATCAACAGAGCGAGTTGATCAAGAGAGGAGGAGGAGGTTGATCAGGAGCTATCGAGCAGACGGCTAATATGACGGTTGTGCTCGCAGGTTGGTTGCCGAGAAGAGCTGGACTGAGCAGAGAAGAAGTTTGCTGAGCAGAGGAGCAAGACTTGCTGAGCAGAGGAGCAAGGCTTGCTGAGCAGAGAGAAGAAGAAGGGAGCCGCTAGCAGCGACAACAACACACTCCGCCCGCCGCGGCCTAAATGCCACTCTTGCGATGGGCTTTCCTTTGATTAATAGCGAGAGGTTACAAGCTTGCAAGTACACCTTTACAACAAATCAATAAAAGGGGTTCAGGAGAAGCTGGCGGCTAAGAGAGGAGAAAATGCCAGAAAGCAGAGAAGAGAAGCTGCCAGAGACTAAGTAAAAGAGTCTGCCAGCTGCTGGAGGACTGAGAAACTGAGTCGGCAGAGTCTGCTGGCAAGCTGCTGGAGAGCTGTGGAGGACTGCGCGTACAGGAAATCTGAGTCCGCAGAGCTTGCTGGACGGGTGATGACGGACTGCGCGGACTGGAAAACGGAGTCCGCAGGGTCTGCTGGAAAGCTGATGACGGACTGCGCGGACTGGAAAACGGAGTCCGCAGGGGGTGCTGGCAAGACTTGTATCCACCTTCTGGCCTCTGGAGCGATGCAGAATGAGAGGCACCATGGGCTATTTATAGGCCCAGGGAAGTTCTTCTAGAAGCAGGGCCCAGTGACGTCAGCATGACGACCTGCGCGGACTCCGCGGACTGGGAATTTGCGTCCGCCACATTGACCGATGAAGCAAGCGGAAGGAGGCCCCTAGAGAGAACTGAAGGACACCCCCTAGCGGGCGACCCGGGCGGACTCCGGGAGGAGTCCGCCCGGCAGGCCGGAGGCCGCCCCCTAGCGGCGGCCTGGGCGGACTCCGGGGGGAGTCCGCCCGGCAGGCCGGGCCGCCCCCTTGCGGGCGGCCTGGGCGGACTCCAGGGGAGTCCGCCCTGCTGGATGCCGGGGCCGCCCCCTAGCGTGTGGCCTGGGCGGACTCCAGGGGGAGTCCGCCCGGCAGGCCGGGCCACCCACTTGCGGGCGGCCTGTGCGGACTCCAGGGGGAGTCCGCCCGGCTGGATGCCGGGGCCGCCCCCTAGCGGGCGGCCTGGGCGGACTCCAGGGGGAGTCCGCCCGGCAGGCCGGGCCGCCCCCTTTCGGGCGGCCTGGGCGGACTACAGGGGGAGTCCGCCCGGCTGGATGCCGGGGCCGCCCCCTAGCGGGCGCCCGGGCGGACTCCAGGGGGAGTCCGCCCGGCAGGCCGGGCCACCCCCTTGCGGGCGGCCTGGGCGGACTCCAGGGGGAGTCCGCCCGGCTGGATGCCAGGGCCGCCCCCTAGCGGGCGGCCTGGGCGGACTCCAGGGGGAGTCCGCCCGGCAGGCCGGGCCGCCCCCTTGCGGGCAGCCTGGGCGTACTCCAGGGGAGTCCGCCCGGCTGGATGCTGGGGCCGCCCCCTAGCGGGCGGCCTGGGCGGACTCTAGGGGGAGTCCGCCCGGCAGGCCGGGCCGCCCCCTTGCGGGCGGCCTGGGCGGACTCCAGGGGGAGTCCGCCCGGCTGGATGCCGGGGCCGCCCCCTAGCGGGCGGCCTGGGCGGACTCCAGGGGGAGTCCGCCCGGCAGGCCGGGCCGCCCCCTTACGGGCTGCCTGGGAGGACTCCAGGGGGAGTCCGCCCGGCTGGATGCCGGGGCCGCCCCCTAGCGGGCGGCCTGGGCGGACGGACTCCAGGGGGAGTCCGCCCGGCAGGCCAGCAGAGGCCGCCCCGGGTGGGCGGCCTCGGCGGACGGCGGCAGGAGGCCGCCGCCCCTCGGGCAGCAGGGAGGCCTCCCCTGGTGGGCGTCCTCGGCGGACGGCGGCTGAAGACCACCGCCCCTTGGGACCTAACCGCATGTCCCGTGAGGGTGAGCCATGGGAATAGCCCGCCGTCCCGCAGGGCACGCGTTTGCTTGGAGACCTAGGAGGATAGGGAAAACTATCCGCCTACGCTGGGGCTCATCGCGATCAAAAGAGAGAATCTAAGGGTCGTGATTAGCCAGCTGTCCACCTTGGGAAGGATCGCCGATTTCTGGGTTAACAAGTAGCCTTTCTGAGTGATAGAGTAGCCCAGAAAGACACATTTGGTGGAGCGAGGGCAGAGTTTGTCACGAGTGGCGGAGGGAGCATGCACAAATACCGTGTAGCCAAAGATACGTAGAGGAAGAGGAAAGGGATCCTTGCCTAGATAGATAATGGAGAAGGGCGTTTGATCGTGGAGAACATTGGAGGGAATGCGATTGATGAGGTAGCAAGAAATGAGAACATCATAGCCCCAGTAGGAGCGGGGGACGTGCATTTGCGTAAGTATGGTGTGAGAAACATCAAGGAGATGACGGTTTTTGCATTCCGCCACCCCATTTTGTTGGGAGATGTAAATGCAACTTGTTTGATGACGAATTTCATGTTGCGTGCAAAATGAGGAAAATACTTGACTAATGTATTTTTTGGCATTATCAGAGCGTAATACTTTAATATAAATATCAAACTAATTTTTGATTAAATGATAAAAAGATTGTCATACATCAAATAGTTCAAAGCGTTCTCGTAAGAGATACACCCAAGTACAACGAGAGAAATCATCAATAAAAGTTACAAAATAAGAGCTACCCCGACCAACGGTGAGGGTAAGAGCAGGACCACAGATGTCGGAGTGAACAAGATCAAATGGTCGGGTAGAACCACGACCTTGCTTTGGCAGGAAGGAGGAACGGTTATGCTTACCAAGCTGACAGGCATCGCAGTTTAGAGGAGAACTGTCCGGAGGGAGGTGAGGTAGCAGCTAATGAAGAAGCCGTGGGGGAGGATTCCCAAGGTGGAGATGTCATTGTAGGAGATCTGTAGAAGAGGAGGAGAAGGCGGAGAGAGCAGAAACGTTATCAAGGAAGTAGAGGCCGCCGCTCTCAGTCCCAGTAGCAATCGCCCGTTGGGAGCTCGGATCCTGAAAAGAGCAAGAAGTGGGAGTGAATGTGACAGAGCATTGAAGCTGTTTGCATAAAGATGTAACTGACAACAAATTGCAGGGAAACTTGGGCACATAGAGAGTGTCGGTCAAGTGAAGAGACGGAGTGACATGAACCACTCCCGTTCCATGAACCGGGGAGTGAGAGCCATCTACAACAAGGACCTGAGGCAACCGATCATGCATTTCAAGGAGAAAAGAGCATTGATGATTTCCCGTCATGTGATTAGTTGCACCAGAGTTGACGAGCTATTTACCTTGAGTAACCACGTGAGCACTACCTAATGAAGTGACCACCGAAGCAGATGGCTTGGAAGAGGAGGTGGAAGCGTCACCAGAAGGGTGAAGATGGGGATTCTTCATCCAGCATCGATCCACAAGATGCCCGGTGCGGCCATAGTGAGAGCAGAGGAAGCAGGAAGAACTCCGACCACCGGAATGATGGTTGCGACTACCAGAGCTGCTACATTGAGTCTGGTGAGGATATTGTTCTAGAGGAGGAGAAGATAGAAGCGAACAATGAAGAAGATATGTAACCGCTGCTATGCGTGCGGCCGTTGTATCCAAGTTGGGAGAGTCCGCTTCACCCAAGATTTATTGGCGAATCATGTCGTAGGAATCAGGAAATCGTAGGAGGTAGCACACAACAAGCAGTTCTTGAAAGTGCTTGTGCTGTTCGGCACGATCCGCAGAGAAGGGGTGATGTTGAAGGATCTCAGCCCCAAGAGCTTGAACTTTTTGATAAGCGACAGTAGGAGACATAGACGGACGAACAAAGAGGTCCGCATACAAGGTATAAATGCGGGACGTCTGAGCTCCCTTTGAGTATAGAGCATCAAGATGAATCCATGCCTTCTTGACCATCTCATCATGACGGATAACAGGAAGACATTCATCGGAAAGACTGTTAGCGAGCCAAGTGCGGACAAGCGCATCACTAGCATCCCACACATCAAATTCAGCAGAAGAGGTGGCAGGAGGATCATCGGTAAGGTGGTGGCGTTTTCATTGTGAGCGGAGGAGGAAGGTGAAGGAGACGCTACAATCCGTGTAGTTGGAACCAACCAACTTGGATACAGTGCCAAGATTCCAGGAGGGAATGGCAGGAGGAGGTGGAGTTGTGACAGGAGTAGCGGTGGTGGTAGAAGATCTGGAAAGGGACATGGAAGAAGCCGCGCGGGTAGACGGAAGAGAGAAAGGCCACGCGGGAAGGAAGAGGCTGGGGCAAAAACATTGTAACGCCCCAAAAATTGTATTTGAGTCGGTCGCGTAAAAATGAATTTTTGGTGCCTGTATAGGGGTACACGGCCTAAGACACGGGCGTGTCCAAGGCCGTGTCTGGCTGGTGTTGTAGCCATTTTTATCCCGAGAAGAACACGACTAGTAACACGGCTGGAGGACACGGGCGTGTCATTTGACACGGGCGTGTGCCTACCCGTGTCAGCACCCGTGTTCAGTTGGGTCGTGTCGGTTGGCGTGGAGGTTATGCGTGACACGCCCCCGGTCACGGAAGAGAGAAAGGCCTTGCGCCTTGTACCCTCTGCTCAGAAGTTGGAGATGGAGAATCAGTATCTTGGGCTGACTCAGGGTGCCAGAAGCGTGGACAAGTATCTTCATGAGTTCACACGGTTGGGTCGTTATGCGGGTGCTACGTTTATGGAAGAAGAACGGAAGAACAACCGGTTTTATGAGGGTCTTCGTGGCGATCTACAGCTACTACTTGCTGGGCCTAAGGCGCAAGGCTTCCTAGCATTGGTCAACTCGGCTCGGTCTTTGGAAAAAGTTATGAAGAAAGTTCAAGAGAAGAAGGACCCAGGAGAAAAGAAGTCCGAGTTCATGGTGCCAAATGCCAAGTCAAGTTTCCGCAGGTGGAACAAGAAGCAGAAGACTTCGAACTCAGCCCCTTCGGCTGGTGCGTCGAGGGCAACTACAAGTCGAGTCCCAAGAGCTTTCTACAACTGCGGGAAGACGGGGCATTTTGCTCGTGAGTGTTGGAGAGGACGTTCAAAGTCCGAGAGGAAGTCTAGAGCGACTTATGAGGAGAAAGGTTAGGCGGTGTAGTCAACCGCATCCCATCATGTTCCAGCACAGCCTAGAGTCTACAACCTTGGTCTGCAAGAGGCCATAAAGCAAGCAGACGTGGTGACAGGTTTTTTGTTGATCTTTGAGTTTCCTGTGAGAGCCCTATTTGATACGGGAGCATCACATTCCTTCTTGTCCGAAAAATTCTTATCGCACATCGGGGTTCCATCCTCGATGGCAAAAGACAAGTTGGATGTATTGTTGCCCAATGGGTGCTCAATGCGCGCGGATAGGGTCTGTGTTGTGAAGATTCGGATTGGAGACCAGGAGTTTGTTTTGCGGGCATTGATTATACCGTTAGTAGAGTTCGACGTAATCTTCGTTATGGATTGGCTCTCGGAGCAGGGTGCATGCATTGATTGTAACCGTAAGGAAGTTAAGTTGGGTCTGAACACCGATCGAGAGACTACTTTTGCGGGCATGAAGGGGTCGGGTAAGATCTTGATGTCGGATCTTCAGGTGTTTAAGGCAGTTCGGTCTGGGGCAGAGCTGTTTGTCACATTAGTGTAGACTTCGACATCTAAGCCAAGTCTTGGCAGTATCCCAGTTGTGTCTGAATATCCCGATGTGTTCCCAGATGATCTCCTAGGAGCCCCTCATCAGCGGGAGATTGATTTTACCATTGAGCTGGTACCGGGTGCCAAACTGGTGTCACGCTCTCCATATCGGATAGCGCCGCGAGCGATGGCGGAGTTGAAGGTGCAACTGCAAGAGTTGCTAGAGCAAGGTTATGCGCGTCCAAGTTCGTCACCTTGGAGCGCACCAGTTCTCTTTGTTAAGAAGAAAGATGAGAGCTTGCGGCTTTGTATCGACTACCGGGAATTGAACAAGCTTACGAAAAAGAATAAGTATCCGATCCCGAGGATTGACGATCTATTTTATCAGTTGGTTAGGTCAACGATGTATTCAAAGTTAGATCTGAAGTCCGGGTACTACCAGTTAAGGATAAGGGAGAGCGACATCCCAAAGACAGCATTCAGTACGCGGTTTGAGCATTACGAGTTCACGGTCATGCCATTTGGGTTGACGAATGCGCCATTCGTATTTATGGATCTGATGAACAGGACGTTCAGAGAGTACCTGGATCGTTTCGTGATAGTATTTATCGATGATATCCTGGTGTACTCGCAGTGCGAGGAGGATCACTACAATCATCTACACATGGTGTTGGAGACGTTGAGAAGGAATCAGTTGTATGCTAAGTTCTCCAAGTGTGAATTCTGGTTATCCTCGATAGCGTTCCTTGGTCATGTTGTTAGTGGAGAGGGGATAGCTGTGGATCCGACGAAGATAGTGGCGATACAGGAGTGGCCTTCTTTGACTACAGTGGCAGAGTTCTGGAGTTTCCTGGGGCTTGCTTGCTACTACAGGCGCTTCGTAGAGAACTTTTCGCAGATTGCACTTCCACTCACGATGTTGACATGGAGGGATCAGAAGTTTGTGTGGTCTCCGGAGTGCGAACATGCTTTTGAAGAGTTGAAGAGGTGGTTGACCACAACGCCTATTTTATGTTCGCCAAGTGGAACCGAAGGATTCGAGATCTATAGTGATGCTTCGGGCAGTGGTTTGGGTTGTGTTCTGCTACAACATGGGAGAGTGATAGCCTATGGCTCACGACAATTGAATGCTCACGAGAGAAATTATCCGGTCCACGACTTAGAGTTAGCGGCCGTAATATTTGCTCTAAAGCTTTGGAGGCACTATCTGTATGGTGTGAAGGTCGATATTTACACCGATCATAAGAGCTTGAAGTATCTGTTGGACCAAAAGGATCTGAACATGAGGCAGCAGAGGTGGATGGAGTTCTTAGGGGACTACACCTTCAAGATACATTATGTGCCAGGGAAGGGAAATGCAGTGGAGGATGCGCTGAGTCGTAAGACTCCCGCACAGGCCAACTAGTTATCGGTACATGATGAGAGATTGGTCCATGAGTTGGAGGCTTTGGAGATATCTTGTGTCGACAAGCAGTCTAGTGCTGAGGCGAAACTATTTTGGACAGAGGTGCAGTGTGACCTAGCTGATAGAGTTCGGCGGGCTTTGGTCCAGGATAACAGCATGAAGCAGATCTTGGATGAAGCATTGGATGGGTCAAATTCCCAGTTTGCCGTTGAATATGGTTTGCTAAGGAAGGACGGTCGCCTATGCGTTCCTAGTGCGGATAATCTTCGGGAGGAATTGATATATGAGGCTCATCATACCAAGTACTTAATCCACCCGGGAAGCACGAAGATGTATAGGGACATGAAGAAATTATTCTGGTGGCCAGGTTTGAAGAAGGATGTAGCACTTTATGTGGCCAAGTGCCGTACTTGTGCATTGGTGAAGGCGGAATGCCAGAAGCCCGGAGGTTTCTTGAAATACCTACCTATCCCAGAATGGAAATTCGATGACATATCTATGGATTTTGTGCATGGTTTGCCGAAGTCGCGGAAGGGAAACGACGCCATTTGGGTGGTCGTAGATAGGTTGACAAAGGTGTCGCACTTTATCCCGGTCAGGAAGGAAGATCCGGTGGAAAAGTTAGCCAAACTCTATGTGGAGTATATTGTTCGATTGCACGGTATGCCCCGCAGTATTGTTAGTGATCGAGATGGACTCTTTACGTCGAATGACTGGAGGTTGGTGCATAGTCTGTTGGGTACTAAGTTAAAGTTCAATACAGCCTTTCATCCGCAGATGGATGGGCAAACCGAGAGGGTCAACCAGACGATGGAGGACATGCTTCGCATGTGCGTCCTAGATTTTGGAAAGCAGTGGGAAGATCACCTGTATATGGTGGAGTTTGCGTATAACAACAGCTTTCAAGCAAGTATTGGAATAGCGCCTTTCGAGGCCCTGTACGGGAGGAAGTGTTGTACGCCATTGTCTTGGAAGATGCCACATCAGTGATACGGACAATTCAAGAAAGGTTGAAGATCGCTCAGGATAGACAGTCAAAGTACTATAACGCCGCATAGGAACGTGGAGTTCAGTGTTGACGACATGGTGTATCTAAAAATCAAGCCGTTCAAGGGTGTATCGCGGGTTCGATGCTTGAAAAAGCTGAGTCCGAGATACCTTGGACCATTTGAAATCCTAAAGCGTGTTGGCGAGGCGGCGTATAGATTGAGGCTGTCGGCGGAATTGAGTGGTCTACATGACGTATTCCACGTGTCGGTGTTACGTAAGGCAGTGCAAGAGCTTTCACAGATCATTGCGGACAATCAAGTACCGGTTGATTATGAGTTGACAACAAGGGTCAAGCCAGTACGTATTGAAGACGTTGCAGTCAAACGACTCCGCAACAAGTAGGTCCGAATGGTTAAAGTCCGTTGGGATAACTGCGGAAGGGAGGAGCTCTCTTGGGAGCGAGAGCAAGCTATGTTGGAGGAATACCCCGAGTTATTCCACTCAGGTATTATTTAGATTTGTGTACCTTTTACTTAATTTCGGGACGAAATTCCTTAAGTGGGGGAGATTTGTAACGCCCCGAAAATTGTATTTGAGTCGGTCGCAAAAAAAGGGATTTTTGGTGCCTGTATAGGGGTACACGACCTAGTACACGGGCGTGTACAAGGCCGTGTTTGGCTGGTGTTTTAGCCGTTTTCATCCCGAGAAGGACACGGCTAGTAACACGGCTGGAGGACACGGGCGTGTGCCTACCCGTGTCAGCACTCGTGTTCATTTGGGTCGTGTCGGTTGGCATGGTGGTTATGCGTGACACGCCCCGATCACGGGCGTGTCGCGAGACCCGATACAGGCGTATCAGGTGAGACACGGGTGTGTCTTTGCCAGTGTGGTTGTTCTCAGTTCGACGATCGTGCCTGGAGCGAGGCACACGGCCTGGGACACGGCCGTGTGCCAAGCCGTGTTCGGCCCAGTTTTGGAGATTTTTGAGCGGATCTGAGCCGTTCGTTTTCTTTAAATAAGATCCAACGGCCTAGATGGTTTCCTGCTCTATTAAGGTCGGGAATAGGGTAGTTAATCCTTCATTTCTCTCCAACCATTCTCTCTCTCAAGGAGTTGGAAAGAGGAGGAAGAAGGAAGGGATTCCGGCCGCCGGCGGAGCATCAGAGCACCATTTTGAGATCTGAGAGCGGATCCGTGGAGGAAAGTTCGTTATGAAGAGTTCTGTCCGTGTAGTTTTTCCATGGCGCCAAAGCGGACTACAAGGGTAACTATTCTCTACATGAGCATGTGAAGCTCTTTCTTTCTGTATAGGGAATCCCGCTCCCGCGAGTGTGCGGTGAGTGCGTGGTGTTCCTTGGGGTTGATGTGAATAGTCCCCCTTGTGTTGCATATAGATTCCGGAATCGGAGTACGAACATAGACATTGTGTGTGAAGCCTACATGGACGTGTATTGTCTGGATCGATGATGTTGCATTTGATATGTTTTGCCGGAGAAGACTCCGTGCTTTGGGTTTTTCGAGTTTCTACGCGGTAGATTGCAGCAGGGATCCTTGGAGGTTAGCTCCAAGGCGTACCCGAAAAACTGAGCGGAATCGTTGTTCTGCTAACTTAGCGGTCTGGGAACCGACCTTGAACATAACTGGGTTATATGATTGTTTGGAAGTTTTGGGATCCGAGAGAAGCTTGGCCCGCACGTAGAACTTAAATTGACTAGGCGGCGTGAGCAATAGGCAAGTGGAATCGGACCTAGGCTATGTGGTTCGGTGCGAGAGACCCGAAAAGGGGACTGGCCGTTGGAATAGTTGGGAGCCTTGGACGGTGTTCAGAAAGGCTAAATGCTTACATGGTTGCCATCTTTGGGATGGTGGTGAGGACGCTGAAATGTCAGGCTTCACCGTTAATGTGCCCTGAGTGCACGGGGTGTTTGGCCGTGCGAGCCTACACCTGTGGCGAAATATATAGTTGCACTTTATTGTTTAGCTGGGCTAATGAATTGCAGGGGAAGAGCACCGTCGTCCCGAGTAAGGGGCGGGGTCGTTATAATTCGGTCGGCTTTTGGCTGACCGTTGCTTTGTTTGCCATCATGCGATGAAATGTTGCTTACAGGTTTTGCGGAGCCGAGTGCTAGGTAGCGGGCTGGAGCCCATGTTGTTATGCTGGCCCTCGAAGGCCGTAAAGAATAGTTATTTTTATTTTGTCATGTGTGGCCGGCCTGCGAGCCGATATATGTAAGACACTATTTTGTTAAGTGAACATTTGTAAGGCCATAAGGCCATGTACCCTTTCAGTGTATTTGGTTTTCATTGCAGTGTTGTGGTTGTGGACATTCATGATTAATGGATTTAAGTTTTGGGTTCTTTCAACTTTAAAGACTTCCGCTAGAATGCTCTGTGCAGGATGAGTAGTCTTAATTGGATGGTTTGAATATTGTTATGTAACCCTTCCGACTGTCTGTGGTATATGGCGTCGGGTTCCAGCTGGACCTTCTGTTATATGTCATACGACGGATGGGGGTGTTATAAACATAAGACTGCAGCAGACAGAATAAGAATCCGCAATAGCGAAAAGGAAGAAGCCGCGCGGGAAGAGAGTAGGCCGCGTGGAGAGAATACCGAGAAGCCGCAAAAATAGGCCGCAGAGAAGAAGAAGGTGTAACAACCCCATCCGTTCATATGGTATATTCTAGAAGGTCCGGCCGGGGCCCCACAGTATATATCATAAAACAGGCGGTGAAGGTACAGGATGATACCAAAGTAGCGCAACGCACCTATCACAAAGCATTCTAGCGGAAGCCTAGACTACAACTTGAACTCCTCATGAATGTCCAAATATAAAACTCCACAGTTTATACGCTATAGGAATGTCTTACCTCAAGTAAAAAGAGTTGGCCTTATGGCCTTACATGACTGTCAAACAGTGGCCTAAACAGTTTGGCGCGCAGGCCGGCCACAATAAACGAAAACACCCAACATTTACAAATAGCCTTCTAGGGCTAGCAGTAGTATCAGCAACAGCAGCAGGAACATCAACCTCTATGCGTCCCGCTCGGCTCTCCAGCACCTGTACAAGGACAATCCACCCAGCGGTGGCAAACAAAAGCAACGGTCAGCGTTCAGCTGACCCAATTATAACGACCCTACCCATTTTTTTCGGGGCAGCGGTAATCTTCCCTGCAGACATATCATATCACAAATATGGCAATATATATCATATAATGTGCTTTTACGTACACATGCCATCACAACCGTTCGCCACCCGACCCAACGGTCCGTGCACTCAGGACACATTCTTGGTGTTCTGGCAAAGCTCTTGCCCACCACCGTATCAGGGTCACAACCCAACGGTAAATCTCTTGAGCATTTACTCCATGTCGTGCAGCCGGAGTTAGTCTTCCTACACCGGGATGGCATGTAGCCCCCCATTGTGTCATGGCGCGCAGGCCGAAGACTCTTGCTATGCGCTCCAACAGACCGCACCTTTTGGTCTCACATCGGACGGACATAGCGCAGGTCGGATCCTCCACCCCCCGTTGCTCAAATCGCCTTGCCTTCTCCGAGTACAGCGTACTCCTGGCTATATCAAAGGCGCGGGTCGGTCTAACCACTCCTGTTCTTGGCACACAGCCTGGGTATTTCTCTATACCCATTTCCTTATCACAGCAGCGGGTCTTTCCTGGGCATCCCAGTACTTCCTGTTACTCGCTGCACAGGTGGACACCGCAAAATCACAAATGTCAGGGGTCTTTCCTGGCTACCATGCCAGTACTTCCTGTTACTCACTTCACAGGTGGACACCCTACGACATCAAGCATCATAAAGGGCCTTTCCTGGTCACACCAGTACTTCATGTGCCTCATTCACAGGTTGGACCCAACAACTTACCACGGATATTTTCCTGGGTTACCATTCCAGTACTTCCTACTACTCCTTTTCGCAGGCATAACCCGTTGACTCCTTAAACTACACGTTTATCACGGAGTCTTCTCCGGTTCGTATGCAACATCACCAATCCAGACCAACCTGTCCAGATGGGCTTCACACAACATGCCTATTCCGTACTCCATTTTCGGATCTATATGCCAACAAAGGGGATTTCATGAATCACCCAAAATACTCCCAAAATCAGCCACCTCTTGGTGGGGGAATCACAAAAATATGCCAAAAGGAAGCCTTCACATGGCTAGGAAGAAAATTCGTTACCCTTGACGACCGCTTCGGTGCCATGAACGCAAAGCTAGCTTGAAGGACTCGTAAGAGTGTTTCCTCCGCAAACCCGGCTTCGGATTTCTCGTCGGAAAACTACAGCACCACCGGTGACCAACCCCCCTTACTCCTCCTCCTTCTTCCTCTCTCTTTCTCTCTCTAAGCTGTAGAAAGATGAAGGCCAAAATATACTATGAGAAATCCTTTCTCATTCACGGCCTTAAGGAAAGCTGGAGGCCTTTCAGCCTTTGGATCCAGGCTGAAGGAATGGACGGCCACGATTTTGACAAAAATACTGATTTTGACCTGACACGGCCTATGACACGCCCTTGCCCCAGGCCTTGTGCCTCAAGCGGTGTTCAACCGACCTATCCAAACCAGTGACACGCCCATGGGACACGCCCGTGTCATGGGCCGTGTCACCCAACACGCCTTCAGACACGCCCGTGTCTGTGGCCGTGTGCATTGGCGAAAAAATCCCAAAACATCCCGAGACTTCACACGGCCTGTGACACGCCCGTGTCCCAGGCCGTGTGCCCAGACACGGCACGAAGACACGCCCTGTGGAAACTTTTCATCGGGCTGAGTTCGTCGACCCGATTTGACACGCCCTGTGATACGCCCGTGTCACAGGACGTGTGCAACTTCTCGACACTCGACGCCCACGTCTCGACACTCGACGATCGTCGAGCAAAAGTTGTCGATCACATGACGCGGCCTGGGCCACGCCAGTGTCCTGGGCCGTGTGCCTCCTCTCGACACATCATCGAGCGAAAAATCATTGACACCAAGGCCGATCATCGACACGGCCTCGACACGCCCTGCGACACGCCCGTGTCGCAGGCCGTGTCCGCTATTCAACGACCGTCGACTCAAAATTTCGTCAACCTCGCAGCAAAATCGTCGACCCCAGCTTGACACGCCCTGGGACACGCCCGTGTCCCAGGCCGTGTCACCCAAAAATGCCTGCTGAGAGAAAATTGGGCTGTTACAATCCTCCCCTCCTATAAGAAATTTCGTCCCCGAAATTCAGACACAGGAAGGCAATAAGTAACCAGCAAGAAAAATGTTACAACATGCAAATTTTCATGTTACAACATCCTCTCTATAGATTACAAAAACAGCTCAGGGAACTCTTCTCGCATGGTTTTCTCTTGCTCCCATGTCAGTTCTTCACGACCGCAATTGTCCCACCGGACTTTTACCATGCCGACCGTCTTGTTCCGCAACTGTTTCTCGGCTCGATCTTCGATCTGAATGAGTCTAACTTTCATTGTTAGCCCATACTCCACCGGCACACGATCATCCGCGATCACTTGAGCTGGATCTTTCACGGCCTTCCGAAGCACCGAGATGTGAAATACATCATGTAATCCACCCAAGTCTGCCGACAGAGCTAGCCGATAAGCCGCTTCGCCAACTCGCTCAACCACTTCAAAAGGACCCAAATATCTTGGACTCAACTTTTTCAATCGTCGAATCCGGGAGACACCTTTGAATGGCTTGATCTTCAAGTAGACCCATCGCCGATCGCAAATTCCACATTCCGGTGCTTGGCGTTGTAGTACTTCGCTTGTCGATCTTGAGCAATAAGTAGCCTCTCTCGAATAGTCTGTATGGTTGAGTTTGCTTCATCAACCTCATTTGGTTTAAACACCCGAGCTTCGCCCGCTTCTACCCAAGCCAAGGGAGTACGACACTTCCTTCCATATAGCGCTTCATATGGTGCCATCCCAATGCTCACCTGGTAGCTGTTATTATATGCAAACTCTACCATATAGAGATGATCTTCCCATCCCTTTCTGAAGTCAAGGGCGCACATTCGGAGCATGTCCTCAATTGTTCTGTTGGTACGTTCAGTTTGGCCATCCGTTTGAGGATGAAATGTCGTACTGAAAGTCAACTTCGTGCCCAACATTCGGTGAATTAGCCTCCAATCATTTGACGTAAAGCGCCCATCTCGATCACTTACGATGCTCCGAGGAACACCGTGAAGCCGTACAATCTGGTCAACATATAACTTTGCCAAACTTTCAACTGAATCATCCCGCCTGTTCGGGAGAAAATGCCCCACTTTCGTTAGTCGGTCAACAATCACCCAAATGGAATCATTTCCTCGCTGCGATCTCGGCAACCCGTGCACAAAATCCATGGAAATATCATCAAATTTCCACTCTGGGATCGGTAGTGACTTCAAATAACCGCCCGGCTTTTGGCATTCCGCCTTCACCATCGCACATGTTTGGCATTTGGATACATAAATGGCAACATTTTCTTGAGCCCTGGCCACCAAAATAGCTTCTTCATATCGTTGAACATCTTTGTGCTCCCGGGGTGAATGGAATACTTTGTATAATGCGCTTCATACATCAGTTATTTCCTCAATTTCCCCACATTCGGGACGCACAAACGGCCCTCTTTTCGAAAAAGACCGTCATTCCAGGTGAATTTGCCCTCTGGCCCTTCATTCACATAGCGTAAGAGATCTTCATCCAACTCCGTTGCCCGTCGAACTCGGTCTGCAAGGTCACATTGCACCTCAGTCCAGTTCAAACATGCAGTGACAGTGCAATTCTTGTCAACACAATAAATCTCCAACGCCTCCAGCTCCTGAATAAGACGTTCATCATGCCTTTGTAACCAATTTGCTCTAGCCGGAACCCTCCGACTCAACGCATCTGCGACAACATTCCCTTTTCCGGGCGTATAGTGAATCTCGAAAGTGTAGTCCCCAAGGAACTCCAACCACCTTCGTTGTCGCATGTTCAAGTATTTCTGCTCCAAGAGATACTTTAGGCACTTATGATCGGTATAGATCTCCACCTTCACTCCATAAAGGTAGTGTCGCTATAACTTGAGTGCAAAAATCACCGCCGCTAGTTCCAAATCATGGACGGGATAATTTCGCTCTTGCACCTTCAGCTGGCGTGAGCCATAAGCAATAACCTTTCCATTCTGCAGAAGAACGCAGCCTAAGCCGCTTCCTGAGGCATCACTATAAATCACAAATCCATCGGTCCCATGCGGCAAAGACAACACCGGTGCCGTGGTCAACCGAATCTTCAGCTCTTCAAAAGCTCGTGCGCACTCTGGCATCCAAACGAACTTCTGATCTTTTCGCGTCAGTGTGGTTAGCGGCAAAGCGATCCGTGAGAATGTTTCCACAAATCTTCTATAGTAGCCCGCAAGTCCAAGGAAACTCCTAACCTCGGCTACGGAAGACAACATTGGCCACTCCTGTATGGCCCTTATCTTCACTGGATCCACTGCAATGCCCGCTCCACTCATCACATGGCCTAGGAATGCCACCGACGATAGCCAAAACTCGCACTTTGAGAACTTGGCATAGAGCTGATTTTGCCTCAACGTGTTTAACACCAACCGCAAGTGAATCTCATGCTCAGCTTTCGACTTCGAGTACACCAGGATGTCATCAATGAACACAATCACAAACAGATCCAGGTACTCGCAAAAAATACGGTGCATCAGATCCATAAACACTGAGGGCGCATTGCACAGTCCAAATGGCATGACTGTGAACTCATAGAGACCGTAACGCGTTCCAAATGCAGTTTTGGGAATGTCACCTTCCCGAATTCTCAACTGGTAATAACCAGACTTCAGGTCCAACTTTGAATAGACGGTCGAGCCGACCAGCTGATCAAACAACTCATTAATCCGAGGTATCGAATACTTATTCTTCTCGGTCAGCATATTCAGTTCACGGTAATCAATACACAACCGCAACCCACCATCTTTCTTCTTTACAAAAAGCACAGGCGCGCTCCAAGGTGACATACTTGGGCGTATATAACCTTGCTCCAACATTTCTTGCAGTTGAACCTTCAACTCCGCCATCTCTTTTGGCGTGATGTGATATGGAGAGCGGGCCACAGGTTTCGCACCTGGCACCAACTCGATCGTGAAGTCAATATCCCGCTGGGGTGGTAGCCCAGGGAGATCCGTGGGAAACACATCTGTAAAGTCTGCCACAATCGGAACCTCGCACACACTGGCCTTAAGCTCAACAGCCTGAATTAGTGCAAAGTAACACTCCACACCCTTCTGAACAGCCTTGACTACCTGGAGTGCCGACATCAATGTCCCGCCTACTCCTCGCATACCCGCGAACTTTGTCTCCTGTTCGGTATTCTGGCCCAATGTGATTTCTTTGGACTGACAATCTATCATGTCATGCTGCTCCGCAAGCGAATACATCCCAAAAATCACGTCGAATTCCGATATTGGCAAAACAAATGCAGTCAAATTGAAATCCCGACTTCCTAACTGAACCGCCACATCGCAAGCTTGATCCGCAAGCATCCAACAACCATTCGGCAACACGACTCTGACGCTATCTGTCTTTACACGACTAGGTATCCTAAGCCGCGCTATAAACTCGCTAGACAGAAAAGAATGCGATGCACCCGTATCAAACAGTGCTCGCGTCAGCGTGTCCCGAATCATCACAAAGCCTGTGACAAATATGTCACACACAAACCGCAAACATCGATAGACTAAGCAAAGCATACAAGAAATAGTATATGCAAAACTAAACTCATACCTGTAACAACGTCACTCTGCTTGATGGCCTCCTGCAGGCCAAGATTGTAGACCCGGGGTTGCGCCTGCGAGGCAGAGGAATCCACCACCGCCTTCCATTTTCCGCATAAGATGCTCCCGCCTTCTTTTCACTCTTTGACGACATCCGACAATCTCGCGCAATATGCCCCATCCGGCGACAATTGAAGCAGATACGAGTATCTGGCTTGGAGGTAGCCCCTGACGTTGCTCCCGTTGCAACTAATGAAGGAGCTTGTCCACCTGTCTTGGACTTCTTACCCCATCTCTTCTTATAAAATGGTTTCCCAGATCGGGGCACCTTCCACTCCGGTTGCGATACAGCCAACGCTCTCTTCCCCTGCACCCTCTTCATATCCTTCTCTAGTGCGCTCGCAGTGTCAACCAATGCCTGGAAGCCTTGGTTCACCGAACTTGACACAAGGAACCTCAGCTCGTCCCTCAGTCCTTCATAGAACCGATTGGTCTTCCTCTGCTCATCCGCAAATATAGAACCCACATACCGCCCCAAGCGAGTAAATTCATGCAGGTATGCGTCAACACTGCCATCACCTTGTGTCAGCCTTTGGAATTCATTTTCCATGGCTATCCGTTGAGCCGCAGGAAGGTTCTTTGCTAGGAAGAGTCGGGAGAATTCTTCCATCGATACTTGGGTTAAAGGACGACCCGCCAAGTGATGCAACTCCATCTCATCCCACCACAACTGAGCTTCTCCTTCAAGCAAGAAGGTAACTAAAGTAACTTTCTGATGCTCCGCCGTTCCAATCGCCGTCATCACTCGCTTGATGCGCGATAGCCAATCCTCAGCCTGCGTCGGAGTTCTTGCTCCCGAGAACGTAGGCGGATGGAAACTCATAAATCGCATTAGCTGCTTCTCAGCAGCTCGAGGAGCCACATCCACTACAGGTTCAGGCATTTCCGCCACCTGTTCTGGCCTCACAGCCGCTTGGTCCTGCCTAATTGGCTGGCATTAGATCATGGTAAATAAAGCCTCCGCAACTAAACGCACATGTTCCGCAGACGGTGGAGTTGTAGGCACCTCGGCTGGTGCCGTACTTTCATCAGAACGCTGGGGCTCAGACAGCCCAGCTCCACTTCGTGTCACCTAAAGGTGGACAAGACACACACATTAGAGGTCGTACCCAAGCAAACAACACAAAATAAGAACACGCAGGTTCCTCAAACACACCAAATTTGCATTCCTATCATAGACATTCAGGAGTTCATACGTAGACTTTGGTTTGCACAAACGCGTGCTCGCCACCCCACAAAAGAAGTCAACCACGACTTCGAGAGGGAAACACCAAGACAACCGATACCAAAAATGTAACAACCCCATCCGTTCATATGGTATATTCTAGAAGGTCCGGCCGGGGCCCCACAGTATATATCACAAAGCATTCTAGCGGAAGCCTAGACTACAACATGAAATCCTCATGAATGTTCAAATATAAAACTCCACAGTTTATACGTTATAGGAATGTCTTACAACAAGTAAAAAGAGTTGGCCTTGTGGCCTTACATGACTGTCAAACAGTGGCCTAAACAGTTTGACGCGCAGGCCGGCCACAATAAACGAAAACACCCAACATTTCCAAATAGCCTTCGAGGGCTAGCAATAGTAGCAGCAACAGCAGCAGGAACATCAACCTCTATGCGTCCCGCTCGGCTCTCCAGCACCTGTACAGGGACAATCCACCCAGCGGTGGCAAACAAAAGCAACGGTCAGCGTTCAGCTGACCCAATTATAACGACCCTACCCCTTTTTTTCGGGGCAGCGATAATCTTCCCTGCAGGTATATCATATCACAAATATGGCAATATATATCATATAATGTGCTTTTACGCACACATGCCATCACAACCGTTCGCCACCCGGCCCAACGGTCCATGCACTCAGGGCACATTCTTGGTGTTCTGGAAAAGCTCTTGCCCACCACCGTATCAGGGTCACAACCCAACGGTAAATCTCTTGAGCATTTACTCCATGGCGTGCAGCCGGAGTTAGTCTTCCTACACCGGGATGGCCCGTAGCCCCCCATTATATCATGGCGCGCAGGCCGAAGACTCTTGCTATGTGCTCCAACAGACCGCACCTTTTGGTCTCACGTCGGACGGACATAGAGCAGGTCGGATCCTCCACCCCCGTTGCTCAAATAGCCTTGCCTTCTCCGAGTACAGCGTACTCCTGGCTATATTAAAGGCACGGGTCGGTCTCACTAATCCTGTTCTTGGCACACAGCCTGGGTATTTCTCTATACCCATTTACTTATCACAGCAGCGGGTCTTTCCTGGGCATCCCAGTACTTCCTGTTACTCTCTTCACAGGTGGACACCGCAAAATCACAAATGTCAGGGGTCTTTCTTGGCTACCATGCCAGTACTTCCTATTACTCACTTCATAGGTGGACACCCTACGACATCAAGCATCACATAGGGCCTTTCCTGGTCACACCAGTACTTCCTGTGCCTCATTCACAGGTTGGACCCAACAACATACCACATATATTTTCCTGGGTTACCATTCCAGTACTTCCTGCTACTCCTTTTCGCAGGAATAACCCGTTCACTCCTTAAACTACACGTTTATCACGGAGTCTTCTCCGGTTCGTATGCAAAATCACCAATCCAGACCAACCTTTCCAGATGGGCTTCACACATCATGCCTATTCCGTACTCCATTTCCGGATCTATATGCCAACAAAGGGGATTTCATGAATCACCCAAAAGACTACCAAAATCAGCCACCTCTTGGTGGGGAAATCACAAAAATATGTCAAAAGGAAGCCTTCACATGGCTAGGAAGAAAAGTCGTTACCCTTGACGACCGCTTCGGTGCCATGAACGCAAAGCTAGCTTGAAGGACTCGTAAGAGCGTTTCCTCCGCAACGCCGACTTCAGATTTCTCGTCGGAAGACTACAGCACCATCGGTGACCAGCCCCCCTTCCTCCTCCTCCTTCTTCCTCTCTCTTTCTCTCTCTAAGCTTGTATAATGATGAAGGCCAAAATACACTATGAGAAATCCTTTCTCATTCACGGCCTTAAGGAAAGCTGGAGGCCTTTCAGCCTTTGGATCCAGGCTGAAGGAATGGACGGTCACGATTTTGCCAAAAACACTGATTTTGACCTGACACGGCTAGTGACACGCCCGTGTCCCAGGCCGTGTGCCTCAAGCGGTGGTCAACCGACCTATCCAAACCAGTGACACGCCCATGGGACACGCCCGTGTCATGGGCCGTGTCACCCAACACGCCTTCAGACACGACCGTGTCTGTGGCCGTGTGCATTGGCGAACAAATCCCAAAACATCCCGAGACTTCACACGGCCTGTGACACGCCCGTGTCCCAGGCCGTGTGCCTAGACACGACACGAAGACACGCCCTATCGAAACTTTTCATCGGGCTGAGTTCGTCGAACCGATTTGACACGCCCTGTGACACGCCCGTGTCACAGGCCGTGTGCAACTTCTCGACACTCGACGCCCACATCTCGACACTCGACGATCGTCGAGCAAAAGTTTTCGAGCACACGACACGACCTGGGACACGCCCGTGTCCTGGGCTGTGTGCCTTCTCACGACACATCATCGAGCGAAAAATCGTCGACACCAAGGCCGATCGTCGACAAGGCCTCGACACGCCCGTGTCGCAGGCCGTGTCCGCTGTTCAACGACCGTCGACTCCAAATTTCGTCGACCTCGCGGCAAAATCGTCGACCCCAGCTTGACACGCCCTGGGACACGCCCGGGTCCCAGGCCGTGTCACCCAAAAATGCCTGCTGAGAGAAAATTAGGCTGTTACAGAAGGCTGCGCAAACAAAGAAGGAGCAGATTGCACGAATAAAGAGTAGCGACAAAAGGAGGAGAGGGCGCGCGAACAAGATGAAAGAAGGAGATCAGGTTGCGCGGGTAGAGAAATGCACTGAATCAGGCGGCCAAGATCATGGGCTCTGATACCATGTGCGAACAGAAAATTGAAGTCTGGAAAATGGACAAAGAGAAATTTTTGTATTCCAAAAAGGTATCAATTACATGGTATAACCTCCCTTTTATAGAATGGAGGAGATGAAAGAGATTACAAATAAACAATGTGGGACTAAAAAATATCATGTACAAGCGGTTTAACATAAAAACAAGTCGCCAAGCCGTGCGGTTTGGTGAATGGGCAAACCGCCCGACAACCACAAGAGAAAGATACCAAGCTGCCACATTAGACCGCCATGTCGCCCGGTCTCCAAGTCGCCAGGGACAGAATGACAAACTGCTAGAGCACCAAAAACAAAAGGACAACAACAAACTGTAGGAGAGAACCCGACAGACCGCCCAGACTGCAACCCGCCAGAGTCAGACCGCCAGACCGCCCAGTCTCTAGTCTGCAACACCTCCCCATGACGGAACTGTTCCCATAAGTCACGAAAGCCGCTTGCTGCCGCCGACTACCCGTCCTGCTACTGTCACCAAAAAAGGTTTCGTGAGTGTCGGTTTCGTCACTGCCACCTCTCCTTGAATGGATCTAGTAGTCCGTGGAGACGTTGAGGGCAAACCTAGTTCCGACCTAGATCTTATGCGATAAGAGTCTAGGGTTCTCCGTACACGTGTGGATATCCGTAGAGGCGTGGACACTATTCTACACTTGGAACTTCAGCCATTGCCGTTCATTGGAATCATTCAGATCACCTTGGTTGAGTATAGTCTCAATCCCTCAGAGGTGTTTTATTTCACCGCATTTACTTCTTGATTAATGTTCATCGCTAGATTCAAACTCTTTTGGGTTTTCTTGTTCTTTAATTCCACTGCGTGCAAGTGTTGTGCTATCCTAGCAAAAAACCAACACAGAACATCTATCCTCTACCTCGGATCGACGAGTTGTTCGATCAGTTAGTGGGAGGGCATTGGTTTTCCAAATTGGATCTGCGCTAGGGGTACTATTAGTTAAGAATACAAGAGGAAGATATCCCGAATATAGTATTTAGCTCGAGATATGGTTTGTACGAGTTCAAGGTGATGTCGTCTGGGCTTACAAACTCCCCTTTCACGTTCGTGCGATTGATGAACAGGGTGTTTGAACCATATTTGGACATCTTTGTCATCATCTTCTTCGATGACATTTTGGTCTACTCAAAAATGGAAGAGGAGCACGCTGAACACTTGACCTTAGTTTTGAAGAAGTTAAAAGAGCACTCGTTGTTTGCTAAGTTTAGCAAGTGTGAGTTTTGGCTTTGAGAAGTTGCCTTCTTGGTCCATGTGATTAGTGGTGCTAGATTAGCGGTTGACCTGGCCAATGTATGTGCCGTGAAGGAATGGTCGCATTTGAAGTCGGCGGCCAATGTACGAAGCTTTCTTGGACTTGTCGGATATTATCGCAAGTTTGTGAAGAGAATTTTGAAGATAGCCCTTCCCCTCACCGCTTTGATAAAGAAAGGTGTGTCGTATCAGTGGACACCCCAGTGTGAGAATGCATTTCAAGAACTAAAGGATTAACTTACCTCCGCTCCGATCCTAGCCCTTCCATCCGAAAAAGAAGGATTTCAAGTTTACACTGATGCGTCCTACCAAGGGATGGGGGCAGTATTGATGCAGCACATGCATGTGATTACTTACGCTTCAAGACAATTGAAGAAGCATGAAGTAAATTACCCAATACATGATTTTGAATTGGGGGCAGTGGTGTTCGCATTAAAGGTTTGAAGACATTATTTGTATGACGTCGACTGCGAGATATTTTCAGATCATAAGAATTTGAAGTATGTTCATACTCAAAAGGAATTGAATTTGAGGCAGCGATGGTGGTTAGAATTTTTGTGTGATTACGAGTTTATATTGTACTACCACATAGGGAAAGCAAACTCCGTAGCAGATGCTTTGAGCATAAAAGTACCAGAGTCGATCCCTGAGTCTCAGATGATGAGTATGGAATTGGCTTGCATGCTCGAGGAGATGGAGATCACGTTGGTGTGTAAGGATCATTCTGAGAAGTATACTGAGTACTTAGCTGCTATGAGTATAGTTTGTGATATTTGAGATTGAAATCGGGCATAATAAGGGAAGGACGCAGCCCTGACGCTTGTGAATAAGGCAATTGAGGATGGATCTACTGAAGAGTATACTCTGAAGGATGGCCTCGTTCATTTTCCTGGCAGGCTCTACATCCCCAAGGGAGGTGAAATACAGGAAGATACCTTGAGAGAGGCACATTGCTCCAAGTATTCGGTGGATCCTGGGATTTCCAAGATGTATAGTGACTTACGAAAGACCATGTGCTGGCTAGGAATGAAGAGTGTTGTTAAGTATTATATTACATACTGCGAGGCTTGCCAGAAGGTGAAGGTGGAGTTCAAGATCCATGGAGATTTTTTACAATCATTTCTCATTCTGGAGTGGAAATTTGAAGATATATTAGTGGATTTTGTTCACGGCCTTCCTCGATCACGATGAGGGAATGACTCAGTTGGGGTGATAGTGGATCGCTTGACTAAGGTTGCCAGGTTTATTCCAATGAGGAAGGAGGCGCATGTGGATGTATTGGTACGTCTCTTCGTGGAATAGTTTGTACAATACCATGGAGTGCCTAAGACGATAGTCTTCAAACGTGATGGTCTTTTTACTTCCAAGTAATGTAAGGCAGTTCAAGTCTATCTGGGTTCTTGTCGTACCTTTAGCACAGCCTTTCATCCTCAGATAGATGGTCAATCTGAGAGGACCATCAGTATAACGGAAGATCTGTTGAGATTTTGTGTAATGGATAAAGGGGAGCCGTGGGAAAAGCTCTTGCCACAGGTGGAATTTTAATACAACAACAGTCATTAAGCTAGCATCGGGATGACACCCCACGAAGCGATTTATTGAAGAAGGTGTAGAACACCTGTTTCATTGGCGCAGGATGAAGAACCGAAGATTTTAGGAATTGCATATATTGATGATACCGATGTTATGGTTAGATTGATATGAGATCACATGCTTGAGGCTCAGAGTTGACAGACAAAGTATATAATGTGAAAAACATGAGGGTGGAATTTCAAGTGGATGACAAGGTGTTCTTAAAGATTCAGTCGATGCATGGAGTGTCACGTGTGTGTTGTTGGAGGAAGAAGCTCAGCCCGAGATATGTGAGGCCTTACGTTATATTGGAAAGAATTGGCTCGTTGGACTATCGGCTGGAGCTGCCACCAGAGCTGGAAAATTTGCATGACGTCTTCCATGTGTCGTCGCTTCGGAAAGCACTCCTACGACTCGATCAGCATGTCCTCACCAGAAATGGAACACTGGCAACTGATAGGTCTGTTCGACTAGAGCCGGTGCAGATAGTGGACATCGAGACAAGGAACTTGCGTCAGAAGAGTGTTCCTTTGGTGACGGTCTTGTGGTCTAATCATGGGATAGAGGAATACACTTGGGTGTCTGTGGACTTGATGCGGAAGTGCTACCCGGAGTTGTTCTCCAAGGTTCCCTTAAAAGCATACTTATATTTTTCATGTTTTACCTTCCCCATAGCCTTAGCCTGATTTTGAGGATGAAATATTTTATTTTGTTTATAAGATTAGTAACGTCCTGATTCATGCTAGACCCCTCACATGTGTTTTGTGTCAGGAAAGTTGACCCAAGATCGGGGTGCACTGGTAGCAGGCGTTGAGTGATACTCAACGCATAAGAAGAATTGGACTTAGAATTATTCTGGTTTCAGTAGGCGTCGGGTGCGTTGGGTGGCCTCAATGCCGTTCGACGAGGTGTTGAGTGATACTCAATGCATAAGAAGAAATAGACTTAGAATTATTCTGGTTTCAGGAAGCGTCGAGTGCATTGTCTCAACGCCACTCAACGAAGCATTGAGTGATACTCGATGATCCCGAAGATTTGACTTAGAAAAATATTTGACTCAATGAGGCATTGAGTGATCACTACACTTTCAAGGAAGCATTGAGTGATGCTCGATGATCCCGACACTTTGACTTAGAAAAATACTGGACTCAACGGGGCGTTGAGTGATCACGACGCTTTTAACATAGCGTTGAGTGATACTCGACGATCTCAACGCTTTGACTTAGAAAATTACTGGACTCAATGAGGCGTTGAGTCATCATGATGCTTTTGACACCGTGTTGAGTGATACTCGAAGATCTCAACGCTTTGACTTAACAAATTACGGGACTCAATGAGGCGTTGAGTGATCATGATGAATTTCGATGATTCGTCGAGTGTGTATAGGTATATACGTCGATTTTGACTTAGAGTATTTTTCGGCATGGGCGTAATTCAATGTCTTGTACATACGGGCTAAACCGGGTTCAGGAAATGTGCCAAATGACTCCTGTGGACCGGTCTCTTCAACAAGACTTGTTTTAAGTAATAATGGGCGGTCCAATGTTAGAGTGACACGTGACAAAGTCTAACCCTAATTCTTATTATACAAGGAGACATACGGGAAAACCCTAGCGGTTGCTTCACTCTTCTTGCCGAGCAGTTACTGTGTAAACTCGATGGAAGCGAAGGAACGAAGGAGTCGCTGGAGTCGGATTTCCTGGAGGCCGAACTTCCTTTCGAAGAATACCAACGAGGAAGAACGATGCCACCGAGGAGAGTGACGCGATCCATGGCCGGAAATGAGGTGAGCCTCCTACCCCCTCCCATGGTGCCTGATCTTTAGTTATAATGTAGGAGATATGTTGACTCAAAGGAGTTGGACTTGTGCGAGATGAAGATCTCCTAGGAAGAGACCATGCTAGGATCTCGTCCTAGAAATTAGTTGTCTTCAACCTCTCCTCTCTTCTTTGTGAAGATAGTGGACTGGTTTCATTAAGACGAATGGTATATTGAGGGTCAATAAGAGTGGTGGAAGTGCTGTATGTGGTTTTGATCAAGTGGCTAAGGGAAGAAGACGAACCGATGTCGTTTGTTTTGCTTTAAGATGCGTGCAGAAACCTATTTTCCATGCGCAACAAACTTCGAGGCTATTTTCCAGTATGATACAGCCGGATCTAGGTCTTGGGCTAAACACTAAAGTCGTAGTCCTCGGAAAGGCCTTTCCAACGGATGGTTACAAAATTTTATAGGAGCCTTGTATCTCTAGCAATGTCCATTCGAATTTGCTGCCCGGTAATATCTTTTGTGCAGGATGCCTTTGGGTTAGTGTATAACCGGTTTTGGACTAGGTAGAAGAAACATAGCAAGATGATATTGAGGTTTGGATGAGTCTAGTTATATGTAGAGAAGGTATTCAAATGGTTGGAGGAATTTAATAGGCAAATAGGTTATGGAAATTAGTTACACATGATTTGATAAGATTTGGTTGTACAAATGGATACTTGTGTAATCCAGTAAGGATACGTGCGATTGTAATCCGATGAATGAAAAAGTTTTGAAAGAGGGTGTGGTGCCCAATATTTTAATGTGTGATCTACACCTATGTTATCATGTTTGATGAATGGGACAAGAGTTAATATATTGTTGTGATAAATGTATGAACATATAATTATTTGTGAATGCTTGAAGATAAGGAAGGAATCAAATGAGGTAAATCTCATGGCAATGAATTGTGTTGAATCGTGATCTCAGGTTTTGGAAGGGATAATTTGTATAGTACACTACTTAGAGTGTGTCTCCCTATGGGTAGCAGTGTGAGATTGATATGTCATTCAAGGTGGCTTGCTACCTGTGTTGGTGTTGAACCCTTAAGTGCTAGGGAGCACGAAAATGTGAAAGGGTGTAAGTGTATGAGCATTTGACTGTACTGGATTGATACTGGTGATAAGGGACTCACTGTGGAGCCCTTGAATGCAATTGAGCACTGAGTTGGTAATGATGAAAAGGGACTCGGTCGGAGCCCTTGGATGGTTGAATGTAAGGCTGTGTGAAATTACATGCGGTGTGAGTTGACATGCGGTTTCATAATCCTGGGTTAAGGATAGTGTGGCAGGTCTACAGGCTCTCATGTCGTCACACTGATGGGTGTTGATAGATAGAATTTGGGGGGTTGGTATTGGTCCTCGGTGGTCATTCCCCGGGCTCCTTCCGTGCTAAGTGGACGGTTGGTCTTGGTCCTGTGGTGATACGCTCCCATAGGCTACTTCCATGCCACTATGATAGGCTAGTTAGGCATGGTTCTCGGTGTACATCTACTCGAGACTCCTGAGCCGCAGTATGAAGGGAGCTCCACTATATTGTTCTTAGCGTTGAGGCGTACAGATGCCTAGGATTGGTAGTGTGGATGCCGACCTAGTAGTGGAAAGCTCATTTCACTATCACAGTCTAGCCACGACGGATGACGCGTTAGAGGTTAGCTACCTGCTCGAAAAGTGGAAACTACAAGTCTGTGTCGACATAACAGTGTGCGTGTGTGTGAGCTTGGGTGAGTCATCATGTTGCATTCATATCATTGCATTGCACCGCATAGATCCTTATCATATAAGTTTGTATGAGCACTCTTATATGATGAGTTACTTTACTGTTAAGCCGATCCTTAACTTATAAATCTATATGGGCATTTTTATAAGTTAAGTTACTTCCCTGTTATAGATTTATATACTTTTATAGATGGATACTGCTTATGTAGAAATGCTAGATTATATTATTTATAATGTTGTTATATAATGATGTTATTACCACTCATGATATGTAGAGAAATTTCACCTGCTTGTTACTACTGCTTATATATATTGTACCATCTTCCTTCTCCGCCCGGTTCCTAAGAGTCGTCCGGGGAGCGAATGTGATATTCACTTAGTATTTATGACTAACGGTTGCTACGTCTTCCATTTTAGGAGGAAACAAATAGAGCAGTAGCAGGTTTGTATGAGCGCAACCATGCCAGAGTGACAGGGCCTGATATGACATTACCATCGTTGTCGTCAGTTACAGATGTGAGTTTTTGAGTGACTCATATTGTAGCCCTTGAGGCAAATTTTGTGTGCTCTGATATTATAGAAGCTGTATTTGCTTCTTATTATTGTTGTACTTTTGGACTTATATGCTTGTGTGGATTTGACTTCTATGTATATATTCTTTATGTTGGGTTAGCATGGATGATATTGATTTTAGCTGGCAGGATAGGCGTCTTGTAGTATTGGTCAACTCGTGTGTTGACGTTACTGTAATGCAATTGTTCTGGGCATAAGACTTCCCTCGACCGTGTCTTGTGTTCCGGGACATCCTCCCCAAAGAAAAGTTTATACACATCCTCCCCATCCAATCACTCTTCTTAACCATTACAATATTGGACACCCAGCCTATATACTAGATCTCCAATACAAAACTTGCCTCCATCAGTTTAGTCACATCCTACCTGATTGACCTAACTAGAGTAGTTGCCACGGCCCTTCTCTCCTATTAGATTGGATGAATGTTTCAGTTAAGGTTGAGACATCGATAATTCACATATGTATCGATTCCTGGCATGTCTGCGGGGATCCAGGTAATGATGTCCCTATTCCGCTGGATGCATTCCTAGACCCTCTCATGGACATCCTTGCTTAGATTTTCACTGACTTGAACTCTCTTGGGCCTCCTACCCGTGCTGATGACCTTCTTCTCCTCTACATTCTCTATCGCTTCCAGCCTAGACTTGTCTTTCATGGCCTCATGGACCGCTTCTTCTCCTCCTTCCATGAAATGGTGTTGACTGGCATGACATAGGACTATTGGACATCATATGATCTCCTTTGACCTAGATCTGGACCCCTTATAGTAGGAAACTCCACTCCCAAGTGCGCCCCAATCCAAGATGAAATCTCATACTGCATGGCCATGGACTCCAATAGGCCCACAAGTCGCTCATGAAACTCAGAAAACTGCCGCTCCATGTTCTGCCGAAGGGCATGCCTCAGAGGAGTAAGAGCATCAGCCAGGGGAGCAACGAGATTGGTTAACCCGGTCCCAAAAAAGGAGCTCGCCTATACAACATCAAAATGAGCGGCACCATCCGCTCTGACTTAACAAATCTGATAATACCAATTCCCTCCAACCTAAACATTCAGAACCAACTTGAATGACAACATCATCAGAGGCATGATCTTCTAGACCCCCAATCCCTTGGCAATCTAAGTGATGTAGTGGGACCGTCCTATCCACTTCAGGGGAAAATAAGTTGCCTGGTGAAGAAGATATAAAACAAGAACCCTCCCAAAGTGCAATGGCACCCACTAGTGCATTATGTAGAGGTAGAGAAGATCCGGCCAGATCGCTATGTTCTAGCTCATGGTGCCAAAATTAATATTACGCACAATCTGGTGCTGAACATTACAGAGCACGAGAGAGATAATTTGGGTGGACTTTTTTGCACGAGCCTCGTGGAACCGAGTCCCTCTAGTAATAGATTGACATAATTCGCTAGGAGAAACCCCTGTGTGGAACACATGAGGACGGTGGAGAACAACCGACTACATGAGGTTGTACTGTGTGTATATACCGACATAATCTGCTAACATGCCTATACCACAAGTGTGTATACAACCATAAATGCGAGAGGATACAGACATGGGCTCTCCGGTTCTCTCATCCATGGCCTCAAGAATGTAGAATGTGTCTAGGAACTCGAGAGTGAGTTCATGATACCGATATTACTCAATGGAAGATAGTTTCCACCATGAACCTACGTCAAGTAACTTGTCTACAGCCTCATCTAGCCTTATGGTGGAGAGCTCTGAAATAGAGACTAAGCGATAATCAAGAATGTTCTTCTGTCATAGCAAATTGTACCTCTCGAGATATTCGGATCTCCCAAATTACAACATTTTTTCTGGCGACCTACCAGCCATGCGTGATGATGATGATGATCCCTCTCCTTAGAGCATCCTGGTCACAAGCTTCTTGACGCCCACGATTCCATGCACAAAAGACCAAGAAGGAAGAGAGAATAGGATTGGTAGGAGGAACGATAAAGAAAATGGGAGAAAAACACAGAAAAAAATTGAGGTTGGGCGAAACCTACAAGTCACGTCGATCTGGAGAAAATTTAGGGACTACGAGCAATCGAGGAAGAAGACCGCAAGTTTTATAAGATAAATTATGGCTACGATGCTGATGAAGCCATTGATCTCCGTCATAGAGAGTTCGTGGATTAGGACGATCGATACCGCAAGCTCGAAGATGAATGTCTATCATGACGTTTTTTCACCAACGTCGCCGCCGCTACATGTTTTTGCTCGACGTCCGCCGCCGCCATTAAATAAAAGATATAATTATAAATTAAATAATTATAATTATATGTTTTATCAATTTATTATTTTAGCAATTTTATTTTAAAATATTTTATTTCATGCATTTTATTATATTTCATTTTATTATTTTATTGTTTTTATTTCATGTAATTATGGGTGACTATAACCATCATAGTTTCATTTTTGAATTTTGAATGGAGGATTGATTCAGTGGTGTAGGCTATAAATAGTCATGCTTATGGAGGATTTGGTAGAGAATAAATGAAAAATTGAAACGTTAATTCAAAGATTGAATTTCCCCCTCTTTCCCTCTTCCCCCTTACGCAATTTTCGGCCCTCCTCCTTCTTCCCTTTCCTCTTGGACGCCGGCCATTCTTTTCTCCCCCTATCTCTCGGCCTCCACCACTCCTCCTCCTCTAGTTCTCCACTAATATCCCCTCTTCTTATCTCCATCCAAAACCGAGCCTCACTTCCCTCCCAAAACACTAGCCGACCACCTCCATAGTCGCCCTCCTCTTTCCACCCCTTAAACCACACGGCAACCACCTCCACCCCCCCAACCCAAGCCCCCTCTTCCCATCCAACAACCAAACCTGACCACCTTCATCATCACCAAAAACTCAAACCCGACCACCCTCAACCTTTGTATTTTCCACCACCTTTTCTCTCTCCACTTTCCATATATATAATCCTTCAAAATTTCTCTCACTACAAAAGGTTATTGCAAAGGAAGAACGGCTTGCGTCTACATCGTTAGGTGCAGATCCGGGGAGTTTACATGGAAATAGAAAATCAACCACCGTCGTGTGCGATTCCTCCACTCATCTTGTGGACGGACTTCTTGGGATTGGGTAATAATTTACTATATTGTTTAAGTTATGTGTTTGCAGGACTATATTGCCAAGTGTAGACCAATGTCAGTCTACAATGGGTCACCAAACACAGGACCATACAATGTAATCTCTCATTGTGTGATCCATGGTGTTGACTCATGTGTAGCCTCTCTATTGGGATACACTTCATATTTCAAGTACTGGGATTGATTGGAGAAAGAAGTGTTGCTGAGTTTATCGAAGAAAAGAAAATTTTGTTGAAGAAAACTTCGTTAAGTTCTTTACTACAAAAGGTTATTGCAAAGGAAGAACGGCTTGCGTCTACATCGTTAGGTGCGGATCCGGGGAGTTTACATGGAAATAGAAAATCAACCACCGTCGTGTGCGATTCCTCCACTCATCTTGTGGACGGACTTCTTGGGATTGGGTAACAATTTACTAAAATCTCTTTATGTGATTTCTTCTATAAATTTGTGAGATATTGGTGGAATTAGAAGGCTAGTATTTAGTCCTGATTTATATTGAAATTATGCTAATTAAAATCTGAATTTTCAAGCATTATTTTCCCGAATATTCTCGTATAATTTGGAGCTGGTAGATCTCGTGAACACTAGAAGAAATCGGGTTCATCACCCTTGATTTCCCCTTGAGTTCTAGAGATTTGGTATACCCTCATATTAATTATTTCTGGGATTAATTTGGACTTTATTTTTGTTGGGTATTATATCTATAATAACCCAGATTTGGTGAAGTCAGCCTTGAACTAAGATGAATTAAGTTGTATTTGATGTCTTGTTTAAGTTATGTGTTTGCAGGACTATATTGCCAAGTGTAGACCAATGTCAGTCTACAATGGGTCACCAAACACAGGACCATACAATGTAATCTCTCATTGTGTGATCCATGGTGTTGACTCATGTGTAGCCTCTCTATTGGGATACACTTCATATTTCAAGTACTGGGATTTATTGGAGAAAGAAGTGTTGCTGAGTTTATCGAAGAAAAGAAAATTCTGTTGAAGAAAACTTCGTTAAGTTCTTTACTCGAGTAGTAGTTTATATACTCGAGTTGAATACTTAGTTAATACTTCAGTAAATCTATCTGTACTTGAGTAAGGGAAATGGCTCTCGAGTAGTCTGAATATAACTCTCGATTAGCCAAGTCAATTACTCGAGTAGACCCTCTCTTATTCTCGAGTTAACAAATTTTCCTCTCAGAAAATTTTCTAAGTCATTTATTTGAGTAGTCATGTTAACCACTTGAGTAGATAAGTCTTTTGTCTCGAGTTATAGAAAGACAGGTTCTCGTGTTGTTTTACCCCACTCGAGTTGTCAAGTTCATGTACTCGAGTAGTCTATCTACTACTCGAGTAGTCCAGCTCTAATACTCGAGTGATAAGATTTTTATCTCTCAGAATGTTTCTAAGTCCTATACTCGAGTAGTAATATTCATATACTCGAGTAGTTATTCTCCTCTCGAGTAGTCTAGTTCCAGTACTCGAGTAACACGTATTCTTCTCTCAGAAAAATCCGCTAAGTCTTTGACTCGAGTAATCCTTCTACCTCTCGAGTAATATATCTAGTACTCGAGTAGTTTATTTCTAGTACTCGAGTAGTCCATCTCCACGTCTCATGTAAATTTTCTAGCACTCGAGTAAGTCTTTGTGTACTCGAGTGATTACTCATTCTATTCTGAATTTTCTCAAAGTCTTCTACATGAGTAGTCTCCTTCTATTCTCTCGAGTAATCTTATTAGTACTCGAGTAGGTAATCCATTACTTGAGTAAGTCAATCAGATTTTTCCAGAAATTTGCTAAGTCCAGAATCGACGGAAATTTCAAATGGCTAGACGTGATTAGTCCACGTGTACGTCATTAATGATAATTATGACCGTTAGGGATATCTTATATAAGGTCTTGTCAAAACCTACTAACCCTAACAAGCTGTCAAGTACTATTCTAAGAAATTTGAAACAAGTTTTCTCTTTATAAAAACGGAAGCCACCGACCTTCATCGTGCATATCGGCTAGGGTTTTTGATTCAAGAAGATTCAGATCAAAGTGTACTTACAGATCGAGATTGCTTTTCAACTATATACAACCCCATATTCGCTGAGTCAGACCCGGAGACACCAACAGTCAGGATTAGGCTAGCCAGAGGAGCTCCCGCCCTGAAGAAGTTCCCGCCCATGAGAGGGCGGGAACGCTTGCACTTGCGCCAAGCTCCCGCCTTGGAGGAGCTCTCGCCTATAAGCAGGCGAGACCGCTTGCGCCGGGCTCTGGACAGGAAGGCTCTCGGCTCAGAGTTCTCGCCGAGTGAAGCCCATAGTCCGGGGTAAAATGACCTAATTACCCTCAGGTAAAATTACCCCTATAACCTCAGGATCAACTGCGGGATTTGGCTTTTGGCATGTCAACTAAGAGTATTTTAGTAATCTTAGGTCAGCAAAAGGCTATAAATAGACCCATAAGGGCTCCTTAGAAGGCAAGCTTTCATTATCCTCAAAATCTCCTATGCTTTCTGAGGAGCTCCTAGCCCAGCTTTTGGCTTTGGAGGGGAAGCTCTCAGAGATCTTCCGGGTGTAAGGTGGGACCTCCCTACTGAGGCTTTGGGTCAGTCTTAGGTCCTTTGCAACTAGTCGAGGGTCGAGGCTTGAGGGAAGTAGGTGTTGGCTGCATACCAATTTTGAACTCCCGTTGAGGTCATTTTTGGCTTCAACAGTTCTGGTGTGCTGAGCGTGGAAGGAAGCTGATACAAGAAAGCCTTGAGTTTTGTCCCATGGCTGGAGGTGAAGGTGAGGGGTCTGGTTCTGGAGGCTCCCCCACCCAGGGAGAGGAGGCGACGAGGAAAATGTTTGAGGACTTCAGGCGAGAAGTTCTGCAGACCATCAGCTTGGACTTCTGGGCCCGAAGCGAGTGGGCCTCACCTCAGGTTCTGATAGAGGAGGTCCCGCTCTTGGGCGAGAAGGCCCCTGGATAGCGCCTGGGGAAGGAGGTCCCAATGGAGGCTGGCGAGAGTGACGTAGCCGTGCGGGAGCTCTTCCCAGGCCAGCGCCCGGGCATGGAGACTCTGACAGATTTTGGCGAGAGGGAGGCGGTAGTGTGAGAACTCTTCCCTAGGCACGTTCTCGCGGATCGGGCAAGCCAGCCGAGGCTGCTGGACGTGCCCTCTCGCCAGGCAGGAGGCGAGAGCCCTTTCAGCAAGCTCATCATCTCGGCTCCAGTGCCGGAGGGGTTTCAGGAGCCCGACATGTCTTATTACTCGGGGAAGGATGACCCTGTACAACATGTGCAGTGGTTTGAAGATGTCGTTTCGATAAGGCAGATGACGGATGCCTTAAAGTGTCGGCTATTTGCCATCACGTTGAAGGAGAAGGCTCGGGACTGGTTCCAGCAGCTGCCAGCATGGTCGATCTACTATTTTGAAGATCTGCGAAGAAGTTTCCTGTTGAGGTTCTCAACATCAAAGAAGCGGAAGAAGGAGGCGGAGTGCCTGTTTGCGGTGAGGCAGAAGTAGGATGAGACACTAGGTCACTATGTTGACCAATTTAAGGAAGAGATCCTCCTTGTCCAGGAGGTCCCAGGGTACGCGCTGATGCTCACCTTCACCCTGGGGCTGAGGTCGGGATTCTTCAGTATGGAGTTGAAGAGAGTGCCCCCTCTCCTTGCAGGAGCTCATGGAGAGGGTGACAAAAGAGATAGATTTCGAGAGGGCAAATCCAGCGTTCGCCAGGAAGTTGACCAGGCTGGCGGAAGATGATGTGAAGGAGCCTGCAGCAGGAAGGTAAAAGGAGTCGAGAGAGCAGAGGGAGAAAAGAGAAGAAAGAAGGAGGGAAGAACCCCGAAGACATGGGCAGCAGCAGGGATGGGGGGCCCGGGAGCCAAACAACCGTTTGGGTTGGAGGCCCTAGGAGGGTCGCCCATAGGGCTAAGGAGGAGGCTACTAGTGAAGAGATAACTTATAGAACCCAGGAGGTTCGACCAACCGGCATGGAGGCAGGAGCCAAGGGGTTACGTCCCGCCGCCTCAAGAAGCCATGAAGGTGGGCAGAGGAAGAGGAGCGAGTAGAGGAGTTCGAGGAGCTGGGAGAAGAGGAGGAGGAGAAGGAAGAAGGGGTAGGGCGGCGTTACTATTTTATGACTTCCACCCGGAGGAGGGTCACGCGACGACCACCTGCCCTGAGTTCTTAGAGATGACAGAAGTAAGAGGAGCAGGGAGGCATGATCCACCGGTTAGGATCGTGGAAGTATAACAGGGGGAGATGGAGGATAGATGTGAAGATAGGGTATACGTGGGAACCCAGGAAGGAATCAGGGTGATCCACAGAGGAGTGGGGATCGAGGAAACCCACAATGGGAGCCTTCAAACCATGTACCGAAGGGGGGTCGCCTCTACCTCCCAGGCTCACCCACCAGAATAAAAGATCACCTTCTCGTCAGCAGACATGCCGGACTATGAAGATCTGTTCTGTGACGCCCTGGTGATCCAGACAGCGGTGGAGAATTTCACGGTCTCGAGGATACTGGTGGACAACAGGAGCTCAGTAAATGTTATCTTCAAGAAGGCCTTCGATGAGATGAGGGTTGAGGGGAAAAGGATCTTGGATTCGGATGGACCGCTATTCAGATTCTCTGGAGAGAGGAAGGAAGTATAAGGAGGAGTAGGGCTGCATGTGAAGTTGGGAGGTGTGTCACGAAACTGCATGTTCATGATAGTGGATGCTATGAGCAGTTACAATGCCATCTTTGGGATCCCCTCATCAGCGCCTTTCGCTACGTCCCCTCCCCTTTCCACCAATATCTTAAGTTTAATAACAGAGGGGTGCAGGTTAGGATCAGGGGGGATCCGAAGGTGGCGAGGCAATGCTATGTGATGGCGGTCAACACCGTATCCTGGATGGCCGAGGCAGAAGAGCTAGAGAGGGAGATGGCGGAGCAGGAGGAGGACGTCGAGGAAGAGGGGATGAGCCTAGAGGAGCCGAGGAATGAGACTGCGGAGGAGCAGGAGAAAGCTGAGAGAGAGGCCCAGAGGGGCGTGGAGGTAGAGCAACAACAGGAGAGCCCGGAGGGGGCGATGGAGTTAGAAGAGCAAGTAGCAGGAGGAGTGGAGAGAGTGGCCCGGAGAGGCGTGGAAGTCGAGCAGCAGCATGAGGGGCCAGAGGAGGCGATGGAGATTGAGGATGAAGTAGGAAGGGAGGAGTTGGAGCTGGAGGAAGATTCAAGGGTCGGCTGGGAGCAGTCACGGCTGGAGCCGGCCGAGGAAGTGGTGGAGATGGAGATCTTCACCAGCGCAGGGCAGGAGCAGAGGGTGCGGGTCAGTAGAGGCTTGAGTCCTGAGGACTGGGAGCGAGTGCGGGCCTGCATTCAAAACAACATCGACAACTTTGCTTGGAGCGCGGCAGACATGCCGGGCATCAACGCGGACGTGGCCTACCACCGCCTGAACCTGGACCCCCGCACCCGTCCCATATGCCAAAAGATGAGAGTCATCACCACCAAGCTGGAGGAACCCATCCGCGAAGATGTCAGGAAGCTCCTGGAGGCCGTCTTCATCTCAGAGATCCAGTATCCAGGCTGGATCTCCAATGTGAAAACGGTTAAGAAGGGGGTGGGAAATGGCGAATGTGTATCGATTTCTCTTTGTTAAATAAATCATGCACTAAGGATTGCTACACTCTGCCCCGGATCGACGCGCTGGTTGATTCAACCGTCGGTTTTCTATTATGAGCTTTTTGGAGGCTTTTTCAGGTTATCACCAGATCTGGATGCACCCTCCCGATGTCAAGGATGTTTCCTTTATCACGAGGGAGGGATGCTTCAGTTATAAAATAATGCACTTTCGGTTGAAGAACGCAGGGGCTACATACCAACGCATGATGGATCGGGTCTTCTGCGATTAAAGGGGGAGAAACTTAGAGGTCTATGTCGACGACCTGATGATCAAGAGCAAGTGCGTTGATTCGCACCTGAAGGATCTATAAGAGACGTTCGCCACCCTGCGGAGATTCAAGATGAGGCTAAATCTCTTGAAGTGTGTCTTCGGGGCCAGCAGCGGGAAGTTACTTGGGCATCTCTTGACTCCGGCAGGGGTGGAACCCAACTCGGACAAGGTAAAGGCCATCTTGGATTTGGAATCACCCCGCGATGCCAAGGAGGTCCAACGCTTGATAGGCAAACTGGATGGGCTGAGCAGGTTCCTCTCCAGGTTAGGATACAAGTGTTCTTCATTCTGTTGGAACACCCTATTACTAATTTGGGTCAGGATCACTATATCTTTAGGAAACCTGTTTTTAACCTCCTGTATAGATCTAAAGGTCACTTAGAATTGAGTCTAAGAGTTAGTAGTTAGGTGTGGAAGCTGCCCTCAAGACCAAGGTTTTTCAGTTTGGAGACTAAGTCATATCGTCGAGCTCAGTACGACGAATCGTCGAACTCCAATCGACGATCGTCTAGCTCAACTTCGACGGATCGTCGAACTCCATTCGACGATCGCTGAGCTCAACTTCAACAAATCGTCGAACTCCATTCAACGATCTTCGAGCTCAGTTCGATGATCTTGACTCAGTATTGATTCTCTATCTCTGAGCTCAGTTCGACAATAGTTGAGCTCAGATCGACGATCTCTGTTGCTGTATAAGTCCAAATCGCTGAGCTCAGTTCGATGATAGTGGAGCTCAGTTCGACGATTTTCTGAAGAGTTGAATGATTTTCAAGATTCAAATTCAGGACAGTTAAGGAGTTATTCAGCAATTAATTCAGAAGATTTTCTAGTCGTTTTCAATTATTCTGGACCAAGTTTCAAGGGATTATCAAGGAATGTTTCTTTGGACTTTCCCCCAGAAGACATTTACAATTAAGGATGCAATTAATGACAGGCTAACGGCTATTCTTGACAGAAGATCATTTTCTATTCAGAACCAAAGAATAAAATACAAGTTTTCTTTGAATCTCTCACATATACACAGCACAGATAAGCAGAACAAGAAGAACAAGAAGAAAACATTCTCTAGAACAACATCTTTCTTAACAACAACTAGAACACCCACACCAAAGGAGATCAACAAATCTGAAATCTTCAGATCCCCTTTGATTTAAGTGTTCAAGGCCAACATCTTTCAAGACTCCAGACACCTAACATTTCAGCTGTTGCTGAAATCATCATTTGCTGGAGATCAGATTTCTGAAGGCCTATCACCCTACAGCAAAGCTTCATTTCCTGAACATCTCAAGAACTCAGGGGGAGCTTTGACAACATCAAATCCACATAGTCTTCTCAACTACTTTGAGAAAGAGAATACTTCCATAATTCTCTCATCCCCATCTCTGTAAAGGGTTTTTCAAACTCTCTTCAAAAGTTTGAGCTTGGTTTTTGAGCACCTTATCAAAAGCTCATTGGTGGCAAGACACCTGATCAAAAAATCTGATTTGGTTTTTGAGCACCTTATCAAAAGCTCATTGGTGCCCAGGACACCTGATCAACTCATCCTGCAGTGGATTCCTACCTAGGGTGGTAGAAGAGTGGATGTACCCAAGTTTAGGGGAACCACTATAGCTCCTTGTGTCTTCTAGCTTGCTTGTCTTTATTTTTATTTCTGGCTGTGATTGATCTGTGATTAGTTAGGATCTGTGATTAGTTTCTTTTGTAGGTTGTAATTAGTTATCTGCTGTGTTTAGATTTATTCTTTTCTTCCCTGTTCACTCAGATTACAACAACTGCTGTAAAAAGGTTTTTAAGCACCATACTCTATTCACCCCCCTCTAGAGTATTTCAGATCTAGCTGCACTTTCAATTGGTATCAGAGCCAGGTTGGTTAAAAATACCACATCTCAGTGGTTGCACAGGCTAACACCTGAACCCCAAGATCCCTAATTAGATCTACTTACTGTAGATTTTATTATTAGATTATTTCTTCACAAATCATGGCCCTAAACAAAGATTATGCTAGCACCAGACCTCCAGTGTGCAATCTATCCAAGTTTGTAGTTTGGAAAGCAAGGATTAGATTATACATGAATTCAATTGACGAGTATATTTTTAATTTTGTTTTGACAGTCTGTCCAAGACCTCCAGAGAATACAAGCACAAATGCTATTCCACCTCCATCAGGAACAGATGCTGATATCAAGAAGTGGAAGGTAGATGATGCAAACGCTATGAATATCTTAGCCCAGACCATGTCTAATGACATCTTTAAAAAGGTGGCTGAATGTAATTCAGCAAAGGAAATCTGGGATAAACTCTCTGAAATAGTCTCAGGCTCAGCTGATGAAAGAAAGGACAGGAAATCCCACCTCATATCCCAATATGAGAATTTCAAGAAGGGAGAAGCTGAGTCAGTTGGATATATGTATAATACACTCAGTCTGATAGTTAATGAACTCAAGACTTTGGATAAGGAGATCTCACTGACTGAAATTAATTACAAAATCCTAATGTGCTTCCCAAGCACTTGGGACTCAAGAATCTGGCCAATCAAGGATGCCAGAAGTTTGAATGAGATCACCACAGAAGCTCTTTTGGGCAAGCTCAAATCTTATGAGCTGCTCATTAAGAACAGAGAAGAAGAGCATAAGGCTGTCTCACCATCCACAAGAAAAGAGAAGACAATAGTCTTCAAAGCAACTGAAGATCAGCCTGAAGACAAAGTCACAGGCAATGATGAACTGCTCAGTCTATTGGCCAAAAGATTTTACAAGATGGCCAGAAAGGACTTCAGAAGGAGATCATACAAAGAGCATGATAAGCCAAGGTATGATAAGTCTAACAATAAAGAAATTGTTTGCTTTGATTGCAGGAAACTAGGGCACATTGTACCTGACTGTCCAGAGAACAAAAACAAGGACAGAAGGGACAAGAAAGAAAGAAGAAAGAAGAAAGACTTCAAGAAGAATGGCAATGGCAAACCCTCCTCAAGCAAAAACAAACACACAAGGAAGGGATTTGTTGCTGAATCCTGGAGTGAAATTGAAGAGGAATCAGAAGCTTATCCAGCTCTAGTGATGATGAAGATGATGCAGAAGAGAAGGAGTTCTGCATGATGGCAATCAATGCCTCTCAACATAATTCAGATGAAGAAGAGTCAGAGTCAGACTCAGAGACTCAACTTGAAGAAGACCAGGTAATTAGTTCTTTTGATTTCAATTCAGAGGACTTTAAATCTGAGTTTAAAGCATTATGTTTAAACCTACTAAAATCTGAGAAGGAAATTATTTCTCTCAGAATTCATTTATCTGAACATAATATCTTAAAGCCAGAAAACCTCAAACTCTCTCAGGAGTTGGAGTGCTGTAGGGAGCATATAGCTTCACTGAAAGGTGAGCTGTCAGAGGCCAAGAAGCATGAAGAATCCCTTAATGGGAGAAGTATCAAGTTGATGGACATCACAAGCACAGTGAACTCCAGATTTAATAGTACACTGGGCTTGGGTGCTTCATCCAGCTAACCTATAGTCCTAACAACCCCAATCAAGTTCATTTCTAATAAAGGGAAGGGAGTTGTAGAGGTAGCTAGGAAAAATTCTGATCTGCCTAAGAAAACAAAGTTCCATCAGAAATCGTCGAACGGAGCTCGACGATCGCCGAACTCAGATCGACGATCTCAGGCAAAATTGTCGAACTCAGGTCGATGATCTCTAATTCCTGAACTCTGCCACAGTCGACCGTCGAACGGAGCTCGACGATCTGACCCAAGATTGTCGAACGCAGCTCCACGATCGTCGAACAGAGATCAGAGCTCTGGAAATTCCTTCAAAGGCATATCAAAATCCAATCCTAGGGGTCCTTCATCCCAAAGCTTTAACCCTTATACTAAATGGATAATACCTCCAAGGAGATATCATCCTGAAGGTTATAAGAGTCAACCTGGGATGTCTTTCATTTCTGAGTTTAAAGGTTATCAACCTAGGCCCAAGGTAAACTGGGTCAAAAACAAATGAATTATTTTATGTGCAGGTGAAGACCTATCCAACATCAAACCAGCAATGGTACTTGGATAGTGGGTGCTCTAAGAACATGACAGGAAACAAGGACAACCTCACATCCTTTAAAGCCAAGCTTGGACCCAAAGTTATTTTTGGTGATTCAAACTAAAGGATATGGTGCAGTCCAGATTGGGACAGTGACATTCAAGAAGGTAGCCTATGTGGAAGGACTGAAGCACAACTTAATAAGCATCAGTTAGCTATGTGATGAAGGTTACCAGGTGACTTTCAGCAAAGCATTATGCAAGATCAAGTCAGAGGACAACACAACTGTGTTGACAGGTAAAAGGAAAGGTAACATCTATCTAGTAGATTTTCTTTCAACAGATGTAGACATTTGCCTATTCAATTCTGTTTGTAGACCTAATATTTTATGGCATAAGAGACTAGGACACTTAAACCTTAGAACCATTGCTAGGCTATCCAAGGACAACCTTGTTAGAGGACTACCTTCTGGCCCCTATAAGAAGGAAGAACTCTGCAGGGCTTGTCAATTAGGCAAGCAAACTAAAAATAGTTTTAAGTCACTTAATAAGAGTGATTCACCTAGGATATTGTATCTGTTGCACATGGATCTTTTTGGACCCGTTACAGTACAAAGCCTAGGAGGGAAATCTTACACCTTAGTAGTTGTAGATGACTTCTCTAGATTCACATGAGTGTTCCTTCTGAGAAAGAAGTCTGATAACTTTAAGTGTTTGACAGAGTTTCTCAAATATATACATATTGAGTTCAATACTCACATTGCCCTGATCAGAAGTGATCATGGGACAGAGTTTGATTCTCTTCTTATGCATGAGTTCTGTCAGAGTGAAGGGATCAGGCATACTTTCTCAGCTCCTAGAACTCCTCAACAAAATGGGGTAGCTGAAAGGAAAAATAGAACCCTTATTGAATCTGCCACTACATTGTTGGCAGAGGCAGTAAACACCTCCAACTATGTGCTAAACAGAAGTTTGATACATAAACTAAAGGGAAAGACTCCCTATGAATTACTCAAAGGGAAGAAACCTAAAGTTGATTATTTTAGAATTTTTGGCTGTACTTGTTATATTCATAATAATGACAAGAGATATTTAGCAAAATTTCAAGCTAAAGCTGATGAAGGAGTGTTTCTGGGATACTCCATGATCAGTAAGGCTTATAGGGTTTATAATAAATCATCTCTTAAAATTGAGGAATCTGTTCACATATCATTTGATAAATCTAACATATCTTTCAAGGAGAAGAATACTTCTACCATAGAACCCTTGCAGGTACACTCTCTTGTTGAAGATTTGAACAAGTTGCAGGTCACTCAAAAAGAGGAAAGCAGTGAAGATGAAGAAAACATTCAACATATTGAGGAGAAACAACTTGAAGAGCCAGTTGTTGTATCACAAGAGGAAACAACAACACAGGTTGGTGAACAATCAACACCCCCTGTTGATTTAGTAACATCAAGAGACCATCCAATTTCCCAAGTAATTGGAGACATCTCAGCTGGTGTGCAAACCAGAAATCAGCTCAACCAAAACCTGTTGCACACTTTCTTCCTATCTCAAATTGAACCTCAATCCATTCAAGATGCAGAGCAAGATCCACACTAGATCATTGCAATGCAAGAAGAGTTGCATCAATTTGAAAGGAACAAAGTTTGAGAACTAGTGCCAAAGCCTAAGGATCACTCCATTGTTGGAACAAAGTGGTTGTTCAGAAATAAATTGGATGATCAAGGAGTAATTGTAAGGAACAAGGAAAGGCTAGTTGCTCAAGGATATTCTCAAGAAGAAGGCATAGACTATGACCAGACTTTTGCACAAGTTGCAAGATTGGAAGCCATCAGAATTTTCTTAGCTTATGCAGCTCACAAAGGCTTCAAGGTATATCAGATGGATGTGAAAAGTGCATTTCTAAATGGAGACATCAAAGAAGAAGTATATGTCAGACAACCTCCAGGTTTTATCTCTCCAACTTATCCTGATTATGTTTTTAAGTTGAACAAAGCATTATGTGGTCTCAAGCAAGCTCCTAGAGCATGGTATGAGACCCTAGCATGCTTCCTTCTGGAAAAATGGATTTATAAGGGGTAGAGTAGACCAAACTCTTTTCATTTCATAAGTCCCATACCCTACTAGTACAGATTTATGTAGATGATATTATTTTTGGTTCTACTGATTCACATTTGTGCAGAAGGTTTTCCAACCTAATGCATTCTAAATTTGAAATGAGTAGCATGGGTGAGCTATCCTTCTTTCTAGGATTGCAAGTCAAACAACATGCTGAAGGCATCTTTATTTCTCAAACCAAGTATGCAAATAAATTGGTTAAGAAATTTGGCATGTCTGAAGCATCTTGTATGAAAACACCTATGCCTACTAATGTTGTATTGGATGCTGATGAACATGGGAAACCTGTTGATCAGACATCATATAGAGTAATGATTGGCTCTTTATTGTACCTTACAGCTAGTAGACCAGATATAATGTTTGCTACATGCATATGTGCTAGATTCCAAGTAAGCCCTAGAGAGTCACACCTAACATTAGTTAAAAGGATTCTCAGGTGTGTTAAAAGTTGTCCAAATCTAGGTCTCTGGTATCCAAAAGATTCAGCATTTGATTTAATTGGATTTTCTGATGCTGATTATGCTGGATGCAGAATTGACAGGAAAAACACCAGTGGAACTTGTCAGTTCCTTGGTGACAGACTTGTCTCTTGGTTTTGCAAGAAACAAACTTCTGTGTCAACTTTAACTGCTGAAGCTGAATATATGGCTGCAGGCAGTTGTTGTTCACAAATATTGTGGATTCAAAACCAACTCCTAGACTATGGCTACAACTTAGAGAAGTCAAAAATCTTTTGTGACAACACCAGTGCTATTTCTATAGCTCAAAATCCAGTCCTCCATAGTAGGACAAAACACATAGAAATTAGGCATCACTTTTTAAGGGATAATGTTGAGAAGAATAAAATTGAACTTCAATATATCCCAACTGATTTGCAAAGGGGAGATATTTTCACCAAACCCTTGGATGAAAAGAAACACACCTTCTTCCTAAATCAGTTAGGAATATTAGATGGAGGAAGTCTAAAATAATATCCAAGATTTTAAAAGTTTAAAAAATTGACCAAGACTAGGCAAACATCTTGATTTTTCTTAGTGTCTAGAGTGTTTTTCTGGTCTCTGTACTGCGCTCGACGATTTTCCCCCAGATCGTCGAACGGAGATCGACGATTTCTGAAATCGTCGACCTGAGTTCAGCGCTTCTCAGATAGTCTGAACTATCTCTTCCGGTCAACGATCGTCGAACGACGCTCGATGATTTTGTTCTCTGAACTATCGTCGAACGGAGCTCGACGCTCTCCAATATCGTTGAAAGTCCACCTAGTGTCAACAAAGTTCACCTATGGGGGGGGGGGGGGAATAGGTGACGTGAAGCGTATTTGCGGAATTTAAGACGGTACCTGCACAATAAAAACAAACAGCAAAGCACACAGAATACACAGGCAATTTATAGTGGTTCCCCGACTTGGGTACATCCACTTTCCCCCTTCGACCTATCTCCCAACAAGGGACGACTCGGTCACTTCTCCAACGGGATTGAAATCCAATCCCTGCACTATCGGAAGGAACCCTTCCACACGTGAGAGTCAACACTCCCACAGAACGGGTTGCACCCAACCCTTACAACACGGAACAAACGTTCCTTTACAACAAAAGTAAATCTAGAATGTACACGAGATACAAACTTCGTTTGGAGACTACGGTGTTCCTCTTCGTTCGACGACGTGTTCGTGAAGTCAACGAAGAGTCTACAACCCTAGATCTCTCTTGGAGAGGATCTCCCCGGAACCGGCGGCGGCAGTACAAACGGCGGCTTGGTTCGGGATCGACGGTGACGACGATGTGCGGCTGCACTTCTTTAGAGATCCAAACTTCGTAGCGAAGCTAGCTAGGTCTACCAACGGTCATACTAGGATCAATCGTCTCGATCGATTCGGATGGGGAAGACTTTCCCGATCTACAAATCGAGAGACAAGAGATCTCCGGTTAGACACGTGAGACGCTGAGCTTAGCTAGGCTTCTATCGACCGGAGATCTGGAAGAAAACACGATCCCGACCGGCGATCTACACTCTCGCGCGGCGACGGAGGTGGCGGCGGAAAACTCGCGAACTAGGTCAAGTCGCGGCTCTGCTTTGTATATCTTTTTCCGTAAATCTACTGTTCAAAAATACCCGTGTATTTATACACTGTAGATACTAACAATATGACCGTTGTGGGTCCCACAAGTAGAAACCCGAAATCCGGTTCAAAATAGTCCAGCGGCAGAATCCGGTCCAGCAGCATCCAGAGAAAACGCCAAGTAAAATTCGTCGAGAATCATTGGTGATTCTCGACGAATCGGCGAGAATCAGTTAACGATTCTCGACGATTCGTCGAGAATCACTAGTGATTCTCGACGATTCCCTTGTTGATTCTCAACGAATACAACTTGTATTCAAGATCTGCTTAACGACTGGTACGGCGAGAATCACTAGTTATTCTCGCCGAATCTTACTAGGCACCGTTTTGAGGTAGCCTGAAAGAGTCGGCGAGAATCACTAATGATTCTCGACGATTCGGCGAGAATCACTAGTGATTCTCGCCGAATCGGCGAGAATCACTTGGTGATTCTCGTCGAATTATACTTAGACGAATTTTCGTCTTTCCACCCTAGAGCTGCTCCTTGACCCATCCTTGCTCCTTGTCTTTTCTTGCATAAGCACGACCCTGTACTTGAAAGTAAGTGCACTCCAATAGAGAGAGTGCACGTAGGCCAACACACTGATCTGCTCAACGAGGGATTACGTCGTGCAGACCCGTGTATATTGACCTACTGCACCCTGACATTGGTGTGCACTTAGCGTGGAAGAACTACAAGCACAACTTAAGAAGTTTCATCAAATACATTGTGAATTCATCTTAGCTTGACAGGTGGCTTCCTCAAATCCAGGTGATTGTGGATACAATACCCAACAATCGTCGAACGGAGATCGACGATATTGAAGACTCTTCAGATTCCTTTAGAAGCACCGATCGTCGAACTGAGTTCAACGATCTTTCCTTTTCTGCGTCGAACCCTAATATAAAATTCATTTTTTCGCCGTCGTTCTCCTTTTGCGCTTTCGATTTCTCTGCAAAAATTCTCTTTCCCTCCAAACATCTCTACACTTGGTCGTTTTGTTTGTTGATTTTTGCAGATAACCATGACAGTCTCTGTTGTTGTTCTTGCCGTAATGAAATTCGATGCTGGATTTGACATTGACATGGAGTCTTTCAGCACTACTGATCAGGTTTTTCAAGATTTTTTGGAACTGTTAAAGGAGCAGAAGCTTGTTGCTATCATGTCCATAAGAATCAAGTTGGCTGCTGATGAGATTAAGGAGTGGGTCTACACTGCCCACAACCAGGACCAAAACACAATAGTTGGTTCAATTTCTGGAACCCAGGTACCCTTGACTCCAGCCATTCTGACAGAAGTTTTTGAGTTAAGTTCTGGAAGAGATTCTGTTGATTTGTCTGGAGAGGAATTTGCTGATCTGCTTGCAAGAATGGGTCACTCTGATGCTAACCCTAGCAAGCTGCTGAAGAAGAACCTAGCCGTGGAATACAGGTTCTTGGCTGATGTAGTAGGCAAGGTTTTGCTGGCCAAGAATTCAGCACATGATACTATCTCTAGGTATCAGCTATGCTTGATGGGAGCCATTGTGGATAAGAAGCAATTGAACTGGGGAGAGGTCTTCTTTGACCTGATTAAGAAGAAACTCAATAAGAACTTTGTGAATTTTGGGAGGATCCTTGGGCTCTTTCTGCAGAACAGATGCCCTGCATTGCTAGTCTCTTCTGGGATACATATTAATGCATCAAAGAGATTATCCTGTGCCCTATTTGGCAAATGGGACAGGCAGATAACCAAGCCCAGTAGGCTCTCTGCTAGCACAACTTCAGGCACCAGGATTGTAACAGTCACTTCCCCTCAAGTCTCTGCCCCTGCAGATGACTTGCCTGCTGCTGCTTCCCCTCCTCCAACTCCAATTTCATCTCCTCCATTCACCTCCACCATTCAAACTCCATCCACAATCATTATCTCCAGCCCATCTCCAACATCAATACCATCTCCAATTCCAACTCTTCCTATAACAAAAGAAATATTCCATCCATTACACCACTACCCACAACCAGACATGGACACATCATCCACCATTCCATCTTTCAGTCTTCTTGATGATTCCTTCATGGATGAATCACCCTCATCTCCTCCTGAGCTACCCTCCTCATCAACATCTTACCAACAACTTCTACAGGATATTATTGATCAACCCACCTTCACACCCTCTATATCCATACCATTGTCTTCCATTTCCACAATCCCCTCACCTAAACCATCACTTCCCCCATACACCAGCTCTCCACCACCATCACCAGTAGCTCCATCCTCTACCTCTGCTCAATTGCCTGCTGAGCAAGTAGATATTCTAGCCCTAGCTGACCAGCTGTATGAACTGCTAGCCCCCAGGCTATCACTTCTACTGGAGACCTCCTTGGCTCCATTACTTCAGTTAGTGGCAGCCCTTTCTGCCAGACTATCCTCTCTATTTCCTCATGAAATCCCTTCATCAGTGTGCCTTGATCCAGCATTCTCTGCATCTATGCAGGGGGAGATGCCTAATGAAGTGGTGAGATTGCCTGCTGCTGTTGTTTCTTCAGCTCCTGCTACTGCTGCTGTTACTCAAGCTCTAGTTCCACCTCAAGTTGCTGTCTTTTCAGTAGACCTCAGGTCCCTGCTCTCAGATTTTGATTCAGTCTATTTTAGTTGTCTTCCAGAGAGAGTTGCAGTCCAGCCCTCAGAGGATCTTTCCAAGGCCATTGTGCCCTTCTCATGTTGTGACACCAGCATTATTCATTCATTCATAAATACAGTTTATACTGCTGAGACTTCTGGTTCCAGTGATGCTGCTACTATTCCTACAGAAAGTATTGTTGATGTTTCTGTTGCTGTTGCTGATATTGTTGATACTGCTGATGAGTTAATCTCTTAGGATATGCAGATGACAGAGGCACATGATTTTGAGTCTTCTGTTTTTGCTGATGATATTCCTGCTGTTATTATTGATGCTGAGGCTCCTGTATCTGAACAAGCTTTATCTGAATCTGTTGCTGCTCCAGTTACTGCTGATAGTACTGCTGCTATATCTTCTGCAAGGATTGCTCCAGAATGTTTTGTGTCTGTTGTTACTACTGCTACTGCTTCAACTTCTGTTGCTACTAGTACTGTATCTGCTGTTGCTATAACCACTGCTGTTTCATCTGCTCCAACACATCTTCAGAAAGAATATTTGAAAAAGATTGATGCTTTATACGATGAGCAAAGTTCTGAGAGTGATGAATTCAAGACTGATTCTGATGATTCTTCTGCCGCCATAGCCAGGAAAAGGAAGGCAAGGAGCAAAGCTATGAAAAGAGTGCCTCCAGCCAAAGTCAAGGACACTAATGACATACCATATTACATTCTTCATGACTGCCCCATAACTGAGCATTGGATGCAGTATTCCAAGAACCAACTTAAAGCCATGAAGAAGAAGAGGAAGTATGAGAAAGGATCTTCCCAGTTTCATCATCCTCATCCTCCTCCACCACCTCCTCCTGATGCAGGTACAAGTGGAAGCTCAGCTGCTCAACCCTCTGCTAAAAGCCAAACCCCCTATCAGCCTCATGCAAGATATCAGTATAGGGGAAGCCAGTCCAGAGGATATCAATCTAGAAGAGGAAACTATAGAGGAAGCTAAAGGGAATTCCAAGTTTATTCAAAAGGTTATTCAAGGCAACATCCATACTCTAGGGAAGGACAAGCTTCATCAGATACAACATCAGGTCCTTTTCCCTACAAGTTAAAAGTGGTAGTCTCATCCAGAGCTCCTCAAGATAATCCATCTAATAGATATGAGCCTCCAGTGCCCTTTGAGGATCCTGAAAATAACCCTACTGTATGGACTGCCAGGATGAAAGAGCTAGCTGCCCTGGATCAAATTAAGAAAGCTAAAGAGCAAGGCAGAGATTCCTCCAACATTACTACATTGTCTGAACAAAGAAAGAAAGAACTGGAAAGATATGGCTCAAGCAAATTCTTTGATTCTGATAGATATATGGAGCTGCATCCTGAAGCTGTGGTTCCAAGGCCCAAACAACAAACTTCTCTAGGTGTAGTAGATGACAGAAGGTCAAAGAAAAAAGCTCTCAATCCTAATAGAGAAATCAAACTTATAAAGAACAAGGAGAAGGAATAATTCTGTAAGGTGACAATTATTCTGATTTTTGATTTCTGTCTGGGATAATATATATCTGTGCTTCTGCAATGTCCTGCTTATTGCATTTCTGTATTGTTGCTTTGTATGTTGTTCTTTAATTTCTACAAGTTCTGTAAATAGTAATCCTAACCCAAATAGGGGGAGATTGTTGGAACACCCTATTACTAATTTGGGTCAGGATCACTATGTCTTTAGGAAACCTGTTTTTGACCTCCTGTATAGATTTAAAGGTCAATTAGAATTGAGTCTAAGGGTTAGTAGTTAGGTTTGGAAGCTGCCCTCAAGACCAAGGTTTTTCAGTTTGGAGACTAAGTCATATCGTCGAGCTCAGTACGACGAATTGTCGAACTCCAATCGACAATCGTCTAGCTCAACTTCGACGGATCGTCGAACTCCATTCGACGATCGCTGAGCTCAACTTCAACAAATCGTCGAACTCCATTCGACGATCTTCGAGCTCAGTTCGACGATCTTGACTCAATATTGATTCTCTATCTCTGAGCTCAGTTCGATGATAGTTGAGCTCAGATCGACGATCTCTGTTGCTGTATAAGTCCAAATCGCTGAGCTCAGTTTGACGATAGTGGAGCTCAGTTCGACGATTTTCTGAAGAGTTGAATGATTTTTTCAAGATTCAAATTCAGGACAGTTAAGGAGTTATTCAGCAATTAATTCAGAAGATTTTCTAGTCGTTTTCATTTATTCTGGACCAAGTTTCAAGGGATTATCAAGGAATTTTTCTTTGGACTTTCCCCCAGAAGACATTTGCAATTAAGGATGCAATTAATGACAAGCTAACGGTTATTCTTCACAGAGGATCATTTTCTATTCAGAACCAAAGAATAAAATACAAGTTTTCTTTGAATCTCTCACATATACACAACACAGATAAGCAGAACAAGAAGAACAAGAAGAAAACATTCTCTGGAACAACATCTTTCTTAACAAGAACTAGAACACCCACACCAAAGGAGATCAACAAATCTGAAATCTTCAGATCCCCTTTGATTCAATTGTTCAAGGCCAACAACTTTCAAGACTCCAGACACCTAACATTTCAGCTGTTGCTGAAATCATCATTTGCTGGAGATCAGATTTCTGAAGGCCTATCACCCTACAGCAAAGCTTCATTTCCTGACCATCTCAAGAACTCAGGGGGAGCTTTGATAACATCAAATCCACATAGTCTTCTCAGCTTCTTTGAGAAAGAGAAGACTTCCATAACTCTCTCATCCCCATCTATGTAAAGGGTTTTTCAAACTCCCTTCAAAAGTTTGAGCTTGGTTTTTGAGCACCTTATCAAAAGCTCATTGGTGGCAAGACACCTGATCAAAAAATATGATTTGGTTTTTGAGCACCTTATCAAAAGCTCATTGGTGCCCAGGACACCTGATCAACTCATCCTGTAGTGGATTCCTACCTAGGGTGGTAGAAGAGTGGATGTACCCAAGTTTAGGGGAACCACTATAGCTCCTTGTGTCTTCTGGCTTGCATGTCTTTATTTTTGTTTCTGGCTGTGATTGATCTGTGATTAGTTAGGATCTGTGATTAGTTTCTTTTGTAGGTTGTAATTAGTTATCTGCTGTGTTTAGATTTATTATTTTCTTCCCTGTTCACTCAGATTACAATAACTATTGTAAAAAGGTTTTTAAGCACCATACTCTATTCACCCCCCTCTAGAGTATTTCAGATCTAGCTGCACTTTCACATTCTTCAAGGTGCTGCGAGGGAACCAAAGGTTTGAGTGGACCACCAAGTGCGAAGAAGCCTTCCAAGGGCTGAAGAGACAACTCTCTCAGGCTCCTCTACTTCAGAGCCCAAAATAAGGGGAGGACCTGACCTTGTACCTTGGAGTAGGAGCGGAGGCAGTGAGCTCCGTCCTAGTAAGGGAAGAAGGAAAGAAGCAACTGCCAATCTACTACGTCAGCCAGATCTTGAAGAAGGCAGAGCTCCGCTACCCCAACCTTGAAAAGTTGGCTTACGCTTTAGTCATCTCTGCAAGAAAACTCCTGCCGTATTTTCAAGCACACTCGATTAGGATGGTGACCGGCCATTCTCTTCGCAAGATCTTTGAAGGGGTAGAGCACTTGGGAAGACTTGCCAAGTGGTCCATTGAACTAAGCGAGTTCGACATCTCTTTTGTTCCGAGACTCTCCATTAAGGCGCAAGCGGTGGCGAACTTTCTGGCGGACTATGTTGTCGAAGTCGAGGAGGGAGGGCAGCAACCACAGGAAGTGTGGAAGATGATGGTTGATGGGGCCTCAGGAAAACATTCCCTCGGGGGAGGAGTTGTGCTGATAAGCCCCTAGGGAGTCGCGATAGAGCAGGTGGTGGATTACCACTTTCCGATGACCAACAACCAAGCAGAGTATGAGGCCGTGATCTCCGGCCTTCGCTTGGCAAAGGAGCTTGAGATCCAGGATGTGGAGGCCTTCACTGACTCAATGGTAGTAGCGTCGCAGATCCGAGGAGAGTTTGAAGCTCGGGAAACTACCCTCATAAAATACCTATCCAAGGTAAGGGCGATCATCGGTGGGTTCCGGTCATTCTCAATCCAGCATATCCCAGGTAGGAGAGTGCGACCGCCAATCGATTGGCGAAGTTTGGGCCTCGGGGAGGAGGGACCCTGACTGAACTTTTTCAGCCAGCAGTTGAGGAAGGGGAGTTGATGTAGGTAGGTCGGCGATCCTCGTGGGTGGACCCGTTGGTAACCTTCCCGACCATAGGCAGGCTGACAGAGGAGGTTAAGGTTGCAAAGAGCTTCAGGCGCAAGACAGCTCATTACCTGATGGTAGAAGGGGGGTTGCATCGTAAGATGTTGTCAGGGATCCTGGCAAGATGTGTAACCGAAGAAGAGATCCCAAGGATCTTGGGAGAGGTGCACTCGGGCGAGTGCGGCAGTCATTTTGTAGGTAGGATGTTTGAGGAAAGGGTGGTCAGGCAGGGGTACTTCTGGCCCACCCTAAGGAAGGATACCGCAGAGTTTGTAAGGAGGTGTCAAAAGTGTCAGCTCTGCGCCACCTCCAGCTCTTCGCAGCTCAAAGGCTCCGAAGCATCGCGGTACCGTGGTCGTTCGCTATCTAGGGGATGGATTTAGTTGGGCCTTTTCCTCTGGCTAGTGGGTAGAGGAGATTCCTCTTGGTCATGGTTGATTACTTCTCAAAGTGGCTGGAGGTTAAGGCCTTGGACAAGGTCACCTCGCAAGTCATAAGGAACTTCGTCCGGGGGGAGATCATATGCAGACACGGGTTTCCCCAAATGATAGTGACATGTAACACCCCCTATACGTCGTATAGCATATAGCAGTAGGTCCGGCCGGGGCCCGACGTCGTATACTACAGACAGACCGGGTGGTTACTTATGGAAACCATCCAACCAATCAACGTCCTACACAGATCATTCTAGCGAAAGCAGATTATAAAAGTTGCAAATAAGAACCCAGCACTAAAGCATGAATGTCCACTAACTAAAATATGAATGTATACAAAATACCAACATAAGCCTTAAGGCCTTACAAAATGTTTCACTTGATATTACATGATTTACAAACCACGGCACACAGGCCGGTCATACATGAATAAAACAGTAAACACTTCCATTTGGGCCTTCGAGGGCCGGATTCGCAAAAAGGGCTTTAGCCCGCTATTGACCGCTTGGTCCAGCAGCACCTGCAAGCAACAAACCACCGCATGGTGGTAAAACAAGGCAACGGTCAGCAATGCTGACCAAATTATAATGATCCTGCCCCCAACTCGGGGAGGCGATGCTCCTTCCCTGCATTTCATTAGCATAAGAGAGAAATAAGTATATATAGCCATTTCATCACAGACGTTGGCTCGCACGGCTACACGCCCCGTGCCCTCAGGGCACATTCTCGGTGAACCGGTCGATGTCACGTCAATTAAGCCATAGACATTCTTGACTCACCACCGCCACTTTGATGGTCAAACCTATGAGCAATTTGTCTTCCTGGCCTGGGTCACGACAATTTAAGCCATTGACCGCCGAAGACCCTAATCTATGCCAACGGCAAGTGCCACGTGCCTTTAGGTCTCTTTAACCAAATGACATAGAATGGGTACGGTTCCATCTAACCCGTGCTCACATCGCAACGACAATTTAAGCCATGTGCGCGGGTCAAACTTCCACCGATTCCCATTTCCATCACAATTCACATAACCCGGTTATGTTCAAGTTGGCTCTCAGGCCACCAAGTTGGCAAGATCTCATATCCGCCCAGTTTTCCGGGTGCACCTTTGGGTTAGTCCCCAAGGCTCCCTGCTGCAATCTACCGCGTAGAAAACCCGAAAAACAACCAATAACACAGAGTCTTATCCGACATTATGCAATGCAACATCACCGATCCAGACAAACATGTCCGGGTAGGCTTCACACATCATGCCTATGTCCGTTCTCGCATACAGACTCTAAAAAACGGGGACTTCACATATCTACCCAAAGGAACGCCTCCAACTCTCCGCAAACTCGCGAGAGCGGGATTCCTATGCAAAGAAAGAGAGCTACTCATGCTCAAGATGAGGATCGTTACAATAGCGTTCCTCTTTGGCGTCATTGAAAAGTAAACAGATGAAAAGCACCGCACTAGCTTTGCCTCCGTGGATCCGGAGTCGGCTCGCGATTCGGAGCTTCGAAGCTCCTCCAATGGCCGGATCTAGCTCCTTCTTCCTTCCTTGGCTCTCCTCTCTCTCTAAGGTTTTTGAAAGATAACAACTTAAGAAAAGTGAGGGTTTCTAAGTCCAATCCCGGGTATATCCCTTCAGGAACAACCCCCAGCCGTTGGATCTCAAAATAAGGAAACGAACGGCTTTGATTCGGGACTGAAATGCCCAATCTGGACCAAACACGGCCTGGCACACGCCCGTGTCCAGGGCCGTGTGCCTCATTCTCCGTCAAAATCGGCTCGCCTGGAACCTCACACGGGTATCGAACACGCCCGTGTTCGAGCTGACACGCCCGTGTTCCACCTGACACGGCTGTGTGGCCGGCCGTGTACCCCCATCATTTTTCCCCGAAAACAACCCGAGCACTGCACGGGTTCTAGGACACGCCCGTGTCCTTACCCGTGTCACCTCAACACGCCTGGACCCCAGGCCGTGTACATGGTCTCGACACTCGACACTTCGTCGAGCGAAGATCGTCGACCTGATGACACGGCCTTGGACACGCCCGTGTCCTATGCCGTGTGCCTTGTCTCGACACAATGTCGAGACCAAAGTGTCGACTTCCCGGGACGAGTGTCGACACGGGTCTACAAGCCCTGCGACACGCCCGTGTAGCAGGCCGTGTGCCATATCTCGACACTTCGTCGAATGCAGAGTGTCGACTTCGCGGCTAAGTGTCGACACGGGTCGACACGCCCTGCGACACGCCCGTGTCGCAGGCCGTGTGCCCAGTCTCGACACAATGTCGAGACCAAAGTGTCGACTTCCCGGCTGAGTTTCGACACAAGCTTGACACGCCTTGGGACACGCCCGTGTCCCAGGCCGTGTGCCTACAGCCAGAACCCAAAACTGGCCTAAAACGTCCCCCGTCGCTCCTTTGAGTTTCGGGGCGTTACAACTCTCCCCCTCTTAAAAGAATTTTGTCCTCGAAATTATATAAAGGAAAGACATGAAACAAAACCAAAATTTGTACCTGAGCGGAGCAACTCCGGATACTCGTCAAGCATAGTCTGCTCTCGCTCCCAAGAGAGCTCCTCACGACCGCAATTGTCCCACCGGACCTTGACCATCCTGATCTCTTTATTGCGTAGCCGCTTGACCTCCGAGTCCTCAATCCGCACGGGCTTGACCTTTGTCGTTAGCCCACTATCCACCGGTACTTGATCAACCGCGATCACTTGCGTAGGCTCTTGCACCGCCTTCCGAAGCACCGAAATATGGAATACATCGTGTAAACCACTAAGCTCCACTGAGAGCTTCAACCGATAGGCCGCTTCACCAACTCGCTCCAGAACCTCAAATGGTCCAAGGTACCTCGGGCTTAGCTTTTTCAATCGCCGCACCCGCGAGACACCCTTGAACGGCTTGATCTTTAAGTATAGATAATCGCCCACAGCGAACTCCACGTTCCTGTGCTTGGCATTATAGTACTTTGATTGCCGGTCCTAAGCGATAAGCAACCTCTCCCGAATGGTTCTCACCAAAGAAGTAGCATCCTCCACTTCCGATCGCTTATAAAACTTTGACTCACCCGTTTCTAACCAAGACAACGGCGTGCGACATTTTCTACCATATAGGGCCTCGAAGAGCGCCATTTGAATACTCGCTTGGTAGCTGTTGTTGTATGTGAACTCCACCAAATAAAGGTGGTCTTCCCATTGCTTTCCAAAATCCAAGACACACATGCGAAGCATGTCTTCCATGGTTCTATTGACCATCTCGGTCTGCCCATCCGTTTGCGGATGGAAGGCTGTGCTTAATTTAAACTTTTTTCCCAACATTTGTTGCACTAGCCTCCAATCATTGGACGTGAACCGCCCATCTCGGCCACTCACGATGCTGCGGGGCACACCATGAAGCCGTACTATGTTATCCACATAAAGCTTTGCCAACTTCTCCACCGGATCATCCTTCCTATGCGGAATGAAATGCGACACCTTCGTTAGCCGATCCACGACCACCCAAATAGCGTCGTTCCCCTTTTGCGACCTTGGCAAACCGTGCACAAAGTCCATAGAGATGTCATCGAATTTTCACTCCGGAATAGGCAAGAACTTAAGAAATCCTCCCGGCTTTTGGCACTCTGCCTTTAGCAAGGCGCAAGTTTGGCACTTTGCTACGTATAGCGCCACATCCTTCTTCAAACCCGGCCACCAAAACAGTTTCTTCACATCACGGTACATCTTCGTGCTCCCCGGGTGAATCGAGTACTTGGTATGGTGTTCCTCGTACAACAACTCCACCCGTAAATTGCCCACACTTGGGAAGCACAGACGACCGTCTTTCCAAAGTAATCCGTCCTCCACGACGAATTGGGAATTTGACCCATCCAGAGCCTCTACCATGAACTGCTTCATATGAGCTTCCATATCCAAAGCCTGCCGAATACGATCAGCCAGGTCATATTGGACTTCAGTCCAATTCAGAACTACTTCAGCACTTGATTGCCTATCCACACAAACAATCTCCAACACCTCCAACTCCCGCACCAACCGCTCATCATGCACCGATAGCCAATTGGCTTGAGCTGGGGCTCGGCGTCTCAACGCGTCAGCAACCGCATTCCCTTTACCAGGCACGTAGTGGAACTTAAATGTATAGTCCCCCAGGAACTCCATCCATCTACGCTGCCGCATATTCAGATCCTTCTGATCAATAAGATACTTCAGGCTCTTGTGATCGGTGTAGATATCAATCTTCACACCGTACAAATAGTGTCTCCACAGCTTCAAGGCAAAAATCACGGCCGCTAACTCCAAGTCATGGACCAGATAGTTCCTTTCATGCACTTTCAGCTGTCTCGAGCCATAAGCTATTACACTTCCGTGTTGCAGTAGCACGCAACCCAAACCACTGCACGAAGCATCACTATAAATCTCATAGCCTTCGGTCCCACATGGCGAACTCAGCACAGGCGCCGTGGTCAACCGACACTTCAACTCCTCGAAAGCTCGCGCGCACTCTGGCGTCCAAACGAACTTATGATCCTTCCTCGTCAAAGTAGTGAGAGGTAACGCTATCTGTGAGAAGTTCTCTACGAAGCGCCTATAATAGCCGGCAAGCCTCGGAAAACTCCGGACCTCCGCTACCGTAACAAGCTCAGGCCACTCCCGTATCGCAACAATCTTCGTCGGGTCCACAGTAATACCCTCTCCACTTACTATATGACCGAGGAACGCCACTGAGGATAGCAAAAACTCGCACTTCGAGAACTTGGCATACAACTGATTTCTCCTTAGCGTCTCCAGAACCAAATGAAGGTGCTTGAAGTGATCTTCCTCACTTTGCGAGTACACCAAAATATCGTTGATGAAGACGATCACGAAATAGTCCAAGTACTCCCTGAAAGTCCTGTTCATCAAATCCATGAACACTGACGGCGCATTGGTCAGCCCAAACGGCATGACCGGAAACTCATAATGCCCGTATCTCGTACTAAACGCTGTCTTCGGGATATCACTCTCCCTTATTCGCAGCTCATAGTACCCAGCTTTGAGATCCAACTTCGAGTACACCGTCGACCTGACTAACTGATCAAAAAGATCATCAATCCGGGGGATCGGGTACTTGTTCTTCTCCGTCAGCTTGTTGAGCTCCCAATAATCAATACATAGCCTCAAGCTTCCGTCCTTCTTCTTAACAAAGAGGACCGGTGCGCTCCAAGGCGAATAACTCGGGCGCACATACCCTTGCTCCAACAACTCTTGCAGTTGAACTTTCAGCTCTGCCATTTCCTTAGGCGCTAGCCGATAAGGAGATCGTGACACAGGCTTTGCACCTGGCACTAGCTCAATCGTAAAATCTATCTCCCGCTGAGGCGGGGCTCCAGGAAGATCTGCGGGGAACACATCAGGGTATTCCGATACCACTGAAATACAATCCAACGTGGGCTTCGGCTTTGCAACCTACACTAGTGTAAAGAACAGTTCTGCACCAGCACGAACCGCCTTCACCACCTGAAGAGCAGACATCAACGCCTTGCTCGACCCCTTTAAGCTCGTAAAAGTCGTCTCACGACTTGCTCCCAGCTTGACTTCCTTCTGACCGCAATCGATATAGGCTTGCTGCTCCAAGAGCCAGTCCATGCCAAATATAACGTCGAACTCCACTAATGGAAGTAAAGACGCCTGCAGATCGAACTCCTGATTTCCAATACGAATCTTAACATCGCAGATCCTATCCGCTCGCATCGAACACCCATTGGGCAACAACACATCCAACTTATCCTTTGCCATCAAAGAAGGGACTCCGATGCGTGATATAAATCCTTCAGACAAGAAGGAGTGTGAAGCTCCCGTATCGAAGAGTGCTCGTGCCGGATTTTCACAAATCAATACAAATCCTAAACAAGCAGTGGTAAGGTAACATGTGCATAACAAGTATTTATAGAAATCGACATGCTATAAATTAAACCATACTTATCACCACATCAGCCTGTTTGATGGCCTCCTGTTGGCCAAGATTGTAGACTCTTGGTTGTGCCGGAGCATAATGGGATGCGGTCGACTCCACCGCCTTTCCCTTCTCTTCATAAGTAGCTCCCGGCCTTCTCTCGGACTTAGGAAATCCGCTCCAACAGTCACGGGCAAAATGCCCCGTCTTTCCACAAGTAAAACACGCACCCGGGGTCCGACCCGTAGTCGCCCCAGAAGCACCAGAAGGAGCTGGACCCGAAGTCCTATGCTTCTTGAAAGACCTCCGATAGCCGGACTTTGAAGTAGTCGGCACTTTAAATTCAGATTTCTTCTCACCCAAGCTTTTCTTTGCTTGCACATTCTTCATGTCCTTCTCCAAGGACCGGGCAGTATTGACCAAGGTTAAGAAACCCTGTGTCATTGGCCCCGAAAGTAGTAATCTCAACTCATCTCTCAAGCCTTCATTGAAGCGATTAGTCTTGTACTCCTCATCCATGATGGTGGAGCTAGCATATCGACTCAAACGGGTGAACTCATGGAGATATTCATCCACGCTCTTCTCACCCTGAACCAACTTCAGAAATTCGTTCTCTATCGAAATCCTCTGAGTAGAAGGGAGGTATCTTGCTAAGAACAATCCCGAGAACTCTTCCACCGGAACGTCTATAAGTTGTCTACCTCTCAAATGATGCAACTCCAATCCTTCCAACCACATCCTCGCTTCACCGTCCAGAAGGAACATAGCGATGGTGGTCATTTGCCACTCCTCCGTGTCCGTTGCTGTCATGACTCTCTTCACCCTGGAGAGCCAGTCTTCAGCCTGAGATGGGGTTCCCAACCCCGAGAATAACGAAGGGTTAAAGCTCATTACATGCTTAAGCTGCCTCTCAGTTGCCCTCCTTGGCACCACCGGTTCCACAACCACTTGCTCCACTCTCCTCGGCTCAGCCTCTTGAAGAAGTTCCTGCTCCATCACAGGAGCGGGCTGCTGCGTTTGCCTTGCAGGCTGCGCATTTATCACGGCCAACACCGCTTCAGCCACCAATCGTATGTTCTCAGCCGACAGAGGTGTTGCAGGAGCAACATCCGGTGCACTACTAGCCTCAGAAACTCGGCGTTCTGACGGCCCAACACCACTTCTGGTCACCTATAGTGGTACAAAACACCGTTAAGCGACCAAATAAAATTGCAAACAGCAATTATAGGAACACGCAGGTTCCTCAAACACGAGTATTTTCATTCCTAAGTGGACATTCATGGGTTCTTTTACTGTTATAACGATGACGCAAACAATGTGCTCACCACCCCTTAAAAAGAATTCGACCCCGAATTCAAGTTAAGCCCGACCAAAACCAGAAGTCTGATACCAAATTGTAACACCCCCTATCCGTCGTATAGCATATAGCAGTAGGTCCGGCCGGGGCCCGACGTCGTATACTACAGACAGATCGGGTGGTTACGTATGGAAACCATCCAACCAATCAACGTCCTACACAGAGCATTCCAGCGGAAGCAGATTATAAAAGTTGCAAATAAGAACCCAGCACTAAAGCATGAATGTCCACTAACCAAAATAGGAATGTATACAAAATACCAACATAAGCCTTAAGGCCTTACAAAATGTTTCACTTGATATTACATGATTTACAAACCACGGCACGCAGGCCGGTCATACATGAATAAAACAGTAAACACTTCCATTTGGGCCTTCGAGGGCCTGCTTCGCAAAAAGGGCTTTAGCCCGCTATTGACCGCTTGGTCCAGCAGCACCTGCAAGCAACAAACCACCGCACGGTGGAAAAACAAGGCAACGGTCAGCAATGCTGACCAAATTATAACGATCCCGCCCCCAACTCGGGGCGGCGATGCTCCTTCCCTGCATTTCATTATCATAAGCGAGCAATAAGTATATATAGCCATTTCATCACAGACGTTGGCTCGCACGGCCACACGCCCCGTGCTCTCAGGGCACATTCTCGGTGAATCGGTCGATGTCACGTCAATTAAGCCATAGACATTCCGGACTCACCACCGCCACTTTGACGGCCAAACCTATGAGCAATTTGTCTTCCTGGCCTGGGTCACGACAATTTAAGCCATTGACCGCCGAAGACCCTAATCTATGCCAACGACAAGTGTCACGTGCCTTTAGGTCTCTTTAACCGAACGACATAGAATGGGTACAGTTCCATCTAACCCGTGCTCACATCGCAACGACAATTTAAGCCATATGCACGGGTCAAACTTCCACCGAGTCCCATTTCCATCACAATTCACATAACCCGGTTATGTTCAAGTTGGCTCTCAGGCCACCAAGTTGGCAAGATCTCGTATCCTCCCAGTTTTCCGGGTGCACCTTTGGGTTAGTCCCCAAGGCTCCCTGCTGTAATCTACCGCGTAGAAAACCCAAAAAACAACCAATAGCATGGAGTCTTCTCCGGCATTATGCAATGCAACATCACCGATCCAGACCAACATCTCCGGGTAGGCTTCACACATCATGCCTATGTCCGTTCTCGCTTACGGACTCTAAACAACGGGGACTTCACATATCTACCCGAAGGAACGCCTCCAACTCTCCGCAAACTCGCGAGAGCGGGCTTCCTATGCAAAGAAAGATAGCTACTCATGCTCAAGATGAGGATCGTTACCCTAGCGTTCCTCTTTGGCACCATTGAAAAGTAAACGGATGAAAAGCACCGCACTAACTTTGCCTCCGTGGATCCGGAGTCGGCTCGCAATTCGGAGCTTCGAAGCTCCTCCAATGGCCGGATCTAGCTCCTTCTTCCTTCCTTGGCTCTCCTCTCTCTTTAAGGTTTTAGAAAGATAACAACTTAAGAAAAGTGAGGGTTTCTAAGTCCAATCCCGGGTATATCCCTTCAGGAACAACCCCCAGCCATTGGATCTCAAAATAAGGAAACGAACGGCTTTGATTCGGGACTGAAATGCCCAATCTGGACCGAACACAGCCTGGCACACGCCCGTGTCCAGGGCCGTGTGCCTCATTCGCCGTCAAAATCGGCTCGCCTGGAACCTCACACGGGTATCGAACACGCCCATATTCGAGCTGACATGCCCGTGTTCCACCTGACACGGCCGTGTGGCCGACCGTGTACCCCCATCATTTTTCCCTGAAAACAACCCGAGCACTACACGGGTTCTAGGACACGCCCGTGTCCTTACCCGTGTCACCTCAACATGCCTGGAACCCAGGCCGTGTACACGGTCTCTACACTCGACACTTCGTCGAGCGAAGATCGTCGACCTGATGACACGGCCTTGGACACACCCGTGTCCTAGGCCGTGTGACTTGTCTCGACACAATGTCGAGACCAAAGTGTCGACTTCCCGGGACGAGTGTGGACACGGGTCGACACGCCCTGTGACACGCCCGTGTCGCAGGCCGTGTGCCATGTCTCGACACTTCGTCGAATGCAGAGTGTCGACTTCGCGGCTAAGTGTCGACACGGGTCGACACGCCCTGCGACACGCCCATGTCGCAGGCCGTGTGCCCAGTCTCGACACAATGTCGAGACCAAAGTGTCGACTTCCCGGCTGAGTGTCGACAAAAGCTTGACACGCCCTGGGACACGCCCGTGTCCCAGGCCGTGTGCCTGCAGCCAGAACCCAAAACTGGCCCAAAATGTCCCCCGTCGCTCCTTTAAGTTTCGGGGCGTTACATGACAGATAACGGACCCCGGTTTGCCAGTGAAGAGTTCATTAGCTTCTGCGCCCAACTGGGGATAGACCTCAGATTTGCCTCTGTCTGCCACCCCCGGATCAACGGCCAGGTGGAAGCGGCAAACAAGATTATTGTGAACCTGCTCAAGAAGAAAGTGGAAAACTTAAAGGGAAATTGGGTGGAGCAGCTTCCCTCGGTCCTGTGGGCCTTGCGAACGACCCCGAACACGGCCACCGGTGAGACCGCCTTCAAGCTTTCTCACGGGTGTGAGGCGGTTCTACCAGTGGAGTTCGAGGTTCGGTCCCCGCGGGTCGCAGCCGCAGGCAAAGGAGATGAGACGTGGTGGTTGGAGAATGAGGAGGGGTTATGCCTCTCGCTAGACATGGTGGAAGAGATAAGGGACCTGGCAGCCATCAGGCAAGAAGAGATCAAGCGGGGGATGGCCAAGTATTTTAATAAGCATGTTAGGGTAAAGTAGTTTGCCGAAGGAGATCTGGTGTTGAGAAAGGTCGACGCGGTAGGAAGGTCGGCTCCCATGGGCAGGCTCAACCCAAACTGGGAATGAACTTACATAGTGAAGGAAGTCCTTGGAACAGGAGGTTACTACCTCCAGGACGTGGAGGGGAGGCCACACCTGGAGTGGCGATGACCTAAAATGCTTCTACCCGTGAGATGGGGAAGATGTAATTATGTATCCAAAATCAAGTTTATTATACTACATCAGTTGACTTGTTTTTCTCTTGCCTGTTGCGAAAGTTTTATAATACGATGTAATTATGTGTTTTGTAACACCCCGAGCTCGGCTCGGCCCCAGGTAGACCCGCTGCGCAGGATCTCATCTAGCTGGAAGGTCCTAAGGCTCGCCTATGGGGGATATGTTTGGTTTGAGGAAACTTCATCGGCACCCCGAGCTCGGCTCGGCACCAGGTAGACCCGCTGCGCAGGCTCTCATCTAGCTGGCAGGTCCGAAGGATCGCCTGTGGGGGATAGGTTTGGTTTGAGGAAACTTCATCGGCACCACGAGCTCGGCTCGTCCCCAGGTAGACCCGCTGCGCAGGCTCTCATCTAGCTGGCAGGTCCGAAGGCTCTCCTATGGGGGATAGGTTTGGTCTGAGAAAACTTCATCGGTACCCCGAGCTCGGCTTGGCCCTAGGTAGACCCGATGCGCAGGCTCTCATCTAGCTGGCAGGTTTGAAGGCTCGCCTGTAGGGGATAGGTTTTGTGTGAGGAAACTTCATCGGCACCCCAAGCTCAGCTCGGCCCCATGTAGACCCGCTACGCAGGCTCTCATCTAGCTGGAAGGTCTGAAGGCTCGCCTGTGGCGGATATGTTTGGTTTGAGGAAACTTCGTCGACACCTCGAGCTCGGCTCGGCCCCAGGTAGACCCGCTGCGCAGGCTCTCATCTAGTTGGCAGGTCCGAAGGCTCGCCTGTGGGGGATAGGTTTGGTTTGAGGAAACTTCAGCAACACCCCGAGCTCGGCTCGGCCCCAGGTAGACCCGCTGCGCAGGCTATTATTAGCTAGAAGGCCCGAAGGCTCGCTGTGGGAGGGAAGTTTTTGATCCTAGGAGACACTCCGACTCGGATGCTCTGAGCAGGACAAGAAACGCACCCGGAACACTGAATGAAAAGAGGTAGGATACCTTCAGGCAGGAGAGGTCTCGGCCAGAGGAGATCTCCGCGGGGAGGTCTCCGCCAAGGAGATCTCGCCGAAGGAAGTTCTCAGCGGGAAGGCTCCTGACAAATTATCCTTGGTCAGATAGTGGGAAGTGCTAGGCGAAAGCTTCAAACAGTTCATGCAAGGTAAAGAGGGACGACCTCACCTTAAAGGGCCTACGAGCAATGTTCCTGGCAGACGTTTCCCGGCAGAGTGCGGAAACGAGACGTCTAAGCCCTGGGCTCTTTCGAAAGGGTCCCGCCTATCCATCGCTAAGGGAGACTACCCTAGGGGGGCCAAGGGCCTCGGCAGAAGCATGTTTGAGAAGCAGTCAGCCTCAACAGTTGTATCAAACACATTTACAATAAAAAGAGAGTGACATACAAATAGAATATTTACAATGTATTTACTTAATGTAATTACAAATCTAGAGCATCTCGCTCAGTACAACCAAAAGAGAAAAGAAAGGGGGGGGGGACTTTAGGGAGACGCGCTGTACCCCTCCGATCTCTCGCTTGAACACCCGCGAGAGCTCTCGCCTGAGCCCTCCCTGGATGTCTCTCCACCCGCGGTAGGGGATTTCAGGATATCCGAAGGCGGGGAACCGGGCGCGCCTGGGGGCTTCAGGATGGGCTCGAAGAGCCAAGGGACAAGCTGGCGAGCGGTGATGGACTTGCCTCTCCCGTCCAAGCAACCTACGTCTCACAGCATATCCAGGGTCAGCTTGTCTGTCACTTGAGCCTTGTCCTGAAGGAGCTTGTCGATGTCGTAAACTGAATAGTGGCGGCTACTCAACCTTTCGTCCAGTGGAGGAGGAGGGGGTGCAGTCGCCTCCATGCGCCGGAGCTGGTCCCTCAGCAGCACGTTCTCGTATCGCGTCTTGGCTAGCTCTGCGCGAAGCGCCACGGCCTGAACGGAATCCTACGTAGCGAGAGGTTAGCATGAAAGGAAAAAGGTTGAAATCAGCATTGGCGAGAGCGAGTGCCGCAAAAGGTCTTGCTTACCTCTTCTGCCGGGCGCGAGGACAGTAGTTGCTTGGCATCTGCCAGCTCTTTCTTCAAGGCAGCCGCCTGAGCCACCGCCTCCTCCCTTACCTTGAACATATCTTGGAAGTTGAGGTCGATGGTGATACTCTGACATGCGCACATATGTGCAAGCTCGATCCCGCGCATCAGGGCCCGAATGGAGTTGTAGTCTAGGAGCCTGGTGGTCATTTTATCGTAGATGCTGGCGTTCTCCCGCCTGTAGAGGCCGTAGCCCAAGGAGAAGGCCTCGCTGGTGACTTCCTCTCGGTCCGCCCAGCTGGGTAAAAGAGACGAGATCGAGACCCTGTTGGTATCAGGGTTCCACTGAAGCAGCGGTTTATTTTTCGCATCAAGGCACTTCGTGCCAAGACCAAAATTACGGTGACCCCGCGACACCTCTCCAAGCAGATACTGAGCAGAGGTCTCGGCGGCGACTCCCTCGCGAACTACTCCACCAGGGGCCGTGTGGTTCTCGGCAGGTGCCTCGGTGCCACTCTTGGTAGCGACGATCTCGCTGGCGGCCTGCAAGATCTCTTCAAAGGAGCATCCTGGAGCGGGAGTTCGGGAGGGCGGAACCACTACGGCTTTACCCTTCTCGGCAGCGGTTATTTTGGGTCTCTTGAGCGCTGGGGGCAAAGGGGTGTCGGGCTTTCGATTCCCGGCGCTGGTCGAAGGAAGCGGGGCTGGCTCGTCCCGACAAGTTTGAGCCGCGGACTTCGCGAGCGCCAGCGGATCTCTCATGGTTTGGCTCTCGGCAGCATGAGCCTCGTCGAAGGGTTGGCGCAGGGGGATCTCGCGCTCTCCTGCAGAGGCGACAACACTCAGCCCTAATCATAAAAAGGGGGGGGGGATAGCGAGTCAAAGGCGAGACCGTACGTTCACCCGGACGTACGAAGAGGAGCGAATCGACGCCCCGCCGGAGGAACTGGACGTCGAAATCCTTGGTTCCGAAGAACTCAAGGAGGGCACTCTCGCGCGATCCCAAGGAGGGAGGCTTGTAAGCGGCGTCCTCATACTGAATGGGCATGAGAGGAAAGTTCCTGAAATTGCCGGAAACGAAGACGAACTTCTCGCCCCAGTGATGGTGCTTGTTGGCGAGAGCGGTGGTCTTGAGCAGCTGCCCCTAAAAGTAGACCACCCCTCCCTTAGAGCGGAAGGTAAACAACTTCCGGAAGATGGGGAGGCTGAACTCGATCCTCTCAGATCGCATGTAGCAGATGAACGCCACAAGGATAGCGACCGAGTTAGGATTCAACTGCGCGGGAACCACTCCATAGTACCGGAGGCCCTAGCGTATCTATGGCCAGAGGGGGAGGTGGAAGCCCACCTTGAAGTGCTCAAGGGGAATGGCGAGCTGCCCATCCCCCGCACTATTCACCCTGTCGCGGTTGTCAGTGTTTCGCGCGGTGAAGCTGGCGGAAATATAGTGAGACTGGATCAGTTGGAACTCCTCCATGGTTAGGCTACAAGAGGGGAACTTATGCTTCTGGAAAGCTTCCGCACAATTAGAGCGTCCCTCACTTCCGCCCGACATCGTGCTTGTGAGGTTGAGGGCGAGATATTCAGGAGAGAGGCGAGAGCGAGAGCTCAGCGAGAACGGGAGGGGGAAGCGGAAGCAAGCAGGAGCTCTCGGCATACCGCGAAAGCGACGAGAAAAAAGGCACGGGTTTCGGATCGGAGAAATAAATACGGTAGGTGGACGCCCCTATTTATAGAAAATCGCAGTCATGATGGATATTCCCAAATAGGCGGCGGGGGTATAGCCGTCACGCCCTAAGTCGGCGACGCCTCGGTTTTCCGCCCAAGATTGACAGCGACTGACCGACAAATCTGATTAGCGCAAACATTTTGAGATGACACGCGACAGGTAAAACGAGCGGAAGCAGGGGTTACTCTCGCCGAGCGAGAGCCGAATAAAAATAATAATAATAATAACAAAGTTATAAGTTAGACCGACAAAAAAGCAACAGGGTACATGGGGAAAAGGGAAGACTGGGGGGTAAGAAAGGATGAGACTTCGCGAATCAATAAGGTTCCCACCGCCATCGTCCTCGTTCCCGCTGCCTAGTCCTCGGTGGCGCCTACAGGTTGAAATAGGACGATAGGACAGTGCATCCTAGGTTGATTCGGCGGGTTAGGTCTCGGATTCGCGCAATACACCATTCGGGAGAGGACCCGGCGGTAGGGCCACCTGGCCGATTCATCTCGCCTACGAAGTAATCTCACTCCAGAGCCTCCAGCCTTTTCTCCACCGATTGGCGGAACTCTCTCGCCGCAGAGCCATGGGCCCGCTCCCGCCGTATAAGCTTCGACATGACGGCGGCAACCCTCTTCCCCCGCCTTTTAGCACTCCCGACATTGGTCAAGATTTCGTCCATCTCGTCAGATGAAGGGAAGGGGGATCTCTCGTCGTCCTCCCCCGCTCTGTCTTCGTCGTCATCTTCATCTTCATCCTCTGCGTCAGTTCCCGACCACGAGCCCGGATCCCCTGACAAAAGAGTTCCACGGTCATGGCGAGAGCTAAGAAATAATTATTATAAGCATACTGCATACCTGCAGTATGGCGAGAACCGCCGGCCGACGACGGGCGAGAAGGCCCAGCCCCCCCCCCCACCCCTCAGTTCCAAAGAGGAGGTGGAGTGGCTTTCCATTTCCGGGGGGGGGGGGGGGGGGGAGATTTTACGCGTGGTGATCCCGGCTTGGCCGGAAGCACGTGGGAGTTGTCCTCTCCCGCGGGATGTCTGACATCCTGTGGAGCTACAGAAGATTCAACAGCCACTCCTCCTGCTGATAGGGTGGAATCAACCGCAGGGGTAGGCCGATTAGTGACCCTTACTTCATTTTTTCGGGTGGTGAGACCCGGTTTGGCGGAAGCTGGTGCTGCGGGAAGTCAATTCAGCAATCTGAGACTGAGTTTGGAGTGAGAGTGGTAACGATACCTGTAGTTCTCGGGGAGTCTGGCGGAGGAGCGACCTCCGAGACCCACAGTTGATTCTCAGGAGGATGAGATGATGAGTCCAAGGGCTCCTGCGGGGGCCTGACGTCGTCAGGGCCCGTTTCCTGCGAGAAGTATCGCGTCAGCTGCAAATCCTCCCGCATAAACAGGTAGTGGTTTTAATGATTAGCAAGTCGAGAGACATACCTTCTGCGGAGAGGGATCATCCACACGGCTTGTGGTTGGGGTAGGCGAGCTCCTGTTCTCATGAGACAGGTCTCGCTGTACCACCTTCGCCCTCTTTTCTCTTTCTTTTTCTTCTTTAGCTTAGATGGCTCAGCGGCTGACAACTTTCTCGCCAGCCAGGGGGCAACCAAGGTGCAGTTAGCCTTGGCTCGCGCCTGGGCCGCATCGATACGGTCTTGAAGGTCCTGCGGGAGGGGTTTGTCAACATGCTTGGAACGCATCGCCGAAGAAAGAGAGAACTCGGACAAGGAGCGACGAATCGGGGGCGGATTTATGGCCGTCTATCAGCACAAATATATATAGCCATGGTACGGCCCACCAAAAGATTCTCTGATGTTGACACGTGCTCAGCGAATATTTATGGGTTGGACGTGTATTTTCGAGCGCAGAGCTAGCTCAAATAGAGCGGGGATTGTGTACAACCCCATATTCGCTGAGTCGGACCCGGAGACACCAACGGTCAGGATTAGGCTAGCCAGAGGAGCTCCCGCCCTGAAGAAGTTCCTGCCCATGAGTGGGCGGGAACGCTTGCGCTTGCACAAAGCTCCCGCCTTGGAGGAGCTCTCGCCTATAAGCAGGCGAGACCGCTTGCGCCGGGCTCTGGACAGGAAGGCTCTCGGCTCAGAGTTCTCGCCGAGTGGGGCCCAGGGCCCGCGGTAAAATGACCTAATTAACCTCAGGTAAAATTACCCCTATACCCTCAAGATAAACCGCGGAATTTGGCTAATGGCAGGTCAACTAAGGGTATTTCAGTAATCTCAGATCAGCAAAAGGCTATAAATAGACCCATAAGGGCTCCTTAGAAAGCAAGCTTTCATAATCTTCCAATCTCTAGTGCTTTCTGAGGCGCTCCTAGACCAGCTTTTGGGTTTGGAGGGGAATCTCTCAGAGATCTCCCGGGTGTGAGGTTGGACCTCCCTACTGAGGATTTGGGTCAGTCTTAGGTCCTTTGCAACTAGTCGAGGGTCGAGGCTTGAGGGAAGTAGGTGTTGGCTGCACCCTAATTTTGAACTCCCGTTGAGGTCATTTTTGGCTTCAACAAACTCCTCATCATCTTTTGGATCGTGTGAGTTAAAGGAATTTCAGATGCAGATCTTACCGAGTTTCTTCTTCAGCTTATTCTGATAAAGCCAAAAAGATCAAGGAAGAAGACCTAGGCCGACAGATTCCAGATCTGAGAATTTACTGTTTGTATTTTATTATACTCAATTTAATTCTTGTAGGAGATTTCTCTCCGAGTGTAGGAGCTTTTGTCTGCAAGTTGTAGGAAGTTTTTAACTTCCAAGTGTAGATCTATATTGTTGATCGAGATTGTAGGAACTTTGTTCCGAGGTGTAGGATTGGTTTTCAATCCGAGATAGTGGAGTAGCCGAGTCTAGTGCTTTGCTAGATCGGTGAGGGAAAGTGGATGTACCCAAGGTTGGGGAAACACTATAGATCCTTTGCCATCTGTTATTGCTTGGTTGATTATTGTGTGCATAGATCTCTAAATTTTTATTCCGCAAAAACACGCACAACTCACGTATTCACCCCCTCTAGGTGATTTAGGTAGACAACTGAACACTTTCAATTGGTATCAGAGCCAGGTTGATCAACAAAAGGTTAACACCTTGATCAGATCTTACCAGTTGTCTTTTGAGATCTTCCAAGCATGGACAAGGCTAAAGATTTTGTCAAGCTTCCATTATGCACAAAGAATAACTTTCCCATGTGGAAAGAAAGAATTAGATTTTTCATGGAAGTTGTGGATCCAAGGATCTTCATGATCGTTGAAGAAAGTCCTTACATTCCCATGACTGTCTCCACTATAGATCCAACTAATAAAGTTCCCAAGAAATTGATGGATCTAGACAAAGTTGAGATTGCACTTGTGTCTTTAGATAAGAAGGCCAAGAACATAATAGCAAGTGCAGTTTATGACTCCATATTACAGAACCTGATCCACTACCAATCTACTGAAGAGATGTGGCAGTCCCCCGTCACCTTGATGGAAGGTACAGAAGAAGTTAGGGATGATAGAAGATCCCTTCTGAATCAGAAATATGAAGCCTTCCGACAAGGACACAAGGATACTGAAAGATATTGTACCTAATCACCTAGAGGGGGGGGGGGGTGAATAGGTGACTTAAATCTTTTTAACTTTTTAGGCAGAATTCAGAGTTTATCACAGCATTATAATTACTTTAACACAACAATTAACCAGCAATCACATCAATCAATCCAGCACACAGTGAACACACAAATTTATAGTGATTCCCCAAGATTTCGGTACATCCACTTTCCCCCTTCGCCTATCTAGTAGTGTACTAGATTCGGCCAAACTCATCCACTATCTCAGATCCTCAGATCTTACACTCAGAACCCCAAAACAGGTTCCTACAGCTCAGGCCCAAGGCCCTACAACTCAGTCTTCTCCAAAGACCTACACTCAGCTTTTTCACAAAGCCTACACTCAGCCACAGCAGGCCTACACTCAGCCACAACAGGCCTACACTCAGAGATACAAATCTCCTACACTCAGGCACACAGGCCCTACACTCAGCCTTTATAATTACAGGCTTACAAACTCTGATCCCTAAGGATCCTACAAGATAATATGAATACTAAATGTAAACCCTACAACTCAGAGAAAAGAGAGAAGAGTTGTGAGTTTCTTGATGAGTTCTTGGAAGAACTCAGCTGAGATCAACCTGACTTGGCTTTCTTCAAAGCTTCTTGAATGTAGAACACAATAAGATTGATCTCTTCTGCAGTTGATCCTTGATATCTGCTACTTAAGATTCAGAACAAAATCTGAACCCTTCTTCTCAGCCTGGTTCCAATGGCTGACTTCTTGGATGGAGATCTCTCTTCAACTACTTAGATCTTCACTTGATTCTTCAATGAATAGCTAGATCTTCTTCTTGTTTCTCTTGTGAATGATCACTTGAACAACTGTTTCTGTAGACAGTGTAAGCCTATTTATAGGCCTTCTTCATGGTAACCGGCTGGTCCGGTTAATAACTGATTTCTGACAACTCTGACAGGTGCAGTAGACCGGCTGGAATGGCAGCTGTCAAGTCATCCAGTCAGTTCTTGAAAAATCTGTAACTGTCTGAAAGTGTCGAGACTGTCTGTCTTTAAGTGTTGACACTTACAGATTAAGTGTCGACACAAGTTGACTAAGTGTCGACCCTAGCCTTCAAGGTGTCGATACAACTCCTTGTGTTGTAGAAATCACTTCTCGACACAGCTTCTTCTTCATGTGTCGACACTGATATTGAGTGTCGACACCACACTTTGTTCTTCAGTATATTGCTGAATTCTTATAAGTGTCGACACAACTCCTTTGTGTCGACACATCTTCATATGTTGAACTTGTTCAGTGTCGACATTTTTTCTTGGTGTCGACACATGTCTTCTGTGTTGATACTTGCTGAGTGTCGACACAGCTCCTTGTGTCGACACATTCTTCTTCTGTTGAGACTCTGGCTGAGTGTTGACACATCTCCTTAGTGTCGACACTTGTACTTAGAATTTTGCTGAACTTTGCTAAGTGACGAGTCTTCTGTTGAGTGTCGACATATTCTTTCTTGTGTCGACACTTTCTTCAAGTGTTGACTCTTCTGCTGAGTGTCGACACATTCTTTCTTGTGTCGACACTTTCTTCAAGTGTTGACTCTTCTGCTGAGCGTCGACACATTCCTCTGGGTGTCGACACTTATACTTAGACTCTGCTGACTTTTACTGAGTGTCGACACAGCCTCCAAGTGTCGACACTTTCTGATGTAGACATAGTTTCACTGAGTGTCGACACAACTGCTAAGTGTCGACACTTCTTCACTGGACTTCTCTTCATTGAGTGTCGACACAGCTCCTTGTGTCGACACTTTCTGTCTGGTGTCGACACTGCATCCCTGGTGTCGACACAAGTACTCCAAGTGTCGACACTGCTTGCCTGGGTGTTGATACAAGTCTTCTTATGTGTCGACACTTTCCTTCTGGGTGTCGACACATGGACTTAGAAACTTTTTCATCTTCCCTGCAAATACTTAACCTGCACAAGTAAACTCAACATACATCAAATACATTTTGATGTATATCATTGAGTAGGGTGAGGCTTCTTCAAATCAGGTACATTAGAACCAATGTACCCAATAATCTCCCCCTATTTGGAGAAGTCATAACCCTTAGTCAATGATATACACCATTCATAATAAAATTACAGAATGATGTAAAGCAGGATTATATAACAGGGCAAACATAAACATGTATTAAACAAACATGTATACACAGATATCATCTCAGAACAATTATGAAATAAATATATCACATAGCATATTGTTCTAATCAACTTTGTCATATTCATTATACAAAAGTTTACAAAATGTTTTAATACAAGTGATTACATAGTAAACTTAAGATAATGCAATTCTATTTCTGCTCAGCATCTTTGATCACAATGCCTTTTCCAGACTGTATCTTGGCTTTCACAGAAGCTTCAGCATCTTCAGTTTCAGCAGGCTTTTTCCCTTTCAGCTCATTCTTCTTTAGCTCTTCAGCTTTGATCTTTTGCCTCTCAAAATAATGATAAGGCTTGGGAAAGTACTTGCTAGGCTCCTAGGCAGTAGGAGGTAGCTTTCCCATCTTGGCCTTTCTCTTGTATTGCACTATGGCTTCTTGCGTTGTCTCATGCTTCCTCCATTCTAGTTCAGAAAAACATTTGTTTCTATCTTGTATATTATCTTTGGCAACTTTCCATGCAGTTAAGATAATGTTTCTTGAAGTGGGGCTCCACTGCTCAAAGTCAGGTCTTTGTTCAGCTTGCTCTCTGAACCTCTTCTTAGATAATCTAGCTTCTTGGTCAGCTTGTTCTTTCAGAATAGCTTCCTGTAAAGCCTCAGATACTGGCTGAACCACCTTCTCTATGATGACATTGTCCTTTCCCCCAGGTGGGCTATACATGGACTGTATGTCAGCTTGAACCATATTAAAATCTGGAGGAGGGTAGATTACTTGAGCCACTTCAGGTTGCTCCCCTCCAAGATATGCAGGATGTATCCCAGATTCTGCTACACTGTCATCATCACATAAAGGAGGATAACCAAGAGTTGCTCTGATAGAATTAGATATCCACTTGGCATGATCAGACCTGGCTTTGACTAACACCCTCTCCCCCTTTATGACTTCTCTTTCCATGTGATCTCTTAGATCATCCTTTTGAAATCTGACTTGGTTATCCAAATAGTTGACTCCATCTTTAAAGAAAGGTTTCAACCTTTGGAGTTTTTCTGAGATCATTTTCTGAGAATCTTGAATAGCATATGTAATAGCAGTGATGCTCCCTTGTAAGGCTTTATCAAATTCTGGCATAGCAGTAGCATTAGAAGTAGTCAGTCCAGCAGCTATGTTCTTCATCTCTGTGACAATTGCATTGTGTGAAGCTGTTAAGTTATCATTCATTCTGATCTGATTCTCTAGAACATAGCCTTACTTGACTTCAAGTTCATCCACTTGAGCTTTTATTTTCTCTTGATGAGTTGCCAAGTATACCACTGCATTCCCTCCTTTGTGGAAGCAGTCAGTCATTTCCTTCTTATTTAGATTCATTTCAAATCTTATAGACTTAATATCCTGGGCCAGATCAAACTGTAAAGACTTGTGTCCCTCATCCACATATGTTTCTATGGCTTTCCTGTGCTCATCCAGCTTAATTTGCATAGCAACCATCAAAGCACTGTAATCTACAGTTGGTGCTGGCTGAAGTGCAGGTTGTGTTGCTATAGTTTGCAATGCCTTCTTATAAGTTTGGCTTCTTCTTTTGAATACTTGAAATTTTCTTTTCTTTGCTCTGACAGCTTCCTCATCTTCAGATGCTGATGTACTTGCAATATCTACCCTCTCCCTTGGTAGCTCCTCAACTTCCTTAGGCTTCTCAGGTTCTTGCCTTGCAGGTTCTTCATCAAGTATTACCTGCTCCCCCTCAACTTGGGACTTCTCCCCCTCAGCAGCAGCACTTTCCTTGTCAAAGTCTGTTTGATCCAGATTGAGGAAAAGATCTTCCATGGTATATTCTTGTGGAGAATGGGCTGGAGAAACTCTTTGCTCATCTACTACTGGATCAGATATAACTTGAGCTGTAACAGAAGTGTCCTTCATGACAACATCTGGGGGTTGACTATCAATCTGAGATTGCTGATTAACATGATTTAATGAATCAGTCAAAACATTATCCTCTATAGGGAAATCTAAAGCATTGATCTCAGTGATTACCTCAAGAATGATATGGGTGGCTCTTTCACTTTCAAGAGTAGTTGGCTCTTCCACAACTAGAGGCTCCCCCTGGATTTGATCCTGGTGTATGGGGATAGCTGGTGGTAGCTCCCCCTGCCTTTCTGCAGCATCTTGTTGAGCTGGAGACTTCCCAGCAGTTCCTTCTACATCCTCATCAGGAGTAAAGACAACTTGTTCTTCACTACCAGAGCTGCTAGAGGAATCCTGAGCCACTGGGGCAGGCTTCTTCTTCTTCTTCTTTTGGGGAGTAATTTTCTCAGGAGTAGGCATATCCTTAGTTAAAACTCTGTCCCATCTAGAGAATATCCTCATGTCCATCTTTCTCATATGGTTGATCTTAGTGCCTGCAGCTTGACTCATAACTTCTGGTATACTACCAGCCAAATATAGACTTAAGATCCCACCCAAATTGGGTTTCTTCAGACTTTCTTTAATCTTATCAAAGACAATAACAGACCAATCTGTTTTCACTGTGAAGATTATCCTTGTCATAAGGTTGAACATATGGGCTGATACCCTATCATGCCCTCAAGGCTTACTCAATATCACTTTGTCAACAATTTTGGAGAGAAAGTTTCCTTGGCTGTTCATGCCTTTCCTATTGAAAACTGATCCAATTTTCATTTTTGAATCCAGGCCACACCATGTTAATGCATCTCTGGTTTTAGAAGCAGTAACTTCATCCTCTTCTTTTGTCCTTGGCAGGTTTAGAACCTTTCTCAAACTCTTTGGAGAGACCTTCACTTTTTCTCCATGTACCCTGGATTTGATCTTGAATCCAGATTCGTCTACTTTAGCTCCATTCAGGAATTCCAGTACTTCTTTCTTCCAGATCTTAGTCGGCCCAGAAATAAGGAATTCTAATCCTGAGTCTGCAACTAGGGTTACTACATCCTTGATTTCCTGTTCTGCTTCGTCAAACGCTTGTCGCACCAGTTCATAGCCTTCGTTCACGTTCTCCTCGAGCTTTGGCGACATTAGGGTTTGAAGAATTTGACTGGAGAGAAGAGAGGTGTCGACACACAAGTTTGGTCTCGAAACTTTAGTGAGCGTGTCGATAGACAATGGAGAAATTCTATTTATACCTTTCTAGGTTTGAAGATGAAAGGGCGGGTCAGCTAACTTAAATTGTGTCGACACTGTCGATAAGTGTCGACACTGACTTATAATGTTTCGACACCTATGTGTCGACACAAGTTTAGTCAATAGATTATATGTGTCGACACTTATTTATTTGTCGACACCACTCAACTCGACATTTAGTCGAGACGTTTCTTAGATAATTCTGAGTAAAGCCTAAGTGTCGACACCACCCTGGATGTGTCGACACCTACTTATCATGTGTCGACACTAATTTTCTGAAGTGTCGATACCAACTTCCTAGATGTGTCGACACCTTTTCTCTGAAGTGTCCACACTAATTTTCTGTCTCGACACAGACAACTCTGTGTGTCGACACTATTTTACTTAGTCATTTCTATAAACTTATTCTAAGTTTATCATACCTAGTTCAATTTTAAACTTATTGAACTTAGTTTCTTATAAGGGCTTAGTATACATATCAGCTAGTTGATTATCTGTCTTAACATATTCTAGTAAAATATCTTGTTTTTCTACATGTTCCCTTAGAAAATGATATTTTATTTCAATATGTTTAGTTTTACTATGGGAAACAGGATTATTTGCAATTGATATAGCACTTGTAGAATCACAAAACAGTGGTGTTCTACTTACCTGAAATTCATAATCCTCAAGCTGGTGTTGTATCCATAGAAGTTGAGCACAGCAACTTCCTGCAGCCACATATTCTGATTCTGCTGTGGAGATAGCCACACTTGTTTGCTTCTTGCTACTCCATGAAATCAGTCTTCCACCTAGGAATTGACAGGTTCCAGTTGTACTTTTTCTGTCTTCTTTGCATCCTGCAAAGTCTGCATCTGAATATCCTGTTAGATCAAAGTCTCCATTCCTAGGGTACCAAAGGCTTAGATAAGGAGTGCCCTTTAGATATCTCAATATCCTTTTGACTGCTATCAAATGAGACTCCTTAGGGCATGCTTGGTACCTAGCATAGACACATGTAGCATACATGATATCTGATCTACTTGCAGTCAAATATAGAAGGGAGCCAACTATCCCTCTATACAAAGTCTCATCTACAGGTTTCCCTGTATCATCTTTGTTAAGAGACATACTTGACCCCATAGGAGTCTTCATGGTACTGGATGAATCCATACCATACTTCCTTATTAGTTCTAGGGTGAACTTAGACTGGCATATGGATAATCCATTCTCAGTCTGTCTAATTTGGAGACCCAAGAAGAACTTAAGCTCCCCCATACTACTCATCTCAAATTGTCTTTGCATTAGTTTTGCAAACTTTTTGCAAAGACTACATTCAGTAGACCCAAATATGATGTCATCTACATATATTTGGACTAGTATTACTTTGCCTCTGGATTCCCTAAGGAATAGAGTCTTGTCTATTTTCCCCCTTGTGAACTTATTCTCAATGAGGAAACTAGACAGGGTTTTATACCAAGCCCTAGGGGCTTGTTTTAACCCATATAATGCTTTCTTAAGTCTATAGACATGATTAGGTTGAGTTGAATCAACAAAACCTGATGGTTGTTCCACATAGACTTCTTCCTTTAGATTACCATTCAAAAAGGCTGACTTGACATCCATTTGGTAAACTTTAAATCCTTGAAAGGTTGCATAGGCCAGGAACATCCTTATGACATACATTCTGGCTACTGGAGCGAAGGTTTGATCAATGTCAATACCTTCTTCCTACCTATATCCTTTAGCAACCAATCTAGCTTTGTACTTAATGATGACTCCATGTTCATCCATTTTGTTCCTAAAGATCCACTTGGTCCCAATTATGTTGTGGTCTTTTGGTTTAGGAACAAGCTCCCAGACTTTGCACCTCTTGAACTGATTCAGCTCTTCTTGCATTGCCTCAATCCAATGAGGGTCTTGGATGGCTTCTTCAAACTTCTTTGGCTCTACTTGGGATAGAAAACTGGAGTAAATTGTTGCACTCAGATTTCTGCTCCTTGTTTGTACCCCTTGTCTTAGATCACCAATGATTTGATCTGCTGGATGATCTCTTAGATGCCTATTAGCTAGAGGCATCCTGGCTTCAGGTTGAACTTCTTCAACTTCTTCATTTTGCTGTACTCCTTGGACTTCTTCTTCATTAGGTACATGTAGTACTCCCCCTGGACAGCAGCCACTATCTGCTACTTGCTGTCTTGCAGTAGGTCTTTCTTCTATAGTGAGCTTGTCCATCTTCTCAGTCACACCTGTGGGGCTGCAAATACTACAAGACAACTCATTGTTAATAAGTCTAGTTTCATCAAATACTACATGTACAGACTCTTCTACAACTTGTGTAGACAAGTTGTAGACTCTATAAGCCTTACTGTTGTTGCTGTACCCAACAAAAATTCCCTCTTGGGACTTGGCAGCAAACTTAGTCAAGTAAGACTTTCCATTGTCAAGTATAAAGCACTTACAACCAAAGATCCTGAAGTAGGATATGTTTGGTTTTCTGCCTTTCACAATCTCATAGGGGATCTTGTTGTGGCTTTTAGTAATTGTAGCCCTATTAATTACATGGCATGCAGTATTCACTACCTCAGCCCAGAAGTATTATGGTAGTGATGTATCACTTAATAGGGTCCTACCAGCCTCAATCAAGGTTCTATTCTTCCTCTCAGCAATGCCATTTTGCTGAGGTGTTCTTGGTGAAGAAAACTCTTGAAATATCCCAAATTCTTCACATAGTTTTGTCATGATATCAGACTGAAATTCAGTACCATGGTCACTTCTTATCTTGACCACTGTACTGTCTAGTTCATTCTGAATTTGTTTGACAAAGCTATATAAGACACTTGGTGTTTCAGATTTCTGTCTAAGGAAGAACACCCAGGAAAACCTTGAGTAGTCATCTATAAATACAAAGGTATAGACCTTCCTACCTAGGCTGTGAACTGGCATAGGACCAAAGAGATCCATATGCAAGAGGTATAAACACCTCACAACATCTTTGTATTCAATGCTACTAAAGATGGACCTAGCCTGCTTGCCCTTTTGACAAGCTGAGCATATTCCATCTTTAATACATTTAACTTGAGGACCATTCCTCACTAACTCTTTGCTAAAGAGTTGGCCAATTGTCTTGTAGTTGAGATGGGCTAGCCTCTTGTGCCATTTGACACAATGAGAGACTTTCTCATCAGCTACAAGATACACTGGAGAACCATTGTTCTCACACATAATGTCTAGACAGTAGACATTCCTTTTTCTATAACCTGTCAAAATGATCTCTTGATCATTTGACCTCCTGATATGACAACCATCTTTGACAAATGAGATGTCATATCCTACATCACTCAATTGACTTATACTAATAAGGTTATGTTTCAAACCTTTGACATAAGCCACATGAGTAATAGTTATATGAGTGCTAGAAATGTTACCCAAACCCTTTATGATCCCTTTTTCAGAACCACCAAAAGTGACTTTTGGACCATCCTTGATGGGTGTGTAGTCATTTAGCAATTCCCTTGTTCCAGTCATGTGTCTGGAACATCCACTGTCCAAGTACCATATTGGGGCATGGCCACTTGGACTTACCTGCAAAACAGATTAGTGAACCTTAGAACCCAAAGAATTCTTGGGTCCTTGGTACTGGTTAGTTTGCTTCCTAACAAAGCTACCTACTGGTTTTCCAACAGGCAGTTTGCTACTCACTTTGGCACTTGCATTGTGCCAACAGTCCATGGCAAAGTGGCCTACCTTGCCACAGCACCAACACTCAAACCTATTGTACCTTTGCTTAGGTACATTCTTAGATGTTTTTTCTACAGTTGGCTTGTTGAGAGCTGGGGCTTTGCCCTTTGACTTGGACTGAATAGTCCTAGCTGGTTTAGTAAACCCCAGTCCAGCTTTACCTTTTTGATGAACAAATTCATCAATTAAGGGTAGAACTGACTTTGGTTTAGAAAACCTAGCAACTAAATCTCTCTCCTTCTGAAGACTAATCTCCAGACTTTTGATTTGATCATTCTTAAATGATATAGTCCCCATCTGAATCACAGTTATGTGCTTCAGTCTGGCTATCTCATTAAGTTTTTAATCAAACAACTTCTCATAATCAGTTGCAGCCACTTTGAGACTTGCAATCTCCTTAGCTTGACTCTTGGCCAAGGATTTGCATTTCTTAAATGCTTGCAACAGAACTTTATATTCATCTATCAATTGATGAATATCCTCTTCAGACTTAGATGCACTCTCATCATTTGATGATGATGAATCTGATTCTGAACTAGCACAAGAAATTGAACTGAAAGAACAATTTTGTACCTTACTAGGTCCAGGCTGCTCCTGGGTTTTGTCACTTTCTGTCAATGCCATCAGTCCTTGGCACTGACTGTCCTCTTGTTCATATATAGAATTCATGATCTGGATGAACTCTTTTTCTTCTTCCTCAGCAAACAGTCCTATGTATGCTTCAGCATCTGACTCAGTTTCTGATGAAGATATGTCTGACAGGCTCTTATCCTTTTTGGCAACAAAAGATCTTTCCTTCTTTCCCTTGAATTGAGTCTTTTTCTTATCATTAGACTCCTTCCTTTTCTCTGGACAGTCTGCAATAACATGTCCTTGTCTGTTACAGTAATAGCAAACAATTTTTGATAGAGTTGCTTTGCTTGACTTGATCTTTTTCCTGTCTTTCTTTGATGACTTTTTATTCTGATAATAGTCTTCTTTACCCTGTGAAGTAGATGGCTTTGTCCTCCACTGTTTCTTCTTTAAGAACTTTTGAAAATATCTTGTGAAGGCAGCAAAGTCCTCATCACTTTCACTGCTTTCAGTCTTTCTGCTTGCTGACTCATCTGACTCAGTTTCAGCTACTTTTGGTGGTGGAGTTGGTGACTTACTTCTGTACTTTCTGGGGGCTTCTGTTTTAAATGCCACTGTCCTTTATTTATGTTCACTTCTTGTAGTATTCTCCTCTTCTTTCCTCACCATCAATTGCATTTCATAGGATAGTAATTTTCCAAATAAAGTTGGAGGAGGAATTTCTACTAACTTTGCCATTTCCCTAATGGCACAGATCTTGGTGTCCCAATCTTTTGTAAGGGGCCTTAAGAACTTATCATTAAGCTCATAGTTACTGAACTCTCTTCCATAGGACATTAGCTCATTCACAATCCTATAGAACTTCTTATAGCATTCAGTTATGCTATCAGCCCTACCTTGCCTGAAGCTTTCATATTCTTGGTTTAATAAGGATTTTCTGTCCTGCCTCACTTCTTCAGAACCCTCCATGTACACAATAAGAGTATCCCCCATCTCCTTGGATGTCTTACAATGTATCAAATTCTGAAAGGTAGCATCATCTATAACACTCACAATGATATTCTGAGCCCTCTTGTCCATTGTGGATAGAATTATCTCATCCTTTGTCATTTCAGAGAAATCCTTAGGTGTTCTCTGATTTGCATCAAGAACTGAAACTTTCATGGGCATATAGGGCTCTTCTTTCACTGTGATATATATTCTAGGGTCTGAGGCCTCCATAAACAGTCTCACTCTTTCCTTCCAAATGCCAAATATTTCTTTTCTGCAAATGGGTAGCTTCATGGATCCCAATTCCTTATGATTCTCAGTGGAACCCATGGTTCTTGATTTTCTTGATTCTGTAATGTACTTACACTGAATCTGCCAACAGGATCTACTCAGACAGTTATGTCCCTTTTTGAGTAACCTGGCTCTGATACCACTTGAAATATGTTGTACCTAATCACCTAGAGGGGGGGGTGAATAGGTGACTTAAATCTTTTTAACTTTTTAGGCAGAATTCAGAGTTTATCACATCATTATAATTACTTTAACACAGCAATTAACCAGCAATCAAAGCAATCAATCCAGCACACAGTGAACACATAAATTTATAGTGGTTCCCCAAGATTTGGGTACATCCACTTTCCCCCTTCGCCTATCTAGCAGTGTACTAGATTCGGCCAAACTCCTCCACTATCTCAGATCCTCAGATCTTACACTCAGAACCCCAAAACAGGTTCCTACAGCTCAGGCCCAAGGCCCTACAACTCAGTCTTCTCCAAAGACCTACACTCAGCTTTTTCACAAAGCCTACACTCAGCCACAGCAGGCCTACACTCAGCCACAACATGCCTACACTCATTAATATAAATCTCCTACACTCAGGCACACAGGCCTTACACTCAGCCTTTATAATTACAGGCTTACAAACTCTGATACCTAAGGATCCTACAAGATAATATGAATACTAAATGTAAACCCTACAACTCAGAGAAAAGAGAGAAGAGTTGTGAGTTTCTTGATGAGTTCTTGGAAGAACTCAGCTGAGATCAACCTGACTTGGCTTTCTTCAAAGCTTCTTGAATGTAGAACACAATAAGATTGATCTCTTCTGTAGTTGATCCTTGATCTCTGCTACTTAAGATTCAGAACAAAATCTGAACCCTTCTTCTCAGCATGGTTCCAACGGCTGACTTCTTGGATGGAGCTCTCTCTCTTCAACTACTTAGATCTTCACTTGATTCTTCAATGAATAGCTAGATCTTCTTCTTGTTTCTCTTGTGAATGATCACTTGAACAACTATTTTTGTAGACAGTGTAAGCCTATTTATAGGCCTTATTCATGGTAACCGGCTGGTCCGGTTCATAACTGATTTCTGACAACTCTGACAGGTGCAGTAGAACGGCTGGAATGGCAGCTGTCAAGTCATCCAGTCAGTTCTTAAAAAATCTGTAACTGTCTGAAAGTGTCGAGACTGTCTGTCTTTAAGTGTCGACACTTACAGACTAAGTGTCGACACAAGTTGACTAAGTGTCGACACTAGCCTTCAAGGTGTCGATACAACTCCTTGTGTTGTAGAATTCACTTCTCGACACAGCTTCTTCTTCATGTGTCGACACTGATATTGAGTGTCGACACCACACTTTGTTCTTCAGTATATTGCTGAATTCTTGTAAGTGTCGACACAACTCCTTTGTGTCGACACATCTTCATGTGTTGAACTTTTTCAGTGTCGACATTTCTTCTTGGTGTCGACACTTGTCTTCTGTGTTGATACTTGCTGAGTGTCGACACAGCTCCTTGTGTCGACACATTCTTCTTCTGTTGAGACTCTGGCTGAGTGTCGACACATCTCCTTAGTGTCGACACTTATACTTAGAATTTTGCTGAACTTTGCTAAGTGACGAGTCTTCTGTTGAGTGTCGACACATTCTTTCTTGTGTCGACACTTTCTTCAAGTGTTGACTCTTCTGCTGAGTGTCGACACATTCTTTCTTGTGTCGACACTTTCTTCAAGTGTTGAATCTTCTGCTGAGTGTCGACACATTCCTCTTGGTGTCGACACTTATACTTAGACTCTGCTGACTTTTGCTGAGTGTCGACACAGCCTCCAAGTGTCGACACTTTCTGATGTAGACACAGTTTCACTGCGTGTCGACACAACTGCTAAGTGTCGACACTTCTTCACTGGACTTCTCTTCATTGAGTGTCGACACAGCTCCTTATGTCGACACTTTCTGTCTGGTGTCGACACTGCATCCCTGGTGTCGACACAAGTACTCCAAGTATCGACACTGCTTGCCTGGGTGTCGACACAAGCCTTCTTAAGTGTCGACACTTTCCCTCTGGGTGTCGACACATGGACTTAGAAACTTTTTCATCTTCCCTGCAAATACTTAACCTGCACAAGTAAACTCAACATACATCAAATACATTTTGATGTATATCATTGAGAAGGGTGAGGCTTCTTCAAATCAAGTACATTAGAACCAATGTACCCAACAGATACCATTGCTGACACTTTTGAAAACTTCTTTAAGATAGTCAACGACCTAAGGGTCTATGGCCGAGTCTTCACAAACGGAGAACTAAATGATAAGTTCTTGAGATCCCTAACCAAGGAATGAGATAACAAGGTCTGTGCTAACCGGGAATTTAGAAAGCTAGCTGAGACAGACCCGCAGAATCTCTTCGGGAAGCTTATGTCATATGAGCTCCAACTCAATACAAGAAAAACTGAAGAAGAGAAGAGCATGTACTCGTCCAAGGAGAAGTCTGTTTCTCTCAAGGCAGACACCTCAAGGAAGTACAAGGCTGCCTCTCCTGCCCCAGCACCAGAAGTTAGTGAAGAAGAAACCTCAGAGCCAAGTACCTCAGGCTCAGAGATATCTGAAGGAGAGTTCTCTCTACTCTCACGACATTTCAAGAAATTCTTGAACAAAAAGAAGCAATGGAAAGGCAAGGATGCCTCCTACAGAAGATCATAACATGATGGTGATCGACACCGAAAAGGCTCAAGCAGCCATGACAGGTATACTTCTAAACCGAATAATCATATATCTACTGATGTCGTTTGTTATTACTATAATAAGCCAGGTCATGTCATCGCTAACTGCCCCCACAAGAAAAAGGAGGGTGGAAGGAGAGAAGAAAAGAAGTCCTCATACAAAAAGAAGAAAATAGAGAAGGGCCTAATAGCCAAGAAGTGCAAAACTTTTAGCAACTTCGACTCATCTGAGTCGAGTGAAGAAGAAGAAGCCTACTTTGGGCTTATGGCTCAGACTGATGATGAACAAGAACCCCAGTTCACTGGGAAGGTAAAATCTCACACTCCTCTTTCCGATTCTGATGTTTCTGAGCATGATCATGAGGAAAACTCTTCTGACGATGAGTCTGAACTCATTGCCCAGTACAAGGAGTTAATCATGGCTTACGAAAAATGTTGACGAGTCGTGAAAACTCAAGCTAAAGAGATAAAGTCTCTGAAAGCTGAAGAGAGCACTCTGAGAGAGGAAGTCACTAAGACCGACTCGCTCAGGGAAAACTTTAATGCTACAATTGAAGAGTATAAAAAGGCTCTCGAGCACCTAAACCTTAAGGAGAAAATCATAAAAGAACTGGAAGTACAACTTGAAGCCGAAAAGTAACTTGTTGAAAGTTTCTCGAAGCCGAAGACTGTTCTTCCTTTCATTGCTGAATTCTCAGATAAGGCCAAGGGTGCTGTGCTAGGTCATGTCGAAGCTCCTAATAAATCTTATAGGAGAAATAAAGCTCAGAGAAAGAATAAGGCGACCAAGAAGGCTTTGGACAAAGAGAAGGGGAAAACCCCTCAAGATCAGACTTCTTTCAATAAGGTCATATTTCCTACAAGTGAGTTTGATCTTGACTCTTCCTACGGTCACTTCCTTAGGACTACTTATGTAGAGCCCAAGTCCCATTACCAGGGATGGACTCGCCCTAGAAACTTTGGTGAGAGTGTCTTTAAGGCACCTTATGAAGAAGTCATTCTTCAGAGCTATGACCCTTATAATCATGGTCATAACATAAAGAAGGAACCAAAGGTAAAGCCTATTGTGGAAAGGCCATTGAAGGAGAAGAAATCATGTGATTGCCATCACCATGAAGCTTCTTCCTCCAAGAATGCTGCCCCTGCTAGACCACCATCTCAAAAGGTCAAGCAGGAGAACTTAAGACAAAGATACAACAAGTTCGACTGTTGGTGCTGTGGCAAGATTGATCACTTTGCCATCGACTGTTGGTTTAATCCCAGGAATTTTTCAACTCCTCAAGTTGGCAATATGAGAAAGACCACTCATAATGCTAACACTCGTAGGGGAGTGTTCTAACAAGATACCAAGGACCCAAACATGTTTGGGTTCCTAAGGCAAATTGATTTATAATTGCAAGTATGTCCAAATGCCACCAAAACGCCCATCTGGTATTTGGACAGTGGATGATCTCGGCACATGACCGAGATAAGAAGCCTACTTTAGAACTATTCTCCAATCTTGAACGGGCCAAAGGTCATCTTTGGAGGTTCAGACTGAGGAATTATGAAAGGCTATGGTATGATCTCTAATGGTAGAGTATCCTTCTCAGATGTGGCTTATGTTGAAGGATTGGAACACAATCTCATAAGCATAAGTCAACTTTGCGATAAAAGGATATATTGTTGAATTTCATGCTGATAAGTGCTTGATAAAATCGATTGATAATATGGAAATGATTCTATCAGACACTCGTAGCAGAAATATATTTTGTTTAAATTTCATTTGTATAGACTCTTCTACACCAGTGTATTTTATGGCTAAAGATAGTGCGTATCTTGGTGACCAATGACACAAGAGATTATTACATATTAATTTCAAAACTATTAATAAATTATTTTCACTGAATTTAGTACGTGATGCCCCAAATGTCAAGTATGTTAAAGATTGACCTTGTCATGCATGCGCAAAAGGCAAGCAAACAAGAGCTACCTTTAAAAGCGCTATTGACAAAGATTCTAATAGTTGTTTACATCTACTTCATATGGACTTGTTCGGTCCAATGCAAATTAGATGTTTGGGAGGTAAGGATTATACGTTGGTAATTTTTGATCATTACTCGCGCTTTGGGTGGGTGTTCTTTCTGAAACAAAAGTCATATACCTTCGACATCTTTACTAATTTTGTCAAGCAGGTTCAAAATGAATACAACTATTCCGTAGTCAAAATCAGAAGTGACAATGGAACAGAGTTCAAGTCTGGAGACATGATAGAATTCTGTGAAAGCTTGGGTATCTTTCATGAGTTTTCCTCTCCACGTACTCCTCAACAGAACGGAGTGGCTGAGAGAAGGAATAGAACACTCATAGAGTCTTGCAGGACCATGTTGAGTGATGCTTCACTTCCGGAATACTTCTGGGCTGAAGCCGTCAACACGGCATGCCACGTGCAAAATCGAGGACTCATAAATAAGACCCATAATAAGATACCTTACGAACTTCTAAAGGGCAGGAAATCGACTATCTCATATTTTAGAATTTTTGGTTGTAAGTGCTTCGTGCTTAACAATGGCAAGTATCATACTACCAAATTTAGCGAAAAGAGTTTTGAAGGTATTTTTATAGGGTACAGTAGCCATAGTAAGGCATATAGGATATTTAATAGAAAAACTCTGGTGGTAGAAGAATCCATACATATTGTATTTGATGAGACGAACTTGCTGTAAGGCAACTCTTCTAGTGTGTTCATTTAAGATGCAGGTACAAAGTTGAATGAACTTAACCTGAAAGAACCGACTGAAGATAAAGGTGAAAAGTTCATCAAGATCACTACTCCAACCCCTTTTAGAGAGGTTGATGATCAAGATGAAGAAATCATCCAAGTTGATGAAGTCACTCCGGTGATTTAAGACATTCCAGATGCAAGGAATCTAGAGCTCAGACATCTGAAGGATCACCCAATGGACCAAATCATAGGAGATCCCCGAGATGGTGTCAGAACTCGTAGAGGTACAACTAACGAGAATTTATATTTAAGTTTTCTCTCACAGGTTGGACCAAAGAAGTTTGAGGAAGCAAACTCAGACGCATCGTGGATAATGGCGATGGAAGAAGAACTAAATCAGTTCAAGCACTGTCAAATATGGAAACTTGTTCCAAGACCCAAAGGTAAGAATGTCATTGGGATAAAGTGGGTCCACAGGAACAAGATGGACGAGGATGGAACGATCATAAAGAATAAGGCCAGACTCGTCGCCAAAGGATATCGTCAAGAAGAAGGAATCGGCTTTGACCAGACGCACACTCCAGTGGCAAGGCTGGAGGAAATTAGCTTTTCCTAGCATATGCTGCTCTCAAAGGCTTCACTGTCTATCATATGGACGTGAAGTCTGCCTTCCTTAATGGTGACATAAAGGAAGAGGTATATGTTAAACAACCTCCAGGTATCGTTGATTCTAACTTTCCTGATTATGTTTGTTTATTACATAAAACATTATATGACTTGAAACAAGCTCCTCGAGCTTGGTATGAGACACTGTCAAGCTTTCTTCTTGAGAACAAGTTCACAAGGGGAAAGATAGATAAGACATTATTTCTTAGGAAAATAAAAGACAAGATTTTGCTAGTGCAAATCTATGTAGATGATATTATTTTTGGCTCTACTGACGACAATCTCTGCAAGAAGTTTTCTAAACTTATGCAAGGGAAGTTTGAAATGAGCAGTATGGGCGAGCTGAGGTATTTCTTAGGGCTTCAGGTGAAATAAACTGAAGATGAAATTTTCATCTCGCAGACTAAGTTCACCAAAGAGCTAATTAAGAAATTTGGAATGGAGAACGCAACCTCTATGAGGACTCCAATGGGTTCAACTGTGTCATTTGACAAGGATGAGAAAGGGAAACCTTTTGATGAAACCAAGTACATAAGCATAATTGGATCCTTGCTCTACCTTACTTCCAGTAGACCAGACATAATGTTCTCAACATGTGTCTGTGCTAGATTTCAAGTGAACTCAAAGAATCTCACTATGCTGCTGTAAAGAGGATTTTGAGATACCTTAAAGGTACACCAAATCTTGACTTATGGTATCCAAGAAGTAATGATAGTGAGCTAATTTGTTTTTCAGATGCAGATTTTGCAGGTAGAAAAGACGATAGGAAAAGCACTTCCGGGACTTGCCAATTCCTTGGAAGAAGGCTCATTTCCTGGAGTAGTAAGAAGCAGAACTGTGTTACAATCTCAACAGCTGAGTCAGAGTATATCTCTGCAGGCAGTTGCTGTGAACATTTGCTATGGATAAAGAACCACTTTGAAGACTACAACATGAAGTTTCAGAACATTCCATTGTTTTGCGACTCTTCCAACACAATTGTAATAACCAACAACCCAGTCTCTCACAGCCGGACAAAGTACATAGAGCTGCGGTACCACTTCATCCGGTAGCATGTGGAGCATGGGGACATAGATCTACAGTATGGCCAAACAGACAAGCAGATTGTAGATATTTTCACGAAGCCGCTGTACAAGACCAAGTTCTCGTTATTCAAAATAGAACTTGGAATGCTCAACAAAGAAGATTAGAGAAGGTGGACGCACAAAAAGGCTCAGAGATCAAGAAATCAGTCAAAAGCTGAAATTTTTCAAAGTTCAGACTGTATGACTCGAGTAAGATAAAGACCACTCGAGTAAGAAGTTACTCGAGTACCTCTTTAAAACTACTCGAGTACCTCTTCATCCACTCGAGTAAACCTACTCGAGTAGTAGAAAGACCTACTCAAGTACTATGTTTCCACTCGAGAGCTATAAAGACTTCCCTCGAGTACTTCCAAGTCATCACTCGAGTACTTCTGTATTTCTCACTCATGTACTATCAACTCCTCACTCGAGTACTGTCGATCCTCTCGAGTACCAGGAAGTAAGTTTTCTCACTTCGATTCAAATTTTGTTATTCACAACCCGAGGCTTATGTCGCCCTTTCCAAGGTATGTTAAGCTTTATATACTTTCTTAATCATCATAAATTAGAGTTATATAAATAGAAAAGTCTGAATTTCTTTTTCTACACAAATCAAAATCCTCTCACTCGAGTAAGACGAAAGACTCTTCGCCTTATGCCGACAGTTGCAGAGCCCGCGCCTTCTTCTTCCTCACAGCAGATTTTTCTCAAATCCCTAGATCATGGCACCTTCTTCCAAGATTGAAATCGGCTCTGAACTCGTCGCCGCAGGGATTGCCGACCTATCAGACGATTTCTGCAATCTTCTGATCCTCCTCGACACCACAGACCTCACTTTCATTCTATAGGAACCATGTAAGATTTTGTTTCCAGAAGTCAAAGAGTTCTTCAAAAAATCAAGGTAAAGAGAAATGGCACAGTCCTTAAGTCCAAAGTGAAGTGAATCAAAATCAAGCTCTCTAAAACCTCTGTTTCAACCCTTCTTTGACTGCCACTGGTTGATGAAGAAGATCACCTAGGTCCTGAGGATTATGACAGGAAATGTATGTTCTATGGTGTCTCTCCATATATACTGACTATCAAAAGATCAGAACTCAATCTAGAAGGAAAACTGTTGGTCAACATCATTGGGAAGATACTTTTGTGCAAGACAAGTTCAATCAGAGATATTTCACTCAGTATGTTTGACATCATGACAACTATCATTTGCAGGAAGAGATATCAATTTGGTATATTAATTCTAGACAAGATCATGGACATCACCAAGACACTAAATTATGCAAGGATTATCTCTCTACTGCTACATGAGATAAATACTGAGGTTTTTAACTTCTCCAAAGGTACTATACTTCATCACATGAAGAAAGTCTCCATATCCTCCATTTAGAGGTGGGAGTTGAAATTGCAGAATCCTGCTCAATCTGCTAGAGCCCATGATCAGCCATCTGCAGAGGACATGACCCCATCTCCCTCTCCACCTCATGTTGCCAACACATCTGGTACAACTGTTGAGGGAGAGCCTGCTCCTATTCCAGAAGAGAGAGTCCCTACTCCTCCAGCTGATACTTCTCTCCCTCCATCCACTCATGAATGGAGGGAGAGTTCCAACAGATGCTCAACTCCAAGAAACCCTTCTCTCCACTGAATCAGCCATCAATGAGATGATTGAAGAACTCACTTCTGAAGAACCTCTTCCCCCCTTTAAAAAGAACAAACGAATGAAGCATCCAAGAAACAAACTCCAGTACCATCTCCCACTCATACTCCTCCCAGATCTCCTGTTCCATCTCCTCAATCCCCTGTTCACCACTCTCCAACTCTTGACAAATAGCAGGTTGAGACCATTTTGATTCCTGATGATAAAGAAACTTCTCCAGAACTAACTGAAGCTCCCCTGAAGAGCTTATATTTCCCTACCCCCACCTTTATCACTGTACAAGGGTGTGCCATAATTCACACTACCAGAGCTAAGAACTCTGTAGTTATTGAAGAAATTGCCCCATGGTTTGCTCCTCCTCTAGTTCCTTCTACATATACTGCTCCTCCTGCTGCCAATGATCTTATGTGTATGTTTGTACAACTGCTCCAAGAATAAAGAAAATATTTTGATGATTCATTCAAAGCTGTCACTGGGAAAGTAACTACTCTTGAGAAAGAGATAAGTAGAGGCTTTGCTGAGATTCAGCATAATACAGATCAATTAAGATAACTATTCCAGATAGGCGGCAAAGCTCTGGATCACAATATAACTAGTGTTGGTCATGTCATGGAACAAGGTGTCACTCTTGCCAACAACCAGATTGAGTTAGATAAAAGAGCTCAAGAAAATAAAATCAAGGTATGTGAAGAGGTAGGCACATTCAAATAAGATGCTATTAATACTCTGACTGTAGAAGTCAGAAAGGGGGAGAGCTTAGTAAAAGAATATCTAGAGAAATCAGATGCAATCAAGCAGACTCTCTGGGAAGCGAAGCTAAAATAGATTCATGATGATGTGCTAGGCCAGATTCAAAGTGTGAAGTTTCATACTTATGATACAGCAGTCTGAATGCATAATCAGATACTCCCTGACTTTCCAACTGATCTAAATATCATTCCTCATCATCTGAACACCCATATTGCTCCAGCTCCTCAGCCTACCTTCTCTCCTAGACCTGAAGGCTTTGAAGGCCCTCCTCTAGATTCTTATGCTCAAGCTTGGGAGGCTGATCCAACAAAAATTTTTCTTCATGCTCATCCTGAAATTCATATTCCCAAGAAAAGAAGATATGGTGATGGAGCCTCTACAAGTAGATTAATTCCAGTTCCAGATACAGAAAAGAGGAAAACTCCAGAGTTTGTAGAAATCAGGTCCCCAACTTCAAAGTCACTCATTCTGGATACTCTCAAGTTTGTCATGGATTTCAATAAAAATAGGAATGGTCATTACAGCTCCCAAGAATGGGACTTGTATGAGAAGTCTATGACAAAGAGAAGGATATATGACAGAGAACATGGAAGAAACAACTCTGCTGCTCCTCCAAGGCCTCCAAAGTACTATCCCAAGCCTTACAGTTACCAAAGAAGACAACAAGAGAAGAAGGACAAACAACAACATCAAGTTTAAGCATAGAGAAGTTATAACAGTGGGGATATGATCTGTGTAGAAATGACTTTTTGGACAATCTTATTTATATAATTCTTAATCTTGATCATCTACTCTTTGATTTTAATCATTATGCTTGTTACACTGCTTTCTCTATTGCATATCTAGTTCTTTATATGTCTATATAATTAACCTTAGTATAAAGGGTTCTGACTTTTATAAATAGGGGGAGATTGTTTGGTGTTGTATCCATAATAACCCAGATTTGGTGAAGTCACCCTTGAACTAAGATGAATTAAGTTGTATTTGATGTCTTGTTTAAGTTATATGTTTGCAGGACTATATTGCCAAGTGTAGACCAATGTCAGTCTACAATGGGTCACCAAACACAGGACCATACAATGTAATCCCTCATTATGTAATCCATGGTGTTAACTCATGTGTAGCCTCTCTATTGGGATACACTTCCTGTTTCAAGCACTAGGATTGATTGGAGAAAGAAGTGTTGCTGAGTTTATTGAAGAAGAGAAAATTCTATTAAAGAAAACTTAGCTAAGTCTTTTACTCGAGTAGTAGTTTATGTACTAGAGTTGAATACTTAGTTAATACTCGAGTAAATCTATCTGTACTTGAGTAAGGGAAATGGCTCTCGAGTAGTCTGAATATAACTCTCGATTAGCCTAGTCAATTACTCGAGTAGACCCCCTCTTATTCTCGAGTGAACAGATTTTCCTCTCAGAAAATTTTCTAAGTCTTTTACTCGAGTAGTCATGTTAACCACTCAAGTAGATAAGTCTTTTGTCTCGAGTTACAGAAAGACAGGTTCTCGTGTTATTTTACCCCACTCGAGTAGTCAAGTTCATGTACTCGAGTAGTCTATCTACTACTCGAGTAGTCCAGCTCGAATACTTGAGTGACAAACTTTTTATCTCTCAGAAATTTTCTAAGTCCTATACTCGAGTAGTAATATTCATATACTCGAGTAGTTATTCTCCTCTCGAGTAGTCCAGTTCCAGTACTTGTGTAACCCGCATTCTTCTCTCAAAAAAATCCGCTAAGTCTTTGACTGGAGTAATCCTTCTACCTCTCGAGTAATATGTCTAGTACTCGAGTAGTTTATTTCTAGTACTCGAGTAGTCCATCTCCACGTCTCGTGTAAATTTTCTAGCACTCGAGTAAGTCTTTGTGTACTCGAGTGATTACTCATTCTATTCTGAATTTTGTCAAAGTCTTCTACTCGAGTAGTCTTCTTTTATTCTCTCGAGTAATCTTATTAGTACTCGAGTAGGTAATCCTTTACTTGAGTAAGTCAGTCAGATTTTTCCAAAAAATTGCTAAGTCTAGAATCGACGGGAATTTTAAATGGCTTGACGTGATTGGTCCACGTGTACGTCATTAATGCTAATTATGACCGTTGGGGAGATCTTATATAAAGTCTTGTCAAAATCGACTAACCCTAACAAGCTGTCAAGTACTATTCTAAGAAATCTGAATTAAGCTTTCTCTTTCTAAAAATGGAAGCCGCCGTCCTTCATCGTGCATATCGGCTAGGGTTTTTGATTCAAGAAGATTCAGATCAAAGTGACTTACAGATCGAGATTGCTTTTCAATTCCTCATCACCTCTCTGATTGTGTGAGTCAAAGGAATTTTAGATCCAGATCTTGCCAAGTTTCTTCTTCAGCTGATTCTGATAAAGCCGAAAAGATCAAGGAAGAAGACCTAGGCCGACAATTCCAGATCTGAGAATTTACTGTTTGTATTTCATTATACTCAATTTAATTCTTATAAGAGATTTCTCTCCGAGTGTAGGAGCTTTTGTCTCCGAGTTGTAGGATGTTTTTATCTTCCAAGTGTAGATCCGTGTTGTGGATCGAGATTCTAGGAACTTTACTCCGAGGCATAGGATTAGTTTTCAATCCTGATAGTGGAGTAGCCGAGCGTGGTGCTTTGCTAGATTGATGAGGGAAAGTGGATGTACCCAAGGTTGGGGAACCACTATAAATATTTTGTCGTCTATGATTGCTTGGTTGATTATTGTGTGCATAGATCTCTAAATTTTTATTCCGCAAAAAGACGCACAACTCACCTATTCATCCCCCTCTAGGTGATTTAGGTAGACAACTGAACACTTTCAATTTTGAATCGTTATTCAAGTCCGGATCCTCTCGTATTGGTTTGTGATTTTGCTAGCGAATAATTTTATTTGGAATTGCTAATTTTCCGGATTGGGTAGTGATGGCGAAGAGGTCCGACAATGTGCTCGTAATGCTCGTGACCGGTTGATTGTTGGCGGCGAAGTCCCACCACTTGTTCATGATGATGTTTCTGATAAGCCCGCTGATCTCCGCCATAGAGAGTTTGTTGATTGGGACGCTCGTTGCCGCAATCTTGAAGATGAGATTCTACAGCGACATCCATCGCCAACGCCGCACCAAATCTCTGCTACATGTCATGTATGTCGTCCTCCGTTACCATCACATAAAAATATATGGTTATAAATTATATATTTATAATTATATATTTTAAGCATTTTATTTAATTTTTAAGTTTTTCTCTTTTAGCATTTTATTTCATGTTATTGTTATTTCCATTGTTATTTCAATTTTTATGTTGGAGATGGGTTGCCAATAACCATCTAAGTTTTAGATTATTGTTGTATGGTGGAGATTGAGTGGTGTATCCTATATATATGCTTGCATGAGTAATGAAAAGGATAGATAATGAATGAAAAAAACCCTAACTCTACTTTGAGAATTTTTCCCTCTCCCTCTTGTGGCCGGCCCCTCCTTTCTCCTCCTCTTTGGCTAGGTTCGGTCACCACCTATCCTCTCCCCTCCTCCTCTAAGACCTTGTGGCCGACCACTTCTCTCCAATCCGCTAAGTTTCCCCTTGAAGAAACCTAAGGAACTTTCACGTATCATCTTCCGTGGATCTCCTCTGGTGACTCTAAAGAAAACGTCGTGCGTCTTCTCCTTCCGGTGCGGCCCCGTGGTATTTCGTGGAAGTGGATCTTTCCACCTTCGTCGTGTGATTTCTCTACTCATCCTTGTGGAAGATTTGAAGGTCTATTGCTTGGGATTGGGTAACGAAAAATATCTACTCTTATGTGATTCCTTTATTAATTAGTTGGAGGTTGCGAGACATCGACTTTTATCCGCGGATTTGGAATCCGTCATTTTAAAAATATGATTTTGTCATTTATGTTCTTCAATTTCATTAATCGAATCCGGATCAGGTGTATCCTTTTTGCTTGATCCAAATATTGACAAATAGCCCTTATTAGATCTTTAAAGGATTGACGAACCTTAATGTTATATTCGGATTTTTTGGGGAGTGAACAAGACTAAATTTGGATCGTACTTTGGAGTGAAGTTCTTCTCGGATTGTGGTTGCGACGTTGCGTTATACACGACAAATATTGGAGCGGTTAGAAGTCATAATTTTAGGTGTTGTGAATGTTGTGGTATTGTTTGGCTAACAAGGATTACGCATGTTAAATAAATCCCATGTGTTAAAAGACCTCCATTAAGAACTAAAACATTTGATTGTGCGAACGTAGAATTGGAACGTGAGAGAACAATTCAGTGTCGTTTGTCCGTTGCGGTTCATCAGGAGACGTAGCCTGCATCAATTTGGTATCAAAGCGAGGTTCACGTCAATTTCCTAATTGGCACCCTCCCCATTTTCTTAGGACGTCGACACGCATTTGTCCTGCACGTTTATTTGTAAAAAAAAAATTACAAAAAAAATTTCTTCTGGTCTGCCAATAGCGGCCTAAATTTTTATTTTACTGCAAAACAAATTCAAAAAAAATTATTTAATAATCTTCTATTTATTTTCAGTAAGAAAATACAAAAAAATTATATTTATTGCCTTAGTGGTTTAGCAGGAACAATTCCATCTGTTACAATTTTATAGGATCAGAGTCACTATTCCATTGCATGTGCACCAGATTCGAGTAGAAAATTTTCTGTCCTGTCACCACTAATATGGCCCATGATGTTAACATTTCCAGATTCAAATCTTTTGGATTCATGTCAAATGTTAGAAAAACAGTTCATTCACCTATAATGGATGAAATCAAGGACTTGTTTAGGCAACTAACGACTAACCAAGCGACACCAGCATCCCCTATGCAACCCTACCATCATCAGGACCATCCCCGTGAGCGAGAGGTTGACGTATCTTGGTCATGTAGGAGCGTTGCTCCCACCTACGATGGGCTTGGAGGTCTATGGGACCTCCATAAGGTCCCAGTGGTGAGCAAGCAGTTAGTGGGACGAGCCCAGACTTTCTGGTTCAAAGACAAAAGACGTATTGGGTCTCCTATAGGTTGACCGGTCATGAAGAGCCTCCTCACCGATCAGTACGCTCTCGCATGGATGTTCGATGAATTGGCTACATTACACCAGGGCACTAGACCCGTATTTGATGATATGAGTGATCTTAGCCCTCAAGTTAGAACCTTTCCCCAGACTGGTATGTCTACACGATGTGTACTTCCATCCACTGCTAGTAAAATGGAGCATGTTAGATCCATTGGCCGAGATTCCATGGTTGTTACTGCTAGGAGTGCCATGAGCCCGCGAGGTGAGAGTGTTCCGAGCAGTGTGGGTTATCCCATGATAATTTACCACGATGCTGGGGGTACGCCAGATCCCTATACTATTGAGTGCCCAGTTCAGCCTTTGACCTCTGTCTATTTAGGTTCCTCCCCCGAGTGCTATTTTCCAGTCATTGTTTCTTCTGTTGATTCTGAGCCAGTGCTTTTGACTGAGCCCACCGTTGAAGGCGATGTTAGCATCTTTGACGAGCTTAGCGATGTTGAGGAATTTAGTTACCCCAGTGACATGGAAGAGGAGCTCTCCTCTGAAGTGCCACCCCATATGATTAACTGACCCATCCTCGATCATATCTCGGGTCCGTCACCCATATTAGTTGAGGAGTTTCCCGATCATCCCGAGTTAGATGACAAAACTAGTGCGTTGGAAGAATTACCTAGCAAGGGAAGAATATTCTGGGAAGTTTTCAGTAGTATTAATCCGGAAGAATTTTCTTTGATGATAACTCCATTCTGTGGCAGTCAATTTGATTTTGATCTTCCTCCGGATTTGTCTTTTCCGCTCCTCTTTCCGGATCATGTAACTCGACTAGATGACTTTGTTGGACACAGATTTGTTATAACTAGCCCGCGATATTTGGTACTGCCTACGTTAGTAGCCCCTCCATTGGATATATATCGTAAGATATGTATTAGTGAGTTGTTAGAATTCGTGTTCGGCCTTGTCACAACATTTTGTAGTTCTGTATCTTCCAAATTTCTTATGATTAATCAATTCTCTGATTATACAACTACGATGAGGTCGTCTATTGTGTCAACTTCTGATTTCGTGACGGGTGTGCCTCTTGGTTTGCGTCCGCTAAACGTTAAATATAAATTAAATCAATTAAACCAATTAGCACCGCCTTATTTTCAACCATGCCACGATATCTATGCACCCACTCTTGTGGCCATAGCTATCCAATATGAGTCGTATCATTTGCATGTCAACTTACTCCCGAGTGTACCCAACTTACAAGTTGACGGTGAAATTTTAGTGCGTTCACCTCCCGACCGGTTGCTGACTGACACCATCTTGAACATAACATTTAGGAAAGCTTGGCCATACCTGATTTATATTGAAAATCGAGACATTACGATTTTTTTGGATTTTATAAATGATTGGGGTGTTTCACCCATTTTCAACGTCCCAGATTTTAAGTCGTATGTTTCTCCTCCTCTAGAGTGGCTTTCTCCATCGTTTCTTCCTCCCACTAAATGTTCTTATGGGTTGGGGAATGAAGTTATTGCTTTATCTATCTTCCACTGGGATTCCATGGTACTTGCACTGGTTGGTAAGACAAACTTCATTTTTCTTTCTGTCATATTTATGTCTAGTTTTTTTGGAAACCTTGGTTATTTTGGTAATGCTTCACATGTTACTCTCGGCTATTACATGGGAGCTCGTCGTACTACATTTGGAGGCTGCTTTATTACACCACTCTTTCCCAGGCCACTCATCGTTGATGAGTGATTTTGAGTGGGGGAGGATTGATGGCGAAGAGGTCCGGCCATGTGCTCGTAATGCTCGTGACCGGTTGATTGTTGGCGGCGAAGTCCCCCCACTTATTCATGATGACGTTTCTGATAAGGCTGTTGATCTCTGCCACAGAGAGTTTGTTGATTGGGACGCTCATTGCCGCAAGCTTGAAGATGAGATTCTACTGCGACATCCATCGCCAATGCCGCGTCAAATCTCTGGTACATGTCATGCATGTCGTCCTCCGTTACCGTCACATAAAAATATATGGTTATAAATTATATATTTTTAAGCATTTTATTTAATTTTTAAGTTTTTTCTCATTTAGCATTTTATTTCATGTTATTGTTATTTCCATTTCAATTTCAATTTTTATGTTGGAGATGGGTTGCCTATAACCATCTAAGTTTTAGATTATTGTTGTATGGTGGAGATTGAGTGGTGTATCCTATATATATGCTTGCATGGGTAATAAAAAGGATAGAGAATGAATGAAAAAAACCCTAATTCTACTTTGAGAATTTTTCCCTCTCCCTCTTGTGGCCACCCCCTCCTTTCTCCTCCTCTTTGGCTAGGTTCGGCCACCACCTCTCCTCTCCCCTCCTCATCTAAGCCCTTGTGGCCGACCACTTCTCTCCAATCCCCTCTGTTTCCTCTTGAAGAAACCTAAAGAACTTTCACGTATCATCTTCTGTGGATCTCCTCCGGTGACTCCGAAGAAAATGGCGTGCATCTTCTATTTCCGGTGCGGCCCCGTGGAATTTCGTGGAAGTGGATCTTTTCACCTTCGTCGTGTGATTCCTCCACTTATCCTTGTGGAAGATTTGAAGGTCTATTGCTTGGGATTGGGTAACGAAAAATATCTACTCTTGTGTGATTCCTTTATTAATTAGTTGGAGGTTGCGAGACGTCGACTTTTATCCGCAGCTTTTGAATCCGTCATTTTAAAAATCTTATTTTGTCGTTTATGTTCTTCAATTTCATTAATCGAATCCGGATCGGGTGGATCCTTTTCGCTTAATCCAAATATTGGCAAATAGCCCTTATTAGATCTCTAAGTGATTGGCGAACCTTAATGTTATATTCAGATTTTTTGGGGAGCGAACAAGACAAATTTTGGATCGTACTTTGTAGTCAAGTTCTTCTCGGATTGTGGTTGCAACGTTGCGTTATACACGACAAATATTGGAGCGGTTAGGAGTCATAATTTTAGGTGTTGTGAATGTTGTGGTATTGTTTGGATAACAAGGATTACGCATGTTAAATTAATCCCGTGTGTTAAAAGACCTCCATTAAGAACTAAACCATTTGATTGTGCGAACGTAGAATTGGAACGATTCAGTGTCGTTTGTCTGTTGCGGTTCGTCAAGAGACGTATCCTGCATCAGATAGGTCATTTTTGCTTGAGCGAACATTGACAAATAGATATTGTTTAATCTTTATAAGGGGTAGCGTCCCTTTGTGCTGTTCATTGCTATATTGGTTGGTCATCGTTAGTATTAATTTGGATAAATATTGCTCGCTGCGTATTTAATTTAATTATCGAATCTGAGAGCGCGTAGTTTCATCCGTCGAAATCATGGGTCTGCATCAATTTGGTATCAGAGGGAGGTTCACATCAATTTCCTAATTGGCACCCTCCCCCTTTTATTATTTCGCAAACACGCAATTGCATGTCTCTATGTCAAAATAATAAAACAAAATTTTTAGTTTTGGTCTGCCAATAGCAACTTAAAATTCTCAGTTTTTCTCAAAATTCGAAAAGAATAAATTTTGGAAATTATCCATCATTTTATTAGTAAGAAATCAAAAAATATTTTATTTTTATTAAGTCATTATTTTTATTAAGTCATTATAAATTTTTAATTTTGGTCTGCAAATAGTGGCCTAAATTTTATTTTCTGCAAAAAAAATAATAAAAAATTAATTTAATAATCTTCATAATATTTTCAGCAAGAAAATCAAAACCATTTATTTATTACCCTAGTTTCTAAGCGGGAACAATTCCGTCATTCCTAGAGTTTAGTGGGTCAGGTTCATATTTCATTGCATGAGTGTTGAAACCGAAAAACGGTCTCTTGTGGTGTTCCCCCTTGGGGAAGGGGTGATCGTGCACCTACTTTGCTCCTGCAAGCAAAATAACAAAGGAAAACAGGAAAGAACTGACCCAAGGGCTCGGCGTGGAGGACCCACCACACACCCGAAAGATCTGAGAGTGTTTCCCCTCCTTAGCCAGACGCCAGGCTAAGGTACCCTCAGAAAGCACTTGAAAGCTGGAGCAAGAGAGCACAGGAAGCGTGCCTTCTGGGGTACCCCTTGGGTCTTATTTATAGGTTTCATAATTTTAACTGCCAATAATCAAGCTGAACTGATCTGAAATTACCAAAATACCCTTGGTTGGGTCTGCCAATAGCCAAACTCCGCAGTTTTGAAGGGCTATGGGCAGACTAGCGGGGGCAAAACTGTAACAACCCCATTCGTTCATATAATATATCCTAGAAGGTCCGACCGGGGCCCCACAACATATACCACAAAACAGACGATGAAGCTACGGAGTGATACCAGAGTAGCGCAGCACACCTAACACATTGCAGTCTAGCGGAAGCCTATAACACTACATTTAAACTCCTCACTTGAATGTCCAACATATAAAAACTCCATATTTTATATATCATAGGAATGTCTTACAAAACATATAAAGAGTTGGCCTTATGGCCTTACAGGGCTTTCAAACAGTGACCCAAACATTGGCACGCATGCCAGCCACATCAAAAGAAAACATAACATTTACATCCACATTAGCCTTCACGGGCTAGCAGCTGCAGCAGCAAAAGCAGTAGGGACTTCAGCTCTTATGCGTCCCGCTCGGTTCTCCAGCACCTGCACAGGGACATTCCACCCAAGGGTGGTAAACAGAGGCAACGGTCAGCATTCAGCTGACCAAATTATAACGACCCTACCCCTTTCTCGGGGCAGCGGTAATCTTCCCTGCAGGCATAGCATATCACAAGCATGGCTATATATCTCATATCATGTGCTTTCACGCCCACATGCCATCACAACCGTCAGCCACCCGGCCCAACGGTCCGTGCACTCAGGGCACATTCTTGGTGTACTGGCAAATTAGTTGCCCACCACCGTATCAGGGTCACAGCCCAACGATAACTCACATGAGCATTTACTTCATGGCATGCAGCTGGAGTTTTATAGTCTTAGTGAACCGGATTGGCCCGTAGCCCCCCATTGTATCACGGCACGTATGCCTAAGACTCTTGCTATGCGCTCCAACAGACCGCACCTTCTGGTCTCATGTCGAACGGACATAACACAGGTCAGATCCTCCACCCCCCGTTGCTCAAATCGCCTTGCCATCACCGAGTATGGCGTACCCACGGCTAAATAAAGACGCAGGTAGTTCTCACCGATCCTGTTCTGGCATTCAAGCATTAGTATTTATATTACACCCATTCATCTCACAACATTAGCGGGTCTTTCCTGCGCACACCAGTACTTCCTGCTACTCTCTTCGCAGGTGGACACCGCAAATATTACAAATGTCAGGGGTCTTTCCTGGCAACCACGCTAGTACTTCCTATTACTCTCTTCATAGGTGGACTCTCTATGAACATTAAGCATTACAAAGGGTATTTCCTGGAATTCCAATCCAGTACTTCCTGCTACTTCCTTTCACAGGTCGAATCCAATAGCACAAGCAGCACAAGCAGCATAAGCCTTCTACGGGTATTTTCCTGAACTACCACTCCAGTACTTCCTGCTACTTTCTTTCACAGGTCTAATCTGTCGACTCCTAAACTACACGTTTATCACGGAGTCTTCTCGGATTCGTATGTAACATCACCAATCCAGGCCAACCTATCCAGATAGGCTTCATACAGCATGCCTATTCCGTACTCCATTTCCGGATATATATGCTAATAAAGGGGATTCCATGAATCAACCCAAAAGACTCCCAAAATCAGTCACCTTTTGGTGGGGGATCACATACATATGCCAAAAAGGAAGCATTCACATGGCTAGGAAGAAAGGTTGTTACTCTCGAAGACCGTTACGGTGCCATGAGCTCGTAACTGGCTAGGAAGATCCGCAACAGCTAGATCTCTCGTCGGAAGACCACAGCAACACCGGTGACCATCCCCTTTCCTCATCCTCCTTCCTCTCCCTTTCTCTCACTAGGAATGTAGAAAGAGAAGCCCGGATACAAAATGAGATTTCCCTTCTCATCCACGGCCTTAAGTAAACAGGGAGGCAGATCAGCCATTGGATCCCACCTGAAGGAACAGACGGCCACGATTTTGCCACAAAAGCACAAATTTTGCCTCACACGGCCTGTAACACGCCCGTGTCCCAGGCCGTGTGCCTCAAGCAGCACTCAACTGACTTATCCAATCCAGTGACATGCCTATGTGACATGACTGTGTCACGGGTCGTGTCACCCGACACGCCTTCAGACATGCCCGTGTCTGTGGCTGTGTTCATCAGGCTGAAAAATCTCAAAATCACCCGAGACTCACACGGCCTGCGACACGCCTGTGTCTCAGGCCGTGTGCCCATACATGGTACTAGACACGCACCAGCTCAAATTCGTCGGGCTGAGTTCGTCGACCGTGCTGAGACGCCCTGTGACATGCCCATATCACAGGCCGTGTCCTAAGCACTCGACGATCGTCAACCAAATTTTTTCGACAACTCGTCGACTGTTCCTCTCAAACACTCTTCGAATGCAGGACACGCCCGGGGACATGCCCGTGTCCTAGGCCGTGTCACCCCAAAAACTTTGCTGACTGAAAAATGGGCTGTTACAACCCTCCCATCCTACAAGAAATTTTGTCCTCGAAATTCGTATACAGGAAGGTAACCAGCAACCAAAAATAACTACAAAAATAGCTCGGGAAACTCCGCTCGCATGGTCTGCTCTCGCTCCCATGTATGCTCCTCACGGCCATAATTGTCCCATCGGACTTTAACCATCTCAACCGTCTTGTTCCGCAACAGTTTCTTGGCTCGATCCTCGATCTGAATGGGTCTAACTCTCGTTTTTAGCCCATACTCCACTGGCACACGATCATCCGTGATTACTTGAGCTGGATCTTTAATGGCCTTCCAAAGCACCGAGATGTGAAACACATCATGTAGTCCACCTAAGTCTGCCGAAAGAGCTAGCCGGTACGCAGCTTCTCCGATTCGCTCAACCACTTCAAATGGACCCAAATATCTTGGACTAAACTTTTTCAAACGTCGAATCCGTGATACATCTTTGAAGGGCTTAATCTTCAAGTAGACCCAATCGCCTACCACAAACTCTATGTTCCGGTGCTTGGCAATGTAGTACTTCGCTTGACGATCTTGGGCTATGAGTAGCTTCTCTCGAATAACATGAATGGTTGAGTTTGCTTCATCAACTTCATTACGATTATAAACTCTAGCTTCGCCCACTTCTACCCACTCCAAGGGTGTACGACACTTCCTTCCATATAGAGCTTCATACAGTGCCATCCCGATGCTTGCCTGGTAGCTGTTATTATAAGTAAACTCCACCATGTAGAGATGATCTTCTCATCTCTTTCCAAAATCTTGGGCGCACATTCGGAGCATGTCCTCCATCGTTCTGTTGGTTCGTTCAGTTTGGCCATCCGTTTGGGGATGAAAGGCCGTACTGAAAGTCAACTTCATGCCCAACAGCTGGTGAATGAGCCTACAATCCTTTGATGTGAATCGCCCATCTCGATCACTTACGATGCTCTGAGGAACACCGTGAAGCCATACAATCTGTTCCACATACAGCTTTGCCAAACTTTCTACCGAATCATCTCGCTTGTTTGGGAGAAAGTGTGCCACTTTCGTCAGCCAATCAACAATCACCCTGATGGAATCGTTACCTCGCTGAGATCTCGGCAACCCGTGCACGAAATCCATAGAAATATCATCAAATTTCCACTCTGGAGTTGGCAACCACCTCAAATAACCGCCCGGTTTCTGGCATTCCGCCTTCACCATAGCACAGGTTTGGCATTTGGCCACATAAAGAGCAACATTTTTCTTTAACCCTGGCCACCAAAATTGCTTTTTCATATCCTTAAACATCTTCGTGCTCCCTGGGTGGATTGAGTACTTCATATAATGTGCTTCATACTTCAGTTCTTCCCTCAATTTACCCACATTTGGAATGCACAAACGACCTTCTTTTCACAAAAGACCGTCATTCCAGGAGAACTTTCCTTTTGGCCCAGCTTTCGTATAGCGTAGGAGATCTTCATCCAACTCCGTTGCCCGTCGAACTCAGTCCTCAAGGTCACATTGCACCTCCATCCAGTTCAAACATGCATTGGCAGTGGCATTCTTGTCAACACAAGAAATCTCTAACGCTTCCAGCTCCTGGATAAGACGTTAATCATGCCTTTGCAACCAAGCTGCTCTTGCCGCATTCTGCCGACTCAAGGGATCCGCGACAACATTCCCCTTCCCGGGAGTATAGTGAATCTCAAAGGTGTAGTCCCCGAGGAACTCCAACCACCTTCGTTGTCGCATATTCAAGTCCTTCTGCTCTAATATGTACTTTAGGCTCTTGTGATCTGTATAGATCTCCAACTTCACACCATAAAGATAGTGTCGCCACATCTTTAGTGCAAAGATCACCGCCGTCAACTCAAGATCATGGACGGGATAATTCCGCTCGTGAACTTTCAGCTGGCGTGAGCCATAAGCAATCAACTTTCCATTTTGCAGAAGCACGCAGCCTAAGCCGCACCCTGAGGCATCACTATAGATTACAAATCCATCGGTACCACATGGCGATGACAACACAGGCGCCGCGGTCAACCGAATCTTCAGCTCTTCAAAATCTCGCTCGCACTCTGGCGACTAAAAGAACTTCTGTTCTTTTCGCGTCAACATGGTTAGTGGCAAAGCAATCCGTGAGAAGTTTTCAACAAATCTTCGGTAGTAGCCTGCTAGTCCAAGCAAGCTCCTGACCTCGGCCACTGAAGACAACACCGACCACTCTTGTATGGCCCTGATCTTCGCTGGATCCACTGTTATGCCCGTTCCACTCACCACATGGCCCAAAAAATACACCGACAATAGCCAAAACTCGCACTTTGAGAACTTGGCATAGAGCTGATTCTGCCTCACAGTATTCAACACCAACCGCAAATGCTTCTCATGATCGGCTTCCGATCTCGAGTACACCAGGATATCATCAATGAACACTATCATGAACAGATCCAGGTACTCGCGGAATATTCGGTGCATCAGGTCCATAAATACTGAGGGCACATTGCACAGTCCAAACGGCATGACCGTGAACTCGTAGTGCCCATACCTTGTTCCAAATGCAGTTTTGGGAACATCATCTTCCCGGATCCTTAATTGATAATAACCAGATTTCAAGTCCAACTTCGAGTAGACGGATGATCCCACTAGCTGATCAAACATCTCATCAATCCGCGGAATCAGATATTTATTCTTTTCGGCCAGCTTATTCAATTCGCGGTAATCAATATATAACCGCAAGCCACTGTCTTTCTTGTTCACAAAAAGCACAGGGGCGCTCCAAGGAGACATGCTTGGGCGTATATAACCCTGCACCATCAATTCCTGCAGTTGGACTTTCAACTCCGCCATTTACTTTGGCGCGACGCGATATGGCGAGCGGGCCACAGGTTTCGCACCTGGCCCCAACTCGATCGTGAAGTCAATCTCTCGCTGGGGTGGTAGCTTAGGGAGATCCTTGGGAAACACATCTGCAAATTCCGACACAATCAGAACATCACCCACACTGGCCTTAGGCTCAATAGCCTGAATCAAGGCGAAGTAGCACTCCGCACCCTTCCGAATAGCCTTCAAGACTTGGAGTGCAGACAACAATGTCCCGCCCACTCCTCGCATACCCACGAACTTTGTCTCCCATTTGTTATTCTGGACAAAAGTGATCTCTTTGGACTGGCAATCAATCAAGGCATGCTGCTCCGCAAGCCAATCCATACCAAAGATCACGTCGAATTCCGATATCGGCAATATAGATGCAGTCAAACTGAAATCCTGACTTCCTATTTGGATCGCCACATCGCAAGCTTGATCCGCAAGCATCCAACAGCCATTCGGCAACACCACTCTGACGCTATCTGTCTTCACACGACTAGGTATCCCAAGCCGTGCTAGAAACTCGCTAGACAGAAAAGAATGTGACGCACCTGTATCTAACAGTGCTCGCGCCAACGTCTCCCGAATCATCACAAAGCCTATGACAATCAGGTCACACACACAAATCGCATACACATATGCATTAAGCAAAACATACAAGCAATATACTACACAAAACTTAACTCGTACCTATGACGACGTCACTCTGCTTGATGGACTCCTGCAGGCCAAGATTGTAGACCCGGGGCTGCGCCTAAGAGGCAGAGGATTCCACCAGCGCATTTCCTTTTTCCGCATATGACGCTCCCGCCTTCTTTTCACTCTTTGGCGGCACCCGACAATCCCGAGCTATATGCCCCACCCGTCCACAATTGAAGCACGTACGAGTACCCGGCTTGGAGGTGGCCCCCGATGTTGCTCCTGATGCAACGGAAGAAGGATCTTATCCCGCCGTCTTGGGCCTCTTGCCCCATTTCTTCTTATAAAATGACTTCGTCGGTTGGGGCACTTTAAACTCCAGCTGTGACACAACTAATGCCCTCTTCCCTTACACCCTCTTCATGTCTTTTTCCAGCACGCTTGCAGTATCAACCACCGCCTGGAAGCCTTGGTTCACAGAACTAGAAAGCAGGAACCTCAACTCGTCCCGCAGTCCTTCGTAGAACCTATTTGTCTTTCTCTACTCATCTACAAATATCGAACCCACATACCGCCCCAAGCGTGTAAACTCATGTAGGTAAGCTTCCACACTGCCATCTCCTTGTGTCAGCCTTTGGAATTCATTCTCCATGGCAATCCGTTGCGCCGTAGGAAGGTGCTTCGCTAGGAAGAGTCGAGAGAAATCTTCCATCGATACTTGTGTTAAGGGACGACCCGCCAAGTGATGCTGCTCCATCTCGTCCCACCACAATCTAGCCTCTCCTTCAAGTAAGAAAGTAGCTAGGGTGACTTTCTGATGCTCCTCTGTTCCAATCGCCGTCATGATCCGCTTGACGCGAGATAACCAATCCTCAGCCTGTGCAGGAGCTCCCACTCCCGAGAACGTCAGCGCGTGAAAACTCATAAACCGCGTCAACTGCTTCTCATGGCTCTAGGATTCACAACCACAACAGGTTCCGACCTCACCTCCACCTGTTCTGGCCTCACGGCCGGCTGCGCCTGCCCTTGATCCTGCCCAACTGGCTGTCCTTGAACCATGGCAAACAAAGCCTCAACAATTTGTCGCACAGAATCTGCAGACGGCGGAGGTGTAGGCACCTCAGTTGGTGACATACTTTCATCCGAAAGCTTGGGCTCCGATTACCCCACACCACTCTGAGTCACCTAAAGGGGACAAGACACACATATTAACGACCTTACACAAGCAAACAACACAAAATTGGAACGCGCAGGTTCCTCAAACACAAGAATTTGCATTCCTATCATGGACATTTAGGAGTTCAAACGTGTTAACGTGGTTTGCATAGACACGTGCTCGCCACCCCACAAAAGAAGTCGACCACGACTTCGAGAGGGAAAGACCAAGACATCTGATACCAAAAATGTAACAACCCCATCCGTTCATATAATATATCCTAGAAGGTCCGGCCGGGGCCCCACAGCATATACCACAAAATAGACGATGAAGCTACGGAGTGATACCAGAGTAGCGCAGCACACCTAACACATTGTATTCTAGCGGAAGCCTATAACACTACAGTTGAACTGCTCACTTGAATGTCCAACATATAAAAACTCCACATTTTATATATCATAGGAATGTCTTACAAAACACATAAAGAGTTGGCCTTATGGCCTTACAGGGCTTTCAAACAGTGGCCTAAACATTGGCATGCAGGCCAGACACATCAAAAGAAAACATAACATTTACATCCACATTAGCCTTCGCGGGCTAGTAGCGGCAGCAGCAAAAGCAGTAGGGACTTCAGCCCTTATGCGTCCCACTTGATTCTCTAGCACCTGCACAGGGACATTACACCCAAGGGTGGCAAACAGAGGCAACGGTCAGCATTCAGCTGACCAAATTATAACGACCCTACCCCTTTCTCGGGGCAGCGGTAATCTTCCCTGCAGGCATAGCATATCAGAAGCATGGCTATATATCTCGTATCACGTTCTTTCACGCACACATGCCATCACAACCGTCAGCCACCCGGCCCAACGGTCCGTGTACTCAGGGCACATTATTGGTGTAACACCCCCTATCCGTCGTATAGTATATAATAGTAGGTCCGGCCGGGGCCCGACGCTATATACCATAGACAGACCGGGTGGTTACTCAGTGGAAACCATTCAACCAATCCAACGTCCTACACAGAGCATTCTAGCGGAAGCAGTTTTATAAGTTGCAACTAAGAGAACCTAACACCAAGCATGAATGTCCACTGAACACAAAATAGGAATGTAGTACATACACAAGTACATGTCTTAAGGCCTTACAAAATGGTTTACTTAATATTACATGTTTTCCACACCACGGCACGCAGGCCGGTCATACATGAATAAAAGCAAGAAAGCATTCCAATACGGCCTTCGAGGGCCGGCTTCGCAATTTGGGCTTTAGCCCGCTATTGACCGCTTGGTCCAGCAGCACCTGCAAGCAACAAACCACACACGGTGGCAAATAAAAGCAACGGTTAGCAATGCTGAGCAAATTATAACGATCCCGCCCCCAACTCGGGGCGGCGATGCTCCTTCCCTGCATTTTATTAGCACAACCAAGCAGTATATAAATTCATTGCATCACAGGCGTTGGCACGCATGGCCACACGCCACGTGCTCTCAGGGCACATTCTTGGTGATCGCGGTCTAAGCTTGCTGACACACCACAATCCACGGGACGGCAATCTCTCGTGAGCAATTAAGGCAGTAGTCACGACACTTTAATATCATCGACAGCCTTGAGTCTTCTAGGCAAAAGTTATGACACTTTAACATCATCAACAACCTATAAGCATAAGTCATGACACTTTAAAATCATCGACAGCAAAGTCCCGACCTCTATGCCCTCGGCATAAAGCAGGAACGGTTCCACTCAACCCGTTGCTCACTTGCCACGACACTTTAAAATCATCGGCACGAGTTAAGTTTCCCTGAAGCCCGTGAATCGAATGCACAATATTACATAACCCAGTTATGTACAATTTGGCTCCCAGGCCCACAAGTTTGGCAGAATCACGCATCTGCCCAGTTTTCCGGGTGCACCTTTGGGTTAATCCCCAAGGCTCCATGTTGCAATCTACCGCGTAGAAAACCCGAAAAACAAACATTTGCACGGAGTCTTCTCCGGCATTATGCAATGCAACATCACCGATCCAGACCAACTTGTCCAGGTAGGCTTCACACATCATGGCTATGTCCGTTCTCGAATACGGACTCTAAACAACGGGGACTTTACATATCTACCCGAAGGAAAGCCTCCAACTCACCGCAAACTCGCGAGAGCGGGCTTCCTATGCAAAGAAGGAGAGCTTCACATGCTCAAGTAGAGAATCGTTACCCTAGCGTTATTCGTTGGCGCCATGAAAATGTAAGTGGATGAAAAGCACCGCACTGTCTTTGCCTCCATAGATTCGAAGTCGGTTCGCGATTTGGAGCTCTGAAGCTCCGCCGGTGACCGAATCTAGGCTTCTTCTTCCTCCTTTGCGCTCACCTCTCTCTTGAATTAAAAAGAGAACCACTCAAGTAAAAATGAGGGTTTCAAAGGTCCAATCCCGGGTATATCCCATCAGGAACAACCCCCAGCCATTGGATCCCAAATTAAAGAAACGAACGGCCTTGATTCGGTCCTGAAATGCTAAAACTGGGCCAAACACAGCCTGCCACACGCCCGTGTCCAGGGCCGTGTCCCCCATTCGCCATCAAAATCGACGCGTCTGAAAAAACACACGGGCATCCGACACGCCCGTGTTTGACCTGACACGCCCGTGTTCCAACTGACACGGCCGTGTGCCTCCATCGACACAGCCCCGAAAACAACCCGAGACTCACACGTGTCCTGGACACGCCCGTGTCCTATTTGACACGCCCGTGTCAAACCCGAACACGCCTGGGCTCCAGGTCGTGTTCACTATCTCGACACTTCGTCGAGCAAAGTTCATCGACTACACGACACGGCCTTGGACACGCCCGTGTCCTAGGCCGTGTGCCTTGTCTCGACACATCGTCGAGCGAAAATCGTCGACCTCCCTGGCCGATCGTCGATACGGGCTCGACACGCCCTGAGACACGCCCGTGTCTCAGGCCGTGTGCCCCGTCTCGACACATCGTCGAGCGCAAAATGTCGACTTCACGGCCAAATCGTCGACTCGAGGCTGATACGCCCTAGGACATGTAAGACCCCTTTTTTTTTCTTTTTCGACACCGGGGTCTTAGGCCCAGAACCGCCGTTTTGCGGTGACTCCTTCACGCCCTAAAGGGTCATCACCACAAAGCGCCGATTCTGCCGGCCATCTCGATCACATAAAAGTAGCAAAAAGAAGGAAAATGGAAACTATCTGTCCACAGAGAATCACATGACATATATAAATATAACTCCACGAAGGGAGTGTCCACAGAAAATAACATCAGAGTAGCAAAATACGGGCTTATGCCCAGTACAACATATCCTCACTACAAAATCTCTCATATGGAAACAAAAGTGGAAAACTGCTCAGGGTCGAGACTCACGGTCCCGGCTGTGTGAACTCCGGAGCTAGACTGCCCCACCTCCAAGCGCACCGGTCTCTGGGGCTGCTCCTCCATGCTGGTCTCCGTGATCCCCTAAATGATGCGGTTCGAAAACCGTTAGTCTAAAAGACTAAGTCCTATCATCCCCTACCCCTTCCCCCACGGCTCCTAGGCTCCGAGCGGAGAGGAAGAAAGGGGAGGACTTGAAGGTGGAGAGTATCAAAAGCAGATGGAAGCGGTCCTATTCTAGCAAGTTCTATAGCATATAAAGACAATAAACTGTAAACTGAAATGTAACCTTCACTTATGTGGAAAAACACATAAGCCAAGGGGTCTTTTGCAAGGCTCCCATCGTATAAAAAGTCCCATACCGATTTATACGCTGGGGTGTCGGTGGTCAAACAGCAGTAACTAAATATATCAAAATTAACCTTAATTTATAAACTTGCCCACACAAGCTTATAGACTAAGGGGTCGTTTTGCAGGTCCTAAAGTATAAGCGTCCCATTCCACTTATACTTTAGGTGTCAAGGTTAAGGGTAACGATTATGCCATGACATGCAAGTGGGTATGATGGACATGCAAGTGCAACACAAACACACCCGACTCTGTGCACACAGACCTTTAGTTCCCCCTTTTTGGAGCCGTAACCTCCCAGGATACCTCTGTAGTGGCAGACGGAAGCGGTGGGTTGGGCCTCGCCCACCTCTAAACCAGTAAAGCACTACCGGTCAGACCTATCGTACGCCTCAACGCTTGGTGCACGAAGCGGACTCCTGCGTACTCTTGCCGGCTGGCGCACCGGACTTCTGTTGGCGAAGTGCTATCCACACTTGCCGAGTCAACGTATTGGCGTCGGTGCATCGACCCTCCAATACCGAAGACCCACCGCCTTAATTTACTTTCCTTTTATGCACATGCAAATTCAGCGTGATCAAACCCGAGCCGAAGCTCCCCGGACCAACACGTCCGTCACAAACAATCGAGCCGAAGCTCCCCGGCTAACATCCCGTGCCATCAGTGTTTGTGAAACGTGCAACCCTAATTACTAAGTTACTCTTTTCAGCTTGTTAAACAGTTTACGTTAACCCAGGACTGCCCCCGGTATTCCCTGTGAAGGGCTCTCAAGGGGCACTAGGAACTGTGTTGGGATTACGTCCAGCGTTCCCTTTCGCAAGGTACTTATTTTATTATTGGTTGATTCCCTTACCCATTATTTTCTCATGTTTCGATACGCTAATCCTAGGGTGATTTGACTCCAACTCTCCTTGGGTAGGACGATCTTTCGTCGGACCCGAACGCCTTTAAACCTTAGACAAACCACACCCTACTCACTCATCTTCCAAAGATGCAGCCCATTCCACTTGTCCTTACAGCAAACCATCAAGACCCATCATACGTGCCCTAATTCATATCCAAATGAAATCCTGCAGTTTTGCTATATGCAGACCACTTAAGCTACGTGACCCGTAAAAAAGGGAAGTACATGAAATACTCATCCAGTACCCTTATGATAATTATTAGAGGTCTATTATGATAAATATAGACTAAATTCAGAAAATCATATTTTTCCCAATTAATCTACTATTTATTGAATTTTCCTCAAAAACTAGGCCATAGTCAATTTGAACATGAACCATAAGATTTTCTCAGGTAATGGCCTCCTAAAATTTGTATTCACTAAATAACAGAGAAATATTATTGGTTGCCAACTTTCATAATTTTCCAGATAGTTCTTGACCTCTAAAGGATTTATTTAAGTAATTCCTAAAATCAAATATAATGAAGGAAGTGCCACAAATATGTCTCCATTAATTATGTAAAAATTACTATGGCTTCATAAGGAACTAGAAACATCATGATGAAGAAATTAAAAGTTTTTAGACAATCTAAATGTCATTAATAAATTTTCCAAAGTTTCATAGAATTAAATAGTTAAAGAAGCAGCTACCAAATATCATTCTTCAACAATTCCATAAAAATTTACAGAGATGGGTATCATGACTATAAGCCCCTTTGCTAAGTTTCATCAAGTTTAATCAAGTATAGTTTTCTGCAAAAATTCCTAAGTGAAAATTGTAAAATATGACTTTGTGAATAAAGTACCAAAAATGTTCATCCAAAATTTATTATAAAATTTCCAGAGATATGTATACCCTAAGCAACTACCCATTCAAAAACTCAGGCCTTTTCAGAAAGTTTTGGTGTTAGATCTTATGGTTTCAAAGCTAGTGCCCTAAACTAGGGTTATGGATTTAAGGGGTCTTAAGTCTTCCAAAAGCCCTAAAATTTTAACCACAGGACCATAGCAACCCTATGGACATCATTCCCAAGTTTCAAGTCCACCCAAGGTCTTTTGACCCCAGTTTCTTCAAACCCTAGAGATTTACCCTAAAGGGCCTACCCTAACATTCTAGGGCTACCCTAGTCCAATCCACTCCAAACTCCATAAGTGAGTGTAAAAAGTCAAATTATATCAGTGGCCAAAATTTCAGCCTCTGTTGAGGTGATTTGGTCACTCAAAACCAAAAGTGCCACTTTTGACCAAAATACCCTTCATAGGGTATAAATAGGGTTGGGTCAAAACCTATTCAACACACATCCAAATCAAATGAAATTTTATACAGGAACCTAATTGGAGCCCAGGGACCACTCACCAAAATTTGGGAGGGTTTGGGTGTGTTTAGGGCACCTATTTAATTTATCTAATAATTATTAAATATTTACCAAAACTATAGAAATATTTTCCCCAAAAATTTCCATTTTTGGGCAGGCCCTAGGTATGTCTAGGATAGACTCTCTGCCAAAATTTCAGCCAATTTGGGCTTGGGGTGAAGAGTGGGCACTCAATTTAGTGACTGCCTAGTCCTAAGGGTATGTCCCACCAAAATGGGTGCCCTGGTCTAACCAGTGACCCAAAAGGGTCCAAACAATTTTTGCTGCAAACTAGACACCCTAAGCTACAATGTTCATGTTGGGCAAATTTCCAATCAGGGTCCCTAAGTATTTTTAAAAATTAAATACATTAAATACATCCAGTGTGACAGAAATGAAATGATTTTTATTTAATTCCTATAGTATTTGATCTGATGCCGCGCGAATCTTGGCGCAGATCGACGGCATCTGGTCATCGTCCCCACTGAGCCAACGGCTGGGATTTGTTCTGCCTGGAGCGACTTCCAAGCCCTGCCGCCGGCGATCCAGCCCCTTCCCCGGCCGGCCACCGCCACCAACACCTCCATTGAGGTGGTGGCTATCGTCAGCCGGCGGCTCCGCCGCCGGAGAGGCGTTTTCCGGCGGATTAAGCAAGAAATTTTCTTGCCGAAACCAGGAGAAATCCCGAATTCAATCGGGCTCAATTGAGCCCGAAACTCAAGCCTAACGATTCCTAGGATCTACCCGCGAGTTAAGGAGAGGAGGAGGACCTTCCTGGCGGCCTGGATGCGAGAGGAGCGGCGGGATGCCATTGGCGACGGCGGCGGCACTCGGCTTCTGCAACTGCACAGTGGAATTGCTCGTCTCCTCCAGGTAAGTGCTCCAAAATGATCCCCTCGGCTCCCTGAAGGTGTTTAAATGGCAATTGGGGGAGGGGAGAGGCTGGTTCTTCAATGGCCATTATCACCATTAATGGAGTGGCTCGGGTTATGTGGAGGGGGGCTGAACCCACCCCTTGGTGGCCGGGAAACGGCTGGAATCAACTCCTCTCCCCTAGAGGAGTTGATTACAACCATTACTGGTGGCTGTTGGCCTTCCTTGGCCGGCTTCTCTCTTCCCTTTCCTCTTCCCCATTTTCTCTCTCCTCCATTATCATGGAGAGGAGCTCTTTTCTCTCTCCTAGTCACCTCTGGTTGACTAGTCAACCCCACAGGCTAAAGGCAGCCCACTGGATTATGATGGTCATGGGAATGGGTTTGGCCTAAGGGAGAAGTGGCTTGAGCTTGGGTTAGCCCTTTTTGGGCTAAGTTGACTTGACCCTCAATGAGGGTTGACTTGGTCATTTTGACCATCTAGGCTGACCCCATTGGGTCCTGGGTGATTCATTGGCCTCCCCTAAGGTCTGTGTAGGGTTGGGTAGGGTTGACTTGGCACCTTAAAGGTCACTTGACCCTTGGTAAGGTCACTTTGACCATTTTAGAGCTAGAATTGACTTGGGTCAACATGACCATTAGGGTCCATCCCTATGGATCCTTGGTGACCCATTGACTTCCCTTAGGGTCTAGGTAGGGTTATGTGGGGTTACTCTGCACTTTGGAGGTCACATACCCTTAGTAAGGGTACTTTGACCAGATTAGGGCTTGAGTTGACTTGGGTCAACCTGGCCTCTAGGGCTGACCCCAATGTGTCCTTAGTGACCCATTGACCTCACTTTAGGGTTAGGAGGGCATAGGAGGGGTCCTCTAGACTAGGAGTGGGTCTATTGGCCCTAAGTGGGCTAGGTTGACCTATTCAGGGCTAGGGTTGACCTTGGTCAACTGGGCCTCTTGGGTTGGCCCTAATGGGTCCTTTTGGCTCTAATGGGTCTCCCAAAATGTTTGGGAGTGTTGTGGTAGGGTCTTGGGGTTATGGTGAAGCCCCATTGTCATCCTAAACTATTGTTCAGAATTCTACTATCTGCAGACCATGGTGATCCCTACCTTGGCCTCCTATCTCTTGGCCATTTCTGGCTCCCCAGGGTTTTGTCATGACCTAGTCATGGTCAAAACCACTCTTAGGGGTCTAGTTGGAAATGGGATGTTACAAATCCCAATAAACAAAACAAAGATTTCGTCCCCGAAATCAAGGTTGGACCTACGTGTTTTATTACCGAAGGAAAGAGTCTTGTAACATCCCATTATGACGCCTTGTTGGTTAAATTTGATTTATGGGAAAAAACTTAGATCTAAGACCCCTTTCGCCCAAACGGCGAACCAAAATCCCAATAAACAAGGTTAAGCCCCCAATAAACAAAAGATAAGCCCCTATCTTCCTAGAGCAGCCCTCAGCATACTTAAAGCAGGAAAAATAAATTAACATCTTGAGGGGTCTGAGAGGTATACCTGACTGAATAGCTCGGGGTATCTCTGTCGCATCAGGTCCTGTGGCTCCCAGGTATGCTCCTCCTGGCCGTGGTTCCTCCACAGGACCTTGACTAGTGGGACCTTCTTGCGTCGCAAGACCCGCACCCCTCGGTTGTCGATCCTCACAGGCTCCAAATGGACCGACCGGTCTGAAGCTACCGGCCCTTCGGTAGTCAGAATCTACTGCTCCGGGCGTAGCAGAGCCCTCCTCAAAGAAGAAATGTGGAAGACGTCGTGCAGCGCTTCCAGCTCTGGTGGTAACTCCAGCCGGTAGGCTAGGGGTCCGATCCGATCCAGGATCCTGTAAGGACCCATGTACCTAGGGCTGAGCTTCTTCCTCCGACCACGCACCCGTGAAACTCCATGCATGGGCCGGATCTTCAGAAACACCCGGTCCCCCACCTGGAACTCCACCTGCCGATGCCGGGCATCATAATACTTAGCCTGTCTACTCTGCACCTCAAGCATCCTGTCTCTGATCAGCCTCACTTGTGCCTCGGTGTCTTCAACAAACTCTGACCCCAATACCTTCGGATCTTCGTTCTGCACCCATGAGAGTGGGGTCCGGCATCTCCTCCCGTACAAGGCTTCGTAAGGCGCCATCCTGATGCTGGACTGGTGGCTGTTGTTATAGGAGAACTCGACAAGGGGTAAGAGTTTCTCCCACGGTTCCCCGCGGTCCAAGATGCATAGCCTCAAAAGGTCCTCCAGCATCCGGTTGGTGCGTTCTGTCTGCCCGTCTGTCTGGGGGTGGAATGCAGTGCTGAAAGTCAATCGCGTGCCTAAGTAAGCTTGCACGGACCTCCACTCCCTGGAGGTGAACCTGCCATCCTGATCCGACACTATCGTCCTGGGCACACCATGATAACGAATGAACTGCTCCACAAACTTCCGCACCAGTACTCCCACTGAATCATCCTTCCTGATCGGTATAAATCGAGCCACCTTGGTCAACCGATCGACGATTACCCAGATCGAGTCATTCCCTGTCCGAGACCGGGGAAGCCCATGTATGAAGTCCATGGCTATGTCATCAAACTTCCACTCCGGCACCGGGAGTGGCTGCAATAATCCTGCGGGGTTCCTGCACTCCGCCTTCACTAGCTGACATGCCTCACAATGGGTCACGAAGTGTGAGACATCCTTCTTCATGCCCGGCCAGTACATCGCCTTCTTCAAATCAGCCGTCATCTTTGTGATCCCCGGGTGTACAGAATACCGGCTGCAGTGCGCCTCCATCATAATATCCTCCCGGATCTGGCCTCCCTCCGGTATATACACCCGTCCTCTGAAGCACACCAGGTCGTCCCTCAGTGTGTAGTAACCTGCAGTGCCTGCCTCCAGAGCTTGGAAGATGGGCTCTAACTTGGCATCCTGCCTCTGCCCTTCTCTGACTCGGTCTCTGATGTCATCGGTAACGCCTATCGCGGCCAAGTACTCCTCATAGAGCTCAGGATCATCGGACGATACCAGGGTAATGTGCATGTCCTCTAGTCTCTGCAGCAGCTCCATAGACATCAACTGAGGCTCTGCTCCTGCTGTGGCAGCTCTCCTACTCAGTGCATCCGCTACCACGTTCGCCTTTCCCGGGTGGTAATGCATCTCATACTGATAGTCAGAAAGGAATTCCACCCACCGCCTCTGCCTGATGTTTAGTTCCTTCTGCGTGTCCACGTACTTAAGGTTCTTATGATCGGAGTATATGTCACAGTGGACTCCATATAGGTAGTGCCGCCATATCTTTAGTGCGAATACGACTGCTCCCATCTCCAGGTCGTGCACTGGGTAGTTCTTCTCATGGGTCTTCAGCTGGCGGGAAGCATAAGCTATGACGTGTCCATTCTGCATCAGTACCGCTCCCATCCCCTGATATGATGCGTCGGTGTAGACCTGGAATCCCTCCCTCCCCGAGGGAAGAGTAAGAATGGGAGCCGAGGTCAGCCGATCCTTCAGCTCCTGGAAAGCTGTCTGGCACTGCGGGGTCCACACGAACGGTACCTCCTTCTTTGTCAAGGATGTGAGCGGGAGGGCGATTCGAGAGAATCCCTCCACGAACTTCCGATAGTAACCGGCAAGTCCTAGAAAACTCCGCACGTCAGTGGCTGTTTTCAGCTGTGGCCACTCCGAAATAGCTCGAATCTTTGCCGGATCCACTGCCAGCCCGGCTCCGCTGATAATGTGACCTAAGAAAGCCACCTCCTTCAGCCAGAACTGACACTTACTGAACTTCGCATAAAGATTATGCTCCCGCAGTCTCTCCAGGGTCAATGCCAGATGTCGCGTGTGCTCTTCCTCCGTCTTAGAATAGATAAGGATGTCGTCTATGAACACTATGACGAACACATCCAAATAAGCCTCGAAGACCCGGTTCATGAGGCTCATAAACGCTGACGGAGCATTCGTGAGCCCGAAGGGCATCACGATGAACTCATACAATCCATACCGGCTACTAAAGGCCGTTTTCGGGATATCCTCCTCCTGGATCCGCAGTTGGTAATAGCCTGATCTCAAGTCCAGCTTCGAAAAGTAATGGGCTCCCTCCAGCTGATCGAACAACTCGTCTATCCTGGGGAGCGGATAGGTATTTCGGACGGTCAGCCTGTTTAGTGCTCGATAGTCGATGCACAGGCGTAAGGTGCCGTCCTTCTTCTTTACGAATAGGACAGGGGCTCCCCATGATGAGGAACTCGGCCTAACAAATCCTGCTTCCACCAGCTCCTGCAACTGTGTCCGAAACTCCGCCAACTCCTTCGGGGCCATCCGATAAGGGGCCTTGGATACCGGCTTAGCCCCTGGTACCAACTGAATCTGGAAGTCCTTTTCCCTATGCGGAGGTAGTCCTGGCAGCTTATCCGGAAAAATGTCGGCGTAGTCACGAACCACTGGAATGTCTGCAATAAGGTCCTTCTCCTCAGTCATCTCGAACAATACTTGGTATACCTCATCCCCTTGCATATGAGCCTTAATGGCCTGAATAGATGAAAGCAAGCGACGGGAGACCGGTGTAGTACCTTCGAACGTTGCATAAGTATCGCCGTGGCTGAGCACGACCCTCCCTGCCGGGCAATCAATCTGGGCATGGTTCCAGACAAGCCATGTCATGCCCAAGACGAGGTCGAAGTCCGGCATCCTCAGGATCGTCGTCGGGGCCTCGAGTGTCAACCCGTCTATGGTAACCTCCAGGAGGCACTTTTCTGTGGACTGGATCTCCATCCCATTGGGGAGGCGCACCCTCCTGGGTAGTCCCGTATAACAACGAATCTGATCCAGGTCCTTGACGAAATCCTCCGACACAAAGTTGTGCGATGCCCCCGTGTCGAACAGGGTATGGGCAGGCTTGCCGCACACCATCACCATTCCTAAATCAGTTTGAAAGAACTCTGGTGTAAGGTTTTCTAACCTAGGTCGTTTAGTAGTTCTATTAACACATAATATGAGTAATGAATGAATCCAAAATTAAGATTACTCTCATACCTGCAATAACCCTGTCCGGGTTCCGGGGCTGTGCTAAGTCCAAAGCGTAAATATGCTCCCCATTCTGCCTGCGGTCGCCTCCCTGGTAACCACGTCCTCGGCCGCGTCCTCGGCCTCCGAAATGCTGGGCCGGTGGGCCACCCCGTGGTGCTGGAGGTGGTGCCCCCCTCATAGGGCAGTCTCTCCGGAGGTGTCCCACCTGGTGACAGTGGAAGCACTCCGGCGGGGGATACGCCATACCCCGGGGTCTCTGCATCTCCTGGACCTGGAGAGGTCGAGGGGCCAAGACCACCTGCTCTCTCGGCTCCTGCCTCAACTCCTGACGAGGCGGCTCCTCTGCCCTTCTTCCATCTGGTGCGATGCCTCGCTGCTGATCATTTCGGGCCCTCCGGCCCTGGTCCTCCGCTTGCCGTTTCCGGCCCCGAGTGGTGTGCCAGTCGGCCTCAATCCTCTTCGCCATCTCCAAAATCCGGGAGATGGGCCCGTCAGAGACAAAAAGCAGGGCCTCCCTCAACTCCTCTTTTAGGCCCTTATAAAACCTCTTGACGTAACCTGCTTCATCCAGCTGATAGGAGCCCGCATATCGGGCCAAATGATCGAACTCTCGGTGGTACTCCACCACTGTCCTGGTGCCCTGCCTCAGCTGCAAGAAACGCTCCTCCAACTCGTCCCTGGCAGACTGAGGAACAAAGTCCTCCAGCAGCGTGGCCCTGAACTCTTCCCAAGTGATTTCTGCAATCTCTCTATCCGCAAAAGTCGTGTCCAACAGCGTCTTCCACCACCGCTTGGCATGTGACTCCAAGCAAGATACCACTAGGGCCACCCTCTCCTCCCAAGGGCATCGTATCCCAGTCAACATCTCGTACATCACATCCAGCCACTCCTCTGTCCGTACTGCCGACTCTGTCCCCAAGTAAGATGGGGGAGAGAGTCCTCGGAAGGTGCTCATCCAGTTGGCCCCTGGGTTTGGCTGCTGGGCTGGGGCTTGCTGAGCTCGGAAGGCCTCAAGGATAGCTGTAAGGGTCTGCCCCATGTCTGACTGGAGGAAAGGTGTGGGGACCATGGGAGGTGGTGCAATGTCTGGAGTCTGCTGAGCTCCACCTTGTGGGGTGGGCTGAGTTGGGGGCTGCAAAACGAACTACATTAGTAGATAATCGACTCAATGCCTAATGAAAGTGGACAACTTACATGTGATTTCCCCTGTATGGGCACACCACTGCTTCCGCTGCTTAGTTTGTCCCCAAACTAAACCCGCGCGGGGGTGTCCCAGGGTTGTGGACGGCTACTTTTCGATCGAGGTTTCCTCTGATACCACTTATAAGACCCCTTTTTTTTTCTTTTTCGACACCGGGGTCTTAGGCCCAGAACCGCCGTTTTGCGGTGACTCCTTCACGCCCTAAAGGGTCATCACCACAAAGCGCCGATTCTGCCGGCCATCTCGATCACATAAAAGTAGCAAAAAGAAGGAAAATGGAAACTATCTGTCCACAGAGAATCACATGACATATATAAATATAACTCCACGAAGGGAGTGTCCACAGAAAATAACATCAGAGTAGCAAAATACGGGCTTATGCCCAGTACAACATATCCTCACTACAAAATCTCTCATATGGAAACAAAAGTGGAAAACTGCTCAGGGTCGAGACTCACGGTCCCGGCTGTGTGAACTCCGGAGCTAGACTGCCCCACCTCCAAGCGCACCGGTCTCTGGGGCTGCTCCTCCATGCTGGTCTCTGCGATCCCCTAAATGATGCGGTTCGAAAACCGTTAGTCTAAAAGACTAAGTCCTATCATCCCCCACCCCTTCCACCACGGCTCCTAGGCTCCGAGCGGAGAGGAAGAAAGGGGAGGACTTGAAGGTGGAGAGTATCAAAAGCAGATGGCAGCGGTCCTATTCTAGCAAGTTCTATAGCATATAAAGACAATAAACTGTAAACTGAAATGTAACCTTCACTTATGTGGAAAAACACATAAGCCAAGGGGTCTTTTGCAAGGCTCCCATCGTATAAAAAGTCCCATACCGATTTATACGCTGGGGTGTCGGTGGTCAAACAGCAGTAACTAAATATATCAAAATTAACCTTAATTTATAAACTTGCCCACACAAGCTTATAGACTAAGGGGTCGTTTTGCAGGTCCTAAAGTATAAGCGTCCCATTCCACTTATACTTTAGGTGTCAAGGTTAAGGGTAACGATTATGCCATGACATGCAAGTGGGTATGATGGACATGCAAGTGCAACACACACACACCCGACTCTGTGCACACAGACCTTTAGTTCCCCCTTTTTGGAGCCGTAACCTCCCAGGATACCTCCGTAGTGGCAGACGGAAGCGGTGGGTTGGGCCTCGCCCACCTCTAAACCAGTAAAGCACTACCGGTCAGACCTATCGTACGCCTCAACGCTTGGTGCACGAAGCGGACTCCTGCGTACTCTTGCCGGCTAGCGCACCGGACTTCTGTTGGCGAAGTGCTATCCACACTTGCCGAGTCAACGTATTGACGTCGGTGCATCGACCCTCCAATACCGAAGACCCACCACCTTAATTTACTTTCCTTTTATGCACATGCAAATTCAGCGTGATCAAACCCGAGCCGAAGCTCCCCGGACCAACACGTCCGTCACAAACAATCGAGCCGAAGCTCCCCGGCTAACATCCCGTGCCATCAGTGTCTGTGAAACGTGCAACCCTAATTACTAAGTTACTCTTTTCAGCTTGTTAAACAGTTTACGTTAACCCAGGACTGCCCCCGGTATTCCCTGTGAAGGGCTCTCAAGGGGCACTAGGAACTGTGTTGGGATTACGCCCAGCGTTCCCTTTCGCAAGGTACTTATTTTATTATTGGTTGATTCCCTTACCCATTATTTTCTCATGTTTCGATACGCTAATCCTAGGGTGATTTGACTCCAACTCTCCTTGGGTCGGACGATCTTTTGTCGGACCCGAACGCCTTTAAACCTTAGACAAACCACACCCTACTCACTCATCTTCCAAAGATGCAGCCCATTCCACTTATCCTTACAGCAAACCATCAAGACCCATCATACGTGCCCTAATTCATATCCAAATGAAATCCTACAGTTTTGCTATATGCAGACCACTTAAGCTACGTGACCCGTAAAAAGGGAAGTACATGAAATACTCATCCAGTACCCTTATGATAATTATTAGAGGTCTATTATGATAAATATAGACTAAATTCAGAAAATCATATTTTTCCCAATTAATCTACTATTTATTGAATTTTCCTCAAAAACTAGGCCATAGTCAATTTGAACTTGAACCATAAGATTTTCTCAGGTAATGGCCTCCTAAAATTTGTATTCACTAAATAACAGAGAAATATTATTGGTTGCCAACTTTCATAATTTTCCAGATAGTTCTTGACCTCTAAAGGATTTATTTAAGTAATTCCTAAAATCAAATATAATGAAGGAAGTGCCACAAATATGTCTCCATTAATTATGTAAAAATTACTAGGGCTTCATAAGGAACTAGAAACATCATGATGAAGAAATTAAAATTTTTCAGACAATCTAAATGTCATTAATAAATTTTCCAAAGTTTCATAGAATTAAATAGTTAAAGAAGTAGCTACCAAATATCATTCTTCAACAATTCCATAAAAATTTACAGAGATGGGTATCATGACTATAAGCCCCTTTGCTAAGTTTCATCAAGTTTAATCAAGTATAGTTTTCTGCAAAAATTCCTAAGTGAAAATTGTAAAATATGACTTTGTGAATAACGTACCAAAAATATTCATCCAAAATTTATTATAAAATTTCCAGAGGTATGTATACCCTAAGCAACTACCCATTCAAAAACTCAGGCCTTTTCAGAAAGTTTTGGTGTTAGATCTTATGGTTTCAAAGCTAGTGCCCTAAACTAGGGTTATGGATTTAAGGGGTCTTAAGTCTTCCAAAAGCCCTAAAATTTTAACCACAGGACCATAGCAACCCTATGGACATCATTCCCAAGTTTCAAGTCCACCCAAGGTCTTTTGACCCCAGTTTCTTCAAACCCTAGAGATTTACCCTAAAGGGCCTACCCTAACATTCTAGGGCTACCCTAGTCCAATCCACTCCAAACTCCATAAGTGAGTGTAAAAAGTCAAATTATATCAGTGGCCAAAATTTCAGCCTCTGTTGAGGTGATTTGGTCACTCAAAACCAAAAGTGCCACTTTTGACCAAAATGCCCTTCATAGGGTATAAATAGGGTTGGGTCAAAACCTATTCAACACACATCCAAATCAAATGAAATTTTATACAGGAACCTAATTGGAGCCCAGGGACCACTCACCAAAATTTGGGAGGGTTTGGGTGTGTTTAGGGCACCTATTTAATTTATCTAATAATTATTAAATATTTACCAAAACTATAGAAATATTTTCCCCAAAAATTCCCATTTTTGGGCAGGCCCTAGGTATGTCTAGGATAGACTCTCTGCCAAACTTTCAGCCAATTTGGGCTTGGGGTGAAGAGTGGGCACTCAATTTAGTGACTGCCTAGTCCTAAGGGTATGTCCCACCAAAATGGGTGCCCTGGTCTAACCAGTGACCCAAAAGGGTCCAAACAATTTTTGCTGCAAACTAGACACCCTAAGCTACAATGTTCATGTTGGGCAAATTTCCAATCAGGGTCCCTAAGTATTTTTAAAAATTAAATACATTAAATACATCCAGTGTGACAGAAATGAAATGATTTTTATTTAATTCCTATAGTATTTGATCTGATGCCGCGCGAATCTTGGCGCAGATCGACGGCATCTGGTCATCGTCCCCACTGAGCCAACGGCTGGGATTTGTTCTGCCTGGAGCGACTTCCAAGCCCTGCCGCCGGCGATCCAGCCCCTTCCCCGGCCGGCCACCGCCACCAACACCTCCGTTGAGGTGGTGGCTATCGTCAGGCGGCGGCTCCGCCGCCGGAGAGGCGTTTTCCGGCGGATTAAGCAAGAAATTTTCTTGCCGAAACCAGGAGAAATCCCGGATTCAATCGGGCTCAATTGAGCCCGAAACTCAAGCCTAACGATTCCTAGGATCTACCCGCGAGTTAAGGAGAGGAGGAGGACCTTCCTGGCGGCCTGGATGCGAGAGGAGCGGCGGGATGCCATTGGCGACGGCGGCGGCGCTCGGCTTCTGCAACTGCACAGTGGAATGGCTCGTCTCCTCCAGGTAAGTGCTCCAAAATGATCCCCTCGGCTCCCTGAAGGTGTTTAAATGGCAATTGGGGGAGGGGAGAGGCTGGTTCTTCAATGGCCATTATCACCATTAATGGAGTGGCTCGGGTTGTGTGGAGGGGGGCTGAACCCACCCCTTGGTGGCCGGGAAATGGCTGGAATCAACTCCTCTCCCCTAGAGGAGTTGATTACAGCCATTACTGGTGGCTGTTGGCCTTCCTTGGCCGGCTTCTCTCTTCCCTTTCCTCTTCCCCATTTTCTCTCTCCTCCATTATCATGGAGAGGAGCTATTTTCTCTCTCCTAGTCACCTCTGGTTGACTAGTCAACCCCACAGGCTATAGGCAGCCCACTGGATTATGATGGTCATGGGAATGGGTTTGGCCTAAGGGAGAAGTGGCTTGAGCTTGGGTTAGCCCTTTTTGGGCTAAGTTGACTTGACCCTCAATGAGGGTTGACTTGGTCATTTTGACCATCTAGGCTGACCCCATTGGGTCCTGGGTGATTCATTGGCCTCCCCTAAGGTCTGTGTAGGGTTGGGTAGGGTTGACTTGGCACCTTAAAGGTCACTTGACCCTTGGTCAGGTCACTTTGACCATTTTAGAGCTAGAGTTGACTTGGGTCAACATGACCATTAGGGTCCATCCCTATGGATCCTTGGTGACCCATTGACTTCCCTTAGGGTCTAGGTAGGGTTATGTGGGGTTACTCTGCACTTTGGAGGTCACATACCCTTAGTTAGGGTACTTTGACCAGATTAGGGCTTGAGTTGACTTGGGTCAACCTGGCCTCTAGTGCTGACCCCAATGTGTCCTTAGTGACCCATTGACCTCACTTTAGGGTTAGGAGGGCATAGGAGGGGTCCTCTAGACTAGGAGTGGGTCTATTGGCCCTAAGTGGGCTAGGTTGACCTATTCAGGTCTAGGGTTGACCTTGGTCAACTGGGCCTCTTGGGTTGGCCCTAATGGGTCCTTTTGGCTCTAATGGGTCTCCCAAAATGTTTGGGAGTGTTGTGGTAGGGTCTTGGGGTTATGGTGAAGCCCCATTGTCATCCTAAACTATTGTTCAGAATTCTACTATCTGCATACCATGGTGATCCCTACCTTGGCCTCCTATCTCTTGGCCATTTCTGGCTCCCCAGGGTTTTGTCATGACCTAGTCATGGTCAAAACCAATCTTAGGGGTCTAGTTGGAAATGGGATGTTACAGGACATGCCCGTGTCCCAGGCCGTGTGCCCCCTGCCAAATACCAGATTTGGCCCAAAATGCCTCCCGTCGCTCTTTTGGGTTTTGGGGCGTTACAACTCTCCCCCTCTTAAAAGAATTTTGTCCACGAAATTACATAAAGAAAGATAAGTACAAAACCAAAATTTGTACCTGAGCGGAACAACTCTGGATATTCGTCAAGCATAGTCTACTCTCGCTCCCAAGAGAGCTCCTCATGACCGCAATTATCCCATCGGACCTTGACCATCCTGATCTCTATATTGTGTAGCTGCTTGACCTCCGAGTCCTCAATCTGCACGGGCTTGACTTTTGTCGTCAACCCACTATCCACCGGGACTTGATCAACCGCGATCACTTGCGATGGCTCTTGCACCGCCTTTCGTAGCACCGAAAAATGGAATACATCATGTAAACGACTAAGCTCCACTGAAAGCTTCAACCGATAGGCTGCTTCACCAACCCGCTCCAGAACCTCAAACGGCCCAAGGTACCTCGGGCTTAGCTTTTTAAATCGCCGCACCTGCGAGACACCCTTGAACGGCTTGATCTTTAAGTACACCCAGCCGCCCACAGCGAACTCCACGTTCCTGTGCTTGACATTATAGTACTTCGCTTGCCGGTCCTGAGCGATTAGCAACCTTTCCCGAATGGTACGAACCAAGGACGTAGCATCCTCCACCTCTTGGTGCTTGTACAATTTTGACTCACCCGTTTCTAACCAAGACAACGACGTGCGACATTTTCTACCATATAGGGCCTCAAAGGGCGCCATTTGAATACTCGTCTGGTAGCTATTGTTGTACGCAAACTCCAACAAATAAAGATGGTCTTCCCATTGCTTTCCAAAGTCCAAGACACACATGCAGAGCATGTCTTCCATAGTTCTATTGACCCTCTCGGTCTGCCCATCCATTTGCGGATGGAAGACTGTGCTGAATTTTAACTTTGTTCCCAACATTTGCTGCACTAGCCTCCAATCGTTGGACGTGAACCACCCATCTCGGTCACTCACGATTCTGCGGGGCACACTGTGAAGCCGTACTATATTATCCACATATAGTTTTGCCAACTTCTCCACCGGATCATCCTTCCTATGCGGAATGAAATGCGACACCTTAGTTAACCGATCTACGAACACCCAAATGGTTTCGTTCCCCTTTTGCGACCTTGGCAAACCGTGCACAAAGTCCATAGAGATGTCATCGAATTTCCACTCCGGAATAGGCAAGGACTTCAGAAATCCTCCCGGCTTTTGGCATTCCGCCTTCACCAAGGCGCAAGTTTGGCACTTCGCCACATAGAGCGCCACGTCCTTCTTCAAACCCGGCCACCAAAACAGTTTCTTAACATCACGGTACATCTTCGTGCTCCCCGGGTGAATCGAGTACTTGGTATGGTGTGCCTCGTACAACAATTCCACCAACAAATTGCCCACACTTGGGGCGCACAGACGACCGTCTTTCCAAAGCAATCTGTCCTCCACAACGAATTGGGAATTTGACCCATCCAGAGCCTCTACCATGAACTGCTTCATATGGTCATCCAAATCCAATGCCTGCCGAATCCGATCTGCCAGGTCATATTGGACTTCAGTCCAATTCAGTACTGCTTCAGCACTTGATTGCTTATCTACACAAACAATCTCCAACGCCTCCAACTCCCGAACCAACCGCTCGTTATGGATCGACAGCCAATTGGCTTGAGCTGGGGCCCGGCGACTCAATGCGTCCGCAAGCGCATTCCCTTTACCAGGCACGTAGTGGATCTTGAATGTATAGTCCCCCAGGAACTCCATCCATCTACGCTGCCGCATATTCAGATCTTTCTGATCAATCAAATACTTCAGGATCTTATGATCGGTGTAGATATCAATCTTCACACCGTACAAATAGTGTCTGCACAGCTTCAAGGCAAAAATCACGGCCGCTAACTCCAAGTCATGGACCGGATAATTCCTCTCGTGCACTTTCAGCTGTCTCGAGCCATAAGCTATCACACTTCCGTATTGCAGTAGCACGCAACCCCAACCGATGCCCGAAGCATCGCTATAAATCTCATAACCTTCGGTCCCACTCGGCGAACTCATCACAGGCGCCGTTGTCAACCGACATTTCAACTCTTCAAAAGCTCGCGCACACTCTGGTGTCCAAACAAACTTCTGCTCTTTCCTTGTCAAAGTAGTGAGAGGTAACGCTATCTGCGAGAAGTTCTCTACGAAGCGCCTATAATGGCCGGCAAGCCCCAAAAAGCTCCGGACTTCCGCTACCGTAGAAAGCTCAGGCTACTCCCGTATCGCAACAATCTTCGCCGGATCCAATGCAATACCTTCTCCACTCACTATATGACCGAGGAACGCCACTGAGGATAACCAAAACTCGCACTTCGAGAACTTGGAATACAATTGATTCCTCCTTAGCGTCTCCAAAACCAAATGAAGATGCTTGAAGTGATCTTGCTCACTCTGCGAGTACACCAAACTATCATCGATGAAGACGATCACAAAATGGTCCAAGTACTCCCTGAAGGTCCTGTTCATCAGATCCATGAACACTGACGGCGCATTAGTCAGCCCAAACGGCATGACCGTAAACTCGTAATGCCCGTATCTCATACTGAACGCTATCTTCGGGATATCACTCTCCCTTATTCGCAGCTGATAATACCCGTACTTGAGATCCAACTTCGAGTACACCGTCGACCCGACCAACTGATCAAAAAGATCATCGATCCGGGGGATCGGGCACTTGTTCTTTTTCGTCAACTGGTTGAGCTCCCGATAATCAATACATAGCCTCAAGCTTCCATCCTTCTTCTTAACAAAGAGGACCGGCGCGCTCCAAGGCGAAGAACTTTGGCGCACATACCCTTGCTCCAACAACTGTTGCAGTTGCACCTTCAGCTCCACCATTTCCTTAGGCGCTAGCCGATACGGAGATCGTGACACAGGCTTTGCACCTGGCACTAGCTCAATCGTAAAATCTATCTCCCGTTGAGGCGGGGCTCCAGGAAGATCTATAGGGAACACATCATGGTACTCCGATACCACTGAAATACTATCCAATGCAGGCTTTGGCTTTGCAACCTCCACTAGTGTAAAGAACAGTTCTGCACCATCACGAACCGCCTTCACCACCTGAAAAGCAGACATCAACGTCTTGCTCGACCCCTTCAAGCCCGTAAAAGTCATCTCACGACTTGCTCCCAGCTTGACTTCTTTGCTACCGCAATCAATATGGGTCCGCTGCTCCGAGAGCCAGTCCATGCCAAATATAACATCGAACTCCACCAACGGAAGTAACGACACTTACAGATCGAACTCCTGATTCCCAATACGAATCTTAACACCGCAGATTCTATCCGCGTGCATCAAACACCCATTGGGCTATGACACATCCAACTTATCCTTCTCCATCAAAGAAGGGACTCCGATGCGTGATATAAATCCTTCGGACAAGAAGGAGTGTGAAGCTCCTGTATAGAAGAGTGCTCTTGCCGGATTTTCACAAATCAAAACAAATCCTAAACAAGCAGTGGTAAGGTAACATGTGCATTACAAGTATTTAAAGAAATTAACTTTCTATAAATTAAACCGTACATGTAACCACATCCGCCTGTTTGATGGCCTCTTGTTGGCCAAGATTATATACCCTTGGTTGGGCCGGAGCATAATGGGACGCGGTCGACTCCACCGCCTTGCCCTTTTCTTCATAAGTTGCTCCCGACTTTCTTTCGGACTTGGGACGTCTTCTCCGGCACTCACAGGCATAATTCCCCGGCTTCCCATAGTTGTAACATACGCCCGGGGTCCGACCCGTAGTCGCCCCAGAAGCACCAGCAGAGGGGGCTGGACCCGAAGTCCTAGCTTTCTTGTTCCACTTCCGGAAGACAGACTTTGACGATTTCGGCACTCTGAACTCCGACTTCTTATCACCCAAGCTTTCTTTGCTTATACATTCTTCATGTCCTTCTCCAAGGACCGGGCCGTTTTGACCAAGGTCAAGAAACCCTGCGTCATTGGCCCCGAGAGTAGTAACCTCAACTAATCTCTCAACCCTTCGTAGAATCGATTCGTCTTGTGCTCCTCATCCGCAATGGTGGAGCTAGCATATCGACTCAAACGGGTAAACTCGTGTAGATATTCATCCACACTACTGTCCCCTTGTACTAACTTTAGGAACTCGTTCTCCAATGCTATCCTCTGGGCCGAAGGGAGGTATCGAGCCAAGAACAATCTTGAGAACTCCTCCATCGAGACATCAACAAGTTGCCTACCTCTCAATAGGTGCAGCTCCAATCCTTCCCACCACAATCTCGCTTCACCGTCCAAAAGGAACGTAGCAATGGTGGTCATTTTCCACTCCTCCGTCTCTGTTGCTGTCATGACTCTCTTTACCTTGGAGAGCCATTCTTCAGCTTTAGATGGGGTTCCCAACCCCGAGAATACCGGAGGATTAAATCTCATGACATGTTTGAGCTGTCTTTCGGTAGCCCTCCTTGGCACCAACGGTTCCACTACTACCTGCTCCACTCTTCTCTGCTCAGCCGCTTGCAGCGGTACCTGCTCCATCGCAGGAGTAGGCTGCTGCATTTGCCTTGCAGGCTGCGCATTCATCATGGCAAGCACTGCTTCGGCCACCAATCGTATGGTCTCAGCCGATGGAGGTGTTGCAGGAGCTTCATTAGGTTCACTGCTAGCCTCAGAAACTCGATGTTCCGACAGCCCAACACCACTTCTGGTCACCTATAGTGGTACAAAACACCGTTAACGACTAAGTAAAATTGCAAACAGCAATTATAGGAACACACAGGTTCCCCAAACACGTGTATTTTCATTCCTAAGTGGACATTCATGGGTTCTTTTACTGTTATAACGATGACGCACACACATGTGCTCACCACCCCTTAAAAAGAATTCGTCCACGAATTCATCTTAAACCTGACCGAAACCAGTAGTCTGATACCAAATTGTAACACCCCCTATCCGTCGCATAACATATAGCAGTAGGTCCGACCGGGGCCCGACGCCATATACCACAGACAGACCGGGTGGTTACACAGTGGAAAACATCCAACCAATCCAACGTCCTACACAGAGCATTCTAGCGGAAGCAGTTTTATAAGTTGCAACTAAGAGAACCCAGCACCAAGCATGAATGTACACTAAACACCAAATAAGAATTTAGTACATACACAAGTACATGCCTTAAGGCCTTAAAAATTGTTTACTTAATATTACATGTTTTCCATACCACGGCACGCAGGTCGGTCATACATGAATAAAAGCAAGAAAGCATTCCATTACGGCCTACGAGGGCCGGCTTCGCAATTTGGGCTTTAGACCGCTATTGACAGCTTGGTCTAGCAGCACCTGCAAGTAAAAAACCACACACGGTGGCAAACAAAAGCAACGGTCAACAATGCTGACCAAATTATAATGATCCCGCCCCCAACTCGGGGCGACGATGCTCCTTCCTTGCATTTTATTAGCACAACCAAGCAGTACATAAATTCATTGCATCACAGGTGTTGGAACGCATGGCCACACACCCCGTGCTCTTAGGGCACATTCTCGGTGATCGCGGTCTAAGCTCGCTGACTTACCACCATCCGCAGGATGGCAATCTCTCGTGAGCAATTAAGGTAGTAGTCACGACACTTTAATATCATCGACAGCCTTGAGTCTTCTAGGCAAAAGTTATGACACTTTAACATGATCAACAGCCTATAAGCATAAGTCATGACACTTTAAAATCATAGACAGCAAAGACCCGACCTCTATGCCCTCAGCATAAAGCTGGAACGGTTCCACTCAACCCGTTGCTCACTTGCCACGGCACTTTAAAATCATCGGCACGAGTTAAGTTTCCCCGAAGCCCGTGAATCGAACGCATAATATTACATAACCCAGTTATGTACAAGTTGTCTCCCATGCCCACAAGTTTCGCAGAATCACGCATCTGCCCAGTTTTCCGTGTGCACCTTTGGGTTAATCCCCAAGGCTCCCTGTTGCAATCTACCGTGTAGAAAACCCGTAAAACAAACATTTGCACGGAGTCTTCTCCGGCCATTATGTAATGCAACATCACCGATCCAGACCAACTTGTCCGGGTAGACTTCACACATCATGACTATGTCCGTTCTCAAATACGGACTCTAAACAACGGGGACTTTATATATCTACCCGAAGGAACGCCTCCAACTCACCGCAAACTCGCGAGAGCGGGCTTCCTATACAAAGAAGGAGAGCTTCACATGCTCAAGTAGAGAATTGTTACCCTACCGTTCTTCCTTGGTGCCATGAAAATGTAAGCAGATGAAAAGCATCGTACTCTCTTTTCCTCCGTAGATCCGAAGTCGGTTCGCGATTTGGAGCTCCGAAGCTCCGCCGGTGACCGGATCTAGGCTTCTTCTTCCTCCTTTGCTCTCACCTCTCTCTTGAATTAGAAAGAGAACCAATCAAGTAAAAATGAGGGTTTCAAAGGTCCAATCCCGGGTATATCCCATCAGGAACAACCCCCAGCCGTTGGATACCAAATTAAAGAAACGAACGGCCTTGATTCGGGCCTGAAATGCTAAAACTGGGCCGAACACGGCCTGCCACACGCCCATGTCCAGGGCCGTGTCCCCCATTCACCGTCAAAATCGACGCGTCTGGAAAAACACACGGGCATCCGACACGCCCGTGTTTGACCTGACATGCCCGTGTTCCAACTGAGACGGCTGTGTGCCTCCATCGACATAGCCCCGAAAATAACACGAGACTCTCACGGGTCCTGGACACGCCCGTGTCCTATTTGACACGCCCGTGTCAAACCCGAACACGCCTGGGATCCAGGCCATGTTCACTATCTCGACACTTCGTCGAGCGAAGTTCGTCGACAACACGACACGGCCTTGGACACGCCCGTGTCCTAGGCCATTGCCTTGTCTCGACACACCGTCGAGCGAAAATCATCGGCCTCCCTGGCCGATCATCAACACGGGCTCGACACGCCCTGAGACACGCCCGTGTCTCAGGCCGTGTGCCCTGTCTCGACACATCGTCGAGCGCAAAATGTTGACTTCGCGGCCAAATCGTCGACTTGAGGCTGACACGCCCTGGGACACGCCCGTGTCCCAGGCCGTGTGCCCCCTACCAAATACCAGATTTGGCCCAAAACGCCTCCCATCGCTCTTTTGGGTTTCGGGGCGTTACACTTCGTGTACTGGCAAATCAGTTGCCCACCACCGTATCAGGGTCACATCCCAACGACAACTCACTTGAGCATTTACTCCATGGCGTGCAGCTAGAGTTTTATAGTCTTAGTGAACCGGGATTGGCCCATAGCCCCCTATTGTATCACGGCACGTATGCCTAAGACTCTTGCTATGCACTCCAATAGACCACACCTTCTGGTCTCACGTCGGACGGACATAATGCAAGTCGGATCCTCCAGCCCCCGTTACTCAAATCGCCTTGCCATCACCGAGTACGGCGTACTCGCGGCTAAATAAAGGCGGGGGTAGGTCTCACCTATCCTGTTCTGGAATTCAAGCCTGGGTATTTTTATTACACCCATTCATCTCACAACATTAGCAGGTCTTTCCTGGGCACACCAGTACTTCCTGCTACTCTCTTCACAGGTGGACACCGCAAATATCACAAATGTCAGGGGTCTTTCCTGGCTACCACGCCAGTACTTCCTGTTACTCTCTTCACAGGTGGACTCCGTACGAACATTAAGCACTACAAAGGGTATTTTCTGGAATTCCAATCCAGTACTTCCTGCTACTTCCTTTCACAGGTCGAACCCAATAGCACAAGCCGCACTAGCATTCTACGGGTATTTTCCTGGACTACCACTACAGTACTTCCTACTACTTCCTTTCACAGGTCTAATCCGTCGACTCCTAAACTACACGTTTATCACGGAGTCTTCTCCAATTCGTATGCAACATCACCAATCCAGACCAACCTGTCCAGATGGGCTTCACACAGCATGCCTATTCTGTACTCCATTTCCGGATCTATATGCTATCAAAGGGGATTCCATGAATTAACCCAAAAGACTCCCAAAATCAGCCACCTTTTGGTGGGGTATCACATACATATGCCAAAAAGGAAGACTTCACATGGTTAGGAAGAAAAGTCATTACCCTCGAAGATCGTTTCGGTGCCATGAGCTCTTAGCTGGCTAGGAAGATCCGTAATAGGTAGATCTCTCGTCGGAAGACCGCAGCAGCACTGGTGACCAGCCCCTTTCCTCCTCCTCCTTCTTCCTCTCCCTTCTCTCACTAGGAATGCAGAAAGTGAAGACCAAATGCAAAATGTGATTTCCCTTCTCATCCACGACCTTAAGGAAACAGGGAGGCAGCTCAGCTATTTGATCGCAGCTGAAGGAACAGATGGCCACGATTTTGCCACAAAAGCATAAATTTTGCCTGAAACGGCCTGTGACACGCCCGTGTCCCAGGCTGTGTGCCTCAAGCAGCACTCAACCGACTTATCCAATCCAGTGACACGCCCATGTGACACGCCCGTGTCACGGGCCGTGTCACCCGACACGCCTTCAGACACGCCCGTATCTGTGGTCGTGTTCATCAGGCTGAAAAATCTCAAAATCACACGAGACTCACACGGCCTGTAATACGCCCGTGTCTCAGGCTGTGTGCCCATACACGACACTAGACACGCCCCAGCTCAAATTCGTCGGGCTGAGTTCGTGGACCGCGCTGACACGCCCTGTGACACGCCCTTGTCACAGGCCGTGTCCTAAGCACTCGACAATCGTCGACCAAATTTTGTCGACCAATCATCGACTGTTCCTCCCGAACACTCATCGAACGCAGGACACGAAGTAGGACACGCCCATGTACCAGGCCATGTCACCCCAAAAACATTGTCTGCTGAAAAATGGGCTGTTACAAAAATAGTAAAAAGTACCTCATAGATCTGGGCGACCTGGGGAGCCTGGCCACCTCGGCAGATCCGGCTCGCCTGCTATTGTCGAGCTCCTTTGTGCGAGCGCGAGTAGGGACGACGAGCTCGTATATCGGTCGGCCTCCATTAGTCGACCTCAGCTCGATGAATCTTGGCTTAGCTCGACAAATGCTGAGCTCGCGGTCAACGAACGCCGAGCTCGGGCTCTGGTTTCTCTGCCGAGCTCGCCTTGGGCGTGAGTGATATGAGCCGGGCGGCCTTGTTCCTAGTTCACCCCACTTGCCGGATACGGGGATGCACACTCCTGGTTCACCCCGCTCGCCGGATACGGGGTTGTACACAATCCCCGCTCTTTTTGAGCTTGGTAAAGCTCGGAAAGAAACATCCAACCACAAGTGTTCGACGAGTGCGGGGTGGACTGGAGGGAATCTTCAGGTGGGGTCCACATGCGGCTATATATATACACCTGCATACCTGCTTGACTCTTGCCATTCCCTTTACTTTAACCCTGCCAAGATGTCGATCCCAAAGGAGATTCAAGAGCGGCTCGCGCGCGCTCAGCATACCTCAGATGCTCGCATGGCCGCCCTGACAGCGGTCCCAGCCGCTGTGCCGCAGTGTGGCTCGGCCGAGCCTGACTCCTCCAAGAGGGTGAAGTTATTTCCCCCGGCAGCCGAGCCCATTCTTGCTGTCCTGACCACAATCCTGGATCATGGCGTCGGCTCCTCAAACTTGCCTGCTCATGACAAGGGCAAAAACATTGTCGACCTTTGCGATGGCCCAGATAGCCTGTTGGATGGCGGTGGAGGCGCCACGCCTCGAGACCCTGCCCCGCGAGTTGAAGACCAATCAGCGACTCGCGATTCAGAACTCCGAAATATCGCCCTCGAGATTCGTAGCCTCCCTTCGGGACTTTGGGGCTGGGCTCGCAGAGGCCGAACTTGCCGGTGCACGCCCCCTCTCCTCAGCGAGCAGTTGTGACCACGGAGGCAGCTATGGAGACCATCCTCATCCCGAGATTTGAACTTCACTCACCAGGAGTGCGTGGCCCAGGGCGTGGGAAGGACCTGAGGTTCGTCCCTCCCCGCACCTCCTCGGGGATGCCGAGCTTGTCAGGTAAACTTGGCGTTGTATTCTTATGCAATTTTCCAACACACCTCCCTTTGCTAATATTTCTGTCTTCATAGCTCCCCCCAGCCAATCCGCTACCGAGGAGTCATTGCAGGTATCCTATTACTCTCCCCTCCCCTCCCTGTGCTCGCTGGACTCTCACCTAGGTCCTGAAGTGGAGCAAGGCGTGCTGACCAGGAGGGGGGTCAAGTTATTCAAAAACTTGGTGTGCAGGTTGTGCGGGGTGTAGGAAATCAACGAAGAGCTATAGCGAGACTATGTTCGGCTTGCTGATGAGGTGCGAGGCGGCCAGGCTGGCGAGTTGCTGTCTCCTTCCCATCTCCTAGACGAGATCGACGTGGGCCTCTCGGTGGCACAGAGGAATTTAGGGAGGATTCGCGAGCTGCTCCGCGCACGGCAGTCTGGGGGATGGGGGATGCGAGGCTAGGGAAGATAGAAGGCGGCTCCCTTGCCAAGCCGACCGGTACTCACCCCCTGGTTTCCCCCCATGCCAGCGCACCCTGCTTCTTTATTCTCTTTCTCTCTCTTCCTGCGCTATATCGCTGTAATAAGTAACTGCAAACATTCTTTGATGTGCTTTTTGTTTGAATAATAGTAATTATATTGCTTTTTATTTGGCTTAGCCTTGGTTGGAGTGCGCCGGAAGTCGGCGAGCTGGGGGTTGGCGAGCTTGGACGACGAGCTGGGCTGATTGGACAGCTTGGCCCTCAGATTACTTTTTTTATAAATAGGCCCCCCACCAACCCCCGTACTACTGCCTTAACTTCTTACTCTTTCTCTCTCTTCTTGCGCTTCTCTCTTTCTTACTCGCGCTCCACCCCTTCTTCTGCGAGCATGGGCAAGACCAATCCTGATGCCGACGGCCGCACCAAGTGCGCCCAACACTTCACTGACTACTGCTTCTTCGAGAGGAATACCACCGAGGAGGAGCTCGCGGAATTTATTGGCGACCATGTTCCGCCGGGCTTCAAAGCGCGCCGGCCGAGGCGCGGGGAGGCCATCAAAACTTTTATGATGATGAGCTCGCCTTCCCCATCTCGCACTTTGATGTGGGGCTGCGCCTCCCCCTCTGGCCGGAGATCCGGCAGATTTTGAAGTACTACGACGCGGTGCCCGCATTGCTGAATTCCAACGCCATCGCCATGATGGTGGAGTTCGCGAGCTACCTCCAGCGAGAAAGGATAGAGTTCAACCTGACTATGTTCAGGAAACTCTTTTCCTACAAGGCGACGCCGGATGGGGTCGCCTACTTCGGGAGCTCGCTGATCAAGGTTCGCGAGATCGCGAACAAACACCACAATTGGATGACCAAGATTGCCTTCATCGAGGGCGATCTCGGCAACATCCCTTACTCGCCCCAACAGAAGGGCGAGGAGGTCTACCACCCGCCGGCCATGTCCGGTAATGATGACGAACTCCACAAGTACTTCCTCCACAAGGACTTCGAGGTCGCCTTCCTACGAAGGGGCCTCGACGCGCTCCGCACCATTCTGCCCGGTGAAGGTATTGTCTACTCTGCTGCTCAGCTCGCCATATTTGCCAACAAAATTCCTCTAAGTTTTCCAAGTTTTCTTTCAGGGTAGCGGCTAATCCCCGTGAACCCGCCATTTGCGGACTCGGGATTGTACCCGGACCCTCTCGCTCGGGAGAAGGCAGCGGCAACGTCCTGCCAAGACGAGGCGTCCTTCTCCAAACCCTCCTCCAACAAGAGGTGGCCTGAGTATGCGGGGTCTAGCCTGCCCTATCGCCAACAACTACCCAAAAAGATGAAGAAAGCCTTGCTGGCTCCGCGGGGGAAACAACATCAACAACATCAATCTAGACCGAAATACATGAGCTCGCCTGAAGTCGTCCCCGACGCATCGCCGGAGAGCACGCTGAAGGAAATCACCTGCAAGGGGCAGAATGGTGGCGAGAACTCTGCTCCCCCTACAGCAATCTCTCCACCTCCTTCGGTGAAGAGGACGGCTCGCGAGCTTGACACGCTGAAAGAACATCCCCTCTTCAGCTTTGGGTGGCGGTGGAAAGACTCGGCAGGCGAGCCCATGGTGCAGTGGGACGAGCTGGCCCACCAGGTTTCCATCTCCACCCTTCACCACTACTGGCATGATCGCGAGCCTGCCACCGGTCATGCTTACGCCCTCGGCTTCGGCCTATATGGCCGGGAGGACGCCGAGGCCTACAAGGGTATGAACCTACGGCAGCTCGGCCATGAGGGCCTGTAGGCCCACCTGCAAGCCATGGAGCTCCATCATATGTTGGTCCGCCTCATCTTCGGCCTCAGCAACCAACTTCAAAAAGCCGAGCATGCCCGTGACGTCGCCAAAGACAAGGTCGCTGATCAGGCCAGGCAGCTCGGCATCGCTGAGGGTCTTCTCGCCCAGGCTGCCGACGTGTTGGTGAGTATCAGGCTTCCTCTTCCCTCCTTTACTTCAAATATTTTGCGCTGTTGTTAATGAATTTTCCTCTCTCATCAGGATGCCAAGGCTGTCGGGGAGTTGCGGGCTCGCAATGTCGATCAGGAGGAGGAGATCAGCCAGCAACACGGCCGGCTTGCCGAGATGGAGGGGGTGAATGTAAGGCTGAAGGAGGAGAATCAGAACCTCAGCCACGAGGTCCGCCGCCAGGCGGAGATCTTCTTCCCGGCCAGCGACGCCGATCCTACCCTTCCCTATAAGAAGTCGAGGATCTTTGGCAAGGCAGACCTCGCCGAGAGGTTACGGATCAACTCCATCCAGGAAACCAAGTGGACCCTCTAGATAATGAAGGACACTGGGGTGCTGGTGGAGGGGTGCGAGGAGATCTCAGCCATGGACCTGATGCTGAGCTTGTTCCCGGCGACGCCACCCAGCGAGAAGGAGGACAGCCTGGACGTGCTCTTTGGGAAAAGCTTCCAGGACCCATCCGGAGGAGGGGAGGAGGATCGTCAATCCGACGAAGGGGCGAGGGCTAATCGTGCAAATTTATTTCTTCCCCCTTTTTTGTAATCTCGCCGAGGCGAGCTCCACCTTTAAATATCATTACTTAATGAAAGAACATTTTTGATACCTTCTGTGTCACTATAACTATATCACTATATATATATATATATATTATCCTTTGCTGGATTTCTCTGCCTGCCCTATCTGTGTGCGAGCACTTTCCCCAGTGACCTCGCGTGGATGAGCATTGCGAGTAGGACAATCATTAGTACTCGCCCCTGAGAGTATATTTTGAGAGCTCGCCAATTCTCAGAACACGCCTTAGCTTGCTCGCGAGCAACCCATAACCTTATCAATATAAGACCAAATTCTATAAATTTTCCCAAGTAAAACATAGCAGGGGGAGAGGTGTCATGGCGGGATTTGCCTCATTTCGGCGAGATCCAAGGGCATGGCTCACCACCCTTCTGCCAAGGCCGAGCTGAATTGGCGAGCCCGAAATCCCCCCTGCCGAGCTCTCCTCCCTTAATATTAGAAGGGCCAGGTTTGTTAGGCACTACCGGGGGGTGCAGGACTTCCCTGAGTGTCCTCCAGCCCTGTCATCTAGATGAGAGCCTGACAGCGGGATCTGGTTGGGGTCCAAAGCTGACACCATCGAGTGACTTCCAGCCCTGCCAGCTAGGTGAGAGCCAGACAGCGAGATCTGCTTGAGGTCTAAGGATGACACCGAGTGAATTCCAGCCCTGCTAGCTCGGTGAGAGCCTAACAGCGGGATCTACACGGGGTCCAAGGCTGACACCATCGAGTGACTTCCAGCCCTACCATCTAGGTGAGAGCTTGACAGCGGGATCCGATCGAGGTCTAAGGATGATACCGAGTGACTTCCAGCCCTTCCAGATAGGTTAGAGCCTGACATCGGGATCTGCTCGGGGTCCAAGGCTGACACCATCGAGTGACTTCCAGCCCTTCCACCTAGGTGAGAGTCTGACAGCGGGATCTGCTCGAGGTCTAAGGATGACACCGAGTGACTTCCAGCCCTGTCAGCTAGGTGAGAGCCTGACAGCGGGATCTGCTCGGGGTCCAAGGTTGACACCATCGAGTGACTTCCAGCCCTGCCAGCTAGGTGAGAGCTTGACAACAGGATCTGCTCGAGGTCCAAGGATGACACTGAGTAACTTCCAGCCTTGCTAGCTACGTGAGAGCCTGACAGCGGGATCTGCTCGAGGTCTAAGGATGACAACGAGTGACTTCCAGCCCTGCAAACTAGGTGAGAGCCTGACAGCGGGATCTGCTCGGGGTCCAAGGCTGACACCATCGAGTGACTTCCAGCCCTACCAGCTAGGTGAGACCCTGACAGCGGGATCTACTCGAGGTCTAAGGATGACAACGAGTGACTTCCAGCCCTGCCAGCTAGTTGAGAGCCTGACATCGGGATATTCTCGGGGTCTAAGGTTGACAACATCGAGCGACTTCCAGACCTGCCATCTAGGTGAGAGACTGACAACGGGATCTGCTCAAGGTCCAAGGATGACACCGAGTGACTTCCAACCCTGTCAGCTAGGTGAGACCCTGACAGCGGGATCTGCTTGGGGTCCAAGGCTGAAACCATCGAGTGACTTCCATCCCTGCCATCTAGGTGAGAGCCTGTCAGCGAGATCTGCTCGAGGTCTAAGGATGATACCGAGTGACTTCCAACCCTACCAGCTAGGTGAGATCCTGATAGCGGGATCTGCTTGGGGTCCAAGGCTGACACCATCGAGTGACTTCCAGCCATGCCAGCTAGGTGAGAGCCTGACAGTGGGATCTGCTCAAGGTCTAAGGATGACACCGACTAACTTCCAGAACTGCCAGCTAGGTGAAAGCCTGACAGCGGGATATGCTTGGGGTCCAAGGCTGACACCATCGAGTGACTTCCAGCCCTGCCAGCTAGGTGAGAGCCTGATAATGAGATCTGCTCGGGGTCTAAGGCTGACACCATTGAGTGACTTCCAGCCCTACCAACTAGGTGAGATCCTGACAGCGGAATCTGCTCGGGGTCCAAATACACTTCACTTCTTCATGCAAACTTATTGTTGGGTATTGTATCCACAATTACCTGGATTTGAGGAAGCCACCTGCCAAGCTAAGATGAATTCACAATGTATTTGATGAAACATCTTAAGTTGTACTTGCAGCTCCTCCATGCTAAGTGCACACCAATGTCAGGGTGCAGTAGGTCAATATACACAGGTCTGCAAGACGTAATCCCTCGTTGAGCAGATCAGTGTGTTGGCCTACGTGTACTCTCTCTAATGGAGTGAACTTACTTTCAAGTACAGGGCCGTTCATATGCAAGAGAAGACAAGGAGCATGGATGGGTCAAGGAGCAGCTCCTGGGTGGAAGACGAAAATTCGTCCAAGGAAAATTCGACGAGAATCACTAGTGATTCTCGCCGAATCGACGAGAATCATTAGTGATTCTCGCCGACCCCTTCTGGCTACCTCAAAACGGTGCCAAGTAAGATTCGGCGAGAATCACTAGTGATTCTCGCCGAACCTGTGGTTAAGCAGTTCGTGAATACCAAGTGAAAATCGCTGAGAATCAATAAGTGATTCGTCGAGAATCACGAGCGATTCTCGACGAATCGTCGAGAATCACTTGGTGATTCTCGCCGATTCGTCGATAATCACCTGTGATTCTCGTCGATTTTCACTTAGCGTTTTCTCGGGATGCTGCTGGACCGGATTCTGCCGCTGGACTAGTTTGAACCGGATTTAGGGATTTCTATTGTGGGTCCCACAAACGGTCATATTGGAGTTAGCTACGGTGTATAAATACATGGGTATTTTGAATATTAAATGGAAGAGAAAGAAACCGAGCCGCGACGTAACCCTAAAATCGCGATTCCTCTTCGCCGCCGCCGTCGCGCTCGGGCACGTTGGTCGCCGTCAACAATCGGGAATCCTTCGTGATCTCCGGCGACAAAAGCTTAGCAAAGCTCTGAGTCTCACGTGTCTATCCGGAGATCTCTTGTCTCTCGATTTGTTGACCGGGAAAAACTCCCCCGTCCGAATCGATCGAGACGACTGATCCTAAAGTGACCGTTGGTAGACCTAGCTTGCTTTGCAACGAAGTTTGGATCTCCAAGTTCAGCAGCCGCTCATCATCATAGCCGCCGATCCCGAAGCTAGCCGCCGCTCGTGTTGCCGCCGCCGGTTCCAGGGAGATCCTCTCCAAGAGAGACCAAGGTTGTAGACTCTTCGTTGACTTCACGAACAGGTCGTCGAACGAAGAGGAACACCGTAGTCTCCGAAAGAATTTTGTATCCCGTATACATTCTATATTTACTTTTGTTGTAAAGGAACTTTTGTTCCGTGTTGTAAGGGTTGGGTGCAACCCGTTTTGTGGGAGTGTTGACTCTCACGTGTGGAAGGGTTCCTTCCGGTAGTGCAGGGATTGGATTTCAATCCCGTTGGAGAAGTGACCGAGTCGTCCCTTGTTGAGGAGATAGGTCGAAGGGGGAAAGTGGATGTACCCAAGTCGGGGAACCACTATAAATTGCCTGTGTATTCTGTGTGCTGTGCTTTTATTTTTATTGTGTAGGTACCGTCGTAAATTCCGCAAAAGCTTTGCTTGTCACCTATTCCCCCCCCCCATAGGTGCACATAGCTGACACTAGGTGGACTTTCAAGTGGTATCAGAGGGAGGTTGCTCATCAAAAAGGTTAACACCTTGAGTAGAATCCTGCCACCAGTGTCAGAAGCATGGATCTGGATTATGAGATACCGCCACTCAAACTCCCCGCATGCACAAAGGATTATTATCCCATCTGAAGAATGAGAGTGTCATTTCACCTTGATGCTATCGATCCTCGAGCATCCTTCATCCTGGAAGAGGGTCCGTTTATTCCCATGAAGACCTCCGACTCTGGGATCCAAGTGCCCATGGGCATTGCTGAGATGTCAGAGACGGAACTATCACTATTTCACTTGGATGAGAGGATTCGTCAAATCATTATGGATATCTGGTCTGGAGCCTCTTGCTCTAGATTGGAAAAATGCAGGACGGCTAAATCCATGTGGGTGATGATATCAGAGTTGATGGGGGAGTCAGAGAAAGCTGGAATATGTTGTCAACCAGACGAGGAAGCCTATGTGGGGGTCCTCACTTCTGAAGATGAAGGCAAGCATCACTCGGACAACATCAGAGCTCCAGTGTCCGTATCAGAGACTGACGAGACCAGTGAAGAAAGCAGCTCTGACGAGGATGAAACAATGGTCACTGATTCTAATGATCATAACCCAGCTGAGCAGGTAACTTCTTCATCCTGCCCTATATCTTTTGACCCTTCTGAAGACAGAAACTGCTCTCCTCCAGAAAATTCTGATTCCCTGAAGAGAGCCCTTCAGGAAAGCAACCTACTTGCTGAGGAGCAAGCTCGAGAGATTGCTCGACTGAAGATCTTGTTGGTTCTCCAATTGGCGTCCAACAAGGTCAAGGACTCTAAGATCTCAGCTCTAGAGAGTAGTCTAGATAATGAGAAACGTATAGTATCAAACTTTTCCAAAGTTGATGCTATAAAGAGAAAGCAAGAAACCGGGTGGATCTCCCGGATTATCCAGGCATGGAGAAATGAGGAAACGGTATTCCGACCTCCCACTCCAAGCAGGAAGGCAACTCATCATGCCTTCAGGTATGACCACAGGAATAGTTGTGGTCACTGCAAGGGTGATCTGTCCCCATGTGGAAACGTCCATAGTGCAAGGGCCGTCATGGACACCCATCAGGAAATACCTAAGGCTCATTCTGAGCCCTTTGTATTCACTGCCACTGCGTCAACACAGTGTGGATCTGCATGTCCCAGCTCACAGAAGACTTCTCACCACTCGAGGACACGGGATAGAGAGGATAGAAGTCATGATGTCAGGCTCCATGGGGCCTCAGTAAGGGAGATGCCTGAAAGAATGTGAAAGGGGAAACTAGATCTGATATACTCTAGAGGGGGGGGGTGAATAGAGTATATGGTGCTTTTTAAAACATAAGGAAAAACTTTTGCAAAGCTTTACAACAATTATTGTAATGAGTGTAAGCAGGGAAGCAGAAATAAAATAAACCACAAAACTAAGCTATGCAGAAACTAAACACAAGAAAATCTAGGCCAGAAACAAAAAGAAAACATGCAAAACCAGATGACACAAGGAAATATAGTGGTTCCCCAACTTGGGTACATCCACTCTTCTACCACCCTAGGTAGGAATCCACTGCAGGATGAGTTGATCAGGTGTCCTGGGCACCAATGAGCTTTTGATAAGGTGCTCAAAAACCAAATCAGATTTTTTGATCAGGTGTCTTGCCACCAATGAGCTTTTGACAAGGTGCTCAAAAACCAGATTCAAACTTTTGAAGGGAGTTTGAAAAACCCTTTACAGAATGGGGTTGAGAGAGTGATGGCAGTCTTCTCTTTCTCAAGCAACTGAGAAGACTATGTGGATTCAGTGATGTTGTCAAAGCTCCCCCTGAGTCCTTGAAATCTTCAGGAAGATGAGCTTTGCTGAGGGTGATAGGCCTTCAAAGATAGATCTCCAGCAGAAGATGATTTCAGTAAGCTGAAATGTTGAGTGTCTGGAGTCTTGAGATGATGTTGGCCTTGAACACTTGAGAGCTGAAAAGATCTGAAGATTTTTGAAAGCTTGATCTCTTTTTGATGAGTGTTCTTCTGAATTCTTGTTGACAGAATATTTTTCAGAGTCTTGTATGTTGAAAGATGTCCTTATTCTTGTCTATTCACTTCTTTATTCAAAAACATTCTCTTTTATTCTCTGTCTCTGAATAGGATATTACTCTGTCAAAGATAGTCGTTGGTCTGCATTGATTACAGCCTTAATTGCATAATATGTTCTGAAGGAAAGTCCACTGATTTGTTCCTTGAAAAATTCCTTGAAACTTGCTCCAGAAGTAAATGAAAATGACTGGCAGATCTTCTGAATTAAATGCAGAATAACTTCTATCTGATTTGAATTTGAATTCTGAAAGATAACTGAAATCATCGAACTGAGCTCTGCTATCGTCGAGCTGAGCTCAGCGAACTGGAAAATGCAAGCAGCAAAGAAGTCGTCGATCTGAGCTCAAAGATCGTCGAACTGAGCTCAGAGATAAGGATCCAGTGCATAGTCAAAATCGTCGACCTGAGCTCAGCGATCGTCGAATCGAGTTCATCGATATTGAGACGTTGAGCTCAGCGATCGTCGACCAGAGCTCGACGATATTGAGATGTTGAGCTCAGCGATCGTCGACCAGAGCTCGACGATCTGGCAAAGTTGAGCTAGACGATCGTCGACCGGAGTTCGACGAAACGTCGTGCTGAGCTCGACGATTTGGACTTGGTCTCCAGAAAAACTTGGGTCTTCAGGGCAGCTTCCAATCCTAGCCTTCTAACCCTTAGACTCAATTCTAATTGACCTATAATCTATACAGAAGGTCAAAGCACAGATTCCTAGAGACATAGTGATCCTGACCCAAATTAGTAATAGGGTGTTCCAACAATCTCCCCCTATTTGGGTTAGGAAAACTATTTACAGACATATGAAAAACAAACAACATCATACAGAAAAAATACAGAAACAACAGAAGCTAGACATTACAGAACCATCACAGAGATATATAAAAGCATGATATCCAGAAGGCAGTCAGAGAAACCAAGAGTTATCACCTTACAGAGTTATTCCTTTTCTTTGCCTTTTACCATTTTAATTTCTCTGTTAGGATCTAAAGCTTGTTGTTTTGATCTGGTATCATCAGCTGCACCCAAATAAATTTGCTTTGATGCCCTGGGAACCAATGCAGCTGGATGCAATTCCATGTATCTGTCTGCATCAAAGAACTTGCTTGAAGCATATCTCTCTAATTCCTTCTGCCTTTGTTCTGACATTGTAGAGATATTGGAAGTGTCTAGCCCTTGTTCTTTTGCTTTCTTTATCTGATCCAAAGCAGCCAGCTCTTTCATTCTTGCAGTCCAAGCCATAGGATTTTTCTCAGGATCCTCAAATGGAACAGGTGGCTCATACCTGTTGGAAGTAGTATCTTGAGGAGTCCTGGCAGTCACAGTATCTTTGAGCTTGTAGGGAAAAGGACCAGAAGATGTGTCAGATGGAACATGTCCTCCCCTAGAGTAAGGGTGCTGCCTGGAGTGTCCTTTAGAGTAAACCTGAGTTTCTCTTTGGTTTTCCCTATATCCTCCCCTTTTGGAGTAAGAGCCCCTAGAATGGCTTTCCCTTTGATATGTTCTTGCATGAGGTTGGTAGGGAGCCTGGCTTCTAGCAGGGCCTGAACTTGCAGAGCTGCCACCTGCACCTGCATCAGGTGGAGGTGGTGGAGGAGGATGAGGGTGCTTGAACTGAGTGGGACCTTTTTCATACTTCCTCTTCTTTTTCATAGCCTTTAACTGGTTCTTAGAGAATTGCATCCAATGCTCAGTGATTGGGCAATTATGCAGAATATAGTATGGAACATCATTGTCATCTCTAACCTTGGCAGGAGGAACTCTTTTCAAAGCCTTGCTTCTTGCTTTCCTTTTCTTTGCAATTGTGGCAGATGAGTCATCAGAAGCAGTGTTATAATCCTCAGATTCAGAACTTTGTGCATCATATAAGACATCAATCTTCTTCATCAGATCTTCTTTCAGTTTAACAGCAGCTGATGGGGCAGAAGCAGATACAGAAGCAGGAGGAGCAACAGAAGCAGCAGAAGTAACAGCAGATACTGGAGTAGCAGTAGAAGCAACAGAGATGATTTCAGGAATTTTGGCAGCAGCAGGTTCAGAAACAATAACATCTACAGCAGGCTCAAAATCAACAGCCTCTGTCATCAAAAGATCCTGGGATGAGGGTATATCAGAGACATTCTCTTCAGCAGCAGATATAACTCCAGAGGCAGATACAACCTTGTCTTCAGCAGCAGCAGCAGCAACATCATCAGAAGCAGTAGTTACTGACAGAATAAAATCAGAAATGATTTTGGGGTCACAGCAAGAGAAGGGCACTAGAGCCTTGGACATATCTTCAGAGGGCTGGCCAGCATTGGGCTCTGGGAGGCAGCAGAAGTAAGCAGTATCAAAAGTAGATAGCAAAGACCTTAGGTCTATTGCTAGTACTGGTGTAGCAGGAGCAGCTGGAGCATAGGAGGCAGCAGGCACAGGAGCAGCAGCAGCTTCATAGGGCATCTCCCCCTGCCTGGATGCAGATACCTGTGCATCAAGGCACACTGCTGGGGGTGCTGCTAGAGGAGGAAGGAAGGAGGAAAGCCTGGCAGAGAGAGCTGCCACTGATTGGTGTAGAGGAGCTAAAGAGGCCTCCATGAGAAGAGAGAGCCTAGGTGCAAGGAGCTCATACAACTGATCAGCAAGGGCTGGGAGATCTACATGCTCAATGAGAGGAGCAGAGGTAGAGGGTATTGGGATGGCTGAGGAAGCTGGAGGTGGAGAGCTGGATGGTGAAGGGATAGAGGGCTGAGGTGTGGGAATTGTGGAGATGGAGGACAAGGGTATAGAGATGGATGGAGTGAAGGATGGTTGGTCAAGGATATGGTGGAGGAGATCTTGGAAGGATGTTGAGGTGGAGGGGAAGTCTGGAGGAGAAGAGGGGGAATCATCCATGTAGGATTCATCCAGAAGTGTGAAGTATGGTATGGATGGGGATGAGGTGACATCTGGAGGTGGATATGAGAATAAGGAATGGAAGTGGACTACTGGTGGAGATGAGATGGTGGCTGGAGATGGAATAGATGTTGGAGATGGGCTGGAAATTGTAATGGGGGATGAGGCTAGAGTGGTGGATGGAGCTGGAGGTAGGGTTGAGCTTGGAGGAGGAGAAGCAGCAGCACTAGCAGCAGGCAGGTCCTCTGCAGGGGCAGAAGCCTGGGGTGGAGTGACTCTTAGAGTCCTGGTGCCTGAAGGGGCAGAAGAAGAGGGCCTGCTGGGCTTGGAGATTTGCCTGTCCCATTTCCCAAATAGGGCACAGGTGAGTCTCTTGGAGGCATTGATGTGCACTCCAGAGGAGACTAGCAGAGAAGGGCACTTGGCCTGAAGGAAGACTCCCAGTATTCTTCCATAGTTCACAAATGTTTTGTTTATCTTTTTCTTCAACAAATCAAAAAAGACTTCTCCCCAGTTCAAGCTTTTTCTATCCACCAGAGCTCCCATGAGGCAGAGCTGATATCTGGAGATGGTGTCATGAGCAGAATGCTTGGCCAACAGAACCTTGCCTACTACATCAGCCAGAGACCTGTATTCCACTGACAGGTTCCTCTTAAACAACTTGCTAGGGTTTCCCTCAGGATGACCCATCCTGGCAAGTACATCTGAGAATTCATCTCCAGAGAGTTCAGCAGAATCTTCACCATTCCTTAAACCAAAAACCTCTGTCAATACTGTTGGGGTCAGAGGTACCTGGGTGCCACCAATAGAACCAATTATGGTATTGTTGTCAAGGTTGTGGGCAGTGTAAACCCATTCTTTAATTTCATCAGATGCAAGTTTGATTCTGGTTGTCATCAGGGCAGATAGTTGCTGATCTTTGAATAAATTGAGAATATCCTGGAAGATTTGATCGGTTGTGTTGAAGGAGTCGAGATCGATGTCAAAGCCTGCATCAAATTTCATTGCAGCGAGCACAGCAACTGAAACGGCCATGGTACCTGCAAAAAATCAACAGACAAAACGACCAAGTGTAGAACTGCTTGGAGGGAAGAAAAGTTTGCAGAGAAATTGAAAGCGCAAGAGAGAACGACGACGAAAAAAGAGTTTTATATTAGGGTTCGACGCAGAAAAGGAAAGATCGTTGAACTCAGTTCGACGATCGAGGCTTCTAAAGGAATCTGAAGAGACTCCAAAATCGTCGATCTCCGTTCGACGATCTGGAAAGGCGTCGAGCTCCGTTCGACGATCGTTCAGTGAACAAAATCGTCGAGCGCCGTTCGACGATCGTTGACCAGAAGTGATAGTCCATACTATCAAAAGGAGCGCTGAACTCAGTTCGACGATTCAGGAAATCGTCGAACTCCGTTCGACGATCTTTGGGGAAATCGTCGAGCGCAGTTCAGAGATCAGAGAAATTTTAGATACTAAGGAAAATCAGAAATTTTGCCTAGTGTTGGTCAATTTTTAGCTTTCAAAATCTTGAGTATTATTTAAGACTTCCTCCATCTAACATTCCTAACTGATTTAGGAAGAAAGTATGTTTCTTTTCATCCAAAGGCTTGGTGAAAATATCTCCCCTTTGTAAATCAGTTGGGATATATTGCAGTTCAATTTTATTCTTTTCAACATTATCCCTTAAGAAATGATGCCTAATCTCTATATGTTTTGTCCTACTATGGAGGACTGGATTTTGAGCTATGGAGATAGCACTTGTATTGTCACAAAAGATTTTTGACTTCACTAAGTTGTAACCATAGTCTAGGAGTTGATTTTGAATCCACAGTATTTGTGAACAACAACTGCCTGCAGCCATATATTCAGCTTCAGCAGTTGAAGTTGACACAGAAGTTTGTTTCTTGCAAAACCAAGAGACAAGTCTATCACCAAGGAACTGACAAGTTCCACTGGTGCTTTTCCTGTCAATTCTGCATCCAGCATAATCAGCATCAGAGAATCCAGTTAACTCAAATGCTGAATCTTTTGGATACCAGAGACCTAGATTTGGACAACTTTTAACATACCTAAGAATCCTCTTTACTAATGTGAGGTGTGACTCTCTAGGGCTAACTTGGAACCTAGCACATATACATGTAGCAAACATTATATCTGGTCTACTAGCTGTAAGATACAGTAAAGAGCCAATCATTGCTCTATATGTTGTCTGATCAACAGGTTTCCCATGTTCATCAGCATCCAATACAGCATTGGTAGGCATGGGTGTTTTCATGCAAGATGCCTCAGACATGCCAAATTTCTTAACCAGCTCATTAGCATATTTGGTTTGAGAAATAAAGATGCCTTCAGCATGTTGTTTGACTTGCAATCCTAGGAAGAAGGATAGCTCACCCATGCTACTCATCTCAAATTTAGAATGCATTAGGTTAGAAAACCTTCTGCACAATTTTGAGTCAGTAGACCCAAAGATGATATCGTCTACATAAATTTGTACTAGTAGGGTATGGGACTTATGGGTTCTAATAAAAAGAGTTTGGTCTACTCTACCCCTTATAAAACCATTTTTCAAAAGAAAGCATGCTAGGGTCTCATACCATGCTCTAGGAGCTTGCTTGAGACCATATAATGCTTTATTTAATCTAAAAACAAAATCAGGATGAGTTGGAGAGATAAAACCTGGAGGTTGTCTGACATAGACTTCCTCTTTGATGTCTCCATTTAAAAAGGCACTCTTGACATCCATTTGATAAACTTTGAAGCCTTTGTGAGCTGCATAAGCTAAGAATATCCTGATGGCTTCTAATCTTGCAACAGGTGCAAAGGTCTGGTCGTAGTCAATTCCTTCTTCTTGAGAATATCCTTGGGCAACTAGCCTTGCCTTGTTCCTTATTATTACTCCTTGATCATCCAGTTTGTTTCTGAATACCCATTTTGTTCCAACAATGGAATGATCCTTAGGCTTGGGCACTAGTTCCCATACTTTGTTCCTCTCAAATTGATGCAACTCCTCTTGCATGGCAATGATCCAGTGTGGATCTTGCTCTGCATCTTGAATGGACTGAGGTTCAATTTGAGAAAGGAAGCAGGTGTGCAACAGGTTTTGATTGACCTGATTTCTGGTTTGCACACCAGCTGAGATTTCTCCAATTATTTGGGTAATTGGATGGTCTCTTGATGTTACTAAATCAACAGGGGGTATTGATTGTTCACCAACCTGTGTTGTTGTTTCCTCTTGTGGTACAACAACTGGCTCTTCAGGTTGTGCTTCAATATGTTGAGCATTGCTTTCATCTTCACTGCTTTCATCCTCTTGAGCAACTTGTAGCTTGTTCATATCTTCAACTAGAGAGTGTTCCTGCAAAGGTTCTATGGTAGAAGAAATCTTCTCCTTGAAAGACATGTTAGTTTCATCAAAAGAAACATGAACAGATTCCTCAATTTTTAGTGATGATTTATTATATACCCTATAGGCCTTGCTGATCATGAAGTATCCCAGAAACACTCCTTCATCAGCTTTGGCTTGAAATTTTGCTAGATGTTTCTTATCATTATTGTGAATATAGCAAATGCAACCAAAAAATTTGAAATAGTCAACTTTAGGTTTCTTCCCTTTGAGTAATTCATAGGGAGTCTTTCCCTTCAGTTTATGTATCAGACTCCTGTTCAGCACATAGTTGGAGGTGTTCACTGCATCTGCCCAAAAGGATAGAGGTAGATGAGCATCTGACAACAATGTAGTGGCAGATTCAATAAGGGTTCTATTTTTCCTTTCAGCTACCCCATTTTGTTGAGGAGTTCTAGGAGCTGAGAAAGTATGCCTGATCCCTTCACTCTAACAGAACTCTTGCATAAGAAGAGAATCAAACTCTGTCCCATGATCACTTCTGATCAGGGCAATGTGAGTATTGAACTCAATCTTTACACATTTGAGAAACTCTGTCAGACACTTAAAGTTATCAGACTTCTTCCTTAGAAAGAACACCCAAGTGAATCTAGAGAAGTCATCTACAATCACTAAAGTGTAGGATTTCCCTCCTAGGCTTTGTACTGTGATGGGTCCAAATAGATCCATGTGTAACAGATACAGTATCCTAGGTGAATCACTCTTATTAAGTGACTTAAAACTGTTTTTAGTTTGCTTGCCTAATTGACAAGCCTTGCAGAGTCCTTCCTTCTTGTAGGGGCCAGAAGGTAGTCCTCTAACAAGGTTGTCCTTGGATAGCCTAGCAATAGTTCTAAGGTTTAGGTGTCCTAGTCTCTTATACCATAAAACATTTGGCCTACAAACTGAGTTGAATAAGCAGATATCTATAGTAGTTGAAAGAAAATCTACTAGGTAGATATTACCTTTCCTTTTACCTGTCAACACAGTTGTGTTGTCCTCTGACTTGATTTTGCATAGGGTTTTGCTGAAGGTCACCTGGTAGCCTTCATCACATAGCTGACTGATGCTAATTAGATTGTGCTTCAGTCCTTCCACATATGCTACCTTCTTGAAGGTTACAGAACCAATCTAGACTTCTTCATATCCTTTAGTTTGTCCAAAGTTGGAGTCACCAAAGATAACTTTGGGTCCAAGCTTGGCTCTAAAGGAATTTAGGTTGTCCTTGTTCCCTGTCATGTGCTTAGAGCACCCACTATCCAAATACCATTGCTGGTTAGATGTTGGATAGGTCTTCACCTGCACATAAAACAATTTACTTGTTTTTGACCCAGTTTACCTTGGGCCTAGGTTGATAACCTTTAAATTCAGAAATGAAAGACATCCCTGGCTGACTCTTATATCCTTCAGGATGATATCTCCTTGGAGGTAAAATCCATTCAGTATAAGGGTTAAATGTTTGGGATGAAGAACCCTCAGGATTCAATTTTGACTTGCCATTGAAAAAATTTCCAGGGCTCTGACCTCTGTTCGACGATCTTGGAGCTGAGTTCGACGATCTTGGGTCAGATCGTCGAGCTCCGTTCGACGGTCGACTATGGCTGAGGTCAGGTATATGGGATCGTCGAGCAGCGTTCGACAATCTTGGCTGAGATCGTCGATCAGCGTTCGACGATTTGTCCTGAGATCGTCGAGCTGCGTTCGGCGATCGTCGATCTCCATTCGGCGATCGTCGAGCTGCGTTCGACGATTTCTGCTAGGACTTGAATTTCTGAGGCAGATCAGAATTTTTCCTGGCAACCTCTACAACTCCCTTTCCCTTGTCAGAAATGAACTTGATAGGGGTTGTTAGAACAATAGGTTGGCTGGATGAGGCACCCAAGCCCAGTGTACTGTTGAATCTTGAGTTCACTATGCTTGTGATGTCCATCAGCTTGATGCTTCTCCCATTGAGAGATTCTTCAAGCTTCTTGGCCTCAGAGAGTTCACTCTTCAGTGAAGCTATCTGTTCCCTATAGTTCTCCAACTCCTGAGAGAGTTTGAGGTTTTCTGATTTTAAACCACTTTGTTCAGATAATTGCTTTCTGAGAGAGATGATCTCTTTCTCAGACTTTAGCAGGTCTAAACATAGTGCTTTAAATTCCAGTTTGAAATCTTCTGAAGTGAAATCAAAAGAACTGATTACCTGATCTTCTTCAGGTTGAGTCCTGAGTCTGACTCTGACTCCTCTTCCTCTGAGTTGTGTTGTGAGGCATTGATTGCCATCATGCAGAATTCTTTTTCCTCTGCATCATCCTCATCATCACTTGAGCTGGAAGAGGCTTCTGACTCCTCTTCAGTCTCACTCCAGGATTCAGCAACAAATCCTTTCCTTGTGTGCTTATTTCTGCTGGAGGAGGGTTTGCTATTTCCATTCCTTTTGGAGTCCTTCTCCTTTCTTCTTTTTTTTCTGTCCCTTCTGTCCTTGTTCTTGTTTTCTGGACAGTCAGGAACCATATGCCCTGGTTTCCTGCAACCAAAGCAAATAATGTCCTTGCTATTGCCAATGGACTTGTCATACCTTGGCTTGTCTTGCTCCTTGTATGATCTTCTTCTGAAGTCCTTTCTGGCCATCTTGTAGAATCTTTTGGCCAACAGGCTGAGAAGTTCATCATTGCCTGTACCTTTTTCCTCAGGCAGATCCTCAGCTGCCTTAAATGCTATGGTCTTCTCTTTCTTGTGGCTGGTGAAGCAGCCTTCTGTTCTTCCTCTCTGTTCTTGATGAGTAGCTCATAAGATTTGAGCTTACCCAACAAAGCTTCAGTTGTGATCTCATTCAGACTTCTGGCATCTTTAATTGGCCAGATTCTTGAATCCCAAGTGCTGGGGAAGCACATTAGGATCTTATCATTAAGTTCTGTTAGTGAGATCTCTTTGTCTAATGTCCTCAGTTCACTGACAATTAGACTCAGTCTGTTGTACATGTCTCCCACTGTCTCAGTTTCTCCCTTCTTGAAGTTCTCATATTGGGAGATGAGATAAGATCTTCTGTCCTTTCTCTCATCAGCCGAGCCAGAGACAATTTCTGAAAGCCTGTCCCAAATCTCCTTGGCTGAATTGCATTCAGCTACCTTTTGAAAAATGTCATCTGACATTGTCTGAGCTAGAATGTTCATTGCCTTGGCATCAGCTACCTTCCACCTTTTGATGTCAGCATCTGTTCCTGATGGAGGTGGAACAGCATTTGTGCTTGTACTTTCTGGAGGTCTTGGACACACTGTCAAAACAGAATTAAAAATATCTTCGTCAATAGAGTTCATGTATAGTCTAATCCTTGCTTTCCAAAGTGCAAACTTTGACAGATTGCACACTGGAGGTCTGGTGCTAGCATAATCTTTGTTCTGGGCCATGATTTGTGCAAGCTAAATCTAATACTAGAAAACAAAAGAAGGATCTAGTTTGGGATCTTGGGGTTCAGGTGTTAGCCTGTACAACCAAACAGATATGGTATGTTTAACTAACCTCCCTCTGATACCAATTGAAAGGGGAAACTAGATCTGATATACTCTAGAGGGGGGGTGAATAGAGTATATGGTGCTTTTTAAAACATAAGGAAAAACTTTTGCAAAGCTTTACAACAATTGTTGTAATGAGTGTAAGCAGGGAAGCAGAAATAAAATAAACCACAAAACTAAGCTATGCAGAAACTAAACACAAGAAAATCTAGGCCAGAAACAAAAAGAAAACATGCAAAACCAGATGACACAAGGAAATATAGTGGTTCCCCAACTTGGGTACATCCACTCTTCTACCACCCTAGGTAGGAATCCACTGCAGGATGAGTTGATCAGGTGTCCTGGGCACCAATGAGCTTTTGATAAGGTGCTCAAAAACCAAATCAGATTTTTTGATCAGGTGTCTTGCCACCAATGAGCTTTTGACAAGGTGCTCAAAAACCAGATTCAAACTTTTGAAGGGAGTTTGAAAAACCCTTTACAGAATGGGGTTGAGAGAGTGATGGCAGTCTTCTCTTTCTCAAGCAACTGAGAAGACTATGTGGATTCAGTGATGTTGTCAAAGCTCCCCCTGAGTCCTTGAAATCTTCAGGAAGATGAGCTTTGCTGAGGGTGATAGGCCTTCAAAGATAGATCTCCAGCAGAAGATGATTTCAGCAAGCTGAAATGTTGAGTGTCTGGAGTCTTGAGATGATGTTGGCCTTGAACACTTGAGAGCTGAAAAGATCTGAAGATTTTTGAAAGCTTGATCTCTTTTTGATGAGTGTTCTTCTGAATTCTTGTTGACAGAATATTTTTCAGAGTCTTGTATGTTGAAAGATGTCCTTATTCTTGTCTATTCACTTCTTTATTTAAAAACATTCTCTTTTATTCTCTGTCTCTGAATAGGATATTACTCTGTCAAAGATAGCTGTTGGTCTGCATTGATTACAGCCTTAATTGCATAATATGTTCTGAAGGAAAGTCCACTGATTTGTTCCTTGAAAAATTCCTTGAAACTTGCTCCAGAAGTAAATGAAAATGGCTGGCAGATCTTCTGAATTAAATGCAGAATAACTTCTATCTGATTTGAATTTGAATTCTGAAAGATAACTGAAATCGTCGAACTGAGCTCTGCTATCGTCGAGCTGAGCTCAGCGAACTGGAAAATGCAAGCAGCAAAGAAGTCGTCGATCTGAGCTCAAAGATCGTCGAACTGAGCTCAGAGATAAGGATCCAGTGCAGAGTCAAAATCGTCGACCTGAGCTCAGCGATCGTCGAATCGAGTTCATCGATATTGAGACGTTGAGCTCAGCAATCGTCGACCAGAGCTCGACGATATTGAGACGTTGAGCTCAGCGATCGTCGACCAGAGCTCGACGATCTGGCAAAGTTGAGCTAGACGATCGTCGACCGGAGTTCGACGAAACGTCGTGCTGAGCTCGACGATTTGGACTTGGTCTCCAGAAAAACTTGGGTCTTCAGGGCAGCTTCCAATCCTAGCCTTCTAACCCTTAGACTCAATTCTAATTGACCTATAATCTATACAGAAGGTCAAAGCACAGATTCCTAGAGACATAGTGATCCTGACCCAAATTAGTAATAGGGTGTTCCAACAGAATGGCACCACCTTCCCGGCCTCATAACGCTCACAACATGCATTCTTTCCACCCTTCCACGTGTCACGATGGAAGAGGAATTTTTGTGACAAGATCATGCCCTATCCCGTTTAGACCTAGGACCGTGACTACATCAGTCACTAGATCAGGTCGGAAACGGCGATACAACATTCACCCATGTTGGTGCTGCGGCAAAGTGGGGCACTTTGCCATCGACTGTTGGCACAACCCCTCTGTGCCCACGGCAAGGGCTTATCCACATTCTCGGGACAGAAGTAGTCTTCTAGATAGATTTTCTGAAGGAAGGCAGTTGCGTGCTTATGCTAACAGGAACCTAGGACCCAATATGATTTGGGTTCCTAAGGTAAAGTAATTCTTTCTTGCAGGGTAGTCTAGGTTCCCGTGAATATGATGGGAACTAGACAGCAGGTGGCTCAAGACTAAATTGGAACAATCGTCTGCAATAACAGATGTGATATCAATTTGAGCTTACTCACATTAAACTTCTGATATGTTCTACCTGAGGGACTAAAACGATGACTCTCAAAATCCCAGGTACTCATGATCAGTTTCAAGACTTGAGTCATTTTCAATTGACAATTACCTATATATATATATATCCTTATATACAAATACATCTTTGTATATTAGTCCATGTATGCACATCTGAGGATAGGTTAAATCGATACATGCAACCCCTTATACATCAATACAAAGTTAACGAAGATATGTCATTGTGAATCTCGACAACTCACAATTGACATCGAGAAGTGTTTGGAGAAGCCTCGCTCAAATCCAAATAGATTGTCTTTACAATAAATATGTATTATCGTTCTCATATTGACTTGACATCAGAAGAATTCGAAAATGCTGCAATGCTTCCTAACGTGAAAATTCCTAGTTAAGAAACCATTCCATTTCGACTTAGACAAATCCCGCCGACCCTTTATATACGAAGAATCCCGCCGAATCCCGCCGAAGGAGCTCGCCGACCGTTCAACTTCCTTAAGTATCCCGCCGAAGGCGCAAGCCACACGAATCCCGCCTCACGTCGCAGCAGATATCCCGTAAGAGGTCTTCCGCCGACTCGCCGAAACTCGCAGACTTGCCGAAACCCACAAGAGCTCTCCCGCCGACTCGCAGAGACCCGCAGGAAGCTCGTCGCATCACCTTCGCAAAATCCCATTGATTCTCGCCGACCCTTGCAGGAAGCTCATCGCTACACGAATCCGGCTCTCCATCTTCTTCCCGTAAGTTCTCGCAAGGTTCTGGTCAAATCGCGAAGTGTCTCTGCTCCCGCAAGGTTCTCGCAAAGTTCTCGTCGAAAGGCTCCCGACGAATCCCGCCGAAGCTCGCACCGTCGATCTCCCCAAGTTTCGATTTTTCTCCGCTCGAACCAACTCACCGTCTTCACCGCTAGGTATCCCCTCACCCTCACTTGGACGTGATCACTAGTATCACTTCTTTTTTGATTTTTGATTGAGCGAAGAATAGGGCTTCTCTCTCTAGATCTACGATGGCTCCACGGACAACTGCTGGGTTGATCTCTAGTTGCGAGTTGGTTCGAACTGGGTTTTCTCACGCCTCGGACGAATTCCGCAACATCATTCTGATGCTGGAAGAGGCTGGGCTAACCTTCGTCCTGGAGCACCCTTGCAAAATCCTGGACAAAGAGGTGCTGGAGTTTTTCGCTACCGCAAGACTCCGAAATGGCGACTCCGTAATCAAAAGCAAGGTGGCTGGGGCAAAGGTCAAGCTGTCTGCCAGCAAGCTGACTCGCTACCTGCAGCTTTCTAGCTCAGAGCATGAGGACTATCTGGAGGACGAGGACAAATCCAGAACTCTCTTATTCTGCGGTCTCCCACGGGGAACTCGGTCAATAAAGAGAAAAGAGATGAATGAAGAAGGGAAGCTCCTGTCTGACATTATTGGAAAGGTGCTCATCTACAAGCCAAGCTCTCATGACCATATCTCAGGGGATATGTTCAAGATCCTGATAGTTGTCGTCTGCCGCAAGAGGTTTAACTGGGGGGAGTTGCTATTCGAGAAGATCAAGGACACCTTGGGCTCTCCATGTTTTGGCCGCATCTTAAGTCTATATCTAAACCAGCTAAATGGAGACAAATTCGACATGAGTAAAGGTGTCCCTCTCCACTACCTGAAGAAGATGGACTCAAGTGTGTTCGATCGATGGGAGAGGCGTATTGGGCAGACTGCAGTGGAAGAACAACAGGGAGTATCTCCAGCAGTAACCCCCGGTGAAATTCCTGATACCTTGACTGCAGGAATCGAGGGGGAGCCTCTAACCCCTCATACTGAGGTAATATCTGACATCTCCTAGGTGGCCAGGGATGCGGTAGCCGAAATTCATGAAGAAAGTGAACCTGAGCTGGAGCATGAGGAGGTCCTGAACAGAAACACTCAAGGAACCGAAGCTGATGCACAGGGGACTGCTGACCAAGAGTTGGAAGAGGATGCTGCTTCTATAGATGATTTCTTGGATGATGACGGAGAGGACGATGAGAATGAGGGCCATGAAGTATTGGAGGGTCCGGATCTTGTTGAACCTCCATCTGAAAAGAATGCACCAGTGGAGGGGGAGTCAGATAAGTCTCCAAAGGCCGCCAGTATTCCCCCTTTAGAGACTGTGATTGTATCCAGCTCTACAGATGCGTCTGCTGAAGAGCAAGGCCAAGAAGTGCCTCCGACTATTCCATTACGAGATGAGCTAGCCACTCACACTGTCAATATCATTCAGGGCATTGTGAATGAACTTAAAGCCTCCTTTGATGAAGCTCAGAATAAACTACTGAATAGCATTAAGACATCTGAAAAGCTCATGCTCAAGAATATGGTTGAGATCAACCATAAACTAGATGTGATGGAGAAGAAATTTGAAGAAAAGTACACCGAGGCCGGACAAGCTGTCACACTTCTAATGGCCGGTTTGAAAAAGAATACTGATACTCTTGCCGTCGTCAATCAGAATGCACATGTTGTCGCCAACAACATTCAAAAGTTTGACGGTAATATGGTCACTCTTAACGCCAATCAGCAGGCCTTGGTCTCTGAATTCTCCAAGACCACCAAGCATATTGATGACTCCCTGCACTCATATACAAACTGCATCGCTGTCGAAGCCAAAAAGGGGGAGAAAGAGTATATAGCTAAGTTGGCCGAGCTTCAAGAAAGCATGAGCACACACTTCGCACAATCAAGCAAATATGTCTATGAGAGCTGCTGGTGGATGCTCCAACAGGCGTTAGGTACGTTAGGCGTCGTTCTGCCTGACAATCCTGCAGGTATTCATGTTCCTGAGACATCTACGACCGCTGAGGGAGTATGTGCTGCTGAGGACTTAAGTACAAGTGCTGCAGATGTTCCCACAAATGACGCTGATGCTAGGGCTCTCTCCAAAGCTAAACTGAGGAGCATGTTTGACCAAGAGGCCTTACCAAAAGCCAGGGGAAAGAGAAAAGTTCAGGAAGGGACCTCCAAGGAGACTCTAGCTGAGAAGAGAATCAGAATGAGTGAGGAGGATGTACGAAATGAAAGGTGGAGTCCAGTTTCAACGAACATCATCTTAGACACCTTCTGGCTGCAAGAAAGAGGAGAGATCAATCGAAACGAAGTATATAGCCAGTATGAGTGGGAAACGCACAAAACGTTTGAAGCGAAATGCAACATCTTTTTCAGAAACAACAAGGATGCAGATAAAGTTCCTCCTCCTAGGTATTACCCGAAGCCCAAAGAATACATGGAGAGGCAAAGCAAGAAGTACTTGGCTCAAAATCCTAAGGGTGACTTAGCTAAGGAAAAATAGTCAATAACTTATAGCTTGTCACTTTGTCTTAAGAACATTTAATGATTATTGTTATCATATAAACAATTCTGAGATTATATGTGTATATATTTATATTGGTATATATATTAGAATTTGTGAATGACTCAAGTCCTGATCTGTTTGCTCATACTCTCTTGTGCTGCATGTTAAATTTCTGAATGCTATGTTTATTATTTGATAGGTGTTATTCATCTTAGCTAGTAGGGTTTTGGCTTCGTCAAATAGGGGGAGATTGTTGGGTATTGTATCCACAATTACCTGGATTTGAGGAAGCCACCTGTCAAGCTAAGATGAATTCACAATGTATTTGATGAAACATCTTAAGTTGTACTTGCAGCTCCTCCATGCTAAGTGCACACCAATGTCAGGGTGTAGTAGGTCAATATACACGGGTCTGCAAGACGTAATCCCTCGTTGAGCAGATCAGTGTGTTGGCCTACGTGTACTCTCTCTATTGGAGTGCACTTACTTTCAAGTTGTAAGACCCCCCTCCCCCTTACCAAGGAGGGCTACCGGATCTTATTCCCAGAACCGCCGTCTTACGGTGGCACTAACTCACGGGTTAGTCGACACCGCAACACGCCGATCCTGCCGGCTAGTACGATCATTAACATGTAGGCCAATATGAGAAGAAGAAGTAAACTGTATATAAAAACCATCAGTCCACAAGTCACAGTACAATCATGTAAAAGAAATGAATAGTACAATAGTCCACAATATAGTACCAATGAAAGAGTAAAAAGGGCTTATGCCCAGTACATCAAATCTCTCTCTCACAAAATCATAAATGCGGAAGCTACACTAGAACATCAAGACTCGTCCCACCTGAGGACGCACAGTAGTGGTAGTAGCCTGCTGAAGCGGTATCTGCTCCTCATGTCCTGCCTCCTCGACGTGCTGGTGCTCCATCTCCACGGGCTCCTAAAAATAGTTGGTCACCGACCATTAGTCAAAAAGACTAAGTCGTTTCCTCCGCACCTCGCCCCGCAGCTCCTAGGCACCGAGCGGGAGGACGAAGCGGAGGACAACAAGGGGTAGCAAAATGGAAGCAGGTGACAATATCTATCTAGAGTGGTACTAAGTAATGAAATTCTACTCTAGCAATGCTAAGTACAGTACAAGTAGTAAGTAAGAGCGGTGCAGTAAAGGAAAGTAAAGAACAGCAGTATGAACAAGTAAATAAGCTAAGCTACCACTAAGCTATCACCACAAACGTACCCTAACTTATATAAATGCCCATACAAATATATAAGTTAGGATTTCCAGGAAATTTAACTTATCATATAAAAGAGCCCATACTAATTTATATGATAAGGATCTATGAAGCGTATGACCTAATATGAATGAATGATATGATGCAATTTTATGCGCAGGCAAGTGCAACTCACACACAACGACTCTGTGATCACAGACCTTTAGTTCCCACTTATTGAGAGCTAGCATCACTCTCGGGTACCACCGCTGTGGCTACGGCAGCAGCGGAGCGGGCGTCTCCGCTTCTAGATCGGTATGCACACTACCAAGCCTTAGACCCCTCTCATACGCCTCTGTACACGTCCAAGGTGCACTCTAGAGTCTCGCGTACGTACTTTGCTGACAAACCCGTCAGTCTTGTTGGGTCGGATGTGTGTTATCGGGGGTCGTCCTCCAGACCGCAGTGTAAAACAACCCACTGGCCCCTCTAACTCCCACAACCGTCTGGTGCACCGTACTGCCATCGGTGTGACAAACGACCAGTACTGCATGCCCCGCCACGATATTTATGCACATGCAAGTAATTCATACCGAGCCTTCCGCTCGCAGGACCAAAACCCGTCCTGAATCCCTCAAACCCAAACCCGGGTGAGAACGCACATCAGTGCCTTTATACCAACTCCCTCCAACCCTAGACGAGTGAGCATATATCATGAATCTCTCCAACCCCACACGGGCGAGAAGGTACGACAATGTCCTAACCTATTATACTACTCTTGTCTACAGTTTATTATACTTAGAGATTTAAGGTTAATCCCAGGACTGCCCCCGGTATTCCCTGTGAAGGGCTCTCAAGGGGCACTAGGAACTGTGTTGGGATTACGCCCAGCGTTCCCTTTCGCAAGGATATTTATTTTAGTTGATGGCTACCCATGTATCTCCCCAGCTCTCCTTATTGCTTTAGTACAACCCTAGTGACTTAAGGTATTACCGGGAAAACCGACGGTCTTCCGCCGATCCCCACTCCAGTTGCTAGCTAAGACTTGCACTTTAATCCCTCACTAAGACAACTCTACCCACCAGGGTTACTCATGTTGCACTCTCTCTTATTTCTGCTGATAATCAATCCCATGGTAATCCCCTAAGGCAGGACCTATTTGTGTTATATGCAGACCATGACCTATGAATATCCTAAAAATGTGATCTTCCAAAACTTAAGGCATCTTGCCTCTAAATATTTATCCTAAGGTATTATGGACTAAGGGAACTACCCTAAGGATTCTCGTAATTTTCCTTGGTCAAATAGTCCTTTAATTAATTCTTTTAATTTAAATGTTAGGTCACTTTACACATGAAGTAGTTTGATTAAGTATCCACTGACCTAGGGAATTTTTCCTGAGATGTATATTGACAAAATATTGCTGCCTACAGAATTTCATGATTTTCCTTAAATTATTTATTATCATTTTCAATTTAATATCAATTCCACACAAATTCCATTTTCCAAATGATGTATAGGCATTATGTACTCAAAAGTTCCAGAAAAATTACAAAGCTTTTAAGACACTAATTTATGACTATTGGCAGAGAATCATCAACATTTATTGTAAGATGGCCTATAGGATTCCATTATAAGATATTTACCAAAATGCCATTGTACTAACTTAACACAAATAATGCATCCATTAAATTCTGAGAAATTTATGCAAGACTAATAATAACATTTTATGGCAATAGAATAAATTCCAAATTTTTCAGAAGTATATATCCATCATTTCAAGAATTTACAAGATAAGGGTAAAATGAGGAATTTAGGGTATCTACTCCAAAAGTTCTTCAAAACAGAGAAATCATATTTTTCCTAAGTCCAATGTGATCTCATCTATGCCTTGGCAAAATTTTTTGAATTTGTACTTGAAGAAACCCTATTTTCCAATTTTATTTCCAAAATAGCTATATTTAAAATAAATTCCAATAAATAGAATTTGATTCCAAAAATTCCATTATTAATTTGAGGGATGAAATTTACCCTAATGAACCACTATAAATAATTGCATGACCCTTGCATGTCACCATTGGCCTAAATACACCAATTTGCATTTTTGCTATTTGCACACCAAGGCTTAACATAGGCTAGCACATGCAAGTGGATTCTCCAACATGCAGTGAACCCAAGGTGCTGAAAATTTTAGCATGCACCAGGGATGACCCCATTGACCTACCACCAAAGTTTGGGGCCATGGGGAGGAGTAGAACTCCATATATGTTATTTATTTATATTTTGCTATTTTACCAAAAACTATAGGAAAATATTCTCTATAAATTCCTAAATTTTGGCAGGAGCTCAGTATGCCCTAATCATGCATGTGCCCAAAATTTGGGGCCATGGTGACTAATATTGTGACCAGGGCATCCAATTTAATTTCTGCCCTACTCTAGGACCAGTCCTAGGAGAAATGTCCTGCAGGACTGTTCACTACACTAAAATGTATGTTTAGGGTGGCATATTAAAGGTAAGACCCTAGGTACAGTTTTCATTAAGGGGCTAAGTTCTGGAAATGCCTCTAAGAGGCCTAAATTTAACTTGCACGTGACAGCAAAAACAGGGACAGAAAATTGAATTTTGATGTAGCACGAATCTTAAAGCAGGATGAATGGCATCTGTTCATCTTCTTCCTCCAGCCAAGGGCCGAGATTGTCCCGACCTGGAGCACCTTCAAACCTCATTTCCCGGCCACCCCTTAGCCTCCACGGCCGGCTACCACCACCACCACCTCCGTTGAGGTGGTGGCCAACGTTTGGCGGCGAAATGGTGGCCGGAGGCGGCGGTTTCCGGCGAACTTGCACTCCATCAAAATTCCAAAATCCATGAAAAAGCTCACCTTGGATCTGGCTCATTTGAGCCCGATGTCTCGCCTAATAGATCTAGGAAACTAGTACGGGTAGAGGTGAGGTGAAACGGACCTCGATTGGGGCTTGGCGGCGGGTTTGGCGGCGGTTGGCCATGGAAGTTTTCCTCTCCGGCGAGCTTGCTCCCGAACCCGATTTTCCACCAAAAGCTTTGATCTAGATATCGAATTCCACTCCTTTCGGCCTTCTGAAGCTAATGGTGAGGTCTGTTTGGACTGAGGTGGGCTATAAGTGGAGTTAACTCCAAGGTGAGCTCGGTTTGAGCTTTGGAGGCTTCACCCATGGTGCCATGTGGCTCTCAGCTCTGGTATTCTGCTGGAAATGAAGAGGGGAGGTCGGCCACCTAGTTTTGGGCAGCCAAAACCAGCTGATGGGGTGGCCATGTGGCCACCATTTCCTTCATTCCCCTTTCTCTCTCCTCCTTTCCTAAAAATCCCAATTTTACCCCCTTGCATGTATTCTCTCTCCTGATTTAGAGGGGTAGGACTGGTCTTGTTCACTTGGGCTGACTATGGGCCAATTTTGGTGGGCTTGGTCCAAGGGGAAATGACTTGGCCTTCATTTCACTCTTTAGGTCAATTTGTTGACCAAATTGACTTAGGGAGTTGACTTGGTCAACCATGGTGGGTGGACTGACCCCACTTGGTGGAAATGGGTCTAGTGGCACCACCCAACTTGGTTTGGGTCAAGGGGGTGCCCTACTTAGGTTAATTAGGCCTATGAGTGTGGGTTTGACCAAATTAAGCCCAATGTTGACTTTGGTCAATTGGGGTCAAAATGTTGACTCAGTGACACACCCTAGGGTCCACTTAGATTGTTTTTAGGGTTAGGGCAATGTGGTGGGGTCATGGTGTGGCTAGGGTCCCCACTCAGGCTAGTTTGACCTAGTTTGACTAAGGTCTTATAGTGGGCCCCACATGGCTACCACCCACTACCTAGGGTCAAACCTAGTTCATCTCCTCAAATCTCACCCCATGCCTAACCCAATCTAAGTTGAGGGGTCCAGAAGTAACATGGGATGTTACAAATTCCAATAAACAAGAAAATAATTTCGTCCCCGAAATTTAAGTTCGGGTCTACGGGGTTCTACTTGCAAGAATCTTCAAGAAATTTAAAGACATAACTTAAATGTACCTGATGCGAATAGCTCCGGGTGTTGTTCCAGCATCAGATCCCTCGGCTCCCAAGTGTGCTCCTCCCGTCCATGGTTGGACCACAGCACCTTCACAAGAGGGACCTTCTTCTTCCGCAACACTCGGATGGCTGTATCGTCAATCCGGATCGGCTCCAATCTCACTGATCTGTCAGGCTCTACCGGTCCGGCTGTAGTAGTGATGTGCTGCTCCGGCCGAAGGAGAGCTCTTCGCAAGGAAGAGACATGGAAGACGTCATGTAGTGCACCCAACTCCGGTGGCAGCTGCAGTCGGTAAGCTAAGGGGCCGATCCGCTCCAGGATCAGGTAGGGCCCCATGTATCATGGACTGAGCTTCTTGTGCCTCCGCACCCGAGAAACACCGTGTACTGGACGTATCTTCAAGAATACCCTGTCTCCAACCTGGAACTCCACCTTCCGGTACCGAGCATCATAATACTTTGCCTGCCTGCTCTGGGCCTCCAGTAGCCAATCCCTGATCATTCGAATCTGAGCCTCAGTGTCCTCTATATAATCAGATCCCAGAGCCCTGGTATCCACATCCTGAACCCATGATAGCGGTGTCCGGCACCTCCTCCCATAAAGCGCCTCGTACGGAGCCATCCTGATGCTAGCCTGGTGGCTGTTATTATACGAGAACTCAATCAATGGTAGCAGCCTCTCCCAAGGCCTCCCCGTATCCAATATGCATAACCTGAGCAGGTCCTCCATGGTCCGGATGGTCCGCTCGGTCTGTCCGTCGGTCTGCGGGTGGAAGGCGGTACTAAAAGTAAGCCGAGATCCCAAGTAAGCATGCACAGCCCTCCACTCACTCGAAGTGAACCGACCATCACGGTCCGAAACAATAGTCTTGGGGATATCATGATATCTGACGTAGTGCTCCACAAATAGTCTCACCAGAACTGCAACTGGGGCATCCTTCCGAACTGGAATAAACCGCGCTACCTTGGTCAATCTATCCACTATAACCCATATAGAATCATGCCCAGAGTGGGAGCGAGGCAATCCGTGTACAAAATCCATAGCAATGTCCTCAAACTTCCACTCTGGAACTGGCAGTGGCTGTAGTAAACCTCCCGGGCTCTTGCATTCTGCCTTCACACCCTGGCAGGTCTCGCAATGGGTCATAAAATCCATGATCTCCCTCTTCATCCCGTGCCAATACATAGATCTCCGCAAATCTGCCCACATCTTGGTGATGCCGGGGTGCACTGAATATCTCGAGCAATGTGCCTCTCGGAGTATGTCCTCCCGGATACTGCCTCCTGCTGGTATGTAGATGCGCCCCCGGAACCGAAGGAGATCATCCTGTAACGTGTAGTCCTCAACCTTGCCCCTCTCTAGGGCACTAAAAATCGGCTGTAACGCATCATCCAGCCTCTGATGTGCTCGGATGCGCTCCTGTATATCATCTCCGCTGATCACTGAGCTCAAATACTCTCTATAAACAACTGTCTCAGTCTCGGACACCATGGTAATGTGTATGTCCTCCATCATCTGTATCAGCTCTATAGACATCAATCGGGGCTCCGGTCCAGAAGTGCCGGCCCTCCTGCTCAAAGCATCTGCAACCGTGTTCGCTTTCCCCGGGTGATAGTGGATCTTGTAGTCATAATCACAGAGGAACTCCAGCCACCTCCTCTGTCTCAGGTTTAGGTCCTTCTGCGTATCAATATACTTGAGATTCTTGTGATCTGAAAAGATGTCACAATGAATCCCGTATAAATAATGTCTCCATATCTTTAGGGCGAAAACCACAGCCCCGAGCTCTAGATCATGTACTGGATAGTTATGCTCATGCTTCTTCAACTGTCTCGAAGCATAAGCAATATCGTGTCCATGTTGCATCAGGACTGCACCCATCCCCTAATAAGAGGCGTCCGTGTAGATCTGGAATCCTTCGCTCCCGGATGGAAGCGTAAGGATGGGGGATGAGATGAGTCGGTCCTTCAGCTCCTGAAAAGCCGTCTCACACCGCTCTGACCAAACAAAATCTGCATCCTTCTTCGTCAAGGACGTGAGGGGGAGTGCTATCCTCGAGAACCCCTCCACGAACTTGCGGTAATAGCCTGCTAGTCCCAAGAAACTGCAGATGTCAGATGCGGTCTTCGGCCGTGGCCAATCCCTCACTGTCTCTATCTTGGCCGGGTCCACTGCTAACCCAGCCCCACTGATCGTGTGCCCTAGGAATGCCACCTCCTGCAACCAGAACTGGCACTTTGAAAATTTTGCGTACATCTGGGTCTCCCTCAGCCTCTGCAAGACCTGTGCCAAGTGCTCCGTATGCTCCTCCTGAGTCCGAGAATAAATAAGGATGTCGTCGATGAATACAATCATGAAGCGGTCTAAGAAAGGCTCGAAAACACGGTTCATTAGACTCATGAATGCAGCAGGAGCATTCGTGAGCCCAAAAGGCATCACCGTGAATTCGTATAATCCATAGCGCGAACTGAAAGCCGTCTTCGGTATGTCCTCTTCCCTGATACGGAGCTGATAGTAGCCGGATCGCAAATCTAACTTGGAGAACCAGAATGCTCCCTGTAGCTGGTCAAATAACTCATCTATCCGAGGCAGAGGATAGGTGTTGCGGACCGTCAACCGGTTCAGCTCCCGGTAATCTATACATAATCGCAGTGATCCGTCCTTCTTCTTCACAAATAGAACTGGCGCTCCCCATGGCTATGAGCTGGGCCGCACAAATCCTGACTCGACTAGCTCCTGTAGTTGAGTTCTGAACTCTGCTAACTCCCTGGGAGCCATCCTGTAGGGTGCCCGGGACACCGGCTTCGCTCCCGGTACTAGCTGAATCCTGAAATCCAAATCTCTAGCAGGTGGTAGCCCGGGCAATTTCTCCGGGAATACGTCGGAGAAATCCCGGACCACCGGAATCTCTGAGATAGTCGCTCATGTTCCCACCATCTCGAAGCAGATAAGATAAACTTCTTCACCCTGCTCATGGGCCTTCACAGCCTGTATAGAAGATAACAGTAGGTGGCAGATAGGCTGGATACCTTCAACGATGACATGAGAGTCGCCATGCCTTAGCGTGATCCTCCTGGATGGGCAATCTATCTGGGCATGGTTCCGATGCAACCAGGCCATGCCCAAGATCAAATCAAAGTCCTGCAGCTTCAGAATAGTTGCCGGCGCCTCAAATGCCTTGCCGCCAATCTCGGCCTCCATATCGCAATGTGCAGTGGTCCGCAGTTCCGACCCATCGGGTAGACGTACCCTCATCTCTAGTCCAGGGAACCTCTCCACGCCTTCGAGTCCGTCGATGAAGGCCTCAGATACGAACGAGTGTGAAGCACCCGTGTCGAAAAGAGTATGAGCGGGCTTGCCGCTGATCATAACTATGCCTGAGGTTTGTTTATGTGAAAGTTAATTGTTATCCTATAGTTCCAGGTACTATATATATATCATTGAAAATCCAAGAAAATTCATAATTAACTCCAAGTACCTGTGATAACCTCCTCGGGATTCCTCGGCTCTGTGAGGTCCAAGGCGTATATCTGCTCCTGCTCGCGCCTCCTGCCGTGATATCCCCGACCTCGGCCTCGTCCTCGGCCTCGTCCTCGGCCCTGCTGTACTGGGGCCACTAGAGGTGGAGGAGGAGGGGGATGGAACCGGTGTGGGCACTCCGACCTGATGTGCCCAGGCTGGCGGCAACCGTAACAAACCACTTGTCGGTGGCCTCGGTCATCTTGTCTCCTCGGATCATGTATCTGTAGAGGTGGGGGAGCCAATGCTGGAGGAGGCCCCTGCTCCTGCCTGAAGTTGGGACGACGACGTCCCCCACCCCTCCTGTATCCAATGGTCCTGCCTCTCTGAGAGCCCCTACTGCTCTCACCTGATGTCGATCCGTCAAATGGTCTCTTCCCTCCGGCTCGCACCATCAGCTGGTCAGCCTCCAGCTTCTTCGCCATCTCGATGATCTGCCTGGATGTGCCATGAGAAATGAATAGCAAGGCCTGCCTCAAATCATCCTTGATGCCCCGGTAGAACCTCTTCGCATACCTCCTATCGTCGGTGTCCTGAATCCCCGCGAATCTGGCCAAGTGGGAGAACTCTCTCTGGTACTCTATCACCGATCTAGTCCCCTGCTTGAGGTTCAAAAACCTCTCCTCCAAAGCATCTCTGTCCGTAGCAGAGACGAAGTGCTCCAGAAACACATCACCAAACTCCTCCCAAGATATCTCTGACAGCTCAAAGTCCGCATAAGTAGACTCCCGGACTGATTTCCACCATCTCTTTGCATGAGCCTCCAGCACAGAGGTGGCTAGAGGTACTGCCTGGCCGACTGGGCAGCTGATGCCCGCTAAGATCTCATGTATGGCCTCCAGCCATTCTTCCGTCTTCACCGCATCCTCTGTCCCACGGTACGTCGGTGGGGACAGGCTCTTGAATGCACTCAGCCAGCTCGACCCCGGATTTGGCTGTGGAGCCGGGACTTGCTGGGCTCTAAAGGCATCCAAAACCGCCGTCAGGGTCTGCCCCATCTCCGTATGTAGGAATGGAGTGGCAGCTGGAGGGGGAGGAGCCACATTTTGCGGCGCTGTGACCTGTGGAGGTTGCATAAAGGTAAGGTTAGAGCAAAATTCGCCTAACAAATTGTACTTTGTGGACCATTTATGTGACTTTACACATGGGCACACCACTGCTTCCGCTGCATAGTTTGGCCGCAAACTAATGCTGGGGCGGGGGTGGTCCCAGTTGTGGACTTTTTTCTCATATGATCGTTGTTCAAGTGATACCAGTTTGTAAGACCCCCTCCCCCTTACCAAGGAGGTCTACCGGATCTTATGCCCAGAACCACCGTCTTACGGTGGCACTAACTCACGGGTTAGTCGACACCGCAACACGCCGATCCTGACGGCTAGTACGATCATTAACCTGTAGGCCAATATGAGAAGAAGAAGTAAACTGTATATAAAAACCATCAGTCCACAAGTCACAGTACAATCATGTAAAAGAAATGAATAGTACAATAGTCCACAATATAGTACCAATGAAAGAGTAAAAAGGGCTTATGCCCAGTACATCAAATCTCTCTCTCACAAAATCATAAATGCGGAAGCTACACTAGAACATCAAGACTCGTCCCACCTGAGGACGCACAGTAGTGGTAGTAGCCTTCTGAAGCGGTATCTGCTCCTCATGTCCTGCCTCCTCGACGTGCTGGTGCTCCATCTCCACGGGCTCCTAAAAATAGTTGGTCACCGACCATTAGTGAAAAAGACTAAGTCGTTTCCTCCGCACCCCGCCCCGCAGCTCCTAGGCACCGAGCGGGAGGACGAAGCGGAGGACAACAAGGGGTAGCAAAATGGAAGCAGGTGACAATATCTATCTAGAGTGGTACTAAGTAATGAAATTCTACTCTAGCAATGCTAAGTACAGTACAAGTAGTAAGTAAGAGCGGTGCAGTAAAGGAAAGTAAAGAACAGCAGTATGAACAAGTAAATAAGCTAAGCTACCACTAAGCTATCACCACAAACGTACCCTAACTTATATAAATGCCCATACAAATATATAAGTTAGGATTTCCAGGAAATTTAACTTATCATATAAAAGAGCCCATACTAATTTATATGATAAGGATCTATGAAGCGTATGACCTAATATGAATGAATGATATGATGCAATTTTATGCGCAGGCAAGTGCAACTCACACACAACGACTCTGTGATCACAGACCTTTAGTTCCCACTTTTTGAGAGCTAGCATCACTCTCGGGTACCACCGCTGTGGCTACGGCAGCAGCGGAGCGGGCGTCTCCGCTTCTAGACCGGTATGCACACTACCAAGCCTTAGAACCCTCTCATACGCCTCTGTACACGTCCAAGGTGCACTCTAGAGTCTTGCGTACGTACTTTGCTGACAAACCCGTCAGTCTTGTTGGGTCGGATGTGTGTTATCGGGGGTCGTCCTCGAGACCGCAGTGTAAAATAACCCTCTTGCCCCTCTAACTCCCACAACTGCCTGGTGCACCGTACTGCCATCGGTGTGACGAACGGCCAGTACCGCATGCCCCGCCACGATATTTATGCACATGCAAGAAATTCATATCGAGCCTTCCGCTCGCAGGACCAAAACCCGTCCTGAATCCCTCAAACCCAAACCCGGGTGAGAACGCACATCAGTGCCTTTATACCAACTCCCTCCAACCCTAGACGGGTGAGCATATATCATGAATCTCTCCAACCCCACACGGGCGAGAAGGTACGACAATGTCCTAACCTATTATACTACTCTTATCTACAGTTTATTATACTTAGAGATTTAAGGTTAATCCCAGGACTGCCCCCGGTATTCCCTGTGAAGGGCTCTCAAGAGGCACTAGGAACTGTGTTGGGATTACGCCCAGCGTTCCCTTTCGCAAGGATATTTATTTTAGTTTATGGCTACCCATGTATCTCCCCAGCTCTCCTTATTGCTTTAGTACAACCCTAGTGACTTAAGGTATTACCGGGAAAACCGACGGTCTTCCGCCGATCCCCACTCCAGTTGCTAGCTAAGACTTGCACTTTAATCCCTCACTAAGACAACTCTACCCACCAGGGTTACTCATGTTGCACTCTCTCTTATTTCTACCGATAATCAATCCCCTGGTAATCCCCTAAGGCAGGACCTATTTGTGTTATATGCAGACCATGACCTATGAATATCCTAAAAATGTGATCTTCCAAAACTTAAGGCATCTTGCCTCTAAATATTTATCCTAAGGTATTATGGACTAAGGGAACTACCCTAAGGTTTCTCGTAATTTTCCTTGGTCAAATAGTCCTTTAATTAATTTTTTTAATTTAAATGTTAGGTCACTTTACACATGAAGTAGTTTGATTAAGTATCCACTGACCTAGGGAATTTTTTCTAAGATGTATATTAACAAAATATGGCTGCCTACAGAATTTCATGATTTTCCTTAAATTATTTATTATCATTTTCAATTTAATATCAATTCCACACAAATTCCATTTTCCAAATGATGTATAGGCATTATGTACTCAAAAATTCCAGAAAAATTACAAAGCTTTTAGGACACTAATTTATGACTATTGGCAGAGAATCATCAACATTTATTGTAAGATGGCCTATAGGATTCCATTATAAGATATTTACCAAAATGCCATTGTACTAACTTAACACAAATAATGCATCCATTAAATTCTGAGAAATTTATGCAAGACTAATAATAACATTTTATGGCAATAGAATAAATTCCAAATTTTTCAGAAGTATATATCCATCATTTCAAGAATTTACAAGATAAGGGTAAAATGGGGAATTTAGGGTATCTACTCCAAAAGTTCTTCAAAACAGAGAAATCATATTTTTACTACGTCCAATGTGATCTCATCTATGCCTTGGCAAAATTGTTTGAATTTGTACTTGAAGAAACCCTATTTTCCAATTTTATTTCCAAAATAGCTATATATAAAATAAATTCCAATAAATAGAATTTGATTCCAAAAATTCCATTATTAATTTGAGGGATGAAATTTACCCTAATGAACCACTATAAATAATTTCATGACCCTTGCATGTCACCATTGGCCTAAATACACCAATTTGCATTTTTGCTATTTGCACACCAAGGCTTAACATAGGCTAGCACATGCAAGTGGATTCTCCAACATGCATTGAACCCAAGGTGCTGAAAATTTTATCATGCACCAGGGATGACCCCACTGACCTACCACCAAAGTTTGGGGCCATGGGGAGGAGTAGAACTCCATATATGTCATTTATTTATATTTTGCTATTTTACCAAAAACTATAGGAAAATATTCTCTAAAAATTCCTACATTTTGGCAGGAGCTCAGTATGCCCTAATCATGCATGTGCCCAAAATTTGGGGCCATGGTGACTAATATTGTGACCAGGGCATCCAATTTAATGTATGCCCTACTCTAGGACCAGTCCTAGGAGAAATGTCCTCCAGGACTGCTCACTACACCGAAATGTATGTTTAGGGTGGCATATTAAAGGTAAGACCCTAGGCTACATGTTTCATTAAGGGTCTAAGTTCTGGAAATGCCGCTAAGAGGCCTATATTTAACTTGCAAGTGACAGCAAAAACAGGGACAGAAAATTGAATTTTGATGTAGCACGAATCTTAAAGCAGGATGGATGACATCTGTTCATCTTCTTCCTCCAGCCAAGGGCCGAGATTGTCCCGACCTGGAGCACCTTTAAACCTCATTTCCCGGCCACCCCTTAGCCTCCACGGCCGGCTACCACCACCACCACCTCCGTTGAGGTGGTGGCCAACGTTTGGCGGCGAAATGGTGGCCGGAGGCGGCGGTTTCCGGCGAACTTGCACTCCATCAAAATTCCAAAATCCATGAAAAAGCTCACCTTGGATCTGGCTCATTTGAGCCCGATGTCTCGCCTAATAGATCTAGGAAACTAGTACGGGTAGAGGTGAGGTGAAACGGACCTCGATTGGGGCTTGGCGGCGGGTTTGGCGGCGGTTGGCCATGGAAGTTTTCCTCTCCGGCGAGCTTGCTTCCGAACCCGATTCTCCACCAAAAGCTTTGATCCAGATATCGAATTCCACTCCTTTCGGCCTTCTGAAGCTAATGGTGAGGTCTGTTTGGACTGAGGTGGGCTATAAGTGGAGTTAACTCCAAGGTGAGCTCGGTTTGAGCTTTGGAGGCTTCACCCATGGTGCCATGTGGCTCTCAGCTCTGGTATTCTGCTGGAAATGAAGAGGGGAGGTCGGCCACCTGGTTTTGGGCAGCCAAAACCAGCTGATGGGGTGGCCATGTGGCCACCATTTCCTTCATTCCCCTTTCTCTCTCCTCCTTTCCTAAAAATCCCAATTTTACCCCCTTGCATGTATTCTCTCTCCTGATTTAGAGGGGTAGGACTGGTCTTGTTCACTTGGGCTGACTATGGGCCAATTTTGGTGGGCTTGGTCCAAGGGGAAATGACTTGGCCTTCATTTCACTCTTTAGGTCAATTTGTTGACCAAATTGACTTAGGGAGTTGACTTGGTCAACCATGGTGGGTGGACTGACCCCACTTGGTGGAAATGGGTCTAGTGGCACCACCCAACTTGGTTTGTGTCAAGGGGGTGCCCTACTTAGGTTAATTAGGCCTATGAGTGTGGGTTTGACCAAATTAAGCCCAAGGTTGACTTTGGTCAATTGGGGTCAAAATGTTGACTCAGTGACACACCCTAGGGTCCACTTAGATTGTTTTTAGGGTTAGGGCAATGTGGTGGGGTCATGGTGTGGCTAGGGTCCCCACTCAGGCTAGTTTGACCTAGTTTGACTAAGGTCTTATAGTGGGCCCCACATGGCTACCACCCACTACCTAGGGTCAAACCTAGTTGATCTCCTCAAATCTCACCCCATGCCTAACCCAATCTAAGTTGAGGGGTCCAGAAGTAACATGGGATGTTACACAAGTACAGGGCCGTTCATATGCAAGAGAAGACAAGGAGCATGGATGGGTCAAGGAGCAGCTCCTGGGTGGAAGACGAAAATTCGTCCAAGGAAAATTCGACGAGAATCACCAAGTGATTCTCGCTGATTCGGCGAGAATCACTAGTGATTCTCGCCGAATCGACGAGAATCATTAGTGATTCTCGCCGACCCCTTCTGGCTACCTCAAAACGGTGCCAAGTAAGATTCGGCGAGAATCACTAGTGATTCTCGCCGAACCTGTGGTTAAGCAGTTCGTGAATACCAAGTGAAAATCGCTGAGAATCAATAAGTGATTCGTCGAGAATCACTAGCGATTCTCGACGAATCGTCGAGAATCACTTGGTGATTCTCGCCGATTCGTCGAGAATCACCTGTGATTCTCGCCGATTTTCACTTAGCGTTTTCTCGCGATGCTGCTGGACCGGATTCTGCCGCTGGACTAGTTTGAACCGGATTTAGGGATTTCTATTGTGGGTCCCACAAACAGTCATATTGGAGTTAGCTACGGTGTATAAATACATGGGTATTTTGAACAGTAAATGGAAGAGAAAGAAACCGAGCCGCGACGTAACCCTAAAATCGCGATTCCTCTCCGCCGCCGCCGTCGCGCTCGGGCACGTTGGTCGCCGTCAACAATCGGGAATCCTTCGTGATCTCCGGCGACAGAAGCTTAGCAAAGCTCTGAGTCTCACGTGTCTATCCGGAGATCTCTTGTCTCTCGATTTGTTGACCGGGAAAAACTCCCCCGTCCGAATCGATCGAGACGACTGATCCTAGAGTGACCGTTTGTAGACCTAGCTTGCTTCGCAACGAAGTTTGGATCTCCAAGTTCAGCAGCCGCTCATCATCATAGCCGCCGATCCCGAAGCTAGCCGCCGCTCGTGTTTCCGCCGCCGGTTCCGGGGAGATCCTCTCCAAGAGAGACCAAGGTTGTAGACTCTTCGTTGACTTCACGAACACGTCTTCGAACGAAGAGGAACACCGTAGTCTCCGAAAGAAGTTTGTATCTCGTATACATTCTATATTTACTTTTGTTGTAAAGGAACTTTTGTTCCGTGTTGTAAGGGTTGGGTGCAACCCGTTTTGTGGGAGTGTTGACTCTCACGTGTGGAAGGGTTCCTTCCGGTAGTGCAAGGATTGGATTTCAATCCCGTTGGAGAAGTGACCGAGTCGTCCCTTATTGGGGAGATAGGTCGAAGGGGGAAAGTGGATGTACCCAAGTCGGGGAACCACTATAAATTGCCTGTGTATTCTGTGTGCTGTGCTTTTTATTATTATTGTGCAGGTACCGTCGTAAATTCCTCAAAAGCTTTGCTCGTCACCTATTCCCCCCCCATAGGTGCACATAGCTGACACTAGGTGGACTTTCACTTATTGTGATATCATTGATGTGTTAAAGAACTTTTATTAAAAATCAAAGCATCACCTACATGTTTCAAGGGAAAAAGCGTTTCAAGTTATCACCACTCCAGGTGAGACTAAGGGCCTCGACCTTCACATTTTGGAGTCGATACCGCCCTGATTTTAAAGCCTCTTTTACAATAAATGGACCTTCCCAGCTGTGGTTGAGCTTCCCCATGATTGCCGACCTCCCTACTGCATCTACTTTCTTCAGCACCAAGTCCCCCTTCATAAATTACTTGACTCTGACGTGCTTGTCAAAGTACTTGGCCATTCTCCTCTTCACCTCTTCTTGTCGGATGGTGGAAAGGTCCCGTAGCTCTTCCACCATGTCAAGGGAGAGCCGCAGCTCTTCCTCGTTCTCAGCCTGCCATTCTTCCCTGCCTTCCCCAGCCGCAACAACTCGAGGTGTTCGAACTTCAAATTCTACGGGGAGCACTGCCTCACACCCATGGGAGAGCTTTAAGGGGGTCTCTCCTGTAACTGTGTTGGGGGTGGTCCTCAGGGCCCAGAGAACTGCGGGAAGCTGCTCCACCCAGCTCCCATTCAGGTTTTCCACCATCTTCTTTAGGAGGTTGATAATGATCTTGTTCGCGGCCTCCACCTGCCCGTTGCTCTTGGGGTGATGGACTGAGGCGAACCTGAGGTCGATCCCAAGCTGCAATAAGGTGGAGCCGATGAAAAGATTTTCGCGACAGCATTGAATAAAATTTGAACCAAAATAAACTTTAAATAAAAAGAGATCCTAAATTTCTAATTAATTAAGGCAGAGATTTGGCCATGGAGGTTCCACTAGAATGAGCTCACCTAGCTATAGGGCTATCGCTCACCTGAACGCTAAGACTATTCGACCGAACGTTAGTCCAACGAAGGATTCCTCTTAACTCCTCCATTACGCTAAGAACCCCGCTATTGGGTGGGGAACCCAATCCGGTAGAGTTGGCGCGCCTCCTCTCTCGAGGGTTAGTGCGGAACTCTCTTTGCCAAGGGGCGATCTGTCCATACGCACGGCCTCTCAGCGAGCGTATGGAAAACAGAAATAGGGCACACACATCGATATGTGGTCCTACGCGTCGTTAACCTCGAGCAAACCTTAAGTACTTTAATTAATTAGAAAAATGAGACCTTTTATTATTTTAAGCAATTTTATCTGTCCCAATGCTCTTCGATACCGAGAGCTAAGAATGGTTAGCCACTCATCGGAATGGGGACGACTTGCGAAGAAAGCAATAAAGAAAGCAGTAAAGAAAGCAGTAAAAGGAAAGCAGTAAAGGAAAGCAGAAATTGCAAGTCCTACTCAAACGAGTAGGACTGAAATGAAAGCGGTAAAATGCGAGTCCCGACGCAAATGCGTGGGCGGGAGAAAGAAAGCAGTAAAATGACAAGTCCCACTCAAACTAGTGGGCGGGAAATTGCAAGTACTACTGAAATGAGTAGGCGGGAAAATAAGGCGGGTCCTACTCAAACGAGTAGGAAAAAATAAATGCAACACCCCATGCACACACTCGATAGGAAGTAAAACTCACGCACACACTCTCTCGACATAAATGAAAATGCACGCACAATGCAAGAAAGTAAAACACACTCACACACTCTACTGAATGAAATAAAGCAAAGCTCCATTTAACTCTTAACAAGTAGGCGGAAATAAATGCACAAGTACAAAAAATTAAGAAAAGCTAAGTTATCCAAAAGTTAAAACAACTGCATTTCTACCGCTAGAATGCGGTAGAAATGCATAAAAAGCTGCAATAAAAATAAAACGAGAAAAAGGGTTGCTAATAAACGCAAAAATGGAAATACTCGAAAAATTAAAACGAATACATTTCTACCACTAGAATGCAATAGAAATGCATAAAAAGAGAACGAAAAAATTAAATAAGCAAAAGTTTTAAATAAATAACTAAGTGCATGAAAAATTAAAAAGGTTATATTTCCATTCCTATAACTCCGTAAAAGTTGTTAAAAAGTGAAAAAGAGTAAAAAGAAAGAAAAGTTTTACAACATAAAAATGAAAATCTAGTTTAAAGAAAAATGAAAAACACTTTGAAAACAGTTTTTACGGGTTTATAGGAATGCATAAAAGCAATAAAAATTCCTAAGTTAACAAAACTAAGTAAGAAAATTAACTAAAACATAAAACTAAAAAGCTATACTCATACACACACACACATTTAAAAGAGAACAAAAACTAAGTTAAAAGATAAGATTGCATAAAGAGAAGGCACATAGATGAAGTCCAAATCCACAAAAAGGGAAGAAAACTACAAATTTATTAATCTAAAAAGGATATTACAAAGCTAAAACCAAAAAGGAGGGGGAGCAAATCCTTTACATAGGTCCTAGAATCATCTACGCAGCACTTCCCCTATTCCAAATAGATCCAAAAGGGGAACAGGATTATATCCAGCAAGCCGGTTTAAATAGGCAAAAAAAATCAAAGTACACGCACTCTGACACGGCCTTCTTTCCTAAATTCGCCCCTGGTTGAAAGAGCTCAACCGTGAAGAAACTGTGATGTGACCTGCAAGTAGAATGTCCAAATGTCGACCTACGAACTGTGGTATCACTGCCCTATTGTCGTATAAAGTGGGTCAAAGGAAAGGACTCATAGCTACAACACATGATCTGTCGGTACACCTTATAGGAACATGTGTTCCACATATCTTGGTTTGAGAATAACAAATACTGTGATGTATTTGATCTTATCTTTTGCGTGTTTATAGTGTGTGACTCATACAGGTACAAGCATGAAATGAACGAGAATAGAAGCCGAAGTCGAAGCTCATCTTTGTGAGCTACCACGAAGCGATAACACTTACCGCTAACGGTAGGTCCAAAATACAAAAGGACAACTGACAGGCACATTTGAACAAAAAGAATGAAGGGAACTAATTCATCTTTAGCAAGTTCTTACCGCGGCATGGTTAACGTGGTGTGCTAGCCATTACCGCGACGCAGTGAGATTGGATGTCTAAATTGGAGCTGCGTTGTTGCCATTTCTATAGCAATTCGTGTGCCTTCTGCTTGCCATATGAGGTACCAGATTCGTGTGCCTTCTGCTTGCCATATGAGGTACCACAGGGCAGTAGATCTACCAAAAACTCAAAAATTGTTAATTATCAAAGATGCTCACAAATTGTTAATTATAATTTTATGCAGAATATTAAAATGACTAATAAAATTCAGAGTATTAAATATGGGAGTATGGAAGAGGGTGGATCAAATAAATAAGGTGAGAAACAAGGTAGGAAAGAAGCACGATCAACCTATAGAATCAATAAATCAAAGTACTCATTTTAGTGAGGAGTATACCTAGGCTAGACCAGAGACTAGTTTGAGTGCCCCCACTAATCCAGCCATCCAAATGACTTGAAATTTTGGCTTGGAGTCACTCTAATTATAATGAGAACATATGCAAAAATGGGAATTTTTAGAAAATGTTTTCCTATAGTGTTTGTAGAAATTTAATAATCCAATTATGAATTATTTAAGAGGTGTAATTACCTCCAAACCCTCCCAAATTTTGTTGAGGGGTCATTGGGGTCATTATAAGGCCCTGTATAAATTTTCAACCCATTTGGAGATGATTTGGTTTGGAAATAAGCAAACTCTAAGTTGAACCAAGAAGGGGTAGTTATGTCAAGATTCCCTTTGTGGTATTGGGTGGCCAAATCACCTCAACAAAGGTTGATACTTGGTCCCTTGATGTGTTATGTCAGCAAACACCCTCCCATGGATTATAAGATAGATTAGGTTATATTTTCCCTATGAACCAAGTTCAAACCCTAAGGTTGAACTTTGAGAATTTGTGAAGGGCATGAGGTGATATGCCCTTGGATGGACTTGGTGTGTAGCCCATGTGATCATAGGGTCGTGAAATGCCCTAGGAAGAGATTTGGTAGTATTGGTACATTTGCACCCCACTTAAACCACTTAGTAAGTTTTTAGGTCTATAAACCTTAGGGAATATTTAACGGGTCTTATGACCTTGGATCTTTATGATATTTTGGTAGGGGTAATGTTATAATGCTATTAACCTCTATAATTTATGATAGGATGTTTAGATAATACTAGCTCATCCTTGTAGCTATAACCTTCATCTTGCCCTTTTTGATGATATTGATGTAGCTATGGTTTAAAAGTCTTAGAATGATTTGAAACTCTGGAAAAGCTAATCAAATGTCATTTGGGTGCACTAGTGAATTATTTGGAATAGTTGAACATTACATCTTAGTACATCATGTGTAAGGTAAACTAGTGAACCTTACTTTGATAAATAGAAGATAAATAATATAGCTTGCTGGAAAATTATGTTACTTAGCTAGAGATCTTTTTGGGGCATATAGAAGCTTGAAAACTTATTTCATGTTGTTTAGCTGAGGTTACAAGGATGTTTCTTCACAAAGTGCACCATGATGGATTTTATTGAGGCATTTTTCTATATAGTTTATTGAACTTGGAACTGCATGAAACTTAGTTAGTAAGGTTTTTATGATCATAATAAAGCTGTGTTGATTTTTGTATAATTTTTGGACTAGCATTTATGGTACTTTCTTTATTACTCCTAATTAGTTGAATTACCTTGGCTTAATTATTTAGAGAATAAGTCCTTTATGAAAATCTATGAAATTTGTTATTCACTGATATCTTGTAGTCTTATAGTGTTCAAAATATTTGTATCGACAGATCTTAAGTAAATTTAGTACTTCTTGTTCAAATCACCTGTTGACCGATTTTTGGAAAATTTAATTAAATGCCAAATTATTTAGGAAAATTCCAAGTTTCTGGATTTAGGCTAAATGTGTCATGATAGACCCACAATAATTATCTTAGGGCATTTGGAAGAGAATTTGGAGTACCTCCTATCATGTACATCATATAGCTTAGGTTGGTCTGCATCCAGTAAAACTGCGAAAATTGTGATTACATGAGATATGGTCATTGGAAGTGGGGAGAAATGCATGCTGATTTGGTAAGATGAAAGAGAGCTTCATTATGAATCATGATGAGTATAGTGTTGCGTTGGCTAGAGTTAAGAGGCGCTCGGGATCAACGAATGATCATCTTTCCTGTGGAGAGAGAGAGAGAGAGTCCAAACACACTAGGGTTAGATCCAGAGTAATATTAAAAGGGATCGGGAATCTGGTCTTAACCAATAACAACAAGTGCCTTGCGAAAGGAAGCTTTGTGCTTCATCCCATCATAGTTCCTAGTGCCCTCGAGAGCCCTTCATGGGGAATGCCTTGGGTAGTACAAGGTTAACGTAAGCCGTAAGAATAACATGGAATGGAAGAGTAATTAGAAATAATCTAGGGTTACACTTACACTCCCTGGTGTTGTGGGAGTTAGGTTAGGTCTCACGAGCGGTAGGCTCGGTGGTTTTGGTGATGGGCAGGTAAGCCCGGCGAGCCGATGGCTCGGATGGTTTTGAGCCGGACAGGATAGTCCGGGGAGCTTTGGCTCGATAGATATTTGTGACAGACGAGATTGTCCGAGAAGTTTTGGCTTGGTGGAAAATACATTAATGTTACATGTGCATAAGATATAAGGTGGTGGGTCATCGGTATTGGAGAGTCGTCATACCGACACCAATACGTTGGCTCAGCAGGTGTGGTTTTGAACTTGGGAAAATATAGTCCGGTACGCAGCCGACAAGAGTACGCAGGAGCTCCACTTAGTGCACTAGCATTGAGGCGTACGATAGGTCTGACTGGTAGTGTGATACCGGTTATAGGTGGGTGAAGCCCAACCCACCGCTTCTGTTTACCACTACGGAGGTATCCTGGGAGGTTAGGCTCCAGAAAGGAGGAACTAATCGTCTGTGTGCACAGAGTGGAGTGGGTGTGTTGCACTTGCATGATTCACATCATGACATACTTACATGTCATAACATCATCATTGCATATAACCTCTGACACCTATTGTATAAAGCGGTATGAGACGCTTTATACAATAGGCCTTGCAAAATGACCCCTTGGTCTATAGGTTTGAATGAGCATTCCTATAGGTTATGGTTACTTTTTTAGTTTAATTTCTCATATTATACTTGTTCACTTGTTCTTGTGTATATTTATACTGCTTACATACTACTGCTTGCCTACTATTGCTTACTTATACTTGTTGTGATTATATATTCATGATAGACTAGTTCCGCCGTCACCTGCTTACTTTGTTATTCTCCACCTTCATTACCTTCCCTTTCCTCCTCCCCGTTCGGTTCCTAGGAGCCATGGGGGAGGGGTGGGGGATGATAGGACTTAGTCTTTTTAGACTAACGGTCATTGACCAAATCATTTTAGGGGATCTTGGAGCCTCACCAGGAGACGCAACCCCAGAGGTCGGTGCGCATGGAGACGGGGCAATTTAGCACAGGAGTCCATCCAGCTGGGACTGTGAGTCCCGATCATTAGTAGATGTTATAGATTTTCTTCACCGTTGAGTGACTTGTAGTGAGGATTATGATGTATCGGGCAGGAGACCCTTTTTAGTACTTTTCTTATTCTTTTCTGTGGACTCTCCCTTCATGGAGATTTATTTATATATATGTGATCCTGGTGGACTAGTATTAAGTTCTACTTTACTCATGTACTATTACATTTCTACTCTCCTGTGATCATTATGACCGGCAGGATCAGCGTTTTGTAGTGAAGACCTTCTTCGGTGTGCTGCTGTCACCGCAAAGCGGCGGTTCTGGGCATTAGATCTCAGTGGTTTAAAAGAAAAAAAATGGGGTCCTAAAGTTGACACCCATAGGGTTTTCTTGTGTTAGACACCCTGCTAGCTGCTAGTTTATCATTTGATGATTTTTGCGTTGTTACTTGCTCTCGGAGAAGTTTTATGATAGGGATGCATGGTAGATATTTTGAATAAAAAGGCATATATTAGCATTGCATAACATCTTTTAAAAGGAACGTCATCCTACTTTGAAGATCATAACAAGCTCATATCGTACTTATACTAAACCTAGAGGTCTGCATATCATGTAATAACTTTGGTTTATCATGTTCATATTTGACAATAGGTGAATAAAATAAGTATTTTTTGCTCCTTAATTCTAACCACATCTTTACTTGTGGACTGGTCGTTCCACTGAACCGAAGGACACGGTTAATAACTTAATTATATCATGTTTTCCAACTATAATTCATGGATTTTCATGAACAGTAATGGAGTTAGGTTTTTACCTGAGCGCCTGCAGTTGTCCCCTATACGATGTGGCTTCACGCCGCATATTTTCTCTTACTCAGACGCATTATTTAATTCAGAGAAAATGTGGGTTGTGATAAAAGTTACCACAGTAAGTCCTATAGGGTCTACCACTTGAAGGATCAAGTTGTAGAAGAGTCTATTCATGTTGTATTTGATGAAAACTCTATGTATTATAGTGACAAGCCAGGTACATCAAGCACAACAGGAGAAGACTGGAAGCTAAAGGAGCTGATAATAGAAGACTCAGCTCCAGTAAGATAAATTAAACAAGAATGAGTCAACATTGTTGAGGAAGAGCTTGCATAGGAATAATAAGAAGAAGAGACTCAACAACAAGTTGAAGCTGTTCATAGAGAAGCTGTCACATTACTAGTTGCTATCAAACATCTAAGGGATCATCCAAGGGAACTGATCATTGGAGATACAACACAAGGTGTGACCACAAGAAGTAAAAAATCACAACCCTGTGATGTATTAAAGTTTTCTCTCTCAAACAGAACCAAAGAAGTTTGAAGAGGCCGATGTAGATCTATTTTGGATAGGGGCTATGCAGGAAGAATTGAACCAGTTCAAGAGATGTAAAGCCAGGAAGCTAATTCCCAGACTAGATGACTGTAACATCATAGGAACTAAGTGGATCTACAGGAACAAACTAGATGAGTATGGTTTTATAGTCAAAAATAAGGCTAGACTAGTTGCAAAGGGCTATAGACAAGAAGAGTGCATGGACTTTGATCAAACCTGTGCACCAGTGGCTAGGTTAGAAGCTAGAAGACACTTCCTGGCATATGCAGCCTACAAAGGATTCAAGGTATACCAAATGGATGTGGAGTCAGCCTTCATTAATGATAACCTCAAAGAAAGGGTCTATGTTGAGCAACCATCAGGTTTTGTTGACTCTACTAAACCTATTCATGTTTATTTATTATTAAGAGCTCTCTATGGATTAAAACAAGCCCTAAGGGCTTGGTTTGAGACTCTATCTAAGTTCCTTCTGGAGAATAAATTCTCAAGACGGAAAATAGACAAAACATTATTCCTAAGGGAACTCAAAGGCAAGACCATCTTAGTACAAATATATGTTGATGGCATTATATTTGGATCTACTGATGAGTCACTTTGCACTAGGTTGCCAAACTTATGCAAGGTAAGTTTGAGATGAGTAGCATGGGTATAACTCAAGTTTCTCTTGGGTCTCCAAGTTAAGCAAACTATTGATGGACTTTTCATTACTCAATCTAAGTTCACCAAGGAGTTAATCAAGAAGTATGACATGAAAATAGTCACTTCCATGAAAACTCCTATGTGGTCCAGTATGACATTAAATAAGGATGGTGCTGGTAAGCTAGTTAATATCACCTTATATAGGGGTATAGTTGGATCACTACTCTATCTAACAGCCAGTAGATCAGACATAATGTATGGTACATGTGTCTGGGCTAGGTACCATGCTTGCCCTAAGGAATCTCACTATACATCAGTCAAAAGAATAGAGAGATATCTAAAGGGCACACCTAATCTTGGTTTATAGTATCCCAGGAGTACTGATTTTGAACTAATAGGATTTTCAGATTCAGATTATACATATTATAAAGAAGACAGGAAAAGCACTTCAGGTTCATGTCAATTCCTTGGAAGAAGGCTGCTGTCATGGAGAAGCAAAATGCAAACAAGTGTAGCAATATCCACAATAGAATTTGAGTACATTTCTGCTGGAAGTTGCTGTGCACAATTGCTTTGGATTTAGCATCAATTACAAGATTATAACTTAAAACTATGTAAAATTTCAATATTTTGTGATTCTACTAGTGTTATTTTAATTGCAAACAATCCTGTGCCATATAGTAGAACAAAACATATTGAAATTAGATATGACTTTATTATTGAGCATGTAGAAAATGAAGATATTAATCTAGAATTTGTTCCAACAAATAAACATATTGTTAACATTTTCACTAAGCCCCTAGATGAAGAAAAGTTTAATTTCTTTAAATTTGAACTTGAAATGTTGAATCTTGAGTAATTTATGCATATATAAAAAAGAATAAAACAATTGGTCTGTAATTAAGTTTACTTACTTGGATATCACGGATAGACATCATAAATGTAAAGTGTCTTTAACTTAGAGAACAAAATTTTGACTAAGTTAAAAATTGTGTCGAGACATTAGAGAATGTGTCAGACGTCAAAGAAAGTGTCAAGACAATAGAAATTATGTTGACACTGTATATTGTATTATGTCGAGACATCTGAAATGTGTCGACACTATATATGGTAATGTGTCGAAACGGTAAATTGTCGAGACATTAGGGTGTCGAGATTTTAAGGTATATGTCGAGATACATTATCCTTGTGTCGACTTGTGTCGACACATCTCGACAAACATTTTTCCTGTGTCGATACTAGGTATTTTTCTAAAAATTTGGAACATTCTAAATACAGCGCGCCGTTTCATTTTCAGGAAAGATTAGACTATAAATAGGGTGTGAGAGTAGAAGTCGACTACGCTTTTTAGATTTCTTAAACTTTTGATTCCTGAGTGTCGAGACCTAGAACCCAGATCAGTCGACACTCGTCAATCCTTTCTCTGCACTACAATGGCTCCCAAGAATGACGATAACATCTTTGATGGATATGAGCTTGTTCACAATGGATTCGACACGACTTATAAAGAGATTATGAAGGTTATAGCCCTAATGAATGAAGAAGGATTGGAATATCTGCTTTCAAAACCTTCAAAAATCTGGAAATGAGATGTTTCAAAATTCTTCTCTACTGCATATTTAGATTCAAACACTAAAAAGATTAAGTCTAAAGTGAATAGAACAAAGGTTAAAATCACAACCAAAAGACTGGCAATGATATTTCACTTACCATGAATTGATCAAGAAGATGAATTAGACTCTACAAAGACAGCAGAGGCATTAGAATGGTGCGGATTGGCCCATAGTACAAAGATTGGAAGCAGCCTTAATAGGAAGAGTTTGAATTCTCAAGGAAAATTCTTTTCTGAAATAATTGGGAAGGTGTTGTTGTGTAAATGATAACTATAATTTTATCCATATTTTTATATATTTTTTATTTAATAATTTATTAATTTATAAATATATTTTATGAATTTATTATCTATTTTCTTTAATTTCTTATTTTAGGTTCAATCTTGGCTGCCAATTTCAATATGTAGTTTACAAGATTGATCAGGAGACTAAGCTGAACAAAACCGGAAAATTGCAAACTACACGCCCCGATCACGGGCATGACAGTCAGGTCACGGGCGTGACCTCCGCATGGGCTCCAGAGTACATTGCCACGTCAATTAAAATTACACGCCTACTTGTCACGTGCGTGACCATGCAGCCACGGGCATGACAGACTGGTGTGACCTGCTGATGGATTTTCAGGCCTCAATTCCACGTTGGACAAAAAGTACACTCCTATGACACGGGGGTGACCGTAAGGTCACGAGAATGTCAATAAGGCATGACTCTCATGCGTGCCGACTGCTTTAAGAGGCCAGTTATAATTTCGGGATGTTCCAACATTCACACCCTGGTCACGGGCATGACCATGGGGCATGACCATTCCAACAATGACAAGAGTTACTCCCACCATTTCTGCTTCCCTCCATTTCCAGCAACCGATAAGACACCCACTAGGTCACTGGCGTGACCTTGGGGCATGACCCGCCACTTAACAATTTTTGGCGGTTTATCTCAAACGTTCCCTGAACTTGAAGACGACGGTTCTGTACCTTACACGCCCTAGGGGCGTGACCCTCCAGTAAACTTGCCTATAAATTCCAGACAATTTCAGAAGTTGAAGGGGAGATTTTTGGGAGCTAGAGTTCTGTTTTCTTTGCTTTATTTCTTGCATATTACAATTCAGTGTAACTTTTATTCTTCTTATTTTATGTTCTTTTTATAATCATATGTCTCTTCAACCTTTCTTGTAATTCTCCCATCATGATGAGTAGCTAATTTCCAATTAGCACTCTATCATGATGAACTTTTGAATGGAATAAATTTATTCTTTTAGTCTCAAATTTTGAAGCACTCAATTCTATGCACTTCGATTTATCTTTGAATTTAATTTCATCAAATTCATAAGTTGCAATTATGTTTATTCGATCTTAGATCCGTATCCTAGATTTATCGAGAGATTATGGATACGAGTAGATCACTCAAGGATAAATGGAGTTGCATGCACCCCTCGAGAGAGGAAGACATAAATCTTTCGGATTGGAGTCAAATGCAATAGTGGGGTTCATCGCTTAAAGCAACCTTAGGGGTTTCGACAGGACAAGAGGTCTTAATCGATCAACCTAAGGTTAGTTGAATGCATATTCTCGAGTGAGGCACTTCGTAGTTAGGGAACCTCCATGGTCGAAGTTAATAATTTAGATGCTTGTATTTTATAATTTCATGAGAATTTATTCTAATCCAAAAGGATTCTAGATCCAGTGCTAGCTTTCCCATCATCGTATTTCTCCTTATAGTTTAACGTTTCCTTTACCGAAATCGCAAAACTAACTTTCATTCGATAAAATAATAGTTCTTCCTTGTGCGTACAAGTACTCAATGGTCCCCGAGTCTAAATACGACATTTCCTGTACTAAATTTCGATAGGTACACTTGCCTATTTTGAGATTTTAGTTTGGATTTATTTTTAAAACTATAAAAATCTACATCAAGTTTTTGGCGTTGTTGCCGAAGACACTTTTCTTTGTTGATATTTTGAAAGCAAGGATCTATAAATTTTATCATTTTCGTTTTGTTTTAAAAAATCAAAATAAAAAAATTGTTTTTATTTTGTTTTTGTCTTGGTGTATGACCCGAGGGAATCCGTCAAATCTACTGTAAGACCCCCCTCCAGGATCCCAAAACATGGCACGAAGGGGGTCTTATGCCCAGAATAGCCACCTTGAGGTAGTATTAGCACACGGGCAAACATGTACCACAAGACGCCTATTCTGCCGGCTACAACCAATATCAATATATACATGCCAATCCAACTAAAATATAAACAAGAAGTCAAATCCACACCAAGCATATATGTCCAAAGTACATCAAAATAGGGAAGCTAAAACATGCTTCTATAATATCAGAGTGCAGCTAATAAATGCCCAACGGGGCTACATCAGAGTGGCTCAACACTCACATCAGTAACAGACGGTAGCGATGACACCGTCACTTCAGGACCTATCGTCCTGGCCTGGCTCTCCTACTGCAAAGTCTGCGGCTACTCTACCTATGGGTTGACCTCCTAAAAAGGAAGACGTAGCAACCATTATTCGAAAGACTAAGTATCTTCACATCCGCTCCCCCGGCGACTCCTCGGCACTGGGCGGAGAAAAGAGCAAGGGTACAACGTATAATAAATTGTATAAGCAGGTACAAGCAGGTGGTAATAGTATAATAAGATTAACAATATTATAATCTAGCAGTTCTACGTGAGAAACAACAATCATCAAGTACAAGTAACTACAGTAGGAAAGTAACTTAACTTATAAGGATGCCCATACAAGCTTATAAGTTAAGGATCGGTTTACATAAGGTAACTCATCATATAGGAGTGCCCATACAAAATTATACGATGAGGATCTTGTTGTGCAATGTTATGAAATGGTATGTATGCTATGAAATGACTCACCCATGATCACACACATGAAACCGCTATGTCGACATAGACTATAGTTCCCACTATTCGAGCACGTAGCTAACCTCTCAGGCATCAACCGCTGTTGCTAGGCGGTGACAGTAGAGCGGGCATCTCTACTAGTAGGCGTGTATCCACACTACTTCACTTAGGCCTCTGTACGCCTCAACGCTAAGAACACAACAGCGGAGCCCATTCGTACTATGGCCCAGCGGGGGTCTCGGGTAGATGTGCACCGAGAACCCGGCCCCGAACTGGCCTTATGTGACCCGGAAGGAGCCTCGAAAGAAAATACGAGGACATAGCCAAAATGTTCTCTTGGCACGGAAGGATCCCCGGGACATGAACACCGAGGACCAAGCCCAACCGCCCAAAGTCTAACTGTCAACTCCCATCGATGTGACGATCGGCGAGCCCGTAGACCTTCCACACTATCCTTAACCCAGGATTATGACACCGCATGTCGACTCACATCACATGCAATTCCACATCACCCTGGCATGGAAGGAGCCTCGGAGAAAGCATGAGGACAAAGCCCAACCAACCAATAGGCACAGAAGGAGTCCAGGGACATGAACACCGAGGACCAAGCCCAACCGCCCAAAGTCTAACTGTCAACTCCCGTCGGTGTGACGATCAACGAGTCCGTAGACCTGCCACACTATCCTTAACCCAGGATTACGAAACTGCGTGTCGACTCACAGCACATGCAATTCCACATCACCGTGGCATGGAAGGAGCCTCGGGGAAAGAATGAGGACCAAGCCCAACCATCCACTCGGCACGGAAGGAGCCCCGGGAAATGAACACCGAGGATCAAGCCAAACCGTCCGACTTTGTCTCATCTCAACGCAATCCCAACTAGTGACGGTCAACACCACATTTGCACCCTTCCACAATGCTACCCGTAGGGAGATGACACTCTAAACATTGGTCTACTAAATTCATTCCGTTAATCAAACATTAACATGACCATAGATTATCCTCCTACATGTCATTTCAAATGATTTCAACATATTATATACATGATGAGCATTTATATTAATCTACCAATTTCTATCAAATCATTTCGTTTAAGTATGCTTCGCTTCACAAATCAATTTCATGAGATCCAATTATTAAACTTCATCAATTATATAACTAAGATGATTAACAAAAAAGAGTTCACCCAAACCTCAAGTTAATTGCAACATTGAATCCACCAAATCCAAATCCATGTTATAGCAATCCCAGAATTTAAGTGCAGAATAAATCTGTACAGCAAATTCGACTGGCGATTCCAGAAGCTACAGGAATCCGGTGAAGCCGTGTAACACCTCAACGGAAAGGTCTTTACATGGGTTACAACTTTCATGTTCAGACCACAACCCAGATTCAAAAGTATCATACTTGTAATCAGCATCAAAGTCCTCTGCATACAGAACACAATTTCTACATGCAGGGTTTGTCGGATGTCAAATTCATTCAAACTTTTCCATGGCTACAAACTTCGCCTGAAGACGTGCAATCACTCGTTGGAAAGGTATTTTCAAGTTCTTCAACTTTTGTGTTTAGTCGAAAGCCCAAATATGGACATATCACACCTGAAAATGGCCCAGAAGAGCACTGCACGCATAACACAGATTCTGCGCGCATCTTATAGCGTAATGAACGACATTGGTTCATCTTCCTCTTCAAGTCGGTCTTCCAAAATAACAACAGAAATTCCTTGTCCCTTATTCACCCACATGAGGCCATGATTCTTCATGAAACCATCCCCCATCTTCACATAGAAGGTTGGAGAGGTTGAAGACACAACTAGCCTTAGAGCACAAGCCCTAGAACGGTCTCTTCCTAGAGAAATCACCATCTCGCTAGTATAGACTCTTTTGAGTCGACATCTCACCTAGATATCTATAGATCTAGAAACAAGGGAGAGGGGAGTAAGCTCACTTCATTTCCAGTGTTTCCACTATTTCTGGCCATGAATCGTGTAACTCTTCTCGACACCATCTTCTCCTTTACGACGGCGGCGGATCTTCTCCTCTATGACTTGCTCTACCAGCTTTCCCTCTCTACAGAAGTTTCTCTCAGGAAAAGGGCTGAAATGAAGAGCAAAAATGACTAAGGTTTTCATAACCCTTATAAATTAAAAGTGACACGGATAGGGACACGCCCGTGTCCTTACCCGTGTCCTGCTCGTGCGAAACGTCGACGACATTTTTAGAGTCGGTTCAATACTCGTCATATGTAGGGACACGCCCGTATACCTACCCGTGTCCACATGACATGGCTGTGTTCTCTGGCCGTGTCTTTCTCTGGACATGCCTCAACAAACTCAACTCGACACATACGGGTAGGGACACGCCCGTGTCGCTACCCGTGTCCTTCTCGGGTACTCTTCGTCGATCTCAACTCGACGCACACGGGTAGGAACATGCCCGTGTCGCTACCCGTGTTAACTTCACAGGGGTAGTGACACGTCCGTGTCACTACCCATGTCCTTCTCTGGACACACTCGAGTCATCGACTCGAGAGCTGGGCTCACGCACACGGTAGGGACATGCCCGTGTCTCTACCCATGTCCCATTCTAGACTAATTTCTTCCCCCATTTACAAGCGCAGCCCAAATGCCAGCACTCCCCTGAACCCAAGTCAGCTCCCTTCACTCAAAAATGCACACGAGGGGCCTAGTGCAAATCGGGATGTTACAAATCCTATAAACAAAATAAAAGATTTCGTCCCTGAAATCTGGTTAAGGCTATGGGGAGAGAAAGCATAACAGAAATTAAAATATGCTTTAAGAATTACCTTGAGGAAATAATTTTGGATAGCATTTTTGCATCAAGTCCACCGGCTCCCATGTATACTCCTCCTTCTCATGATTCAACCACGGCACCTTCACCAAGGGAACACTTTTGCGGCGCAAAATCCTTGTCTCGTTGTCTACGATCAGCACCGGCTCCAGTCGCACAGACCTATTAGTCGCAACTGCACCATCAGGGGTGAGGATATAATGATCGGGTCGCAACAGCGCCTTTTGAAGCGACGACACATGGAACACGTCGTGGAGATTCTCTAGCTCTGGCGGTAACTCCAACCGATAGGACAAAGGCCCAATCCTTTCCAATATAGTGTAAGGCCCAACATACCTTGGGCTGAGCTTTTTCACACCACGCACCCGTGACACTCCATGCATCGGCCGAATCTTCAGAAATGCCTTATCACCCACTTAAAACTCCACCATCCGGTGCTTTGAATTATAATAATTCGCCTGCCGACACTGAGCCTCCAACATGCGATCCCATATCAGTCTAACCACCGCATCGATATCATCAATATACTCAATTCGCAAACCCTTTGGGTCTTCATCTTGCACCCAAGACAAGGGGTTCTGCACCTTCTTCCGTAAAGGGCTTCATGGGGCACCATGCTGATGCTCGCCTGGTGGCTATTGTTGTAGGAGAATTCTACTAGTGGTAAGAGCCTTTCCCATGGCTCTCCTCTATCCAACACACATAATCTCAATAGATCCTCCAAAATTCTGATGGTCCTCTTAGACTTCCCATTCGTCTGAGGATGAAATGCAATGCTAAAGGTAAGGCGCGAATCCAAATATGTCTGTACCGCCTTCCACTCCTTTGAGGTGAAACGACCATCCCGGTCAGAAACGATTGTCTTAGGTACGCCATGATACCGTACGAACTGCTCCACAAAGAGGCATACAAAGACTTCCACGTGAGCCTCTTTCTTCGTAAGGATGACCCGAGCGACTTTCGTTCGTCGATAAACGATCACCCACACAGAATCATTCCCTAAGTGCGAGCGAGGTAACCCATGGACAAAGTCCATGGAGATATCCTCAAACTTCCACTCGGGGATGGACAACGACTGTAACATACCTCCAGGGCTCTTGCACTCCGCCTTCACCCTTTGACAGGCTTTGCAATATGTAACAAAATACCTGACATCCTTCTTCATTCCCGGCCAACACATGGTCTTCCGTAAGCCGGCGTACATCTTGACAATACCCGGCTGTACAAAATACTGATATCAATATGCCTCTCTCAAGATATCCTCTCGGATTTTACCGCCCTTGGGGATATAAAGTCGGCCGCAAAAATAAACGAGGCCGTCTTTTAGTGTATTCTCGTCAGTAGTCCCATCTGCGATTGACTTGATTGCCGGGGCTAGAGCTGCATACCTTCCTTGCTCTGCCCGGATTCGGTCACGGATATCACAAACTATGCTCATGGTTGCCCAGTACTCTGTGTACTCTGCCGAAGGAGCCTTATATAGCAAAGTAATTTCCATCTCTTCAATCATCCGAGCCAACTCCATACTCATCAACCGAGACTCTGAGCTCGAGTCCGGTACTTTTCTTCTTAATGCATCGGCCACCGAGTTCGCTTTTCCGGGGTAGTTGTTCAAGGTGATCTCATAATCGCACAGAAACTCTAGCCACCGCCGTTGTCTCAAGTTCACTTTCTTCTGTGTATGAACATACTTTAAGTTTTTATGGTCTGAGAAAATCTCGCAGTAGACTCCATATAGATAGTCCCTCCAAACTTTCAAGGCGAATACCACTACTCCCAATTCTAAGTATGAGCTGGGTAATTGATTTCATGCTTCTTTAACTGTCTTGAGGCAAAAGCAATCACGTGTCCGTGCAGCATCAACACTGCTCACATTCCTTGATATGATGCGTCGGTGTAAACTTGAAATCCTTCCTTCCCAGACAAAAGTGCTAGGATGGGTGCATATATGAGTTTGTCCTTCACCTCTTGGAACATTGCTTCACACTGGTGTGTCCACTCATACGACGCACCTTTCTTCGTCAAGGAGGTAAGAGGAAGGGCAATCTTGGAGAATCCTTTTACGAACTTGTGGTAATACCCGACAAGTCCAAGGAAGCTCCGCACATCGGCCGCCGACTTCAAGGGCGACCACTCCTTCAAGGCACACACCTTGGCCGGATCCACTGCTAGTCCTGCTCCACTAATCACATGCCCTAAGAAAGCAACGTCTTTAAGCCAAAATTCGCACTTGCTGAACTTGGCGAACAAGGCGTGCTCTTTTAATTTCTTCAATACCAAGGTCAAGTGCTCAATATGCTCCTCCTCCGTCTTTGAGTAGACCAGGATGTCGTCGATGAAAACAATGACGAAAATATCCAAATAAGGTTCAAACAACTTGTTCATCATGGTCATGAAGGCCGAAGGGGAATTTGTGAGCGCAAACAACATTATGGTGAACTCGTACAGTCCGTATCTTGAGCTAAAGGCCGTTTTCTGGATGTCCTCTTCTTGTATCCTCAACTGATAATATCCCGAGCGTAGATCCAAGTTCGAAGACCAATGCGCTCCTACCAGTTGATCGAACAGCTCGTTGATCTGGTGTAACGGATAATTGTTCCGCACCGTCAGTCGATTGAGCTCCCGATAGTCTATGCATAACCGCAAGGTTCCGTCCTTCTTCTTAACGAACAATACAGGGGCTCCCCAAGGTGACAAGCTGGGGCGAACGAACCCGGACTCCACCAGTTCTTGCAGTTGAGCTCTAAACTCTGCGAGTTCCTTCGGGGCCATTCGGTAAGGGGACCTGGATACAGGCTGGAACCCGGTACTAGATTAATTTGAAAATCAACTTCTCTATGTGAGGGTAATCCTGGCAGTTTCTCAGGAAATACCTCGGGGAAGTCCTGCAGTACCCGTACATCTTTCATATCAAACGTCATCTCCTATAACTCGAAACATATCATGAAGACTTCATCCCCCTTCATATGGGCTTTTACAGTCTGAACTGAAGATAACAACATACGTGGTGCGAAGCTAATACCTTGGAAGATGACATCAGAGTCCCCATGTCTCAAATAAATTTGTTTCTCCGCGTAATCAATCCTTGCGAAGTGCCAGTCCAACCACGCCATGCCCATAATGATGTCGAATTCCGACATTCTAAATACCGTGGCAGGGGTATCAAAGGCCTTTCCCTCAATAAGTATCTCAAATTCGCACTTGGCGGTTACGATCATCTCAGAGCCGTCTGGGAGGTGTACTTGTCGAGCTATACCAGTAAAGTATTGTACACCCACAATGTCTTTGATGAAGTCCACAGACACAAAGGAGTGTGAGGCACTGGTATCGAACAACGCATAGACCATCTTTCCGCTAACTACCACGGTGCCTAAGTCCCAATAGCCAAAACTCAACACTAGTTGTCGAGTATGTCTTAAGCAATTTAAGTTAAATAGTGAAAATGTGAAAGCTAACGGCAACATGTAACGACCCTAGCTGATACAACGTGAGAGTGTCACGGCACCGCTCTAGGCATCGCTACCGGGCTGCAGCCCAAGCACCCCAACCCCTCTCCCTCCACAGGTGGGTTGTTGGTGGCCACAGCCTCCCTTTGATGAGCGAACTCGATAGTTAAGTTGGGCCGTACGGGTACTTCCTAGGAGGTCACCAGTAACATCCCAACTTTTTAGCAGGAAAACTTTTTGGGTGACACGGCCTGGGACACGGGCGTGTCCCAGGGCGTGTCCCCCTGCGTTCGACGATCGGCGAAAGGTGCTCGACGACTGTCGAATGTCCCTCTGCATCCGACGATCGATGAAAGCTGCTCGACGATTGTCGCGTGTCCCCCTGCGTTCGACGATTGGCAAAAGGTGCTCGACGACTGTCGAATGTCCCTATGCATTCGACGATCGACGAAAAGCTGCTCGACGATCGTTGAGTGTCCCCTGCGTTCGACGATCGACAAAATTTGCTCGTTCGACGATCGTGAAACCCTGCGTTCGATGAACGTCAAGTGCCAAATAAGAGGTAGACGGCCTGTGATACAGGCGTGTCAAGGGCGTGTCACCAGCCGTGTCCTTCTCGGGCAGATTTTGGCTTGATGCAGGCAGGTGAATTAAAGAGGCAGAGGCCACTTGGCCTTGGCTCCATCAGCTAAAACATTGTGTTGGCTAGCCTCCTCAGAGAATTTCCAGAGAATTTGACTGCATGGTGCCCACTTGGCATGAAGGGTGATACAACCAAAGCTCCAAACTAAGCTTGCATTGGTTGTATCTCCCCATATACCACCTCCCATCCAGAAATAGTGATTCCATTAGCTTCAGAGGGAAAAGGAGAGTAGAAATCGATAGCTGGAGTAAAGGAAACAGTGCAGGAACCATGAATCCAAGAGGTGTCGCCGGAGCAAGGTCGGGAATGGCTACCCTCCTCCATCCTCACCGCCAGCCACCAACATAGGTTCATTTCACCGTCCCTCTACCCGTACTAGAATCCTAGATCAACTAGGGGAGATATCGGGCTCAATTGAGCCCGATGCCATGAGAGAAATGGGAGATTTTTCAAGCTTTTTCTTACCGCTCGGGATCGCCGTCGCCGCCGTCTCCCGCCGCCTCATCACCGGCAAAGGATAGCCACCACCACCGTGAAGGTGATGGCACCGTTGGCCGGGGGTGGCGTCGCCTCAGGTGGCCGAAAATGGCCCCACAATATCCCCCAGGTCGGCTCGATCTCAGCCATTGAACACTTGGGGAAGATGAAAGGATGCCATCCAATCTAACTTTAAGATTCGAGCACTGCATTTTATTAAAATCAATTTAATTTTGTTATTATTTTAATGAAATGAAATTTCATTTCTGTCACATTAATTCAGTGATCTTGGATGTCAAATATAGGGCTCTTAGAGCCATTTACAGAGGATGACCTAAACATTAAAAATGTAGCCCTTTGTGTTAAATTTAAGTTGCCACCCTTAACTTGAGATTTGGTGAAGTGGTCGGACCTGTAGGTCCATTTTGCTAGGGTTGGTCCTTAGTTAGGGCAGAATTTCAAAATTATGCCCAAGTCAAACCATTCATCCAAATGGCCCAATATTTTGGGTGCATGCATGTATAGGTCTTAGTTAACCCCTGTACAAAAATGAGAATTTTGGGGAAAACGTTTTCTATAGTGTTTACTAAAATACCAAAAATGGAATAAAAACAATATTTGGAGTTGTGTGACTCCAAATGGCCCCAAATTTTGGTGACATGTCCTTAGGGACATTATAAGTGTATTTTTGAAATTGCAGCCAATTTGGACCAATGCATGTTGGGTAAACCCACTTGCATGTTTTGGCTTGTTATAGGCTGGTGTGCATTTAGCCTAAAATGAAATAATGTGTATTCAGCCAACTTGGAACATTCAAAAATCATGATTTTCATTATGGAGACACATGAGGGTGTAATACACCTCTCATAGCAATGGTGGGAATTTTGGGAACAAAAATCCCATTATTTTGAATTTCTGAAAATTTAGTCCTTTTGAGGAAATAAATTTAAACTAGGTTTACCCTTATCATAAAATGTTCAATTTCTGTTGAGGATTAAGGAGTGACATAATAAGCAGTAGAAATAAATTATATCTCTGTTGGATGAAGTTTAAGTAGTTTAAGGAGCAAAATGACAATTTTATCCTTATGGAATTTTGTATAGAAATGATGGGTATATTCCTTTGAAAAATCTGAGAAAATTCATATTGCTGTAATTGTATTTTTGTACCTTGTGCAATCATTTCAGAATTTTGGAGTGCCAAATAATGTACTTAGTCCCATAATGGCATTTTGGTAAATAACTCAAATTGATCATGGATAGGCCATTTCAACCTAGATGTAAATAGAAATCTGGACATAGCATTATTTCATTATTTTCAAGGCTTTGTAAGATAATTGAAATTTTTGAGATAATATTTTATGTACTTCATTTGGAAAATGCTAGATTTGTGGATATAGTATTAAATAGGAATTAATTATAAATCTGAATTGAAAAAGCATGAATTTTTGGTAGGCCCCATTAATTGTCATATTATATACCTGGACGAATCCCTATGTCAGTAGGTTTAATATGGACAATACTTCATGTGCAAAACCACTAGGGACTACATTTAAAGAAATTAATTTAATGGTGTAAGTAATTTGGAAAATTATGGAATTCATCATGTTCATCATATAGGTCCATACCATCCTAGGATAAATAATTTGAGACATATGGCCAGAGGAATTAGAAGGTCACATTTGTGGGTGGTATCGGGACATGGGTAAGGGTCTAGCACCGATGTTCGTACTAGTATGGCCACCAAGGGAGGAATCTGAAGAACTAGTAAAGTGAATATCTTAGTGGAGGAATTAACCCTTGTTGGTCTCCTAGAGGATTCCTTAACCATGTGTGGAAGATTGCAAGTCCCGTGATAGCAACAATAACGGGGACCGGCGGAAGACCGTCGCGCTCCTAATAACACCTTAAGTCTTTAGGGTCATTCTAAAGTAATACGAGAGTTGGGGTATAAATCCTGGGTAGACACCAATAAAAGTAATTATCCTTGAGAAAGGGAACTTTGGGCGTAATCCCATCGTAGTTCCTAGTGCCCCCGAGAGCCCTTCACCGGGTATACCCTGGGCAGTCCTTGGATTAACCTTAAATCACTAAGTATAATAACCCGTAGACAAGAGTAGTCTAATAAGTTAAGACATTATGGTTCAATCTCACCTGTGTAGGGTTGTCGGGATTGTGGTTCATTCTCACCCGTGTAGGGTTGGATGGATTGTGGTTCATTCTCACCTGTGATGGGTTAGAGAGAGACTTGTGGTAAATGCTCGCCTGTGTAGTGTTTGAGGGATTTAGGACAGGTTGGTCATGCGAGCTGAAGGCTCGGGATGTAATACTTACATGTGCATAAATTTAGTGGCGGGGCATGCGGTACTAGCTGTTCATCACACCGATGACAGTACGGTGCACCGGGCGGGTGTGAGGGTTAGAGGGTCCAGTGGGTTATTTTACACTGCGGTCTGGAGGACGATCCCCGATAACGCACATCCGACCCAACAAAACTGACGGGTTGCAGCAAAGTACGTACGCATAGACTCTAGAGTGCACCTTGGACGTGTATAGAGGCGTATGAGAGGGGTCTAAGGTTTGGTAGTGTGCATACCGGCCTAGAAGTGGAGATGCCTGCTCCGCTACTGCCGTAGACACAACGGTGGTACCCGAGAGTGAAGCTAGCTCTCAAAAAGTGGGAACTAAAGGTCTGAGATCTCAGAGTCGTGTGCGTGTGTTGCACTTGCATGTTTCATAATTCATAACATATCATCCATTTGCATTAGGACATACGCTACATAGATCCTTATCATATAAATTAGTATGAGCTATTTTATATGATAAGTTATTTTGAAAATCCTAACTTATATATTTGTATGGGCATTTATATAAGTTTGGGTACTCTATGATGGTAGATAGCTTTACCTTTCAGCTTTACTTTACTTTTCTGCTCTTACTTTCAGTTCTTTCCTTTACTAGTACTGCACTTTACTTACTTATACTATATACTTAGAACTAATAGAGTAGAATAATAATATCTATTACAACTGCTAGTTAGTTCTTGTCACCTGCTTCCACTTTTGTTACCCGTTATTGTCCTCCGCTTCGTCCGTCCGCTTGGTGCCTAGGAGCTGCGGGGCGAGGTGCGGAGGAAACGACTTAGTATTTTTGACTAATGGTCGGTGACCATAATATTTTAGCAGCTCGTGGAGATGGAGCACCAGCATGACGAGGAGGCAGGACTTGAGGAGCAGATACCGCTACCGCAGGCTACTACTACTACTACTACTGCGCGTCCTCAGGTGGGACGAGTTTTGATGTATTAGATTATCTTCTGCTTTGATTTGAGAGAGAGAGAGTTGATATTATGTACTGTGCATAAGCCCTTATTACTCTTTCATTTGTACTCATTGTGGACTATGTTTTTGTACTCTTCATTTATATATATGATATGTACTCTGTGACTTGTGGACTAGTGAATTTGATATACTACTATACTTCTTTTTCTCATATTAGCCTACAGGTTATATGATTGTATTAGCTGGTAGAATCGGCGTATTGCGGTGTCGACTAACCCGTGCGTTAGTGCCACCGTAAGATGGTGGTTCTGGGCATAAGACCCGGTAGCCCTCCTTGGTAAGGGGGGGGGGGGGGTCTTACAACCTGGTATCACTTGAACAAACGATCATATGAGAAAGAAGTACACAACACTGAACCACCCCGCGCGAGCATTAGTTTGCGGACAAACTATGCAGTGGAAGCAGTGGTGTGCCTATGTGTAAAAAGTCACATAAAACAGTCCACTAAGTACAATGAGTTAGACCAGTTCTGTTTTAACCTTACCTTTATGAAACCTCAACAAGTCGCCGCGCCGCAAAATGTGGCTCATCTCCCTCCAACTGCCACTCCATTTCTACAGACGGAGATTGGGCAGACTTTGACGGCGATCCTGGATGCCTTCAAAGCCCATCAAGTCCCGGCTCCGCAGCCAAATCCGTGGTCAAGCTGGCTGAGTGCCTTCAAGAGCCTGTCCCCACCGATGTACTGTGTGACAGAAGATGTGGTAAAGACGGAGGAATGGCTGGAGGCCAGACACAAGATTTTGGCAAGCATCAGCTGGCCGGTAGGCGAGGTAGTACCTCTAGCCACCTCTGCACTAGAGGCTCATGTGAAGAGATGGTGGAAATCAGTGCGGGAGTCTACATAGGCGGACTGGGAGTTGTTAGACATATCGTGCGAGGAGTTTGGCAATGTATTTTTTGGATCACTTCAACTCTACTATGGGCAGATATGCTTTGGAGGATAGGTTTCTGAACCTCTGGCAGGGGAGCAGATCAGTGATTGAGTACCAGAGGGAGTTCTCCCACCTTGCCAGCTTCGTAGGGATACATGATACTGATGATAGGAGGTATGCCAAGAGGTTCTACCGGGGCCTCAGGGACAATTTGAGGCAGGCTTTGTTGTTCATTTCTCACAGCACGTCCACCCAGATTATCGAGATGGCGAAGAAGCTGGAGGCTGACCAGCTGATGGTGCAAGGCAGAGGGAAGAGACCGTATGATGGGTCGACATCAGGAGAGAGCAGCAGGGCCTCTCAGAGAGGCAGGACTGTTGGATACAAGAGGAGTGGGGGACGTCGTTGTCCCAACTACAGGCAGGAGCAGGGACCTCCTCCAGTATTAGCTCCCCCACCTCTACAGGTGCATGATCCGAGGAGACAGGATGACCATGGCCACCGGCAGGTAGTTTGTTACGGATGCCGCCAGCCCGGGCACATTAGATAGGAGTGTTCGTATCGATTCCATCCTCCTCCTCCACCTCCAGTGGCCCCAGTACAGCAGGGCCGAGGTCGAGGCCGAGGACGAGGACGAGGCCGGGGATATCACGGCAGGGGACGCAATCAGGAGCAGATATATGCTTTGGACCTCACGGAGCAGAGGAACCCCGAGGATGTGATTACAGGTACTTAAATTGTTTTAATTTTGAAATTTCAACCTTAGTAGTGCCTTGAAAACCATAGAAATAACATCCATTATACCTCAAATAAATCTCAGGCATAGTTATGATCAGCGGCAAGCCCGCACATACCCTCTTCGACACGGGTGCTTCGCACGCGTTCGTATCTGAGGCCTTCATAGACGGACTTGAAGGCGTGGAAAGATTTCCGGGACAAGAGATGAGGGTCCGTCTACCTGATGGGTCAGAACTGCGGACCACTGCCCATTGTAAAATGGAGGCCGAGATTGGAGGCAAGGCATTTGAGGCGCCAACAACTATTTTGAAGCTGCAGGAGTTCGATTTGATTTTGGGCATGACATGGTTACATCGGAACCATGCTCAGATAGATTGCCCATCAAGGAGGATCACACTAAGTCATGGCGACTCCCATGTCATCATCGAAGGTATTAAACATATCTCACAACTATTACTATCTTCTGTACAGGCTGTGAAGGCCCACGAGCAGGGATAGGAGGTTTACCTTATCTGCTTTGAGATGGTGGGAGCAGAGGCTTCTATTTCAGATATTCTGGTGGTCCGGGATTTCTCCAACGTGTTCCCGGAGAAATTGCCCGGACTACCACTAGCCAGGGACTTGGATTTCAGGATTCAGCTGGTACCGGGAGCGAGGCCAGTGTCCCGGGCACCTTACGGGATGGCTCCCACAGAGTTGGCAGAGTTCAGGACTCAACTTCATGAGCTAGTTGAGTCGGGATTTGTGCGGCCCAGTTCATCGCCATGGGGAGCACCAGTTCTTTTTGTGAAGAAGAAGGACGGGTCGTTATGACTATGCATAGATTACCGGGAGATGAACCGGTTAACGGTCCGCAATACCTATCCACTGCCTCGGATAGACGAGCTATTTGATCAGCTGCAGGGAGCCTTATGGTTCTCTAAGCTAGATTTGTGATCCGGTTACTACCAGCTCCGCATCCGAGAAGAGGACATACCGAAGACGGCATTCAGTTCACGATATGGGTTATACGAGTTCACGGTGATGCCTTTTGGGCTCACGAATGCCCCCTCCGAGTTCATGAACCTAATGAACCGTGTATTCGAACCTTACTTAGACCACTTCGTCATTGTGTTCATTGATGATAATCTGATCTATTCCCGGACGCAAGAGAAGCACACTGAACACTTGACACAGGTTTTGCAGAGATTGAGAGGATTCCAGATGTATGCAAAGTTTTCTAAGTGCCAGTTCTAGCTACAGGAGGTGGCTTTCCTGGGGCACACTATCAGTGGGGCTGGATTGGTAGTGGATCCAGCCAAGATAGAGGCAGTACGAAATTGGCCACGACCGAAGACAAAATCAGACATACGCAGTTTCTTGGGGTTAGCAGGTTATTATCACAAGTTCGTGGAGGGATTCTCGAGGTTAGCCCTCCCCCTAACATCCTTGACGAAGAAGGATGTAGATTTTGTTTGGTCAGAGCAGTGCGAGACAGCTTTTCAGGAGCTGAAGGACCGACTCACCTCATCCCCTATTCTTGCGCTACCATCCGAGAATGAAGGATTTCAGATCTACACAGATGCCTCTTACCAGGGGATGGGTGCTGTCTTAATGCAGCATGGAAATGTTATTGCTTATGCTTCAAGACAGTTGAAGAAGCATGAGCATAACTATCTAGTACATGAATTAGAGCTCGGGGCTGTGGTATTCGCCCTAAAGATGTGGAGACATTATTTATATGGGATTCATTGTGATATCTATTCAGATCACAAGAATCTTAAATATATCGATACGCAGAAGGACCTGAACCTGTGACAGAGGATATGGCTGGAATTCCTCTGTGACTATGATTACCAGATCCACTACCACCTGGGGAAAGCAAACACAGTAGCAGATGATTTAAGTAGGAGAGTCGACACTTCTGGACCGGAGCCTCGGTTGATGTCTATAGTGTTGATACGGATGATGGAAGACATGCATATTACCATGGTATCTGAGATCGAACCAGTGGTATATCGAGAGTACTTGAGCTCAGTGATCAGTGGTGATGATATATGAGAGCGCATCAAAACACATCAGAGGCTGGATGCTGCATTAGAGCCGATTTTCAGTGCCCTGGAAAGGGGCAAGGTTGAGGACTACACGCTGCAGGATGATCTCGTTCGATTCCGTGGACTCATTTACATACCAGCAGGGGGAAGTATCTGGGATGACATACTCAGAGAGGCTCATTGCTCCAGATATTCAGTGCATCCCGGCATCACCAAGATGTGGGCAGATTTACGGAGGACCATGTACTGGCCTGGGATGAACAAGGAGATCACCTATTTTGTGACATATTGCGAGACTTGTCAGCGCATGAAGGCGGAATGTAAGAGCCCCAGAGGTTTCTACAGACACTGCCAGTCCAAGAGTGGAAGTTCGAGGACATTGCTATGGATTTTGTGCACGGACTACCTCGCTCCCACTCTGGGAATGATTCTATATAGGTCATAGTAGACAGACTGACCAAGGTAGCGCGCTTTATTCCAGTCCAGAAGGATGCTCCAGTTATAGTTTTGGTGAGACTATTCGTGGAGCTGTTTGTCAGATACCATGGCATTCGCAGGACGATTGTTTCGGACCGTGATGGTCGGTTCACTTCGAGCGAGTGGAGGGCCGTGCATGATTATTTGGGCTCTCGACTTACTTTTAGTACTGCCTTCCACCCGCAGACCGACGGACCGACCGAGTGGACCATCCGGACCATGTAAGATCTACTCTACCTGTCCATATTTTATACGGGGAAGCCTTGGGAGAAGCTACTACCACTGATCGAGTTCTCCTACAATAACAGCCACCAGGCTAGCATCAGGATGGCTCCTTACGAGGCACTTTATGGGAGGAAATGCAGGACACCGTTGTCATGGGTTCATTATGTGGATACCAAGGCACTTGGTTCTGATTATGTGAAGGATATGGAGGCTCTGGTACATTTGATCATGGATCGACTGCTAGAGGCCCAGAGCAGACATGCGAAGTATTATGATGCTCGGCACAGGAAGGTGGAGTTCTATGTTGGAGACAAGGTTTTCTTGAAGATACGTCCGGTACATGGTGTCTCTCGGGTGCAGAGGCACAAGAAGCTCAGTCCTCGATACATGGGGCCATACGTGATCCTGGAGCGGATCGGCCCCTTAGCTTACCGGCTGCAGCTGCCACCGGAGTTGGGTACCCTACACGATGTCTTCCATGTCTCTTCCTTGCGAAGAGCTCTCCTACGGCCGAAGCAGCGTGTTACTATTACAGCCGGTCCGATAACGCTAGAAATATCCATCAGATTTGTGCCGATCTGGATTGATGATACAGATGTACAAGTGTTGTGGAAGAAGAAGGTCCCTCTTGTGAAGGTGTTGTGGTCCAACCATGGACGGGAGGAACACACCTGAGAGCCGAGGGATCTAATGCTGGAGCGACACCCGGAGCTGTTCACTTCACGTATACTTTAGTCTATACGTTTAAAATTTCTTATAATTCTTGTAAGTAGAACCCCGTAGACCCGAACTTAAATTTCGGGGACGAAATTATTTTCATGTTTATTGGGATTTGTAACATTCCAACTTTTCAGCAGGAAATATTTTTGGGTGACACGGACTGGGACACGGGCATGTCCCAGGGCGTGTCCCCCTGTATTCGACGATCGGCGAAAGGTGCTCGACGACTGGCGAATGTCCCTTTGTGTTCGACAATCGACGAAAGCTGCTCGACGATTGTCACGTGTCCCCCTGCATTCGATGATCGGCGAAAGGTGCTCGACGACTGTCGAATGTCCCTCTACGTTCAACGATCGACGAAAAGCTGCTCGACGATCGTTGAGTGACCCCTACGTTCGACGATCGACAAAATTTGCTCGTTCGATGATCGTGAAACCCTGCGTTCGATGATCTTCGAGTGTCAAGTAAGAGGTAGACGACCTGTGACACAGGCGTGTCAAGGGCATGTCACCAGCCGTTTCCTTCTCGGGTAGATTTTGGCTTGATACAGGCAGGTGAATTAAAGAGGAGAGGCCACTTTGCCTTGGCTCCATCAGCCCAAAAATTGTGCTGGCTGGCCTCCTCAGAGAATTTCCAGAGAATTTGACTGCATGGTGCCCACTTGGCATGAAGGGTGATACAACCAAAGCTCCAAACCGAGCTTGCATTGGTTGTATCTCCCCATATACCCCCTCCCAGCCAGAAATAGTGATTCCATTAGCTTCAGAAGGCAAAGAAGAGTAGAAATCAATAGCTGGAGTAATGGAAACAGTGCAGGAACCATGAATCCGAGAGGTGTTGCCGGAGCAAGGTCGGGAATGGCCACCCGCCTCCATCCTCGCCGCCAGCCACCAACACAGGTTCGTTTCACCGTCCCTCTACTCGTACTAGAATCCTAGGTCAACTAGGGGAGATATCGGGCTCAATTGATCCCGATGCCATGAGAGAAATGGGAGATTTTTCAAGATTTTTCTTACCGCTCGGGATCGCCGTCGCCGCCGTCTCCCGCCGCCTCATCACCGGCAAAGGATAGCCACTACCACCGTGAAGGTGATGGCACCGTTGGCCGAGGGTGCCGCCGCCTCAGGTGGCCGGAAAGGGCCCAGTAATATCCCGCAGGTCGGCTCGATCTCAGCCGTTGAACACTTGGGGAAGATGAAAGGATGTCGTCCAATCTAACTTTAAGATTCGAGCACTGCATTTTATTAAAATCAATTTAATTTTGTTATTATTTTAATGAAATGAAATTTCATTTCTGTCACATTAATTCAGTGATCTTGCATGTCAAATATAGGGCTCTTAGATCCATTTCCAAAGGATGACATGAACATGCAAAATGTAGCCCTTTGTGTTACTTTAAGTTTCCACCCTTAGCTTGAGATTTGGTCCAGTGGTCTGACCTGTAGGACCATTTTGCTAGGGTTGGTCCTTAGCTAGGGTAGAATTTCAAAATGATGCCCAAGTCAAACCACTCATGCAAATGGCCCAATATTTTGGGTGCATGCATGTTTAGGGCTTGGTTAACACCTATACAAAAATGAGAATTTTTGGGAAAACGTTTTCTATAGTTTGTACTAAAATACCCAAAATGAAATAAATGAAATATTTTGAGTTTTGTGACTCCAAATGGCCCCAACGTTTGGTGGCATGTCCTTCGAGGAATTATAAGTGTATGTTTGAAATTTCAGCCAATTTGGACTACTACATGTTGGGTAAACTCACTTGCATGTGTTGGCTTGTTATAGGCTTGGTGTGCATTTAGCCTAAAATGAAATAATGTGTATACAACCAACTTGGAACATTCAAAAATCATGATTTTCATTATGGAGACACATGAGGGTGTAATACACCACTCATAGCAATGGTGGGATTTTTGGGAACTAAAATCTCATTATTTTGAATTTCTGAAAATTTGGTCCTTTTGAGGAAATAAATTTAAAATAGGTTTACCCTTATCATAAAATGTTCAATTTCTGTTGAGGACTAAGGAGTGACATAATAAGCACTAAAATAAATTATATCTATGTTGGATGAAGTTTAAGTAGTTGAAGGAGCAAAATGACCATTTTACCATTATGAAATTTTGTGTAGAAATGATGGGTATATTTATTTGAAAAATCTGAGAAAATTCATATTGATGTAATTGTATGTTTTGTACCTTGTGCAATTATTTCAGAATTTTGGAGTGCAAAATAATGTACTTAGGTCCCATAATGGCATTTTGGTAAATAAATCAAATTGATCATGGATAGGCCATTTCAAACTAGATGTAAATGGAATCTGGACATAGCATTATTTCATTATTATCAAGGCTATGTAAGTTAATTGGAATTTTTGAGATAATATTTTATGTACTTCATTTGGAAAATGCTAGATCTGTGGATATAGTATTAAATAGGAATTAATTATAAATCTGAATTGAAAAAGCATGAAATTTTGTTAGGCCCCATTAATTGTCCTATTATATACCTGGAAGAATCCCTAGGTCAGTAGGTTTAATATTGACAATACTTCATGTGCAAAACCACTAGGGACTACATTTAAAGAAATTAATTTAATGGTGTAAGTAATTTGGAAAATTATGGAATTCATCCTGTTCATCATATAGGTCCATACCATCCTAGGATAAATAATTTGAGGCATATGGCCAGTGGAATTAGAAGGTCACATTTGTGGGTGGTATCGGGACATGGGTAAGGGTGTAGCACCGATGTTCGTACTAGTAGGGCCACCAGGGGAGGAATCTAAAAAACTAGTAAAGTGAGGATCTTAGTGGAGGAATTAACCCTGGTTGGTCTACTAGAGGATTCCTTAACCATGTGTGGAAGAGTGCAAGTCCCGTGATAGCAACAATAACGGGGACCGGCAGAAGACCGCCGGGCTCCTAATAACACCTTAAGTCTTTTGGGTCGTTCTAAAGTAATACGAGAGTTGGGGTATAAATCCTGTGTAGACACCAATAAAAGTAATTATCTTTCAGAAAGGAAACTTTGGGCGTAATCCCATCGTAGTTTCTAGTGCCCCCGAGAGCCCTTCACCGGGTATACCCTGGGCAATCCTGGGATTAACCTTAAATCACTAAGTATAATAACCCATAGACAAGAGTAGTCTAATAAGTTAAGACATTGTGGTTCAATCTCAGCTGTGTCGGGTTGGGGGGATTGTGGTTCATTCTCACCCGTATAGGGTTGGAGGGATTGTGGTTCATTCTCACCCGTGATGGGTTGGAGGGAGACTTGTGGTAAATGCTCGCCCGTGTAGGGTTTGAGGTATTCAGGACAGGTTGGTCCTGCGAGCTGAAGGCTCGGGATGAAATACATGCATGTGCATAAATTTAGTGGCAGGGCATGCGGTACTGGTCGTTCGTCACACCGATGGCAGTACGGTGCACCAGGCAGGTGTGAGGGTTAGAGGGTCAGTGGGTTGTTTTACAATGCGGTCTGGAGGACGATCCCCGATAACGCACATCCGACCCAATAAGACTGTCGGGTTGTCAGCAAAGTACGTACGCATAGACTATAGAGTGCACCTTGGATGTGTACAGAGGCGTATGAGAGGGGTCTAAGGTTTGTTAGTGTGCATAACGGCCTAGAAGTGGAGATGCCTGCTCCGCTGCTGTCGTAGCCACAACGGTGGTACCCGAGAGTGAAGCTAGCTCTCAAAAGTGGGAACTAAAGGTTTGAGATCTCAGAGTCGTGTGCGTGTGTTGCACTTGCATGTTTCATAATTCGTAACATATCATCCATTTGCATTAGGACATACGCTTCATAGATCCTTATCATATAAATTAGTATGGGCTCTTTTATTTGACAAGTTATTTTGGAAATCCTAACTTATATATTTGTATGGGCATTTATATAAGTTAGGGTACTCTGTGATGGTAGATAACTTTACCTTTCAGCTTTACTTTACTTTTCTGCTCTTACTTTCAGTTCTTTCCTTTACTAGTACTGCACTTTACTTACTTGTACTATATACTTAGAATTGTTAGAGTAGAATAATAATATATATTATAACTGCTAGTTAGTTATTGTCACCTGCTTCCACTTTTTCTACCCCTTGTTGTCCTCCACTTCGTCCTTCCGTTCGGTGCCTATGAGCTATGGGACAAGGTGCAGAGGAAACGACTTAGTCCTTTTGACTAATGGTCGGTGACCATACTATTTTAGGAGCTAGTGGAGATGGAGCACCAGCACGTCGAGGAGGCAGGACTTGAGGAGCAGATACCGCTACCGCAGGCTACTACTACTTCTGCGCGTCCTCAGGTGGGACGAGTTTTGATGTATTAGATTAGCTTTCGCTTTGATTTGAGAGAGAGAGTTGATATGATGTATTGGGCATAAGCCCTTATTACTCTTTCATTTTTACTCATTGTGGACTATGTTTCTGTACTCTTCATTTATATATATGATATGTACTCTATGACTTGTGGACTAGTGGATTTGATATACGACTATACTTCTTTTTCTCATATTGGCCTACAGGTTATATGATCGTATTAGCCGGCAAAATCGGCATGTTGCGGTGTCGACTAACCCGTGTGTTAGGGCCACCATGGGACTGCGGGTCTGGGCATAAGACCCGGTAGCCCTCCTTGGTAAGGGGGAGGGGGGTCTTACATCACCCATCCCAGTACTACTCTCGCCTAAGCACGCTTAACTATGGAGTTCCTTCACTTATCATCACCAGTTGAGCTGCAGCTCAAGTGGTGATAAGAGTTGAAAGAACTTCTTGGTTAAGCGTGCTCGGGATGGAGAAGTCCTGGGATGGGTGACGTCCTGGGAAGTCCCCGTGCTGTCCACTTAACAGGAGAATTTCACTCATCAAAGTGAGGCTGCGGGCACCAACAACCCTCCCGTGAAGGGAGAGGGGTTGGAGTGCTTGGGCTGCAGCCTAATAACGGTCTAACGGAGGCCTAGTGGGATGAGGCCCATGGACGGCCCAGGGGATGTTAAATAATGAAAATGTGAAAGCTAACAGCAACATACCTGCAATCAAATCCTGGGGATTCCGTTCTTGCGCCATGTCCAACGCGTACACTTGATCCCGGGCAGGACCGGGGTTTCCTCCTCGCGGTCCTTATCCTCGACCGCGCATGTAACCCCGTCCTCGAGGAGCCGCCGGAGGGAGAGCAGGATGGACGTTCCTAAACAACTGCGGGCAGAAAAGCCGAATGTGGCCCGACTGGTTGCATTCGAAGCACACCCTCCCATAATGCCCCTCAGGTCTCTTACCACTACTCAAGTGGTCCGCCTCCAATCTGTAACTTCCCCTGGGCCGTCCGTGGGGCTCAGCCCACTAGGCCTCTGTTAGACCGTTACCGGGCTGCAGCCCAAGCACCCCAACCCCTCTCCCTCCACGGGCGGGTTATTGGTGGCCACAGCCTCCCTTTGATGAGTGAACTCGACAGTTAAGCTGGGCCGTGACATCGTCACATTGGATCGTCTAGGGGCGTTACATAATCTCTTTGCCATGTCGATTATCTCCGCCAAGCTAGAGTCCGCTATAAAAAAAGGTGGTTGCCCTAGGGGATCTCGCAAGACTTTATAGAATAGTTATACATACCTGGGGTCGTCCAAACCTTAGGAGATCGACGTATAAATGTACGTACCTAAGGTCGGGTTGGCTAATTGTAGGGTCAAATTTGGACATACTTAGTTTGAATTACATATGTGCATACCACTGCTTCTGCTAAGTCAGTTTGTCTCCAAACTGACTAATCGAATGGGGGTGGTACCATTGTTGAATGACTTCTTTAGTTGAGGATCGTGACAAGCTGATACCATTTGTAAGAACCCCCTCCCAGATCCCAAAACACGGTACGAAGGGGGTCTTTTGCCCAGAACAGCCGCCTTGCGGTATCATTAGAACACGGGATAACCTGTACCACAAGAAGCCTATTCTACAGGCTACAACCAATATCAATATATACATGACAACCCAACCAAAATATAAACAAGAAATCAAATCCACACCAAGCATATATATCCAAAGTACATCAAAATAGAGAAGCTAAAACATGCTTTGATAATATCATAGTACAACTAATAAACGCCCAACGGGGCTACATCAGAGTCGCTCAACACTCACATCAGTAACAGACGGTAGCGACGACACCGTCACTTCAGGCCCTGTCGTCCTGGCCTGGCTCTCCTGCTGCAAAGTCTGCGGCTGCTCTACCTGCGGGGTAACCTCCTAAAAAGGAAGACGTAGCAACCGTTAGTCGAAAGACTAAGTGGCTTCACATCCACTCCCACGGCGACTCCTCGGCACCGGACGGAGAAAAGAGTAAGGGTACAAAGTATAATAAATAGTATAAGCATATACAAGCAGGTGGTAATATTATAATAAGATTAACAACATTATAATCTAGCAGTTCTACGTGAGCAACAACAATCATCAAGTACAAGTAACTACAACAGGAAAGTAACTTAACTTATAAGGATGCCCATACAAGCTTATAAGTTAAGGATCGGTTTACATAAGGTAACTCATCATATAGGAGTGCCCATACAAAATTATACGATGAGGATCTTGTTGTGCAATGTTATGAAATGGTATGTATGTTATGAAATGACTCACCCATAATCACACACATACAACCGCTATGTCGACACAGACTATAGTTCCCACTATTCGAGCAGGTAGCAAACCTCTCAGGCATCAACCACCGTGGCCAGGCGGTGACAGTAGAGCATGCATCTCTACTACTAGGCGAGTATCCACACTACTTCACCTAGGCCTCCATACGCCTCAACACTAAGAACACAACATCAGAGCCCATGCGTACTATGGCCCAGCGGGGGTCTCGAGTAGCTATGAACCGAGAACCCAGCCCTGAAATGGCCTTGTGTGACCCGGAAGGGGCCTCAGAAGAAAACAAGAGGACACAACCCAACCGTTCACTTAGCACGGAAGGAGCCCCTGGAGGTGAACACTGAGGACCAAGCCCAACCACCCAAAGTCTAACTGTCAAATCCTGTCAGTGTGACGATCGGCAAGCCCGTAGAACTACCACAGTATCCTTAACCTATGATTACAACACCACGTGTCGACTCACACTGCATGCAATTCCACATCACCATGGCATGGAAGGAGCCTCGGAGAAAGCACAAGGACCAAGACCAACCATCCACTCGGCACGAAAGGAGACCCAGGACGTGAACACCGAGGACCAAGCCCAACCGCCCAAAGTCTAACTATCAACTCCCGTCGGTGTGACGATCGGCGAGTCCGTAGACCTGCCACACTATCCTTAACCCAGGATTACGACACCGCTTGTCGACTCACACCATATGCAATTCCACATCACCGTGGCATGGAAGGAGCCTCGGGGAAAGCACGAGGTCCAAGCCCAACCATCCACTCGACACGGAAGGAGCCCCAGGAAATGAACACCGAGGACCAAGCCCAACCGTCCGACTTTGTCTCATCTCAACGCAATCCCAACTAGTGACGGTCAACACCGCACTTGCACCCTTCCACAATGATACCCGTAGTGAGACGACACTCTAAGCATTGGACTACTAAATTCATTCTATTAATCAAACATTCACATGGCCATAGATTATACTCCTACATGTCATTCCAAATTATTTCAACACATTATAAACATGATGCGCATTTATATTAATCTACCAATTTCTATCAAATCATTTCGTTTAAGTATGCTTCGCTTCACAAATCAATTTCATGAGATCCAATTATTAAACTTCATCAATTATAGAACTAAGATGATTAACATAAAAGGGTTCACCAAAACCTCAAGTTAATTGCAACATTGAATCCACCGAATCCAAATCCATGTTATACCAAACCCAGAATTTAAGTGCAGAATAAATCTGGACAACAACTTCGACCGGCAATTCCCAAAGCTACAGGAATCCGGTGAAGGCGTGTAACCCCTCGATGGAAATGTATTTCCATGGTTTACAATGTCCATGTTCAGACCACAACCCAGATTCAATAGTATCATACTTGCAATCGGTTTCAAAGTCCGATGCGTACATAACACAATTTCTGCATGCACGGTTTGCCGGATGTCAAATTTGTTCAGACTTTCCTATGGCTACAGACTTCGTCTGATGTCGTGTAACCACTCGTTGGAAAGGTATTTTTAAGGACTTCAACTTTCGTGTTTAGTAGAAAGCCCAGATCTGGCCATATCACACGTAAAAATGGCCCAACAAATCGCTGCGTGCAGAACACAGATTCTCCGCGCATCTTAAAGCGGAATGAACGGCATCGGTTCATCTTCCTCCTCAAGTCGGTCTTCCAAAATCACACCGGAAATTCCTCCGCCCTTATTCACCCTCATGAGGCCATGATTCTTCACGAAACCATCCCCCATCTTTACATAGAAGGATGGATAGGTTGAAGACACAACTAGCCTTAGAGCACAAGCCCTAGAACGACCTCTTCCTAGAGAAATCACCATCTCGCTAGCCTATATTCTTTTGAGTCGACATCTCACCTAGATATCTACAGATCTAGCATCAAGGGAGAGGGGAGGAAGCTCACCTCATTTCCTGCATTTCCACTATTTTCGTCCATGGATCGTGTAACTCGTCTCGGCGGCAACTTCTCCTTCAGGGCGGCAGCAGATCTTCTCCTCTAGGACTTGCTCCACAGCTTTCCCTCTCTACAGAAGTTTCTCTCAGGAAAAGGGGTGAAATGAAAAGTGAAAACGGCTAGGGTATTCACAACCCTTATAAATAAAAAGTGACACGGGTAGGGGCACGCCCGTGTCCGTATCCGTATCCTGCTCGGGCGAAACGTCAACGATAGTTTTAGTGTCGGTTCAATACTCGACACGGGTAGGGACACGCCCGTGTCCCTACACATGTCCATATGACACGGCCATGTTCTCTGGCTGTGTCCTTCTCTGGACACGCCTCGACGAACTCAACTCGACACACACGGGTAGGGACACGCCCGTATCTCCACCTGTATCCTTCTCGGGTACTCTTTGTCGAACTCAACTCGACGCACACGGGTAGGGACATGCCCGTGTATCTACCCGTGTCAACTTCACATGGGTAGTGACATGCCCGTGTCACTACCCATGTCCTTCTCTGGACACACTCGAGTCGTCAACTCGAGCGCTGGGCTCATACACACGGGTAGGGACACGCCCGTGTCTCTACCTGTGTCCCATTATAGACTAATTTCTTCCCCCATCTACAAGCGCAGCCCAAATTCCTGCACTCCCCTGAACCCAAGTCAACTCCCTTGACTGCAAAATGCACACGAGGGGCCTATTGCAAATCGGGACATTATATATACTTGATTTGGATCCGGAGATCGAGCAAAGCTTACGGCGACGCCTAAGAATCTGTGATCTAAATTCTCCAGACTTGGTTGAGGAATCCATATGTGTCATTTCTTCTTCTGCTTCTTCTTCTACTTCTTCATCTTTTCAATTTTCTTCTATTTTGGGTAACCCAAATCCAAATATGGCTGATCAACGGACTATGTCTTATTATGCCCGACCAAATTTAGATAAGGAGCAATCAAGTATTGTTCGACCTACTATTGCGAACAATAACTTTGAATTGAAGCCAAAAATCATTAAAATGGTACAACAATATGTACAATTTGATAGGCTTCAAGATGAGGACCCAAATGAGCATACTTCTAACTTTTTAGAAATATGCGATACTTTTAAAATTAACTGGGTTTCCGATGATGCTATTCGGTTAAGGATTTTTCCTTTTTCTTTGTGCACCAAAGCCAAGTAGTGGTTGGGTTCTCTACCAAGAGGCTCCATTACTACTTGGGCCGAGATGACGAAAAAAGTTTTACAAAATAATTTCCGCCAGCTAAAATGGCCAAGTTGCACAACGATATTTCCTATTTCTCCCAAGTTAATACAGAAACGTTATATGATACTTGGAAGTGATTTAAAGAATTATTTTGCCGTTGTCCGCATCATGCAAACCCCGATTGGTTGTAAGTGCAATTCTTCAATAATGTCCTCAATCAACAAACAAGGCAACATATTGATGCCACCACTGGTGGAACGTTAAACAACAAAAGACCGGCGGCTGCCCAAGAACTTATAGAAGGTATGACCATGAATGCGTATTAGTGGAGTATACCCCGGTCTCGTCCACCTAAACTGGCCAAAATGTATGAAATCGATACGGTTTCAAGTTTATCTCTCCAGATTGAGAAACTACAAAAACAAATGGACGAGATGTTTGCTTCCTCGTCTACACATACCTGTGATCCCCAATATTCCGAAGCTTCCACCATTGCCTAACATATGAATTACATGGGTAATCCGAATCGGACACCTTTCAATTCGAGTAACAATTTTGGAAACACTTATCACCCGGGTTTACGGTGTAACACCCCCATCCATCGTATGACATATAACACTTATCATGGGCAACAGAAGGTCCAATTAAGACTACTCGACCTAACACAGAGAATTCTAGTGGATGCTTTTAAACAGTTTGAAAGTGCATGTTAGATCTGGAATACTCTAGATGGGGGTGAATAGAGTATTGTGCTTTCTTCAAAATTTTTACAACTTTTGTTGTAATCCTAAGTGAACAAGTCAGCAAATCAAATAAACAAGCACATCAAACTATCTAATCATAGAGCACAGCCAAAACAAAAAGAAAAGGGCAACCATACGACACAAGAAATTTTATTGTGGTTCCCCAACCTGGGTACATCCACTCTTCTACCACCCTGGTAGGAATCCACTCAGGTTTTTGATCAGGTGCCTGACACCAATGAGCTTTTGTTCAGGTGCTCAAAAACCAAAACCTCAAGTCTTTTGGAAGTAGACTTACAACCAGAATAATTTTGAAGGGAATTAAAACCCTGTACAAGAGTTGGAAAAGAGGGTGATGAGGTCTTCTCTTTCTCAATAACAACTTGAGAAGACTTATGGATTGATGTTAGCAGATTTGCTCCCCCTAAGATCTTGAAAGTATCAGGAAAGCTGGAGCACTGCTTTAGGGTGATAGGTCTTCAAAGACCTAGAGTGCCTGGACCAGAGATGCTTTAGGAACTTCTTTGACATATTGAAATTTTGTTGTCCTTTGAAGTTGTCCTGTAGAGTTGAAGGAAGAAGACTCTTGATAGTAATTGGTTCTTCTTCTTCTTGAAGATGTGTTCTCTGGTTAGGCTGATTGCAGTAGAACTATAGATTTCCGAATGATTGTTCTTCTGTGCAATCTTTTTGTGTGTCTGATTGTCTGTATTGCTAGCAGTATCACTATATGTCTGTATGACTGTCTGATAGTACTTGGTCCTTTCTTTTCTTACTTTGACTGACTGAAGAACACACTGGAAATTTGAAATCTTAAGCAGTAATTGCAGTCGGCCTTGGAAGGAAGCGACAATCAATAATTTCCCTAACTATCCCATAGAAAAACATCATGAAATAGTCCATAGTCAATGCGCGTTCCAACAGTAACATTCCCAGAAGATCTGGCATTAATTGTTGAGGAATCATCGCCGAGAAACGGGACGGGAAACTGAAGAAGACCTAGTCAGGAATCATCGAACGAAGAACACAATTCGTCGAGCTGAGTTTGAGTTCGTCGAGCTGAGTTTGAGTTCGTCGAGCTGAGCTTGAGTTCGTCGAGCTGAGCTTGAGAGAGTTCGTCGACTAGACAATCTTCATTAGTTAAACAAACAATCTTCATTCGTTGAGCTGAAATCCAAATTCGTCGAGATGAGAACAGTTCTGGACTTAGTCAAAATATTCTGCATCTACTGATATCCAGTGTCGACAAAAGCTGGTGTCGACTGATTGATCTTGGTGTCGACTCAAATCTTCTGGTGTCGACATAAACTGGTGTCGACAGATATCCTGGTGTCGACACAAATCTTCTGGTGTCGACATGAATTGTTTGGTGTCGACATATGCCCTAAGTGTCGACACAAATCCTCTGAATTCAGAATTCGTCGAGTAGAGTACTGCATTCGTCGACCTGAGAAGCTGAGAACTTGAGGTCTGAGTTCATCGAGCTCAGAATCTAATTCGTCGACCAAAGCTTGAAGCTGGACTTATAAAAATTCTGAAGTTATCCTGACTTTAGGTTGATGAAGAACCTCAGTCTTCGTCGAACAGAGATCCATGATCATCGAGCTCAGCACCAAGAAATGTCTCACGATCGTTGAGCGCAGAACACCTTTCATCGAGCTGAGTTCGACGAATGTCGAACTCACTTTACTTAGTCTTGAAAACCTCTAAATCTGGAGTCTCTGAAGGTCTTGATGATAGCTGGTCCATCTGAAATTGAACCTAAGGACTTGGCCTAGACTCTAGGACACAAACTTGACCCTGGCTATACAGGTTGGGTCACATCCTAAGTCAGTGAACCTAGCCCAAATCAACTAGGGATCCAACAATCTCCCCATATTTGGGTGAGGTCACTAACAGAGACTCAAGACAGAAACAAACAAAAAAACAAAGCAAGAAAAGAAATATATCTAGCAGAGAAATATAACACATGCATCAGATATATATATACACAACTTTGTTTGAACACATGACATAGTTCTGAAAATAAATGCAGAAAGAAAATTAGAACAAAACAAAGATTACTTCTTCTTTTGCATAAGTTTGTCTTCAGTTTTCTTTTCTCCTGGCTTTTTGAAGATGATTTCTCTCTTTGGATCTGAAGCCTGAGCCTTTGTCATAGTCATGTCAGCTTCCCCAATAATATTCAATGATGTAGCTCTGGGGACAACTGCTTCTGGATGGAGCTTCATATAGTCATCAACATTAAATAGCTTGTTTCCTTTATCAAACCTTTTCAACTCTTCTTTTCTGTACTTTGACATTGTTGTTAACCCTGATGTATCTTTGCCTTCAGCCTTTGCTTTATTAATCAGAGATAAACCATTTAACTCCTATAATCTGGCCATTTTTGCAGTATTTGCAGTTTCAGAATCTTCAAATGGAATTGGAGGAGAATATGGCCTTTTTGGACTGTCAGCTTTCTGTACTTCAGAGGTATGTTGCTACTGCTGCTGATGCTGTTGTTGATTACCTGAGGATGGTTGCCTCTACTGGCTGCTTCCAGATGATCTCCCTGACTGTCTCTGATATGTTTGCATTGGGGCAGATCTCTGGGAGCTAGAGGAGCCAGAGGCACCAGCTGCTGGAGGAGGAGGAGGAGGAGGATCCTTACTGAATCTGTGCACTGGAGGAGGGCAATATCTCCTACTTCTCTTTCTTTCCTTATTCTGGTTCTTGGATAGCCACATCCATGCAGGCATTCCCTTGTATGGAGTGACATTGTGCAGAATATAGTAAGGGGTGTCAACATTTGGATTTGGCTTAGGAGCTGGGGGAGGGGGAGCCTTCCTTTTCTTTGATAGCATCTTCTTTTTCTTACTTGCAGCATCTTCATCTGAGTCATCATCATCATCATCTTCTTCAGAAACAGAACCCTGAGGGTTATCATAGGGAGAATCCAAAGCTTTTAGAGTTTTAGCATCAAGAACAGCTTTTTTTGGAGGAGGAGCAGAAGGTTCAGGAACTGGAGCTTCAGAAATAGGAGAGGAGGAGCCTTCACAGGAAACAGAAACAATGGGGACAGAGCTTTCAGCTGCTGCCTTATTCTCCTCTTCTATATCAGCCAGGATAAGCTCATCCAAATCAGGCATAGGAGAGTCATCCATAACAAAAATTGGTACTGAAATATCTTCTGTAATGACTGTAGATGATGGAGCAACAACTGGAGGAGCAAAACTATCACAGAGTTGCTTAGCAACTACTGGACTAACTGGGAGGTATAAGGGACAATAGCCAAACTTGGCTTAGTAAAATTAGCTGGAAGAAACTGCATAAAAGTTGTATCAAAACTTCTTAATAAAGCAGACAAATTTACTATGAGATTTAAATGGAAATCACCAACAGTTTTTATTTGCTCAACTGACTCATCTAAGTCATTGTCAGTATCCATAAAATTAAATAATTCAATTAAATCAGAATCAAAATCTGGTAAACCATCAGCATTTGTATCTGAAACTACTGCTGTAGAGGGAGATACTACTGTATCTGTTACTGCTGATGCTGTATCTGCATCTGCTGCAGCTTCATCATAGAGCATCTCCCCCTGCCTGGGTTCAGGAAGACCTGGAGCCAGACCCCTGAATGAAGAGGGGGCAGCAGATAGGGTAGAAATCTGGGCAGATAAAGAATGGATGGAGGTCACAAGAGGTGTAATGGCCTCTTGGATGAGAGATCTGATGAGAGGAGTGAGCAAGGATATGATGATAGATGGATCAAATGGGGAAGGGGAAGAGTTTGGAATGGATGATCGAATAACATGAGTGTGATGAGTGGATGGATATGAAGATGGAATGTTGGCATCTGGCATGACAGAGTCTATGGGGATGGTGTAAGATGGAATGGATGACAAATGAGGGGGAAGAGGAGACTGATGAGGTGTAGGAACATAGGTGTCATGAGGTGAAGCTGGAGGTGTTGGGTATTGATTTGCTTGCAGAGGGGAAGATGGGGATGGAGATGGGATGTTGGTGATGTCCAGAGGTGGAGATGAAGGAGGAGTAGGCACATGAGGAGGCTGTTTTGGTGGAAGGGGTGCTGGAAGAGATGGTGGAAATGGAATGACCTCTTCAGCAGGGTGGGGAGTGGCCTTCATAGCCCTGGTGCTCTCAGAAGTTAGGATGGAAGAGGAGGAAGCCTTGGATGGCTTGGAGATAGTCCTCTCCCATCTGGCAAAAAAGGCGCAGGTGAGGCGCTTGCTGGCATTGATGAAAATGGTCGGGGAGACCATTAATTCACCAGCCTTGTCCTGGAGGAAGATCCCCAGGATTCTTCCGAAACAAACTTCCTTCTTGCTGTTATTTTTCTTTATCAACTCAAAGAATACTTTACTCCAATTCACAGAACGCTTATGCACCACAACACACATGATAAGAAATTGATGACGGGTGATGTAGTCATACGCTGAGTGCTTGCCCATTAGTATCTTTCCCACGATGTCCGCCAGAAACTGGTAGGCGGCGGACAGTTGCTTCTTCAACAGCTTGTAAGGGTTGCTTCCTGTAAACCCCATTAACTTCAGCATATCACCAAATTCTTCAGAATCCATTTCCATGTCATCTTCTCCATTCACCAAACCAAAAATTTCAGAAAGAATTGCGGGAGACAAAGAAATAGCAGTTCTCCCAATATTGTCTGTCAAAATATCATCCTCAGAAACAGTGGATGTATGCACCCATTCTCTGATTTCCGTTCCATGGAGTTTAATCTGTCTGGTGATAAAGTCCTTTAGATTAAATTCTTCTAGCAGTTCCAAGTTATAGAGAAAGATGGGGTCAGAATGTTGGAAAGAATCGAAATCCAAATCAATACCAGTATCAAATTTCATTGCCGCCAAAGCTCCTGCTGGAATCGCCATTGATGACCTGCAAGAAAGTCATAGAGAAAACGGCGATCAAGAGCAAGAGAACTGAAAGCGCAGGACGGATGTCGAAGAAAACCTAGATATGAGATTTTCAGAATATGAATCGATAATCTCCGTTCCACGAAAAAGAAACAATTCTTCGAACTGAAGTCGACAAAATAAATTATAGACAAATAATTCGTCGATCTCATCCAGAAGAATCGAAAACAGTTCGTCGAACTCCGTTCGACGAAACGTCTTCTGAAGCAAAGTTCGTCGAACTCCAGTCGACGAAAATTGTTTCCACACAGAGAATTCGTCGATCTCCGGTCGACGAGAATCTCTCATACTTTTCTTAATTCGTCGAACTCCGTTCGACGAACTCTGGAAAATTCATCGAATGCAGACAGAAACTAAGTTAACTCTTCTCCATTAATCATTCCCAGTTGATTTATAAAGAACAGATGAGTTTTCTCATCCAAGGGCTTGGTGAAAATGTCTGATCTCTGTAAGTTAGTAGGAATATGGATCAAGTTAATTTTCTTTTTGTCTACATTATATCTAATGAAATGATGTCTTATTTCAATATGCTTAGTCCTAGAATGGTGAACTGGATTCTGTGCTATAGCAATAGCACTAGTATTATCACAAAATAATGTTGAATTATTTAAGTTGATACCATAGTCTAGGAGTTAGTTTTGTATCCATAGCATTTGTGAACAGCAGCTGCCAGCAGCCATGTATTCTGCTTCTGCAGTTGATGTAGACACAAATGTCTGCTTTTTACAAAACTAGGAGACAAGTCTCATACCCAAGAACTGGCAAGTTCCAGAGGTACTCTTCCTGTCCACTCTATATCCAGCATAGTCAGCATATGAGTATCTAGTTAACTCAAACTCTGACTCTGCAGGATACAGGAGTCCTAGATTAGGACAACTCTTTATATATCTCAAAATTCTTTTTAGGAAAATAAGGTGAGATTCTTTAGGGTTCACTTGGAACCTAGCACAAAGTCATGTGGCAAACATTATATAAGGTCTACTAGCTATTAGGTATAATAGGGATCCAACAATTGCCCTATAATGTTTCTGATCTACAGGTTTCCCTGCTGCATCAAAATCCACAACATCACTTATAGCCATAGGTGTTTTCATTCCTGAAGCATCACCCATCCCAAAGTTCTTAATAAGCTCTTTAGCATACTTAGCTTGGGAAAGGAAGATACCATCAGGGAGCTGCTTCACTTGGAGACCAAGGAAGTAGGAAAGCTCACCCATGCTACTCATCTCAAATTTGGAATGCATGAGGTCAGCAAACCTCTTGCACAATTCGGGATCAGTAGACCCAAAAATGATGTCATCCACATATATTTGTTCTAACAAAATTTGGTCCTTATGACTTCTAGTGAAAAGAGTTTTATCTATGGTTCCTCTTGTAAATTTATGCTCTAAAAGAAAGCTTGCTAAGGTCTCATACTAAGCTCTTAGAGCTTGCTTTAAACCATAGAGAGCTTTATGCAATTTGAATACAAAAGAGGGTTAAGTTAGAGAGATAAAACTTGGAGGTTGTTCTACATAAACCTCATCTTGAAGCACTCCATTTAAGAATGCACTCTTGACATCCATTTGGTAGACTTTGAATCTCCTGTGAGCTGCATAGGCAAGGAAGATTCTTATGGCCTCTGACCTTGCAATAGGGGCAAAGGTTTGGTCATAATCAATTCCTTCCTCTTGCCTGTAGCCTTGAGCAACAAGCCTAGCCTTGTTTCTCACTATGTTCCCTTGAGCATCCAACTTGTTTCTGTAGACCCATTTGGTTCCAATAACTGGGTAGTTATGGGGTCTTTGAACCAAATCCCAAACTCTACATCTCTCAAACTGATTTAGTTCCTCTTGCATTACAATGATCCAGTGGGGATCTTGCTCTGCTTCATGGATAGTGAGAGGTTCAGTCTGAGAAAGAAAACATGCATGCATCAAGTCTTGGTTGAGTTGATGCCTTGTCTGTACACCTACTTAAATGTCTCCAATCACTTGAGATCTGGGGTGATCTCTAAGTGTGACAAGATCAGTTGGTGGAGTTTGTTGAGCAACAGTTTCTGTAATTAATTCCTCTTGAGGAATGGTACTAGTTGTTGAGGGAAGTTCAGCCACTTCCACTTGGATTTCTTCTTCACTGTCTTCAGCAACCTGTGGAGTAGGATGGGTTGACACCTCTTAGGTAAGGTTGAGTCCATCCATAGACTCACACAGTTGTGGAACATGCAAAAAGCTATTGGTAGAAATCTCTTTCTCCTTATAAGACATGTTAGCTTCATCAAAAGATACATGAACAGACTCTTCAATTTTAAGGGATGATTTATTGAAAACCATATAGGCCTTGCTTACTTGGGAGTATCCTAAAAAAATCCCTTCTTCAGCCTTAGCCTCAAACTTTCTAATGTATCTCTTGTTATTAGTGTGAATGTAACAAATACAACCAAAAACTTTAAAGTAAGTGATTTTAGGTTTCTTCCCTTTAAGTAATTCATAGGGGGTCTTATTTTTCAGCTTATGTATAAGACTTCTATTCAGGACATAATTAGCAGTGTTTACAGCTTCTGCCCAAAAGGATAAAGGCATGTAAGTATCTGCTAATAATGTACCTGCAGATTCAATGAGTGTCCTATTTTTCCTTTCAGCAACCCCATTTTGTTGGGGAGATATAGGAGCTGAGAAGCACTGCCTGATACCTTCCTTCTCACAGAACTCATGCATAAGAAGAGACTCAAACTCTGTGCCATGATCACTTCTGATCAATGCAACACGAGTAGAGAACTCAATCTGTATGGTCCTGAGAAAATCTGTAAGAACCTTGAATGTATCTGACTTAGCTCTCAGAAAGGCTACCCAACTGAGTCTAGAGAAGTCATCAACAATCACTAAAGTATAAGACTTCCCTCCTAGGCTTTACACTGCAATGGGTCCAAATAGATCCACATGAAGCAAATACAATATCCTAGGTGAATCACTTTTATTAATGGATTTGAAGCTAGTTTTAGTTTGCTTGCCTAATTGACAAGCCCTGCATAGGCTTTCCTTCTTGTAGGGGCCAGAAGGTAAGCCTCTAACAAGGTTGTCTTTAGATAACCTAGATATATTCTTAAGGTTTACATGGCCTAATCTTTTATGCCATAACTAATTTTGGTTACTAGTGATATTGAGCAAACAAACATTAGTTGTGGCAGAAATAAAATCTACTAGATATATGTTGCCTTGTTTAAGTCAAATTAAAACAGTTTGGTTTTCACTATTAATAATAGAACATGAGGTAGAGTTAAAGTGTACCTGATAACCTTCATCCCATAATTGACTTATGGATATTAGGTTATGTTTAAGTTCTCTTACATAAGTTACTTTCTTGAAAGTAACTGCTCTAATCTTCACTGCTCCATATCCTTCTGACTGGCCACTTTTTAAATCTCCAAAAATCACCTTTGGTCCTAGCTTGGACTTGTAATTGGATAAATTTGACTTGCTGCCTGTCATATGCTTGGAGCAACCACTGTCCAAGTACCAAGTTTGACTCACCCTTGGACAGCTCTTCACCTGTACCTGTAATGAAAAACAAAACTCAATTGTTCTTGACCCAGGTTACCTTGGGTCCTTGATTTGGTTGAAAAGTAAAGCTGGAAATAACTGATAAAGAAGGTTGAGATTTATAACCTAAGGGGTGATATCTCCTAGGTGGAATAACCCAATCAGCTACTGGATTAAATGTCTTATTAGTTAGCTTAAAATTTATATAAGAGAAATGATTTAGGTTTGGTCTTTCTGGGTTCGACGAATTGTTGTAAGTTTGTCGATCAAAGTTCGACGAATAGGGATGAGATCGTCGATCTCTGCTCGGAGAATGACAGTAGTCATTGTCTGCACCCCAAGTTCGTCGACCTCTGCTCGACGAACCATACACAGTTCGTCGATCGCAGTTAGACGAATTGTTATACCTGAAGTTTGCGTTCAGCGTTCGTCGATCTGGGTTCGACGAACTGGCCACATATCGTCGATCTGCGTTCGACGAATGCTGCAGAACTTTGTTTTTATTAACTGTTTTCTGATTTCTGTTTCTCTTGTCTATAGGTTTTGGATTATTTTCAGACAATGGTTTGTTTATAATCTTTTGTTTTCCCTTTGTAGAAATAAACTTGATGGGGGTTGAAAGTTTATTTTTCTTAATTATGGGGGGTAAACTTGATGAAGCACCCAAGCCCAGCTTGTCATTTAATCTGGCATTCATTGTGCTTGTAATGTCCATCAGCTTGAGGCTTCTCCCATTGAGAGATTGCTCAAGTTGTTTGGCCTCACATAATTCAGATTTTAATTTAATTATTTGTTCATTAGCTAATGTTAGTTGATCTTGTAGTTTAATGTTTTCTGAGTTGACAGATTCAAGACTTCCTAGTCTTTCTCTAAGAGTTTTTATTTCCTTTTCTGAGCTAATTAAATCTAAACACATGGCTTTGAATTCAATTTTAAATGATTCAGAATTAAAATCAAAACTAGAGATAACCTGATCTGCTTCTGAGTCTGAGGCTGCTTCATCTTCAGATTCTTCTTCTGTTCCAGAACAGCTCCTCGAGGCATCAATTACCGTTAGGCAAACCTCCTTGGATCTAGCTTTTACCACTTCTTCACTTGAACTGGAGGAAGATGTTTCTTCTTCTGTATCACTGCATATCTCAACAACAAAACCCTTGTCTTTCTTTTTGTATTTACTGGAAGAGGGTCTACTGCTGTGTTTTCTCATGGAGTCTCTTTCTTTGTTCTTGTCCTTCTTCTGGTTTTCTGGACATTCTGAGATGTAGTGTCCAGGCTTTCTGCAACCAAAGTGAAAGATATAGTACCTGAAAGTCCACCTAGTGTCAGCTATGTGCACCTATGGGGGGGGAATAGGTGACGTGTGGTTCTTTTGAGGAATTTACGGATGTACCTGAACAATAAAAACAACAAGCACAGCACACAGAATACACAGCAAATTTATAGTGGTTCCCCGACTTGGGTACATCCACTTTCCCCCTTCGACCTATCTCCCCAACAAGGGACGACTCGGTCACTTCTCCAACGGGATTGAAATCCAATCCCTTCACTAACGGAAGGAGCCCTTCCACACGTGAGAGTCAACACTCCCACTCAACGGGTTGCACCCAACCCTTACAACTCGGAACAAAAGTTCTCTTACAACAAAATTAAATATAGAATGTAAACGTGATACAAACTTCTTTTGGAGACTACGTTGTTCCTCTTTGTTCGACGACGTGTTCTTGAAGTCGATGAAGAGTCTACGACCTTGGTCTCACTTGGAGAGGATCTCCCCGGAACCGGCGGCGGCACACGAGCGGCGGCTAGCTTCGGGATCGGCGGCTACGATGAAGAGCGGCTGCTGAACTTGGAGATCCAAACTTCGTAGCGAAGCAAACTAGGTCTACTAACGGTCACTCTAGGATCGGTCGTCTCGATCGATTCAGACGGAAGAGTTTTTCCCGGTCAACAAATCGAGAGACAAGAGATCTCTGGATAGACACGTGAGACTCAAGCTTTGCTAAGCTTCTGTCGCCGGAGATCACGAAGAAGAACGATCAGCGGCGGCGACGTACTTGCCCGAGCGCGACGGCGGCGGCGGAGAGGAGTCGCGGATCTAGGGTTTAGTTGCGGCTCGGTTTCTGTTCCTTTTTCTCCGTGGTTTACTGTTCAAAATACCCATGTATTTATACCCTGTAGATACAGCAAATTTGACCGTTGTGGGACCCACAAAAGAAATCCCCAAATTCCGGTTCAAACTAGTCCAAAAGCAGAATCCGGTTCAGCAGCATTCTGAGAAAACGCCAAGTGAAAATCGGCGAGAATCGCAGACGATTCTCGACGAATCGGCGAGAATCACCAAGTGATTCTCGACGATTCGTCGAGAATCGTTTGTGATTCTCGTCGAATCACTTATCAATTCTCAACGAATTTTACTTTGTGTACATGGGCTGCTTGGCCACTGGTTCGGCGGGAATTACACGTGATTCTCGCCGAATCTTACTTGACACCATTTTGAGATGGCCAGAAGTAGTCGGCGAGAATCACTGATGATTCTCGTCGATTCGGCGAGAATCACTAGTGATTCTCGCCGAATCGGCGAGAATCACTTGGTGATTCTCGTCGAATTTGCCTTGGACGAATTTTCGTCTTCCACCTAGGAGCTGCTCCTTGATCCTCCATGCTCCTTGTCTCTTCTTGCATATGAACGGCCCTGTACTTGAAAGTAAGTGCACTCCAATAGAGAGAGTACACATAGGCCAACACACTGATCTGCTCAACGAGGGATTACGTCGTGCAGACCCGTGTATATTGACCTACTGCACCCTGACATTGGTGTGCATTTAGTGTGGAGGACCTGCAAGTACAACTTAAGATGTTTCGTCAAATACATTGTGAATTCATCTTAGCTTGATAGGTGGCTTCCTCAAATCTAGGTAATCGTGGATACAATACCCAACAATCTCCCCCTATTTGACGAAGCCAAAACCCTACTAGCTAAGATGAATAACACCTATCAAATAATAACATAACATTCAAAAATTAAACATGCAACACAAGAGAATATATGCAATCAGAACAGGACTTGAGTCATTCACACATTCAAAGATAAATATACCAAGAGAAATATATTCACATATAATCCAGAATCGTTCATACGACAGTAATAATCATTAACTGTTCTTAAGACACAGTGACCAGCTATAAAATGATGACTATTTGTCCTTAGCTACGTCACCCTTAAGAGTTTGAGCCAAGTACTTTTTGCTTTGCCTTTCCATGTATTCCTTGGGCTTCGGGTAGTACCTAGGAGGAGAAACTTTGTCTGGATCCTTGTTGTTTCTGAAAAAGATGTTGCGTTTCGCTTCAAATGCTTTGTGCGTTTCCCATTCATACTGGCTATATGCTTCATTTCGATTGATCTCTCCTCTTTCGTGCAGCCGGAAGGTGTCAAGGATGATGTTCCTTGAAACTGGACTCCACCTTTCGTTTCGTACATCCTCCTCACTCATTCTGATTCGCTTCTCAGCTGGAGTCTCCTTGGAGGTCCCTTCCTGAACTTTTCTCTTTCCCCTGGCTTTTGCTAAGGCCTCTTGGTCAAACATGCTCCTCAATTTGGCTTTGGAGAGAGCCCTAGCATCAGCTTCATGTGTGGGAATATCTGCAGCACCACTTGCACTAACATCCTCAGCAACACTTGCTTCCTCAACAGCCTTAGATGTCTCAGGGACATGAATACCGGCAGGGTTGTCAGGTAGGACGATGCCTAACGTACCTAGCGCCTGTTGGAGCATCCACCAGCAGCTCTCATAGACGTATTTGCTTGATTGTGCGAAGTTTGCATCCATGCTTTCTTGAAGCTCGGCCAACTTAGCGATATACTCTTTCTCCCCCTTTTTGGCTTCGTCAGCTATGCAGTTGGCATATGAGTGCAGGGAGTCATCAATATGCTTCATTGTCTTGGTGAATTCAGTGATCAGGGCCTACTGATTGGCATTTAAAGTGACCATATTACCATCAAACAGCTGAATGTTGTTGGCTACAACGTGTGCGTTCTGATTTACGACAGCCAGGGTATCAGTATTCTTTTTCAAACCGGCCATTAAGAGTGTGACAGCTTCACCGGCCGCGGTGTACTTCTCGTCAAATTTCTTCTCCATCACGTCCAGCTTATGGTTGATTTCCACCATATTCTTCAGCATGAGATCTTCAGAAGTCTTAATCTCTTGCAGCATTGTTTTCTGAGCTTTATCAAAAGAGGTTTTAAGCTCATTCACGATGCCCTGAATTATATGTACAGTGTGAATGGCTAGGTCATCTCGTAATGGAATAGCCGGATTCACTTCTTGGCCTTGCTCTTGCTCGTCAGCAGACGCATCGGTGGAGCTGGATACCATCACAGTCTCTACAGGAGGAGTGTGGGCGGCCTCTGTAGATTTATTTAACTCCCCCTCCACTGGTGCAGACTTATCAGAAGGAGGTTCAACAGTATCTGGAGACTCCAACACTTCATGGCCCTCATTTACATCGTCCTCTCCGTCCTCATCCAAGAATTCATCAATATCAGCAGGTTCTTCCACTTCTTGGTCAGCAGTCTCCAACACACGGTCACATTCTTCTTGAATATCGGCCACAGCATCCCTGGCCACCTGGGCGATTTCAGATATTGCAGGGGGTAGAGTCTCCCCCTCGATTCCTGCAGTCAGGGTATCAGGAATGTCACGGGGGGAGGCTGTTGGAGATACTTCCTCTAGCTCTTCCACAGCAGGCTGCCTGATACGCCGCTCCCATCGAGCAAACACAGTAGCATCCATCTTTTTCAAGTAGTGGAGAGGAACTCCTTTGCTCATGTCGAACTTGTCGCCGTTGAGCTGGTTGAGATATAGACTGATGATGCGGCCGAAACTTGGAGTGCCCAGAGTGTCCTTGATCTTTTGGAACAGCAACTCCCCCCAGTTGAACCTCTTGCGGCAGACCACAGCTATGAGAATCTTAAACATATCTCCGGAGATATGATCATGGGACCCCGGCTTGCAGATGAGCACTTTTCCTATAACGTCAGATAGGAGCTTCCCTTCTTCATTCATCTCTTTTCTCTTCACTGATCGAGTACCTCTTGGAAGACCGCAGAACAGGAGAGTTCTGGCTTTGTCCTCGTCCTCCAGATAGTCCTCCTGCTCTGAACTTGAAAGCTGCAGGTAGCGAGTTAGCTTACTGGCAGACATCTTTACTTTTGTCCCAGCCACCTTGCTTTTGATGATGGAGTCTCTATCTCGGAGTCTTGCGGTAGAGAAGAACTCTAGCACTTCTTTATCCAGGACTTTGCAAGGGTGCTCCAAGACGAAGGTTAGCCCAGCCTCTTCTAGCATTAGAATGATATTTCGGAACTCGTCCGAGGCATGAGAAAATCCAGTGCGAACCAGCTCGCAACCAGAAATCAAGCCTGCAGTCGTCCTTGGAGACATTGAAGATATAGAGAGAAGCCCGACTCAAAGCATTAGTGAACATTCAAAAAGAAAGTATCACTTGGGGTTCGGCCTTGGAGCCATTGAGGAGGAGGTTACCTAAGGGCTTACACGGAAGTGAGTTGATGAGCTTCGGGAAGATCTTCGGTGGATGGAAGAGTATCCTGTGGGGTTCGGCCTTGCCAGAACCTTGCGGTCACAGGGACACTTCGCTAGAACCTTGTGGGGTTCGGCCTTGCTAGAATCTCAAGGGGAGAAGATCGTCACACAGCAGCGATTCGACGAGAACTCTATTGGCGTCGACGAGAGCGTCGGAGGGCTGCGGGTTTCGGCGAATCCGCGGAATAGCACTTTCGGGAAATTTCTGCGACGAGAGACGGGATTCGTGAAGAGAGCGATTGCTGATGCCGCGGGATACTTAAGGAAGCCGAACGATCGGCGAGCTCCTTCGGCGGGATTCGGCGGAATTTGTCTAATTTGGTCTCTAATACCGTTTGTCTAATTCGGCGAGATATACAATGGTTCGGCGAGATTTGTCTAAGTCGTCGGGATTCAGGAAGAATGCCAAGGGTCGGTGAGCTCCTTCGGCGGGATTCCGAGTATATAAAGTGATATTGATGTTTTTCTTTACCACTTGTAATTTAAGGGTTTTCTTTACTAGGAATTGAAAGGTTCCGAATAGAAGAGTTTTTCTTTACCACGTTGGGAAGCATTGCAATTTCAAATTCTTCGAATGTCAAGTTAATATAAGATTAATAAATATATGTTTATTATAACGACAATCTATTCGGATTTGAGCGAGACTTCTCCAGACACTTCTTGATGTCAATTGTGATTTGTCGAAATTTACAATGACATATCTTTGTTAACCTTTTATTGATGTGTAATGGTTAGCATGCCTCGAGTTAATCTCTCCATAAAGGTGCACACATACAAGATAAGCATAAGTATACGTATACACAAGGATAGAAATATATATATATTTAATTTGAATGAGGATGCATCATGACACAAGTCCTTGAACTGATCAAAATTACCTGGGATTTGGAGAGTCATCGTCTTAGTCCCACAGGTAGAACACATTAGTAGCTTAAAGTGAGTATGCTCAACAGGTAGCACATCTGTTATTGCAGACGCTTGTTCCAAGTTAGCCTTGAGCCACCTACTGTCCAGATCCCATCGTATTTACGGGGATCTAGACTACCCTGCAAGATAGAATTACTTTACCTTAGGAACCCAAATCATATTGGGTCCTAGGTTTCTATTAGCATAAGCACGCAACTGCCTTCCTTCCGAAAACCTGTCTGGAAGACTACCTCTGTCCCTAGAATGTGGATAAGCCCTTGCTGTGGGCACAGAGAGGTTGTGACAACAGTCAATGGCAAAGTGTCCCACTTTGCCGCAGCACCAACAAGGGTGAATATTGTATCGCCGTTTTCGACCTGATCTAGTGACTGATGTAGTCACGGTCCTAGGTCTAAAAGGGATAGGGCATGTTCTTGTCGCACAAATTCCTCTTCCATCGAGGCATGAGGAAGGGTGGAACGAATGCATGATGTGAGCGTTATGAGGCTGAGAAGGTGGTGCCATTCTTTCAGGCATCTTCCTTGCTGAGGCTCCATGAAGGCTGACATCATGACTTCTATTCTCCCTATCCCGTGTCCTCGAATGGAGAGAATTCTTCTGTGAACTAGGACATGCAGATCCACACTTTGTTGTGGCAGTGGCCGTGAATACAAAGGGCTCAGAATGAGCCTTAGGTATTCTCTCGTGGGTGCCCATGCCGGCCCTTGCACTCCGGGTGTCTCCGCATGGGGACAGATCACCCTTGCAGTGACCACGATTATTTCTGTGGTCATACCTGAAGGCATGATGAGTTGCCTTCCTGCTTGGAGTGGGGGGTCGGAACACCGTTTCCCCATTTCTCCATCCCTGAATGATCCGGGAAATCCACCCGGTTTCTTGCTTTCTCTTTATAGCATCAACTTTGGAAAAGTTTGATACTATACGTTTCTCATTATCTAGACTATTCTCTAGAGCTGAGATCTTAGAGTCCTTGACCTTGTTGGATGCCAATTGGAGAACCAACAAGATCTTCAGTCGAGCAATCTCTCGAGCTTGCTCCTCAGCAAGTAGATTGCTCTCCTGAAGGGCTCTCTTCAGGGAATCAGTATTTTCTGGGGGAGAGCAGTTTCTGTCTTCAGAATGGTCAAAAGATATGGGGCAGGGTGAAGATGTTAACTGCTCATCTGAGTTATTGTCATTAGAATCAGTGACCATTGTTTCATCCTCGTCAGAGCTGCTTTCCTCACTGGTCTCGTCAGTCTCTGACACGGACACGGGAGCTCTGATGCAGTCCGAGGGATCCTTGCCTTCATCTTCAGAAGTGAGAACCCCCACATACGCTTCATCCTCTGATTGGCAGCATATTTCAGCTTTCTCTGACCCCCCCATCAACTCTGAGATCATCATCCACAGAGATTTAGCCGTTCTACATTTTTCCAATCTAGAGCGAGAGGCTCCAGACCAGACATCCATGATAATTTGTCGAATCCTCTCGTCCAAGTGAAATAGAGATAGTTCCATCTCAAACATCTCAGCAATGCCCCTGGGCACTTGGATCCCAGAGTCGGAGGTCTTCATGGGGATAAACGGACCCTCTTCCAGGATGAGGGATGCTCGTGGATCGATGGCATCCAGGTGAAATAACACTCTCATCCTCCAGATGGGATAATAATCCTTTGTGCATGCAGGGAGTTTGAGGGGCAATACGTCATAATCCAGATCCATGCTTCTGACACTGGTGGCAGGATTCTACTCAAGGTGTTAACCTTTTTGAAGAGTAACCTGGCTCTGATACCACTTGAAAGTCCACCTAGTGTCATCTATGTGCACCTATGGGGGGGGGAATAGGTGACGTGTGGTTCTTTTGAGGAATTTACGGATGTACCTGCACAATAAAAACAACAAGCACAGCACACAGAATACACAGCAAATTTATAGTGGTTCCCTGACTTGGGTACATCCACTTTCCCCCTTCGACCTATCTCCCCAACAAGGTACGACTCGGTCACTTCTCCAACGGGATTGAAATCCAATCCCTTCACTAACGGAAGGAGCCCTTCCACACGTGAGAGTCAACACTCCCACTCAACGGGTTGCACCCAACCCTTACAACTCGGAACAAAAGTTCCCTTACAACAAAATTAAATATAGAATGTAAACGTGATACAAACTACTTTTGGAGACTACGGTGTTCCTCTTTGTTCGACGACGTGTTCTTGAAGTCGATGAAGAGTCTACGACCTTGGTCTCACTTGGAGAGGATCTCCCCGGAAACGGCGGCGGCACACGAGCGGCGGCTAGCTTCGGGATCGGCGGCTAAGATGAAGAGCGGCTGCTGAACTTGGAGATCCAAACTTCGTAGCGAAGCAAACTAGGTCTACTAACGGTCACTCTAGGATCGGTCGTCTCGATCGATTCGGACGGAAGAGTTTTTCCCGGTCAACAAATCGAGAGACAAGAGATCTCTGGATAGACACGTGAGACTCAAGCTTTGCTAAGCTTCTGTCGCCGGAGATCACGAAGAAGAACGATCAGCGGCGGCGACGTACTTGCCCGAGCGCGACGGCGGCGGCGGAGAGGAGTCGCGGATCTAGGGTTTGGTTGCGGCTCGGTTTCTGTTCCTTTTTCTCCGTGGTTTACTGTTCAAAAGACCCATGTATTTATACCCTGTAGATACAACAAATTTGACCGTTGTGGGACCCACAAAAGAAATCCCCAAATTCCGGTTCAAACTAGTCCAAAAGCAGAATCCGGTTCAGCAGCATTCTGAGAAAACGCCAAGTGAAAATCGGCGAGAATCGCAGACGATTCTCGACGAATCGGCGAGAATCACCAAGTGATTCTCGACGATTCGTCGAGAATCGTTTGTGATTCTCGTCGAATCACTTATCGATTCTCAACGAATTTTACTTTGTGTACATGGGCTGCTTGGCCACTGGTTCGGCGGGAATTACACGTGATTCTCGCCGAATCTTACTTGACACCATTTTGAGATGGCCAGAAGTAGTCGGCGAGAATCACTGATGATTCTCGTCGATTCGGCGAGAATCACTAGTGATTCTCGCCGAATCGGCGAGAATCACTTGGTGATTCTCGTCGAATTTGCCTTGGACGAATTTTCGTCTTCCACCTAGGAGCTGCTCCTTGATCCTCCATGCTCCTTGTCTCTTCTTGCATATGAACGGCCCTGTACTTGAAAGTAAGTGCACTCCAATAGAGAGAGTACACATAGGCCAACACACTGATCTGCTCAACGAGGGATTACGTCGTGCAGACCCGTGTATATTGACCTACTGCACCCTGACATTGGTGTGCACTTAGTGTGGAGGAACTGCAAGTACAACTTAAGATGTTTTGTCAAATACATTGTGAATTCATCTTAGCTTGACAGGTGGCTTCCTCAAATCTAGGTAATCGTGGATACAATACCCAACAGTACCTAATCACCTAGAGGGGGGGGGGGGGGGGGTGAATAGGTGACCAAAGTTTTTTTGACTTTTTATGGCAGCAATCAGTATTTAACACAGATTTCTATCTACTATTACACAACAATCATACAGCATTCACAGCAATCCACAAACACACAGTAGATACAGAGTTTTATAGTGGTTCCCCAAGCTTTGGGTACATCCACTTTCCCCCTTCGCCTATCTAGTAGTGCACTAGATTCGGCCAAACTCCTTCACTATCTCAGAACCCAAACTGGTTCCTACACCTCAGGCCCAAGGACCTACAACTCAGCTTTTCACAAGGCCTACACTCAGCCACAAAGGCCTACACTCAGCCACCCAAGCCTACACTCAGCCACCAAGGCCTACACTCAGAGATTTCAATCTCCTACACTCAGGCTCTCAAGCCCTACACTCAGCCTTTATAATTACAGGCTTACAAAAACTCAGATCCAAAGGATCCTACAAGATAAAAATGAATTTACAAATGATAACTCAGCAACCCAAAGACAAGAGAGGGGAGTTGAGAGTTTCTTGATGAGTTCTTGGAAGAACTCAGCTGGATTCAATCTGACTTAGCTTTCTTCAAAGCTTCTTGAAAATAGAACTCAATAAGATTGACTCCTTCTGTAGTTGATCCTTGACCTCTGCTTATTTAGATCCAGAATAAAACTGAACCCTTCTTCTCAGCCTAGTTCCAACGACTGATTTCTTGGATGGAGTCCTCTCTCTCCAACTTCTTAGATCTACACTTGGACAGCTAGATCTTCTTGTTTAGATACTTGATAAATTGAACAACTCTGTGAACCACTTATATCAACAACTTCAACAACTCTTTGATCAATCTCTTCTGTAGACAGCATAGGCCTATTTATAGACCTTCTTCATGGTAACCGGCTGGCCCGGTTCATAACTGAATTCTGACAACTCTGACAAGTGCTGTAGACTGGCTGGAACGACAGCTGTCAAGTCATCCAGTCAGTTCTTGAAAATTCTCTAACTGTCTGATAGTGTCGAGACTTTCTGTCTTTAAGTGTCGACACTTATAGACCAAGTGTCGACACATGTTGTCTAAGTGTCGACACTAGTCTACAAGGTGTCGACACAACTCCTTGTGTTGTTGATTCTTTATCTCGACACTGCTTCTTCTTCATGTGTCGACACTGAAATTGAGTGTCGACACAACTACTTGTTCTTCAGAATTTTGCTGAATTCTTCTAAGTGTCGACACAACACCTTTGTGTCGACACATCTTCATGTGTTGTATCAGTCAAGTGTCGACACTGCTTCTTGGTGTCGATACATGTCTTTATTGTTAATACTTGTTGAGTGTCGACACATTGCTTTGGGTGTCGACACTTACATCTTCAGTCGAGACTCTGGCTGAGTGTCGACACATTCCCTTAGTGTCGACACTTGTACTTAGAATATTCTTGAACTTTGCTGTTCTTTGCTAAGTGTCGACACAGCTCCTTGTGTCGACACTTTCTTCAAGTGTTGAGTCTTCAGCTCAGTGTCGACACATTGTTCTGGGTGTCGACACTTACTTCCAGTGTTGACTCTTCTGCTAAGTGTCGACACATTGTTCTGGGTGTTGACACTTGTACTTAGTCTCTGCAGACTACAACTCCAAGTGTCGACACTTCTTGATGTAGACACAGCTTCACTGGGTGTCGACACAACTGTTAAGTGTCGACACAACTTTACTGGCTTTTCTTCATTGAGTGTCGACACAGCTCCTTGTGTCGATACTTTCTGTCTGGTGTCGACTCAGCATCCCTGGTGTCGACACAATGACTCCAAGTGTCGACACTGCTTGCCTGGGTGTCGACACAAGTCTTCTTAAGTGTCGATACATGGACTTAGAAACTTTTTGCTTCATTCCTGCAAATACTTAACCTGCACAAGATCTCAAAATACATCAAATACATTTTGATGTATATCATTGAGTTGGGTGAGGTTTCTTCAAATCAGGTACATTTAAACCAATGTTCCCAACAATCTCCCCCTATTTGGAGAAGTCATAACCCTTAGTCAATGATATACACCATTCATAATAAAATTACAAAATGATGTAAAACAAGATTATATAAAGCAGGGTAAGCATAAACATGTATCAATCACACATGTATACAAATACATCATCACAGAACAAATATGAAATAGACATATACATTATCACAGAACAATCATGAAATAGATTAATCATATAACATATTGTTCTAATATCTGTCTTATACATTTTCAGAAGTTCACAAAATGTTTTACATCCAAAAGATTACAAAGTAAACTTCAAGATAATTCTAATTCTATTTCAGTTCTGGCTCCTTAATAACTATTCCTTTGCCAGCATGAACTTTAGCTTGGACAGGAGCATCAGCAACTTCAGCATCAACAGTCTTCTTGCCTTTCAAGTCTTTCTTCTTAAGCTCTTCTGCTTTGATCTTTTGTCTTTCAAAGTAATGGTATGGCTTTGGAAAGTACTTGCTAGGCTCCTGGGTAGTAGGAGGTAGCTTTCCCATCTTTGCCTTCCTTCTATATTGAACTATTGCCTCCTGTCTGGTTTCATGTTTTCTCCATTCAGTTTCAGAAAACCATTTGTTCCTATCTTGAATGTTATCCTTGGCAGCTTTCCAGGCAGTTAATATAATATTTCTAGAGGTAGGGCTCAATTGCTCAAAATCTGGTCTTTGTTCAACTTGTTCCCTAAACCTCTTCTTAGATAATCTGGTTTCCTCTTCATCTTGCTCCTTCAAGATGGCTTCTTGTAAAGCTTCAGATACAGGCTGAACAACTTTTTCAATAATAACATTGTCCTTGCCCCCAGGTGGGCTATACATAGACTGTACATCAGCATGTATCATGTCAAAATCTGGAGGAGGGTAGATGACTTGAGCCACTTCAGCTTGCTCCCCTCCTAGATAGGTAGGATGAATTCCAGATTCTGCCACATTATCATCATCACAAAGAGGAGGATAACCCAGGGTAGCTCTGATAGAATTTGATATCCATTTGGCATGATCAGAGCTGGCCTTGACTAAAACCCTCTCCCCCTTTATGACTTCTCTTTCAATGTGATCCCTTAAGTCATCGTTTTGAAATCTCACTTGAGCATTGAGATAAATAACTCCATCCCTGTAGAAAGGTCTTAACCTTTGGAGTTTTTCAGAGATGATCTTCTGAGATTCTTGAATGGCAGTCTTAACAGCAGTGAGTTCTTCCTGGAATACTTTGTCAAATTCTGCCTTTGCTATAGCTGGAGTCTGTCCTGTAGCTAGATTCTTCAGTTCTGTGACTATTGCATTGTGGGATTCAGTAAGGTTGTCATTCATTCTGAGCTGATTTTCAAGAACATAACCTTGCTTCACAGCTATGTCATCCACTTGTGCTTTTATCTTCTCCTGGTGTGTGGCCAAGTACACCACTATATTTCCACCTTTGTGGAAGCAGTCTGTCATCTCCTTTTTATTAAGATTCATTTCAAATCTTATTGACTTGATATCTTGGGCCAGATCAAATTGCAAAGATTTCTGCCCTTCATCTACATACTTCTCAATTGCCTGCCCGTGCTCATCCAGTTTAATTTGCATTGCCACCATTAAAGCACTATAATCAACTGATGGTGTTTGCTGAACTATAGGCTGTGGTGTAATAGATTGTAGAGCCTTCTTATAACTTTGACTCCTTCTTTTGAATACATAAAGTTTCTGCTTCTTAGCCCTGGCAATCTCCTCATCTTCAGAGGCTGAGGAGCTGGCAATGTCAACCCTCTCCTTAGGGCTTGGGGGCCTCTTAGGCTGCACATTAGGTGCCTTCTCAGTTTCTTGCCTGGCAGGTACTTCATGAATGTGCACTTGCTCCCCCTCAGCAGCAGCATTATCTCCTTCAGCAGCAGTAGTTTCTTGTTCAAAATCTTGTTGGTCTAGATTTAAAAATAAATCCTACATAGTGTACTCTTGTGGTGAAGGAGCTGGAGTAATTCTAGGCTCTTCAACCACTAGATCAGGAACCACTTGAACAACAACAGATGTGTCTTCTATGACAGCATCTGAGACTTGGCTATCCAGCTGAATTTGCTGATGAATATCAGACAAATCAGTATCTTCTATAGGAAAATCTATAGTGTTTAGTTCAGTGATTACCTCTAGTATGATTGTGGTTGCTTGTTCACTTTCCAGTGTAGTGGGTTCATCTACAACTGGAAGCTCCCCCTGGCTTTGATCCTTGTGGATGGGGCTTGCTTGTGGTAGCTCCCCCTGGATCTCAGCATCATCTTGAGGAGCAGGAGATTTAACAGCAGGTCCTTCCTCATTCTCATCTGGAGTGAAGACTACTTGTTCTTCACTGTCTTAGCTGCTAGTGGACTCTTGTGCCACTGGAGCTGTCTTCCTTTTCTTCTTTGGAGGAATGTCTTTCTCAGCAACTATCTTCTCAGGGGTTGGCATTTCTTTAGACAATACCCTGTCCCATCTAGAAAATATTCTCAAATCCATCTTCCTCATATGATTAATTTTGCTTCCAGCAGCCTGTTGCATAACCCCTGGTATGGCACCAGCTAGGTATAGACTTATGATTCTGCCCAGGTTGGGCTTCTTCAGACTTTCCTTAATCTTCTCAAAAACTACCATAGACCAGTCAGTTTGCAGAGAGAAGATTATCCTTGTCATTATTCCAAACATATAGGCAGACACTCTGTCATGCCCTCCTGGCTTGCTTAAAATTACCTTTCCAACAATTTCAGAAAGGAATTTACCTTGACTGTTCATTCCTTTCCTGTTAAAAATAGAACCAATCTTCATTGTAGAATCTAGTCCACACCAGGTTAGAGCTTCCCTGGTTTTTGAAGCAGTAACCTCATTTTCCTCTTTAGTTCTTGGAAGCTGTAGAATCTTCCTCAGACTTTTAGGTGATACCTTCACCTTCTCACCATGAACCCTGGATTTGATTTTTAATCCAGTTTCATCTATCTTGGCTCCATTGAGGAATTCAAGTACCTCTTTCTTCCATATCTTAGTAGGTTCAGAAACTAGATATTCTAACCCAGAATCTGCTACTAGGGTTATCACGTGCTTGATTTCTTGCTCAGCATCCTCAAAAGCGCCGCGAACCAGCTCATATCCTACGTTGACGTTCTCCTCTAGCTTAGGCGCCATTAGGGTTTGTAGAATTTGTCTTGAGAGAAGAGAGGTGTCGACACTGAAGTTTAGTCTCGAAACTTTGAAAGCGTGTCGACAAACTAAGACAAAATCCTATTTATACCTTTCTGATTTTGAAGATGAACAGGCGGGACAGATAACTTAAAATGTATCGACACTGGCAATAAGTGTCGACACTGACTTATAATGTCTCGACACATATGTGTCGACACAAGTTTAGTCAACAGATTTTATGTGTCGACACCACATAACTCGACGCATAGTCGAGACTTTACTTAGAAAATTCTGAGTTAATACTAAGTGTCGACACCACTTTGGATGTGTCTACACCTACTTGGCATGTGTCGACACTAATATTCTGAAGTGTCGACACCAACTTCGTAGATGTGTCGACACCTATTTCTTGAAGTGTCGACACCACGATTCTGTGTCAACATAGACTTGTCTATGTGTCGACACCTTTTTACTTAGCCAATTTCAATACTATAAACTTACTCTAAGTTTATCATTCCTAGTTCAATCTTAAACCTATTGAACTGAGCTTCTTCTAGGGGCTTAGTATACATATCAGCTAGTTGTTCATCTGTTTTAACATACTCAAGTAAAATATCTTCTCTTTCTACATGCTCCCTAAGAAAATGATATTTAATTTCAATATGTTTTGTTCTACTATGGGATACAGGATTATTAGCTATTGAAATAGCACTAGTAGAATCACAAAAGAGTGGAGTTCTACTTACCTGAATTCCATAGTCCTCTAGCTGATGTTGTATCCAAAGAAGTTGAGCACAGCAACTTCCTGCAGCCACATACTCTGACTCTGCAGTGGAGATAGCCACACTTGTTTGCTTTTTGCTACTCCATGAAATTAGTCTCCCACCTAGGAATTGACAGGTTCCAGTAGTGCTTTTTCTGTCTTCTTTGCATCCTGCAAAGTCTGTATCTGAATAACCTGTTAGATCAAAATCCCCATTCCTAGGGTACCAGAGGACTAGATAAGGAGTGCCCTTTAGATATCTCAATATTCTTTTGACTGCAGTCAAATGAGACTCTTTAGGGCAGACTTGATACCTTGCACAGACACATGTAGCATACATGATATCTGGTCTACTAGCAGTCAAGTATAATAGGGAGCCAACTATCCCTCTATACAAGGTTTCATCTACAGGTTTCCCTGCATCATCCTTGATAAGAGACATACTTGACCCCATAGGAGTCTTCATGGTACTGGATGAATCCATACCATACTTCCTTATGAGTTCTAGGGTGAACTTAGACTGACATATGGATAAACCACTTTCAGTCTGTTTAACTTGGAGACCCAAGAAAAACTTCAGCTCTCCCATACTACTCATCTCAAATTGACCTTACATAAGTTTTGCAAACTTTTTGCAAAGACTGCTTTCAGTAGACCCAAATATAATGTCATCTACATATATTTGGACTAGTATAACTTTGCCTCTAGATTCCCTAAGGAATAGAGTATTATCTATTTTCCCCCTTGAGAACTTGTTCTCAATGAGTAAACTAGATAGGGTTCCATACCAAGCCCTAGGGGCTTGCTTTAACCCATATAAAGCTTTCCTAAGTCTATAAACATGATTAGGTAAAGTAGAATCTACAAAACCTGAGGGTTGTTCCACATAGACTTCTTCTTTAAGATTACCATTTAGAAATGCTGACTTGACATCCATTTGGTAAACTTTGAATCCTTGATAGGTTGCATAGGCAAGAAACATCCTTATGGCTTCCAGTCTGGCTACTGGAGCAAAGGTTTGATCAAAGTCAATACCTTCTTCTTGCCTATATCCTTTAGCAACTAGTCTTGCTTTATTCTTAATGATGACCCCTTGTTCATCCATCTTATTCCTGTAGATCCACTTAGTTCATATTATATTGTGGTCTTTAGGTTTAGGAACAAGTTCCCAGACCTTGCACCTCTTGAACTGATTAAGCTCTTCTTGCATTGCTTCAGTCCATTGTGGATCTAGTATGGCTTCTTCAAACTTCTTAGGTTCAACTTGAGATAGAAAACTGGAGTAGATTGCTGCATTCAGGTTTCTGCTCCTTGTTTGTACTCCTTGTCTTGGATCTCCAATAATCTGCTCTACTGGATGATCTCTAAGATGCCTATTGGCTAGAGGCATCCTAACTTCTGGTTGAACCTCTTCAGCATCTCCATCATGCTGAACTCCTTGAACTTCATCAGCAATAGGTACATGTAGTTCTCCCCCTGGACAACAGCCACTGTCTTCTACTTGTTGTCTTGCAGTAGGTACTTCTTCTATAGTAAGCTTGTCCATCTTCTTTGTTAAACCTGTGGGGCTGCATACACTATTAGACAACTCATTGTTAATAAGTTTAGTCTCATCAAAAACTACATGCACAGATTTTTCTACAACTTGTGTAGTCAAGTTGTAGACTCTATAAGCCTTACTGTTGTTGCTGTACCCAACAAAAATTCCCTCTTGGGACTTGGCAGCAAACTTAGTCAAGTAAGACTTCCCATTGTTAAGTATGAAGCATTTGCAGCCAAAGATCCTGAAATAGGATAGATTTGGTTTCCTGCCTTTCATAACCTCATAGGGGGTCTTATTGAGCCCTTTAGTGATGGTAGCCATATTTATAACATGGCATGCAGTATTAACTGCTTCAGCCCAGAAATATTCTAGTAGTGATGTATCACTTAATAGGGTCCTACCAGCCTCTATCAAGGTCCTATTCTTCCTCTCAGCAATGCCATTTTGCTGAGGTGTTCTAGGTGAAGAAAACTCTTAAAATATCCCAAAGTCTTCACATAGTTTTGTCATGCTATCAGACTGAAATTCAGTATCATGGTCACTTCTAATCTTGACCACTGTACTGTTTAGTTCATTCTGAATTTGCTTGACAAAGCTATAGAAGACACTAGGTGTTTTAGATTTCTGTCTTAAGAAGAACACCCAGGAAAACCTTGAGTAGTCATCTATAACTACAAAGGTATAGACCTTCCTACCTAAGCTGTGAACTGGCATTGGACCAAAGAGATCCATATGCAAGAGGTATAAACACCTCACATCATCTTTGTTTTCTATGCTTCTAAAGGTGGATCTAGTCTGCTTGCCCTTTTGACCAGCTGAGCAAATACCATCTTTAACACACTTAACTTGAGGACCATTCCTCACCAACTCTTTGCTAAAGAGTTTGCCAATAGTCTTGTAGTTAAGATGGGCAAGCCTCTTGTGCCATTTGACACAATGAGAGACTGTCTCATCAGCTACAAGACACACTGCAGAACCATTGTTCTCAACCATAATGTCTAAGCAATAGACATTCCTTTTCCTATAACCAGTCAAAATGATCTCTTGATCAGTTGACCTCTTGATATGACAACCATTTTTAACAAATGAGATGTCATACCCTACATCACTTAATTGACTTATATTATTAGGTTGTGTTTCAACCCTTTAACATAAGCCACTTGAGTAATGGTAACCAAGTTACTAGAAATGTTACCAAATCCTTTGATGACTCCTTTTTCAGAACCACCAAAGGTTACTTTTGGACCATCTTTGATTGGAATGTAGTCCCTTAGTAGTCCCCTAGTTCTAGTCATATGTCTGGAACATCCACTGTCCAAGTACCATGTTGGGGTATGGCCACTTGGACTCACCTGCAAAACAGATTAATGAACCTTAGAACCCAAAGAATTCTTGGGTCCTTGGTACTTGTTAGTTTGCAACTTGACAAAACTACCTACTGGCTTTCCAACAGGTAGATTGTTACTCACTTTGGCACTAGCATTGTGCCAACAGTCCATTGCAAAATGGCCAACCTTTCCACAGCACCAACATTCAAACTTATTGTACCTTTGCTTAGGTACTGTCTTTGCTGTCTTATTTACAACTGACTTGTTGAGTGTTGGGGCTTTGCCCTTGGACTTGGACTGGACAGTCCTTGCAGGTTTAATAAAACCCAGTCCAGCTTTACCCTTGTGATGAGCAAATTCATCAATTATGGGTAACACTGACTTAGGTTTGGAAAACCTATCAACAAGCTCTCTCTCCTTCTGAAGATTGATCTCCAGACTCTTGATTTGATCATTCTTATATGTGATAGTACCCATCTGAATCACTGTTATGTGTTTCAGTCTGGCTATCTCATTAAGATTTTGATCAAATGACTTCTCAACCTCAGTTGCAGCAGCTTTAAGATCAGCAATTTCCTTTGCCTGACTTTTGGCTAGGAACTTGCTCTTCTTGTAAGCTTGCAACAGAACCTTGTATTCATCTATCAACTGATGAATATCTGCTTCAGACTCAGATGCACTCTCATCACTTGATGATGATGAATCTGAATCTGTACTGGCACAAGAAATTGAACTTAGAGTTGAACATTGTACCTTACTGGGTCCTGGCTGTTCCAGGATTTTGTCACCTTCTGTCAATGCCATTAGCCCTTGACATTGACTGTCTTCTTGTTCATATATAGACTCCAAAATCTGCATGAATTTTTCTTCTTCTTCTTCAGCAAACAGCCCTATGTATGCCTCAGCATCTGACTCAGTTTCTGAAGAAGAGATATCTGACAGAGTCTTCTCCTTCTTGGCAACAAAAGACTTCTCTTTCTTGCCTTTGAAATGAGTCTTCTTCCTGTCAATAGACTCCTTTCTCTTTTCTGGACAATCTGCAACAACATGGCCTTGTCTATTGCAGCAATAGCACACTATTTTTGAAACAGTTGCCTTACTAGATTTAGTCCTCTTCCTGTCCTTCTTTGAAGCCTTTTTATTCTGATATGAATCTTCCTTTCCCTGTGATGTAGAAGGCCTAGACCTCCACTGTTTCTTCTTCAAGAACTTCTGAAAATGTCAAGTGAAGGCAGCAAAGTCTTCATCACTTTCACTGCTTTCAGACTTTGTGCTGACAGACTCATCTGACTCTGATTCAACTACCTTTGGAGGTGGAGTTGGTGACTTATTCCTGTACTTTCTGGGGGCTTCTGTCTTGAAAGCTACAGTTCTTTCCTTATGTTCATTTCTTGTTGATTTTTCCTCCTCTTTCCTCACTGTCAACTGCATTTCATATGACAGCAATTTGCCAAACAGTGTAGGTGGAGGAATTTCTCCCAACTTAGCCATTTCTCTAATGGCACAGATCTTGGTGTCCCAATCTTTAGTTAGGGACCTTAGAAACTTGTCATTGAGTTCATAATTACTTAACTCTCTTCCATAAGACATGAGTTCATTCACTATCCTATAGAACTTCTTATAGCACTCAGTTATGCTATCACCCTTTCCTTGTCTAAAACTTTCATACTCTTTATTTAGCAAGGATTTTCTATCTTGCCTAACTTCTTCAGATCCTTCCATATACACAATAAGGGTATCCCACATCTCTTTGGTTGTCTTACAGTGTATTAGATTCTGAAAAGTGGCATCATCTATGGCACTCACTATAATGTTTTGAGCCCTTTTGTCCATGGTGGCTAGGACAATCTCATCCTTTGTCATTTCAGAGAAATCCTTTGGGGTTCTCTGATTTGCATCTACAACTGACATCTTCATGGGTACATATGGCCCCTCTTTTACTGTGATATAGATTCTAGGGTCTGAGGCTTACATAAACAGCCTTACCCTTTCCTTCCAGATCCCAAATATCTCTTTCCTACATATAGGTAGTTTCATGGATCCCAATTCCTTGTGATTTTCTGTGGAACCCATGGCTCTTGATTTTCTTGAATTTGTAATTTGACTTAGAATGAATCTGCCAATCAGGATCTCCTCAGACTGTTAGTTCTTTTTGAGGAACCTGGCTCTGATACCACTTGAAAGATATAGTACCTAATCACCTAGAGGGGGGGGGGGGGTGAATAGGTGACCAAATTCTTTTTGACTTTTTATGGCAGCAATCAGTATTTAACACAGATTTCTATCTACTATTACACAACAATCATACAGCATTCACAGCAATCCACAAACACACAGTAGACACAGAGTTTTATAGTGGTTCCCCAAGCTTTGGGTACATCCACTTTCCCCCTTCGCCTATCTAGCAGTGTACTAGATTCGACCAAACTCCTTCACTATCTCAGAACCCAAACTGGTTCCTACACCTCAGGCCCAAGACCCTACAACTCAGCTTTTCACAAAGCCTACACTCAGCCACAAAGGCCTACACTCAGCCACCCAGGCCTACACTCAGCCACCAAGGCCTACACTCAGAGATTTCAATCTCCTACACTCAGGCTCTCAAGCCCTACACTCAGCCTTTATAATTACAGGCTTACAAAAACTCAGATCCAAAGGATCCTACAAGATAAAAATGAATTTACAAATGATAACTCAGCAACCCAAAGATAAGAGAGGGGAGTTGAGAGTTTCTTGATGAGTTCTTCGAAGAACTCAGCTGGATTCAATCTGACTTAGTTTTCTTCAAAGCTTCTTGAAAATAGAACTCAATAAGATTGACTCCTTCTGCAGTTGATCCTTGACCTCTGCTTCTTTAGATCCAGAATAAAACTGAACCCTTCTTCTCAGCCTAGTTCCAACAGCTGATTTCTTGGATGGAGCCCTCTCTCTCCAACTTATTAGATCTGCACTTGGACAGCTAAATCTTCTTGTTTAGATACTTGATAAATTGAACAACTCTGTGAACCACTTATATCAACAACTTCAACAACTCTTTGATCAATCTCTTCTGTAGACAGCATAGGCCTATTTATAGACCTTCTTCATGGTAACCGGCTGGCCCGGTTCATAACTGAATTCTGACAACTCTGACAAGTGCTGTAGACCGGCTGGAACGGCAGCTGTCAAGTCATCCAGTCAGTTCTTGAAAATTCTCTAACTGTCTGATAGTGTCGAGACTTTCTGTCTTTAAGTGTCGACACTTATAGACCAAGTATCGACACATGTTGTCTAAGTGTCGACACTAATCTACAAGGTGTCGACACAACTCCTTGTGTTGTTGATTCTTTATCTCGACACTGCTTCTTCTTCATGTGTCGACACTGAAATTGAGTGTCGACACAACTACTTGTTCTTCAGAATTTTGCTGAATTCTTCTAAGTGTCGACACAACACCTTTGTGTCGACACATCTTCATGTGTTGTATCAGTCAAGTGTCGACACTACTTCTTGGTGTCGACACATATCTTTATTGTTGATACTTGTTGAGTGTCGACACATTGCTTTGTGTGTCGACACTTACATCTTCAGTCGAGACTCTGGCTGAGTGTCGACACATTCCCTTAGTGTCGACACTTGTACTTAGAATATTCTTGAACTTTGCTGTTCTTTGCTAAGTGTCGACACAGCTCCTTGTGTCGACACTTTCTTCAAGTGTTGAGTCTTCAGCTAAGTGTCGACACATTGTTCTAGGTGTCGACACTTACTTCCAGTGTTGACTCTTCTGCTAAGTGTCGACACATTGTTCTGGGTGTTGACACTTATACTTAGTCTCTGCAGACTTTTGCTGAGTGTCGACACAGCTCCAAGTGTCGACACTTTCTGATATAGACACAGCTTCACTGGGTGTCGACACAACTGTTAAGTGTCGACACAGCTTTACTGGCTTTTCTTCATTGAGTGTCGACACAGCTCCTTGTGTCGACACTTTCTGTCTGGTGTCGACTCAACATCCCTGGTGTCGACACAATGACTCCAAGTGTCGACACTGCTTGCCTGGGTGTCGACACAAGTCTTCTTAAGTGTCGACACTTTCCCTCCGGGTGTCGACACATGGACTTAGAAACGTTTTGCTTCATTCCTGCAAATACTTAACCTGCACAAGATCTCAAAATACATCAAATACATTTTGATGTATATCATTGAGTTGGGTGAAGTTTCTTCAAATCAGGTACATTTAAACCAATGTACCCAACACAAAGCACACAACCTCCTTGGTTGGTGTCTTGTCAAACTTGGGCTTATCATCTTGTCTGGATGATTTCCTTCTAAAATCCTTTCTAGCCATCTTGTAGAACCTTTTTGCAAAGAGGCTCATGAGTTCCTCATTGGAAGTTGATGTCTCACTGTCCTCAGATGCTTTGAAGGCTATGATGTGCTCCTTTCTCACTGGAGTTGTTGCCTTCTGTTCTGCTACTTCTCGTTATTTTATCATCTGCTCATAGGATTTTAATTTTCCTAGCAGAGATTCAATTGATATCTCATTTAGGCTTCTGGTTTCTTTGATTGGCTAGATTCTGGAATCCCAAGAGCTAAGGAAGCACATCAATATCTTGTCATTCACCTCTGTCAAGGTGATGTCTTTATCCAAGGTTTTGAGCTCATTGATGATGGAACTCAACCTGTTGTACATCTCAGCCACTGATTCTGTCTCATCCTTTTTGAAGTTCTCATACAGGGAGATGAAATTGGATCTCCTGTCTTTTCTCTCATCTGCTGAGCCAGCTACCATTTGGTTGAGGGAATCCCAAATGGCCTTGGCTGAGGTGCACTCAGCCACCTTTTGAAATTTGTCATCTGACATAGTTTGAGCCAAGATATTCATTGCTTTAGCATCTGCTATTTTGGCTTTCTTGTAAGCTTCATTGTTCTCAGGAGGAGGCACTGCAGTCATGTTTGTTGAGGTACTTGTAGCTGCAGCTGCTGAAGGTACACCTGTCAAGATAACAGAAAAAATATCCTCATCAATAGAATTCATGTATAATCTGATTCTTGCCTTCCAGATGGCAAACTTGTTAAGATTGCAAACTGGAGGTCTGATGCTTGCATAATCTTTGTTTTGGGCCATGTCTTGTGAATAAATAAATTTAGTAATAAAAGCAAACAAGCAGATCTAACAAGAGGGATCTTTGTGGTTCAGTTGTCATCCTATACAACCAGTTAAGATTAAGGTGTGGTATTTTTAACCAACCTCCCTCTGATACCAATTGAAAGTGCAGGTTAGATCTGGAATACTCTAGAGGGGGGGGGGGGGGGGGGTGAATAGAGTATTGTGCTTTCTTCAAAATTTTTACAACTTTTGTTGTAATCCTAAGTGAACAAGTCAGCAAATAAAATAAACAAGCACAGTAAACTATCTAATCACAGAGCACAGCCAAAACAAAAAGAAAAGGGCAACCAGACGACACAAGAAATTTTATAGTGGTTCCCCAACCTAGGTACATCCACTCTTCTACCACCCTGGTAGGAATCCACTCAGGTTTTTGATAAGGTGCCTGACACCAATGAGCTTTTGTTCAGGTGCTCAAAAACCAAAACCTCAAGTCTTTTGGAAGGAAACTTGCAACCAGAATAATTTTGAAGGGAATTAAAACCATGTACAAGAGTTGGAAAAGAGGGTGATGAGGTCTTCTCTTTCTCAATAACAACTTGAGAAGACTTATGGACTGATGTTAGCAGATTTGCTCCCCCTGAGATCTTGAAAGTATCAGGAAAGCTGGAGCACTACTTCAGGGTGATAGGTCTTCAAAGACCTAGAGTGCCTGGAGCAGAGATGCTTCAGGAACTTCTTTGACAGATTGAAATTTTGTTGTCCTTTGAAGTTGTCCTGTAGAGTTGAAGGAAGAAGACTCTTGATAGTTATAGGTTGTTGTTCTTCTTCTTCTTGAAGATGTGTTCTCTGGTTAGGCTGATTGTAGTAGAACTATAGATTTCTGAATGATTGTTCTTCTGTGCAATCTTTTTGTGTGTCTGATTGTCTGTATTGCTAGCAGTATCACTGTATGTCTATATGACTGTCTGATAGTACTTGATCCTTTCTTTTCTTACTTCGACTTACTGAAGAACACACTAGAAATTTGAAATCTTAAGCAGTAATTGCAGTCGGCCTTGGAAGGAAGCGACAATCAATAATTTCCCTAACTGTCCCATGGAAAAATGGCATGAAATAGTCCATAGTCAATGAGCGTTCCAACGGTAACATTCCGAGAAGATCTCGCATTAATTGTTCAGGAATCATCGCCGAGAAACGGGATGGGAAACTGAAGAAGACATAGTCTGGAATCGTCGAATGAAGAACACACTTCGTCGAGCTGAGCTTGAGTTCGTCGAGCTGAGCTTGAGTTCGTCGAGCTGAGCTTGAGAGAGTTCGTCTACCAGACAATCTTCATTAGTCGAACAGACAATATTCATTCGTTGAGCTGAAATCCAAATTCGTCGAGCTGAGAACAGTTCTGGACTTAGTTAAAATATTCTGCATCTACTGATATCCAGTGTCGACATAAGCTGGTGTCGACTGATTGATCTTGGTGTCGACTCAAATCTTCTGGTGTCGACATAAACTGGTGTCGACAGATATCCTGATGTCGACATATATCTTCTGGTGTCGACATGAATTGTTTGGTGTCGACACATACCCTAAGTGCCGACACAAATCCTCTGAATTCAGAATTCGTCGAGTAGAGTACTACATTCGTTGACCTGAGAAGCTGAGAACTTGAGATCCAAGTTCGTCGAGCTCAGAATCTAATTCGTCGACCAAAGCTTGAAGCTGGACTTAGAAAAATTCTGAAGTTGTCCTGACTTTAGCTTGATGAAGAACCTCAGTCTTCGTCGAACAGAGGTCCAAGCTCGTCGAGCTCAGCACCAAGAAATGTCTCACGATCGTCGAGCGCAGATCACCTTTCATCGAGCTGAGTTCGACGAACGTCGAACTCACTTTACTTAGTCTTGAAAACCTCTAAATCTGGAGTCTCTGAAGGTCTTGATGATAGTTGGTCCATCTGAAATTGAACCTAAGGACTTGGCCTAGACTCTAGGACACAAACTTGACCCTGGCTATACAGGTTGGGTCACATCCTAAGTCAGTGAACCTAGCCCAAATCAACTAGAGATCCAACACATTTGAAAGAACCCATAATAGTAATCCATTAATCATGAATGTCCACAACCACTACAACTGGAATGAAAAGCAAATACAATGAAAGATACTTGGCCTTATGGCCTTACAGGAGTTCACTTAATAATATAATGTTTTCCATACATCGGATCGCAGGCCGGCCACACATGACAAAATAAAGAACAACTATTTGCTTTGGCCTTCTAGGGCCAGCACAGCAACATGGAATCCAGCCCGCTATTTGTTACTCGGCTCCGCAGCACCTACAAGCAACATTCCACTTCATGGTGGCAAACAAAGCAACAGTCAGCCAAAGCTGACCAAATTATAACGACCCCACCCCTAACTCGGGACGGCGGTGCTTCTTCCCTACAATTCATTAGCCAAGCTAAACAATATAGTACAAACATGCTTCGCCATAGGTGTAGTCTCGCACGGCCAAACACCCCGTGCATTCAAGGCACATTAATGGTGAATACTGACACTTCAGTGTCTTCACCACCGCCACCAGGATGGCAACCGCGTGAACATTTTAGCCTTTCTGACCACTGTCTAAGGCTCCCGACTATGCTAACGGCCAGTCCTATTTTTGGGTCTCTCGCACCGAACCATATAGGTCAGGTCCGATTCCACTTGCCCGTTGCTTACAACGCATAATACACCTTAAGACGTACGCACGAGCCAAGCTTCTCTCGGATCCTGACATTTCCAAACAATCACATAACCTAGTTATGTTCAAGGCCGGTTCCCACACCGCCAAGTTAGCAGAACAAGGATTCCGCACAGTTTTTCGGGTGCGTCGTGGAGTTAATCCCTAAGGATCCCTGCTGCAATCTACCGCATAGAAACCCGAAAACCCAAAGCACGGAGTCTTCTCAGGCAAACCATAACAAATGCAACATCACCGATCCAGACCAACATGTCCGGGCGGGCTTCACATGTAATGCCTATGTCCGTACTTCGATTCCGGACTCTATATGCAACACAAGAGGACTTTTCCCGTCAACCCAGGGAACACCACACACTCGCCGCACACTCGCGGGAGTGAGTTTCCCTATGCAAAAAGGAAGAGAGCTTCACATGCTCAAGTAGAGAATCGTTACCCTTATAGTACACTTTTGTACCATGGAAAATTACACGGATAGAAGTCTTCGCAACGGGATTTCCTCCATGGATCCGCTCTCGGTTCTCTAAACGGTGCTCCGATGCTCCGCCGGCGGCCGGAATCATCCTCCTTCTTCCTCCTTGCTCTAACTCCTTGGAAAGAGAAAGCTTAAGGGAGAAATGAGGAGTTAAACCACCATTCCCGGACTTAACAGAGCAGGAACACGCCTGGGCCATCAGATCTTACATAAAGAAAATGAACGGCTCAGATTTGTACAGAAATCCTCAAACCCGGGATGAACACGGCCTCGCACACGACCGTATCACAGGCCGTGTGCCTCGATCCAGGTACGATCGTGTAACACAGAAAAACCACACGGGCTAAGACATGCCCGTGTCTCAACCTGACACGCCCTTGTCAGGTCCTCGACATGCCCGTGACCGGAGGCGTGTCACGTATAACCGTCACGTATCTTG